>JBBGZY010000314.1:7920357-8553928 GCA_037952925.1 Lithobates clamitans
TCTCCCTATCTCAATTCAAATTTCTGCTGTTACCAACAGATTAACTACATTAAAGGAGATTCAGGAAAAATTGACTGATACTTCAAAGGAGGCCCAGGAATATTACAAGAAGGCAGCTGACAGACATCGCAGATGTATACTTTTCATGTGGGTGACAAAGTTTGGATATCTATCAAAAATGTGAAGTTTTATGTTCCATCTGCTAAGTTGGGTCAAGTAGGCCTTTCCAGATTTTTGCTCAAATCAACCTGGTCACCTTTCACTTAAACCTCCCTGACAGTTTTTCACATATCATTTCATCAAAATTATTTTTCTGGAAGAACTCTTCCACCTCCCCCACCTGTTGAGGTAAAGGGTGAAGAAGAATTTGTGGCTGAAAGAATTCTTGATTCCAGGATCTTTTGGAAAAAAATACAATATTAGGTTAAATGGGAAGGATGTGGACCAAAGGAAAATTCTTGGGAACTTGAGGAGAATGTTCATGCGTCTAGAGTGCGAAGAGGTTTCCACACAAACCTGGCTTTAAGATGGCCAAGGGCCATCCTGGAAGGGGGGTAGTACTGAGTGTCAGAGTCCGTATCTGAACCTGGGACCTCTCCGGTGACTAGTTGTAGCTATTCTCGCTTGGCCATCTAAAATTCTGGGCATCTCCCTGCCTAGTCCCTTGGACAACCTTGTCTTGTAACCTTTTTCTGGTGAATCTCTTTGCTCCTCCCATGAATTTACTGATTTAAACCATGTCCCTAAACTTACGGTTTGCCAGATTATCATGATCTCCCCAGCTGATATCTTGCTCCTTGCATACCTGCAGCTGTCTTTATCCACTTGTTATCAACCTTGGCATGTTCATCAACTACTCTTCCATCTGATCCCATCCAGCTACTACTCGTTAGTGACCCTTTGCATTAACAGGCAGTGAAATCCATCTCCACAATCAGAAGCTCAGGTGAAGATCGACTAGTGCTCAGACCCCACACCTCAGGTGAACCTGCATAATCCACTAGCAAATCTGTTTGTTTATTAATCCAGCTGACTACTCATGAATCTCTCAATAATAATAACTACTACAGCCACTGGCCTCTGAGCCTGACTCCAGACCCTGACAGGAATTGTTTGTTGGTACAGATGGCAGGAGAGGTATATAATGTGGTATGCAATGTATCTTTAATGGATACAGCTTGCCTGGAAAATTTTATTATAGCAGCATGGTTGCACTAATAAATTGTAATAAATAATATCAATATCAATAATAAATAAATTTTACTAACGTAATAAATGAATATGGATACCTAAGCCCTCGGGCATCAGTGTATTAGAAGATATTAATTAATATACTGCTTTTTACATGTATTTATTTTTCATGACTTTATAATTAAATATGGATATATTTGTCCCCTTATGTCATTATATTGGAGATTTTTTTGTTCTTTGTTTTTATTGTATTCTGGTTACAAATGTTCAGGCAGGGGTCATAGAGTGTTCATTATGTAGGCATGTCAGATGCTTTTGTGGCAACCATAATACGTATCAATTGAGAACTTGTTGAATGTAAGGAATTAATTAATGTAGCATTTTTAAGATGTTATCTTTTGTAAATGTTGAGCTTATTAAATATAGATGTTAAAACACATTACAATAAAGAAGGTAGTTATCTGATGATTTACATAGTGTTAGAGGCTCCCTCATTTATTGTTATTTTGCAATAAGCAACAAAATGTAAATTTGTCACTTTTTAAAAGGTGGGAGTAAATACTCAATTGATTAATGTTTTGTTTTGTATTGAAACCATCAGACTAGGTTTGAATTGTAGCAGTGTGACAGGCTTTCTTTTTACTACTATCCTTATCTCCTTGGATAGTACAGACCCAATAATGAACTTGTCTCAGTCTAGAAATAGCAGTTCTGATCTTGTCCTCTTGAAGTGTAGAGGACAATGAAGTGTATATAGTAAGTCCTTGATTCCTTTTATTGTTACTCATAGGTCTCACTTTGAATACTTTTGTGACTAAAACTATGGATCTTGTAAATCTCCACTAAAAACTGTGCCTTTAAATCCCAGGGTTTGTGTAATTATTAGTATTTAAATTTTGATCTAATGTATAGGACTGCTAAAATATTTTTGGGTATTTGTGGTATTTTATTAGCAGTATTTATTCCAATGTTTTTCTATTTTTTTTAAATTTTGCATATGCATAACTCCTGTAACTGTACACATATATACAACAGTATGTATAACACACACACACATATATACAGTTGCAATAAAAAGGTATGTGAACCCTTTTGGAATTATAAGGATTTCTGCATAAACTGGTCATAAAATGTGATCTGATCTTCATCTAAGTCACAACAATAGACAATCACAGTCTGCTTAAACTAATAACACACAAATAATTAAATGTTACCATGTTTTTATTGAACACACCATGTAAACATTCACAGTGCAGGTGGAAAAAGTATGTGAACCCTTGGATTTAATAACTGGTTGAACCTCCTTTGGCATCAATAACTTCAACCAAACATTTCTTGTAGTTGCAGAAATGTTTGCAGATCAGGTCGCTGATTCTTGTAGTTGCAGATCAGACGTGCACAACGGTCAGGAGTAATTCTTGACCATTCCTCTTTACAGAACTGTTTCAGTTTAGAAATATTCTTGGGATGTCTGGTGTGAATCGCTTTCTTGAGGTCATGCCACAGCATCTCGATCGGGTTGAGGTCAGGACTCTGACTGGGCCACTCCAGAAGGCGTACTTTCTTCTGTTTAAGCCATTCTGTTGTTGATTTACTTTTATGCTTTGGGTCGTTGTTCTGTTGCAACACCCATCTTCTGTTGAACTTCAGCTGGTGGACAGATGGCCTTAAGTTCTCCTGCAAAATGTCTTGATAAACTTTGGAATTAATTTTTCCTTCGATGATAGCAATCTGTCCAGGCCCTGATGCAGCAAAGCAGCCCCAAACCATGATGCCCCCACCAACATACTTCACAGTTGGGATGAGGTTTTGATGTTGGTGTGCTGTGCCTCTTTTTCTCCACACATAGTGTTGTGTGTTTCTTCTAAACAACTCAACTTTGGTTTCATCTGTCCACAGAATATTTTGCCAGTACTGCTGTGGAACATCCAGGTGCTCTTGTGCAAACTGTAAACATGCAGCAATGTTTTTTTTTTTTTTTGGACAGCAGTGGCTTCCTCTGTGGTATCGCCCAATGAAATCCATTCTTGTTTAGTGTTTTATGCATCGTAGATTCTCTAACAGGGATGTTAGCATATGCCAGAGACTTTTGTAAGTCTTTAGCTGACACGCTAGGATTCTTATTCACCTCATTGAGCAGTCTGCGCTGTGCTCTTGCAGTCATCTTTACAGGATGCCCACTCCTAGGGAGAGTAGCAGCAGTGCTGAGCTTTCTCCATTTATAGAAAATGTGTCTTACCGTGGACTGATGAACAGCAAGGCTTTTGGAGATACTTTTATAACCCTTTCCAGCTTTTTGCAAGTCAACAATTCTTAATCGTAGGTCTTCTGAGAGCTCTTTGTGCAAGGCATCATTTACATCAGGTAATGCTTCTTGTGAAAAGCAAACCCAGAACTGGTGTGTGTTTTTTATAGGGCAGGGCAGCTGTAACCAACAACATCTCATCGATTGGACTCCAGCTGGCTGACACCTCACTCCAATTAGCTCTTGGAGATCTCATTATTCTAGGGGTTCACATACTTTTTCCACCTGCACTGTGAATGTTTACATGGTGTGTGCAATAAAAACAAGGTAACATTTAATTCTTTGTGTGTTATTAGTTTAAGCAGACTGTGATTGTCTATTGTTGTGACTTAGATGAAGATCAGATCACATTTTATGACTAATTGTGCAGAAATCCATATCATTCCTCAGGGTTCCTTCTGAGTGATTAGTAATCTCTGTATTGAAAAGTGAGTCTGTGGGCGTGGCCTGCAGCAGAGCCGGATGGTCGCATAATCCTGGAGCTCCGTCTACCCAGGGACACAGCGGCACAAAGCAACCCTTCCGAGGCACCTTCTCACCCCGTTTTCACGGTGGTTCGGACAGGGACACCACCGAGACCATGCCTAATAAGCGGCGCAACGATAGCTGTCCCCAGCACCTGACAGACTTCTACTCCATCACAGATGCAGGAGGTAAGCAAGATGGCGCCGAGGCCTACACTCCGCCAGCGGCCTCGAGTACAAAAAAAAATTGAAAAAGAGTAATCCTCCTCCCAAAATGACATCTCCTATTAGCCAATACTCCTGTCCTTCCACCCCTTCATCAAACAGTCCAGCTAAGTCCAGACCCAGGCTGGATGGTACTAGATTGGGCTCACCTGTGAGTCCCACACTAGATTCAGGGGAAGACACAAGGGAAATGCCCGAATCTATTGAATCCTTCCCTACACAGAACCAACCTGTGCTGGATACAGTATTAAAAGACATGCTAATGTCTTTGAGGAGCACCATCCAGACCGATATGGCCTCATGTATGAACAGATTCAATAGAGATATCCAGGCAATGGGGGACAGGGTGGACCACATGGAGGTTAAAATAGGAGAGTACGCACACACCATAAACAATCTGGTAAATGCCTATGAAGAAAAAGAACGGGAAAACAATTGGATCAAAGCAAAATTAGCTGATTTGGAAGATAGGTCGAGAAGGAATAACTTGAAAATAAGAGGGATACCAGAATCGGTACACCAAACAGACCTACGCTCCTACGCAGCGACCTTATTCAAAATTCTTATACCAGGCCTCACTGACTTAGATGTCACGATAGATAGGATTCATCGTCTACCCAAGCCATCTCACTTATCTGACCACATTCCAAGAGATGAGCTCCTACGCCTACATTTCTTTCATATAAAAGAAAATCTAATGTCATGTGTGAGAAAACAGGAGCAAATACCAGCAACCTATCAGAATTTAAAATTCTGTTTCAATGTTTTTATTGAATTTTTGCAATGAAAGTATAATATGAACAAAACATATCACATAATACTCCTCAATGACCAAGGCAGTCAAAAGAGGGAAATACAAAGCAGGAACAACATAGCACTTACACAGATAATGTATCTAAGGTAGAGCAAAGTTCCTGGCTAGTTTATTATCTTGTTATTGAATTGTTAATTTCCGCTAGGAGAACGGACAACCTGAGAAGAATTTCAAACTGGGGACTCCCCCCAGGAAGGCCCCCAAGATCATCACTCCACCCCCATGGGGACACACTGTGGAGTGCAAGAGCTTCAGGGTTCCCACCAAAGGGGGTGCCTCCCCACTTCCTGTCAGATCCCCCGGGAAAGTGCTCACACTGGAAAGGAACCCAGGCGCAGCAGCCCCCCAGACGGAGCCGACAGACACATTGTCCGGGATAGAAACCTGAGAGTGACTGGCTGCCATCTAGGCTGGTACGCCAAGTGAGTAGTTTAGGACAGCCTAACAGAACAATTGAGTATGTTTTGGCTTCGTAAGACAATTATTAGCCGTTAGCTGGTATTAGAAAGATGAGAATAGAACATGAAAAGGAAAAGCAGAGAATAAAGATGAAGAGGAGAGAGGGAGCTAGTAGAAGAGAGAGGGAGGGAGGGGGAGTGGGGTAAATGGATAGAGGTGGTAATCTCGCCGGACTTTCCCCTACGTGAGTAGGCGACCTGGGTAAAGTGAGATACCGACATACCTAGCCCAAGGTTCCCAAATCCCTTCGAAACGTGGGACCGTGTCACGCAGTTTAGCCATGATTTGTTCCTGTGACATTATCCAAGAAATCTTCAGTTTGGTGGCCGATATGGACACCGAGGGAGTTTTCCAGGCTTTCGCTAGAGTGACTTTGGCTCCCAAACACATAAAGAATATAAGTTGTTGTGTATTTTTAGAAGCGTTGGGTATTTTGCAATTCGATAGAATGTATGTGGGGTCCTGTGGAACCCCTGCCCCAGATACTCTCCTTAGAATTTGGAGGAATTTATTCCAGTAACTCCGTATGCGGGGGCAAGTCCACCAGATATGATGCATCGTGCCAATATGTCCGCAACCTCTGTAGCAGAGGGGGGAGGAGTCCGGGAATATCCTGGAGAGTCTGGCCGGGATGTAGTACCATTTAGTAAAGATTTTAATGTTAGCTTAAATCAAGGCCATATTTAAAATACCTTTCGATGATCTGCTGAAGGCTTGGAACCACTTAGTAGGGTCCCACTGAATGTCCAGGTCCGATTCCCAGGAACGAGCGTATTCCGGGGGGGCCGTCCTATCTGCCAGGGATGCGTAGATAATGGATATCCCACCCCTTTGGGGGGCAGACGAAGAGCACCATTGCTCATACATCGTGGCCTTAGGAGTGTTCAACCTATCAGTACAAAGTGAGTGGAGAAAGTGACGAATTTGCAAGAGTCGAAACTTTTCCGAGGTAGGCATTTCCAGTGAACTCAAACAATGGCCTAATGAAATGGGGCCATTGGGAGTAAAGAAGTGTCCTATCCAGGAAAAGGCCTTTGTTCAGCCACCAATGAAATGCATGAATGTTCATCCCAGGTGGAAAGTCAGGGTTGTGAAACAGGTGTGTGAGGGGCCTTAAGGGGGAAATCAAGTTGGCGTGGGTATGCAATTGGTCGCAGAGGGCTAGGGAGTGAGACAAAGTGGGGGCTAAGATGGCCGGTCTATGTTTGGGAGGTCTCCATGTTAAGAAGTCTAGTGTGAAATGCGGTACTGCTTGTCTCTCAATGGAGATCCAATCTGGCCTGCAGCTTTTAGTGTAAATGGTTGAGAACTGTGCTAGCTGTGCTGCCTGGTAATATAGCCACAAGTTTGGTAGTCCCAAGCCCCCTTGTGACCGTAGCCTGAACAAAATTTCTTTAGCAAAGCGATGGCCCCTGTCCCCCCAGACAAACCTAATCACCCCGGACTAAAATTTAGTCAAGAAAAATTTTTTAATCGGTATTGGAAGTGATTGGAACAGGTATAGAAGGCGTGGCAGGAGAGTCATTTTGACTGCGTTGAGTCTACCTAACCATGACAGGCCCTCCCTCGACCATTTCCGTAGGTCCTGCTCTAGAGAGCGGAGCATGGGGGGGTAGTTAGCGGCATATAGGTCTCCAATGTTTTTCGTCAGCTTGATACCCAAATAGGGGATTGAGGCGCTAGCCCATGTGAAGGGAAAGTGTGGTTGGAGTTGGTCTATGAGAGGTACCGGGACCAAAACATTGAGGGCCACAGATTTAGTCACGTTCACCTGAAGACCAGAGATGAGACGGAAGTCTCTCAAAAGTCTGAGGACATTAGGTGTGGATGTGAGGGGAGCAGTGAGGAACAAGAGCATGTCGTCAGGAAATAGGGCGCATTTGTGAACGTCAGGACCACATTTCACTCCCTTGATGTTCTCGTTCGATCTGATGGCTATAGCCAGGGTCTTGATTGCAATAGCGAAAATCAAGGGTGAAAGGGGACGGCCCTGTCTAGTTCCCCGACGAATATTGAAGGGTTCCGAGTAATGACTCATTAGCCGCACCTGTGCTGAGGGTGAGGAATATAAAGTGTGAATTATCGTGCGAAAACCATCGCCAAACCCCCAGCGTTCTAGAATGTCAAAAATATAGGGCCATGATACAGAATCAAAGGCCTTCTGCAGATCCAGCGACAGCAAGAAGCCCTCTTGTGCAGGGCCTCCATCCCACCGGGACTGCAGAAGGGAAATCAAGTCAATAGCTCTACGAACCTGGTCCGGTCCCTGTCTCCCCGGGATGAAGCCCACTTGGTCCCTATGTATATAATTAGCAATAAAGTTAGACATCCTGTTTGCCAGTATTTTAGTCATTATTTTGAGATCGTTATTGATTAACTAAATAGGGCGGTAGCTGCCCACCTCGCTTGGGTCTTTACCCTGTTTAGGTATAACCGAGATAAAAGCCGAGTTTAAGTCGCTAGGGATAGGGGCTCCATCCCGGAGGGAGTTGAAGAACCGGGCCATGTAAGGAGCCAGACGAGGGCCGAACTTCTTGTAATAACATACAGAAAAACCGTCTGGACCCGGGGCAGAATTCATTTTCAAGGATTTAATTATTTCCACGATTTCCTCGGAGGAGAAGGGGGCGTCTAGCAGGTCGCGGTGTGTTTGCTGTAGGTGGGGTAGGTTAATGTCTTGGAGAAATCACTCTCTGGCCTTGGAATGAGTGTGGGGTACTGTCTCATAAAGATGTGAGAAAAAATCATGGAATGATTTCATAATGATGGTAGGATTTTGTGTCAGATTCCCCGATGAGGCACGAATTTTGGGAAATACCAAGGTACGGATCCTCGGGCTAAGCTTAGTAGCTAATTTAGCGCCTATCCTATCCGATTGGTAATAGAAACGCGCGCCGGACCACCGTAAGTGTTTCTCCGCGGAAGTAGTAAGAGAGAGGTTGAGTTTCACTCGAGCTCAGTCAAGTTTGGCTAAGTTATCTGGTGTGGGGTGTTGTTTGTGGGCTTTACTCAGCAAGCGGAAGTCTGCAGTGAGGCGCGAGACTTCCGCCCTGCTTTCCTTTTTAAGTTGTGAGGAGAGTTGTAAGATCCTGCCCCTCATCACCGCTTTGTGTGCTGCCCAAAGACATCCCGGGGAGACCGACCCCGTGTCATTCTCACTGAAGTAGTCGGAAAGAGCTTTGTCTAGGAGCGTGCAATGGGTTGGGTTGCTTAGAAGAGTTTCATTGAGGCGCCATTGAAAGGGACCCTTCACCCCCGACCCACCTCTGAGTGACATAGACATTATCGAGTGGTCGGACAGTGGAGTATCATATATTTTGGAGGAGGTTACTCTCGGGATTACGTGTGGGGGGACAAATATGTGTTCAATCCTGGAGAAGGTGTGGTGAGGGACCGAGTAGTGCGTGTAGTCTCTAGTTTGGGGGTTCATTTCCCTCCATATATCAATTAGGCCAAAAGATCATACTATTTGCGCTACCCGAAGGCTACGTTTAGGGGGCCATTTTGATTTGGGCCGCAGGGGGTTAGATTTGTCAGAGGAGTAGTCAAATGGGGTATTGGAGTCTCCCCCCAATATTACTGTGCCCACGAAATGCGGTTTAAGTACCTTCAGTGTGGTGTCAAAAAAGATGTCTTGGTGTGTGTTGGGAGTATAATATGAGACAAACGTGTAGGCTTCACCATTAATCGTACCAAACACTAGTATGTAACGTCCCTCTGGGTCTTTGATAGTGTTCGCATGTACGAATTGAGTTCTGTTGGAGAAGCAGACTGCCACTCCTCTCGTTTTGTTGTCAGCATTAGCTAGGTGGAAGTTCATGAAGCTTTTGTGGAGGAATTTGGGCTGATAGGAGGCGGGGAAGTGAGTTTCCTGGAGCAGAACTACATCAGCCTTCAGAGTGTGAAGCTGTTGCAGTATTTTGCGTCTCTTCACAGGGGAATTAAGGCCCTGTACATTGTGGGAGAGAATCTTAAGTGTTCCATTCAGTGGCGTGGAGTCAGTCATGGGGAGGCAATGTGTGTGGTGCTAAGTGTTTGTGATTCTCACCTGATGTCCCAATTGTCCCTGGCAGATAGGAGACACCCCCAGCAGCATGACATGCTTGATCTGTGGTACGGCAGATGGGAGATCCGGCGGGAACCTGTTGCTGAGGAGGAGGAGGGAGGAGGGGGGGAGGAGAGGAGAAAGGAGTGAAGAGCGGAGAAAAGAGGTAGAGAGGAGTGAAAAAACAAACCATTAGATATTGCATCAAAAATTTTTTACCCATATCCCCACGGACCAGCGAGGGGCCCCCCCCTGCCTGGACCGGTACCCAAAACCAAGCAAAAATTCTGCGACCCAAGGGTCGAGAGAGTCTGGGTCCGATAGGTGAATGAACAAGGGTTCAGCTATCGGAGCCAGAGAGAGGCGCACTACGACCACTCCGGTCAACGCCGCCTCTGATTGAGATCATGGCAGTACATAAACTAAGCAATGCAAGCCCTGCTATCACATGGTAAAAGTGATCAAAAAGCTTCGAGTATTTTGGGAGGAAAAAAAAAAAAAAAAGGAAAACATTATTAAAAACGGAACAGTATAACCTTTTCCCCGAAAAATCTGGACCCAAGGGGATCCGAAAGGAAGTCCTGGGGAGAACTCAGAAGAGGAAAGTCACCAAAAAGCTGACATCAAGTCTGTTATCAGCACAGACCCAGGGGAGGATCAAAAACAGAGACTGCTGATGCTGCAGGCCCACTCATGGGGGAAAGGACTCTTTCGATCGCTTGGAAAGCTGTTTCTGCCACACAGGCGACACTGGGCTGGTGGGGGATGTTCTCTTGACAGACGATGCTCCTCGAGAGGCAGAAGATTGTGGGACGTCCTGGGTGATCAGACCCAGATGAAGTAGAAGTCGTTCCCCTTCTTGGAACGTGGAAAAATTGTATGGTTTGTTGCGGTATGAGAAGTTTAATCTCAGCGGGAAGGCCCATCTGTAGGTGATCTCTTTGTTCGCCAGGACTTGTAGGAGTGGTTTCAGGGCTCTTCTTTTTTGTACAGTATATGGGGAAATATCAGCGAAGATTTGGACCTGATGACCTTGGAACATCAGTTTCTCTGCTGACCTGGAGAGCTTCATCACTTCTTCCTTGACTCCATAGAAATGCGGTTTCACGATGATGTCTTGTGGCAGACCATCGGAGCGAGGTGGTTGTAGCGCCCTGTGGGCTCTGTCGAGCTCTAAGCGATGAGCTGGAATATTGGGGATTAAACTTTTGATGAAGTCCTGAACTGCCGTGTGGGTGTCTTTAACGGATTCGGGGAGCCCCCTGAGACGAAAGTTGTAACGTCTCGATCTGTTCTCGAGGTCATCAATTTTGGAGGTGGCGGATTCCAGTTGATCCTGGAGGTCCTGGATTCTGGAAGTATTTTGGTTAATTCTCAGAATGGCCTGATCAGATTTTTGTTCGATCACTTCAATTCTGGCGCCAATCTGCTGCAAATCTGCATGTATGGAAGCAGTGATCTGTGTAGCTGTGTGGGATAGGCTTTTAGATAACATCTGGGAAAAAGCAGCCATCATAGATGGGAAATCAGTAGGGGAGGGAGGGAGATCTCTGGCCTGTATGTCCCAGGAGTCCGGGCTGTGAGGTAAATCCAGCTGAGGGGTGAGAGCTGCCCCTCCAAATGACCTCCGTAACAAAGAGTCAGTGGATGCTGGAGAGGGGAACCCCGGGAGAGTACTCACTGTGGCATCCGATGTTTGAGAGGACGGGAGGGCCCCTTGATCCTGATCTGCAATAGATTCTGACAGGCCAGGCAGCCCCTGTGAGGAGACGGCCGCCATTTTGGGATGGCCGGGCCGCTCCAGGGATCCGTTCAGGGCGTCGATAAGGTTCCGCCAGGAGGAAGATAAGGACATCCAGATGTGGCCGGGGGTGTCCCCAAGCTGCAGGGACAAGAGCCGGGCCGGAACGAGGGCTTGCACCGCCGTTATAGACGGCGTTAGATCCGAGTGGCGCAGGGCTCCCGGGCTAAGCGGCCACCTTGGACGCTACCGCGCATGCGCCCTGCCCAGAATTTACAATTCTTTGCACACCTCTCTCAATACACGCATTCAAAAAAGAAAAAATCTGAACACAGTAACTAAAGTATTGAGGAACCATAAAATTCCTTACAGATGGGGTTACCCAACTAAAATTACTGTGACCAGAGAAAATCGTACATACGTGATATCTTCCTTGGACAAAGGACTTGCAATTTTGTGAGAATGGGGCATTCTCCTAGAATCGCATGAGGTCAACCCTACTGCCAGTACACCACGCCAAGTTGACGGTGAGTGGAAGGAAGTTACAGTTAAAAATGCAAAATCTCACGTGTAACACCAAGTGGAAGGTCTTTTTTCTTTTAGCTCCCTAATCCCCGGGTGGGCGAGGTTAGGGATTTTTAGGCTGAACTAAATTCCCCCAATACCATTTAGCAGCAAACAGCTGCCTATAGGTGCTTTGCACCAGTTACATAGTTACATACAGTTACATAGTAGGTGAGGTTGAAAAAAGACACAAGTCCATCAAGTCCAACCTATGTGTGTGATTACGTGTCAGTATTACATTGTGTATCCCTGTATGTTGCGGTCATTCAGGTGATTTTCTAATAGTTTCTTGAAGCTATCAATGCTCCCTGCTGAGACCACCGCCTGTGGAAGGGAATTCCACATCCTTGCCGCTCTTACAGTAAAGAACGCTATACGTAGTTTAAGGTTAAACCTCTTTACTTCTAATTGTAAAGAGTGGCCACGAGTCTTATTAAACTCTCTTCTGCGAAAAAGTTTTATCCCTATTGTGGGGTCACCAGTACATTATTCGTAAATTGAAAGCATATCCCCTCTCAAGCTTCTCTTCTCCAGAGAGAATAAGTTCAGTGCTTGCAACCTTTCCTCATAACTAAGATCCTCCAGACCCTTTATTAGCTTTGTTGCCCTTCTTTGTACTCGCTCCATTTCCAGTACATCCTTCCTGAGGACTGGTGCCCAGAACTGGACAGCATACTCCAGGTGCGGCCGGACCAGAGCCTTGTAGAGTGGGAGAATTATCGTTTTATCTCTGGAGTGAATACACTACAAAACTGACATGTGATAAATATAATGTATCAATTCAGACAAAGGATCCCTACAGAACCCTAGCATTCACACTTCCTGTTAAACATGACACTTAACATCTTATCCATAAATGCAAAAGGACTCAACCATCCAGCAAAACGCAAGTCTCTCTGGACTGAAGCTCTTCTACATGACAGTGACATAGTCTGTGTACAGGAGACTCATTTCAGTTCATCAGCTCCACCCAAATGTACACACAGGAATTATCCTTATATTGTCACTGCTAATGCGGATTCCAAAACCAAGGGAGTGTTGATATCAATCAGAGACACAATAGCGTTTAAAATACACAAAGAAATTAAAGCCCCTAAAGGTAGATTTTTGATACTTACATGTGAACTAAACTCAACTACCTATACGATCGTCACAGTGTATTCACCCAACAAACGCCAGGTCCACTTCTTCAACAAGTTAATGAAAAAAGTCAATACCCATGTTAAAGGCCTGCTCATAGTATGTGGTGCCTTTAATGTTATCCTAGATCAAGAAATGGATTCTACGTCTCAACCAAAACATCATGTCACTACATTACTCCCCTCTATACATAATCACAAGCTATATGATGCATGGCGATGTCTACATGCTAGTGAAAAGGACTTCACCTATTTTTCTCCACAGCATCAAGTTTATACGAGTATTGACTTGTTTCTAATAGATCAACGAGTCCTATTCCAAATGACATCTGTTACTATTAACACAATAACCTGGTCTGACCATGCCTCCAATGTTCTTTCTATAGCAGACTTGTCATCCTCTAAACAGAAGCCAATGTGGCCGTTGAACCCTTTTTTTATTACAGCAAGAAGAATCCAAGGCAATTCTCAAAACCCGCCTAGAGGAATTTTTCTCTGTCAATGAGAGCTCGGTCCAGGATCCTTTTATTTTATGGAACTCCCATAAGGCGTATATGAGAGGAATATTGGTTCAATTGGGAACAAGAGCAAAGAGGCAGAGGCAAAAACGGCTAGCAGATCTTACAAAAGAAATCTCAATTCTAGAAGCCCAAAATAAAGATACAACCACCCCTACTTTATCCAAAAAATTATCACAACTCAGACAGGACCTTAGACTAATATTACTAGATAATTTTGAAAAAAACTTCCGAAGACTAAAAATGAATTACTATGTGCATGGTAATAGAGCAGGGAAATTACTAGCGCAAAATTTAAAAGGGCATAGATATAGAACTAAAATACCTTATATAGTACACCCAGGCACCAAACAAAAAGAATATCATCCACAGAAAATAGCAGACGCTTTTAGCTTCTATTACGGAGCACTATATAACTTAAAAGATGACCCAAATACAACACAACCTAATATTGAAGCTATAACTGACTTTCTTGCAAAAATAGACATATCAAAATTATCCAAAGCACAAGCCCAATCTCTGAACCAACCTTTTACATTACTGGAAAGCCAAAATGCTATAAAATCCCTCCCTTCAAACAAATCTCCGGGTCCTGATGGATTCAGCGGGGAATATTATAGGGAATTCATGACTTTTCTATCCCCATGCTTACTTCAAATTTTTGATTCTGCCGCTGCCTCTGCCTCTTTTCCTCCCGAAATGTTGGAAGCGCTGATTGTCACTTTGCCAAAACCAGGGAAGGATCCGAGCACACCAGCAAATTTTAGACCAATTTCACTTTTAAATATTGATTTAAAGATATATGCTAAGTTAGTACCGACACGCCTTGTAACCATATTAACTAAACTCATACATTCTGAACAGACAGGTTTTACCCAAAACAGACAAACTTCAGATGCCACCTGTAGACTCGTGAATATCATCCATATGGCAGAACTACAGAAAAGGCCTTCTCTGCTTCTCACGTTGGAGGCAGAGAAGGCCTTTGATCGCATACATTGGCGGTATTTGGCCGAAGTGTTGCGGTCATTTGGGTTTGATGGTAGTATATTCACGGCTATAATGGCTCTATATTCCAAACCATCAGCCAGAGTATATATGTCTGGTGTTTTGTCTACACCTTTTACCATATCAAACGGCACTAGACAGGGGTGTCCACTGTCACCTTTAATTTTTAATCTCTTAATGGAACCCCTGGCCATTTATATTAGAAACCACCCTGTCATCAAAGGCTTCCCAACAGGTGATGGGGGCCACACTACTAGCTTATTTGCAGACAATATAATTTTGATCCTAACAGAAGTGGGTCCTTCCCCGGCAGCAGCACATGAGACCTTGAATATGTTTAATTGCATATCTTATTATAAGATCAATGAAGGCAAAACCATATACTTGGTTTAGGAATAGATAAACATAGGGAAACCAAACTCAAGTCACAATATCCATATTCATGGAACACGGAGGGAATACAATACCTCGGTATAACTCTTACCGCAAAGAATGACCGCTTGATGCAAACTACACCACATTTATCAATAAACTCACCCCCAAATTAAATGCTATTTCCATGACCAAATTGACATGGTCTGGAAGGTTAGCAGTATTTAAAATGAATATATTGCCACAATTTATCTATCTGTTCCAAACTCTCCCCGTTTCAGTCCCAAACTCTTTTTTATCTAAGGCACAATCACTAATTAACAAATATCTATGGCAAGGAAAGAAGGCTAGATGTGCCTTCCAAAAGCTGATCAAATCTAGGAATGTTGGAGGAGTAGGTCATGTCCTCATAAAGGACTATTACCAAGCAGCTATTTTAGCACAAGTACGCCAGTGGTTTACCCAAACCCATACACCCAGATGGTATGAATTAGAGAACTATCAGAGTCCAAACAAAAAGATATTAGATCTACTCCTGGCCAGTAGCTTCATGACACACATGCCCAGAGACATCTCACCTACTATAGTAGCAGCACTACAAGCTTGGAAAGTACTTCTGAATATCCCCACAGATAGTATTCCCTCCAAATCGATCTCCCTACCTATATCAAGCCTACAGCTCTTAATACCCAATTTAAACGTCAAACATTGGGGGTCCAAAGGCATCGTCAATGTCACAGATCTCCAAATTGGCCCCTCTCTTAAAACTTTCAGGACACTCCAAATAGAAAATGATTTAAACAAAAATGACCTGTTTACATTTCTCCGGATTTCACACCTGTTAGAAAAGATCCCTAAACCATTAGTTACACTACCCTGAAGGATAGTTTTATATCTAACAAATCCTACTACTACAATTGAAGGCATTTCTTTATTTTATAGCATTTTAAATCAAAAATCAATATTTACTAAATCAGCCTCCATGAGGATGTGGGAAATTGATCTGACGACCACTTATTCTACTGAGCAATGGAAGAAGGCGCTGGCATCCATCTATAAATCCACTAAAAGTGTTAATTTATGGGAACTATATCAAAAGTTATTGTTAAGATGGTATTTAACACCCACAAGAGTAGCAGGGTTTGACCCACACGCATCTCCACTGTGCTGGAGACAATGTGGTCATAGAGGATCCTTAATCCACATATTCTGGAAATGCCCATTATTACAACCCCTTTGGTCATCCATTTTTAATATCATACATCAAATTATAGGAGCAAAGATCACCAAGAACCCAGAGTTGGCCATTTTATCCCTTGGGATAGAATTAATCCCTCCTCCACTAAGGAAAATAGTATCCCACATATTATTAGCTATGCGATTGGAAATCGCTAGACATTGGAAACAAAAGGCTGTGCCAACCTTTACCGAAGTAATAAGAACCACTAATTTACACATATCTTATGAAATTATGTTTGCCATATCTCAAAAAAACACTCAATCATTACACACAACCTGGAAGCCCTGGTCAGACTGGTATAATTTAAATAAAGTTTAATATAAGCCACCTACACTCTAAACAATATTATCACTTTATGTTCCTTTGTGCCAAATCATATCCCAATGTTTGTTACAAGTTCAACGTTAAATGAATGGTTTACCAGGAACCCTTTAAGACAGAATATGCTGAATACATAGTATTTTCCGATTTTCTCCTACTTTATCCACTTTCAGACGATCCCTGAAAACTCATCTCTTCAGAGAAGCCTATCTGGCCCCCACCTAACAACTGTACATTTATCTTCTCAATCAGCACATCACCCACAGTTATTACCTCTTGTATCTTTTGACCTTCCCTCTTAGATTGTAAGCTCTAAGGAGCAGGGCCCTCTGATTCCTACTGTATCAAAGTGTATTGTATTTGTACTGTCTACCCTCAAGTTGTAAAGCGCTATGTAAACTGTTGGCGCTATATAAATCCTGTATAGTAATAATAATAATAATAATAATAAGAGCCAAGATGTACATTTGCCCACTGACAAAGAAATGATCAGCCTATAATTTTAAAGTAGATGTAAACCCACTCTCATCATTTCTAAATTGCTTCCATATTGCTGATCTATAAGGATAAACATGCCTCCTGCATGTATCCTTACCTGTCAAATATCTCCCCTTTAGCTGTTTGGAGCCCTGCAATACTCCAGATTCTGTGGGCAGGTCTGTTGTCCAGGGCTCGGTGGGTGGAGTTGGGATGTCAGTAGACTCCCCACACACCTCTACACTCCCCTCAGCCAGGCATCAATATTTCTTACACTGAACTTCTGCTGGTCTCATGGATTATGCCCCATGATCACTAACATCCAGTCAAAACCCAGGAAAGTCACCACATGACTTCAGCATGCCCAATCATGCTGAGGTGTGGAACAGCCAATCCTGGGGGAGCCGGAGAAGAAAGGAGGGGGGTGTAAAGTACACAGAATTCCTCTCTGACACTTGTGCATGAGATAAGGAATTCACCTGTCACTCACAGCAAGGGGGAAGGAATGACACCTATTTCTCTGTGTGTCTGTTTTTATCTTACTGAAGAAAGATAAGAGGATTGTTCAGAGCTGGATTAACTCTTTGTGGCAAGACTGGGCACAGATGAAATGATATCCTCTGCTATAACAGTTATGAGTCTTAATTAAAAAAAATTTGGGGGGGTTTACATCCACTTTAACGGTAGTTTTTTTTTAACAGTGAGAGGCAGAATAACAACAAAAATATTCAGAAAAACGCATTTCCAAAAAGTTATAAATTGATTTGCATTTTAATGAGTGAAATAAGTATTTTATCCCCTATAAATCAGCAACATTTCTGGCTCCCAGGTGTCTTCTATACAGGTAACGAGCTGAGATTAGGAGCACCCATATTCCTAACTGACCTCTCGTGTTGCTCTTACTGTGAAGTATTTAATTACTTCCTCAAAGATCACAACAAAGACCCTACATTTAGGTTTCAGTCATCCTATAAATATCTTCTGCATGTTTCCATTAGAGGGCTGGCAGGCTAACACGATTCTTCTTTTTATAGAAAGTAGCTGCAATTTATATACTTCTTCTGTGAGATCTGAAGACAAATTTTGCCACAATGCCTTCAGAGGTAAATGATGCCCTGTTTTAAAGTGGTGTCCTGAACTGTCTGTGCAGAATGTGTAACTACTTTGGTAGTCAGAGTCTTGAGCCAGGTTCACACACGCACGCACACACACATCAACAACACCAACACCCCCAATGCAGGCAAAAACTTACATGACCCTTTTTTATACCCTAAGACAGGAAGTGTGTTAAAAGTAGGATGACTAGGTGAAAGTAAAAGGGAAAATTTGGAAAAGGAATGCAGTCACCACATCTAAGGCCTGGAAATCTGCAATATGTTTTAAGGATCTGATTATCACTGTTTTACACAAGATTCAAACAACTTTCACCCAAAATTATTATTTTTTTTTTACATAGAATGTGATTAGAAAAATGTGTGAATCTTGTTTGAAAGTTTTGCGAATCACAGGTGAAATCCCTGGATAAATGGGTTCCTAAATGTTTGTTCTTGAGTTAATATGCATTTCAGATAATACACCTGTTTTTTTTTCTCATTCACAAATAAATTTTCCCTTATGTCATGTCCCTGAGATATAACAGGTAAGAGGAAATATCTCCAAAGTGAGGAGAAATCTATTTTTTGACAGCTGCCACTTTAACTGGTGTCCTCAATCTTTTTTTGACAGCTGCCACTTTAACTGGTGTCCTCATTGGAGAATTCCCCCTCACCTCTTGTTCTTGTGGCTAGGGTTTTCCATGACTTTGGGTATTGAAAACCACCATTATGGGAACAACTTGAAAGGGTGACATGGGTATTGAAAACCGCCATCATGGGGTCAACTTGAAAGGGTGAACTCCGCCAGTATATACACAAGCATACCAGTGGGACTGCTGTGGATGCAGAGAATAACTGATCACTAGTAGTCTACTGTAGTAGTCTACTACAGTGATCGCCACTGTCTTCCAGGTTCCTTCCTGAATGGATGTTGTTTCATAATAACCATAGGTTGTTGCTCACTTGACAGGGGCAGCATTCACAGAATGTCTTGCATTTTTCTCAATTAATGCAAGGCATTCTCTGATTAGATGAGGTGGAGAGGGTGAGCAGTGATGTCATGATCTCCACCTAGTTCAATTAGAGAACAACTTTCATTCAATTAGAAAAATTCAAGGTGTTTTGTGAATGCAACCCATGCCAAGAAAGCAACCCCCTGTTGTTACGATGCAGAAGGGCACCTGTTCAAGACGGGAGCCAGGAGACAGCAGCAATCACCATAGCAGTGACTACTGCAGTGATTCTCCACTTCCACATTGGTCCCTCAGGTATGACCTATTAATACTTGCATTGGTCCAACCTGAACCAATGCAACTATGCAATAAAATCCATACCCTTACTAAATAGAGTGTGGGGGGGGGGGGTAGGTCAGGTCCAAATCAAAGATTACTACCTGGCAGTATTTCCTACCCAGCTGAAAACTTGGTTTCCTACCGATTCTCAGACATTATGTGTGGAATTAGAATGCTTCCATTTCAGGAGACAACTTATATAATTACCTATTAACCAACCATTTTAAAGCATCTATATCAGTTTCTCCACTTTATACAAGCAGCATTGTTTGCATGGCAACGACTACTAAATACTCCTTCTGGTGCAACACCACGCACAGACTTTCCACTCCCTATTCCTAGCCTTTCAGGCATCATACCTGACCTTAATATTACACACTGGATACCTCAAGGCATACTTACGGTAGATGACCTCCGGATAGAGCCAGCCATTAAAACCTTTAGATCCACACAAGTAGAATATGGTATTCATACCCATGACTACTATAAATACATACAGGTATCACATTTTCTAAAGAACAACCCATGCACCACTTTATCTTTACCTTGGCGCATAGACCGATTTTATAAATCAACGTCTGCTAAAGCCCAAGGTATTTACTTATTCTAAGTTACTCTTAACCAGAAGGATACCTTTATTAAATCTACACCTATTCAACACTGGGAATGTGACTTCGGGGAGACCTACACCCCTACTAGCTGACAAAAGGCTCTATCTACTACATATTCAGCAACTAAGAGTGTTAACCTCTGGGAGTTAACCCAGAAAATCCTTTTTCGCTGGTACCTTACCCCTCAATGCCCTCAACACTCCCTCTGAATGTTGGCAAAATTGCAGATGAGAAGGCTCCCTAATTCATATATTGTGGTCATGTAACCTTCTTACCTTTTTTTCGAAAAAGAATCTTCTCACGTATAACACAAGTGCTGGGGCTCAAAATCCAAGTGTCATCAGGTTTGGCTCTGTGTTCTCTGGGAATAGAACTAGTCCGCTTGCATCTGAGAACTGTACACATACATATCTTATCAGCAGCCCACTTGACATTAGTTAGACACTGGAAAGACCCCAAGTCTCCCACAATAGGTGAAATTATCCAAACTGTCCAAACACATGCTACATATGAATGTTGCCAATGGCAACCTTCAGAGAGCCTCTAGGGTATGGGAACCGTGGAAGATCTGGTACAAGAAAGCTATTGGACAGACAAATAGGTATATAATCAATTCTGTCTGAGTATGCCTTTCTGATATGAGAATATTGTTACTCAACAAGTGTTAACATTATTCTTATCTTCACTAACTGTGACATTGGGGGTTATTTACAAAAGGCAAATCCACTTTGCACTACAAGTGCAGACTACAAGTGCAAAGTGCACTTGAAATTGCCCTGAAAGTGCAGTCACTGTAGATCTGAGGGGGACATGCAAAGAAAATAAAAAAACAGCATTTTAGCTTGCACATGATTGGATGATAAAATTAGCAGAGCTTCCCCTCATTTCAGATCTATCCTTAAGATTTACAGCGACTGCACTTCCAAGTGCACTTTCAGTGCAATTGCAAGTGCACTTTGCACTTGTAGTTTGCCTTTGTAGTGCAAAGTGAATTTGCCTTTCATAAATAACCCCCATTGTTTTTTTCCCTTAAAACACCGTGGGGGTTATTTATGTAAGGCAAATCCCCCACGGGGGGTTATTTACTAAAGGAAAGTCCACTTTGCACTGCAAGTGCACTTGAAAGTGCACTGAAAGTGCACTTGGAAGCGCAGTTGCTGTAGATCCGAGGGGGACATGCAAAGAAAATAAAAAACAGCATTTTAGCTTGCATATGATTGGATGATAAAATCAGCAGAGCTTCCACTCATTTCAGATCTACCCCTTAGATTTAGAGCGACTGAACTTCCAAGCGCACTTTCAAGTGCACTTACAGTGCAAAGTGGATTTTCCTTTAGTGAATAACCCCCGTGTGTGCTACCGTATGCTTTATTCACATTACATTGGGGTTTATTTACTAAAGGCGAATCCACTTTGCACTACTGATAAAATCAGCAGAGCTTCCCCTAATTTCAGAGCTTCCCCTCAGATCTACAGCGATCTACAGCGACTGCAGAGTGCACTTTCAAATGCACTTGCAGTGCACTTGTAGTGCAAAGTGGATTTTGCTTTAGCAAATCAATCCCATTATTACTATTGTCTCTTTATTTTATACCTTTCCTTTGTGAATTGCACTGCAAACCTATGTGTGCCTTAAACACTATGGGGGTCATTTACGAAAGGCAAATCCACTTTTCACTACAAGTGATTTTCGCTGTAAATCTGAGGGGTAGATCTAAAATGAGGGGACGCTTTGCTCATTTTATCATCCAATCATGTGCAAGCTAAAATGATGTTTTTTATTTTCCTTGCATGTCTCCCTCGGATCTACAGTGACTGCACTTCCAAATGCACTTTCAGTGCATTTTCAAGTGCACTTTGCACTTGTAGTGGAAAGTGGATTTGTATAGCTACCTGCAGCCAGGTGCTTGTGTAGGCTCTTTGAAGTATATCCAGTTACTGTACTGTGTACCCCTCACAGTCTCACCTACAGTATAGCTACCTGCAGCCAGGTGCTTGTGTAGGCTCTTTGAAGTATTTCCAGTTACTGTACTGTGTACCTTGCACAGTCTCACCTACAGTATAGCTACCTGCAGCCAGGTATTTGTGTAGGCTCATTGAAGTATTTCCAGCTACTGTACTGTGTACCCTGCACAGTCTCACCTACAGTAAAGCTACCTGCAGCCAGGTGCTTGTGTAGGCTCATTGAAGTATATCCAGGCACTGTACTGTGTACCCCGCACAGTCTCACCTACAGTATAGCTACCTGCAGCCATGTGCTTGTGTAGGCTCTTTGAAATATTTCCAGTTACTGTACTGTGTACCCCGCACAGTCTCACCTACAGTATAGCTACCTGCAGCCAGGTGCTTGTGTAGGCTCTTTGAAGTATTTCCAGTTACTGTACTGTGTACCCCGCACAGTCTCACCTACAGTATAGCTACCTGCAGCCAGGTGCTTGTGTAGGCTCTTTGAAGTATTTCCAGTTACTGTACTGTGTACCCCGCACAGTCTCACCTACAATATAGTTACCTGCAGTCAGGTGCTTGTGTAGGCTCTTTGAAGTATTTCCAGTTACTGTACTGTGTACCCCGCAGAGTCTCACCTACAGTATAGCTACCTGCAGCCAGGTGCTTGTGTAGGCTCTTTGAAGTATTTCCAATTACTATACTGTGTACCCCGCACAGTCTCACCTACAGTATAGCTACCTGCAGCCAGGTGCTTGTGTAGGCTCTTAGAAGTATTTCCAGTTACTGTACTGTGTACCCCGCACAGTCTTACCTACAGTATAGCTACCTGCAGCCAGGTGCTTGTGTAGGCTCTTGACATATTTCCAGTTACTGTACTGTGTACCCTGTACAATTGCACCTACAGTATAGCTACCTGAAGACAAGTGCAGGTGTTATCATACTAATAATACTACAGGCAGGCAGTTGATTCTGCTAGCTGCAGTATAATCAGTATATATGTATATACATCCCAGTTTTGTGTAGCTCACTGCAGGCCAATAGTATGTCTGGAAGGCCAACAAGGAGAGGCAGACAGTCACAAGCCAATAAAAGAGGGCAAGCAGGCTCTGTGTCTAGAGGCAACAGTGCTGGTTGTGGACACAGTGCATCCTCAACAGCACGTGGCCATTGGACACGCTTGGCCTTTTTTCAGCAGCTGGCCCTGTTGGGCCGCAACATGCGTAAGACTTGGTTGAGTGGATGACCAAGCCGTCCTCATCCTCCTCATCCTCTCTCACTCAGGCTCAGGGTACTTTGTCTGGAAAAGCAGCTGCCAACGCGGCCTCTTCTCTCGGCTCAATGGCATCAGTGACTCCTTCCCTAGCCCCACCATGTCCTCCTGAGGAGTCCCTCAAACTGTTTGACCACAGTGTTGGGTACATGCTCCAGGAGGATGCCCAGCATTTTGAAGGCTCTGATGATGGTACTGAGCTAGATGAAGGCAGTAACGTGAGCCCGGACAGAGGGGGTGCCCAATAAGGACAGCAATCTAGTCATGTTACCCCTGCTGCAGCATACTGCCAGGTTTTCTCCAGTGATGAGGAGGGAGGAGATGATGAGGCCACTGACTCAACGTGGGTGCCTGATAAGAGAGAGGAGGAGGAGGCACATCACCAACGAGGCAGTATGCCCTCCAGGGGCCAGCCTAAGGGCAGTACACTGACTGCATCACACCTCAGAGCTCCGCATGTGCAGGGCGCTGCTGTCTCTGAGCGTTATTCCAAAAGTTCTTTGGTGTGGGCCTTTTTTGAGATGAGTGCATTAGATTGCACCGCTGCTATTTGCAACATATGCCTCAAGCGTATCTCACTTGGCCAAAACATCTCCCGCTTGGGTACCACATGCTTAACCAGACATATGTTGACCTGCCATGCAGTTCGTTGTCAAGCGTACCTAAAAGACCCACACCAAAGAACAAAGAGGACCTCTCCTTGCTCCTCATCAGCTGGGATCTCCCACCCCACTATACCTTCAGTCCACTCTGAGAGCTGCACTGAGAGGAATGAAGGTGTAGAATTAGGTGTGTCACAGCGAAGTACTTGCGGGAAATCTGCTATTGGTACACCAACGTCATATTGTACCAGGTGCATTTCCCTGCCCCAGCTGCTGCACCACAGAAATAAGTTCTCTCCCAGCCATCCACATGCCCAGCAGTTGAATGCTAGCTTGGCAAAATTGCTAGCACTTCAACTGCTAACTTTTCAGTTGGTAGACTCTGCCCCCTTCCGTGAGTTTGTGGAATGTGCAGTTCCTCAGTGGCAGGTTCCCAAACGCCACTTTTTCTCACAGAAGGCGATTCCGGCTCTCTACCGGCATGTGGAAGGCAATGTCTTGGCCTCGCTGAAAAAAGGGCGGTCATCAGTAATGTGCATATTACCACTGACTCCAGCAGGCATGGACAGGGACGTTACCTAAGTTTCACAGCGCATTGGGTGACTGCTGGCATCTGGGAAGGAAGCAGGACAAGGTGCAGTAGTGTTGGAGGTTGTTCCACCACCACGCCTCCAAAATGCCACTACTGGTGATTCTGACACACCTCTCTCCTCCACCCCCTCCTCTTCTTCTTCCTCCATGGCCTCTTCCTGTGCTTTGTCCTCGGAACCAGCAGTGCTCCGTAGGCGTTCAAGGGGCTACGCAAGTAAGCAGGTCAAAAGATGCAGGTGTGCTTGGGGGACAGGAGCCACACTGGGGCAGGAGCCACACTGGGGCAGAGATTCTGTCAGCTCTGCAGAGGCAGGTTCAGAGGTGGTTGACGCCACGCCAACTTAAGGCAGGAATAGTGGTTTGCGACAATGGCACCAACCTCCTCTCCACCCTCCGACAGGGACAACTGACCCATGTGCCCTGTTTGGCTCACGTCCTTAACTTGGTGGTGCAGCAGTTCTTGGGCAGGTACCCAGGCTTACAGGATGTCCTGAGGCAGGCCAAGAAAGTCTGTGTGCATTTCCGCTGGTCATATAATGCCAGTGCTCGGCTGGCAGACCTCCAAAAGGAATTTAACCTGCCCAAGAACCGCCTAATCTGTGACATGCCCACCAGGTGGAACTCAATGTTGGTCATGCTGCAGCGGCTGCACATGCAACAGAGGGCCATTAATGAGTACCTGTGTGACTATGGCACCAGGACAGGGTCAGGGGAGCTTGTTTTTTTTTTTTCCCATGCCAGTGGGCCATGATCAGGCATGCATGCACTGTCCTGTCACCATTTGAGGAGGCCATGAGGATGGTGAGCAGTGACAGTGCATGGCAAATATATAAGTCAAAAACCGCGCCAATCCAAATCGTCAAGGTAGCAGCCAACACTACAAAAAGACTAATTTGTGCACAGTAACTGCGTGGTATAAGTGTATCGCTAAAAGTGAAAAACAAAAGCAAGAAGTTTTTGAAGTTAAAGTGAATAGGGTGGAGGATAAACAGTAGTCAATCTACATCTAAGAAGATGGGAGACCCCGTTTGATCCTAGATCCAAAAGAATATGTATGATGAGTGATTTAAGAAAACAAATAAAACCACATCTAAAGGCACATGAAACACTCTTTCTCCTCAGAAGAAGTGCAAGCAATCACAATATATATGGTAGATAGTGACAATGAATTCTATACTAAAAATCCAGATTTGTGAAAATAAATTAGCATAAATAACAAAGAGTGTCCCCAATGTTGGTGGGGAGATATAGCTCCCAGGTGAACAGCATAGATCTGACGAATTAGTCCATATAGTGCAAACAGTGATTGGCCCAACTTGAATCCAAGGCAGATATCATCACCATAGACATCCAGATAAAAGTAAAGGATAAATTACTCTTACCGACTTCGGTGGACTCACAGGCCGTGGGCGGTGAGTCAAATAGGCTTGTACTGTCTTAGGATGGATGACAGTATGGGAATGGCTTGTACATCAGATGGAGGACTGGGGACCGACCCAGACGATTTCCACGGTCGGCGTTTCCTGAATCAGTGGCGTGCGCTCCATTCGGGGTCATGTGACAGTGCATGCATCAGTGACACTGTCCCCCTTGTTCACCTGTTGGAGCACACGCTGCGTGGAATAATGGACAGGGCACTTGAGGCTGAACAGAGGCAGGAAGAGGAGGACTTCCTTAGCTCTCAAGGCCTCCTTTATCCAGACAGTGTTCCTGCGTGCCCGCCGATCACACAGGAAGAGGACGAGGAGGAGGAGGATTGTGTCAGCATGGAGGTGGAGCCTGGCACTCAGCATTAGCAGCAGTCTTTAAGGGATCATTTACAGTCCCAAGAAACCCATGGACTTGTATGTGGCTGGGAGGAGGTGGCTGTGGATCATGTCATCCTTAGTGACCCAGAGGACTCCGGAAACCTCAGAAAACCTACGCTGCATGGCCTCCCTGATCCTGCAAAGTATGCAGAAGGATCCTCGTATTCGTGGTATCAAGGAGAGGGATCAATACTGGCTGGCAACCCTCCTTGATTCACATTACAAGGGTAAGGTTGCGGACCTTATCTTACAGTCGCAGAGGGAGCAGAGGATGAAACATCTTCGGGAGGCTTTGCAAAAAGGTCTGTGCAACGCGTTCCCAGAGACTGGGAGGTTACAAACTCCTGTTCCTGGACAACGTGTTGCTGAGGCTTTGGTCAGTCAAAGAAGGAGCAGTGGAGAAGGTGGCAGTCTGACCGATGCGTTCAATTTTTTAGTCTGCAGCCCCAAGGTATGATCGGTTCCAGCAACCATCGCAAGCGTCTGTTTTACATGGTGCAGGAATACCTAGGGGCAAGATCTGACTTGGACACCTTTCCCACCGAAAATCCTCTGGGTTACTGGGTCCCGAGGATGGATCACTGACCAGAGCTTGCACTGTATGCAATTGAGCTACTGGCCTGTCCTGCATCCAGCGTTCTTTCGGAACGCATATTCAGTGCTGCTGGAGGCTTTGTAACCGATCACAGGGTGCGTCTGTCCACCGATTCGGTCGATCGACTGACCTTCATAAAAATGAATCAGTCTTGGATCACCACCAGCTACCAAGCACCTGTGGCTGATGAAACCGAATAATTTTTTTGAAATGTTAGATCCCTTCAAGACTGCCTATGCTGATGCTCGGTGACTATCCTGTTATGCTGAGTGATTATCCTCTTCCTCTTCAATGATCATGCTGATAGCTTGTAAGAACATTTTTGGTTCTGGGCGCCGCCACCAGTGGATAAGGCCCAATTTTTCAGCCCCTGTTTAACAGGTGCGTGTAATTACAATTTTTGATGCAACACTTTGCAGCAGGGCTCGTTCCTGCGCTCCAACTAGAGTATCTGTGAGGGGTTGCAGTGTTGTGGCACCAGTGCCTAAGGCCCAATTTTTCTGCCCTTGTTCAAAAGGGACATGTAATTACAATTCTTGATCTAATATTTCAGAGCAGGGCCCTTTCCAGTGCCCACCAAGAGTAACTGTGAGGACTTACACTGTTGTGGCACCAGCACCACCAGCACCACCAAAGGCCCAATTTTTCTGCCCCTGTTCAACAGGTGCATGTAATTACAATTCTTGATCTAATATTTCACAGCAGGGCCCATTCCAGCGCCCACCAAGAGTAACTGTGAGAACTTACAGTGTTGTGGCACCAGCACCACCACCATCACCAAAGGCCCAATTTTTCTGCCACTGTTCAACAGGGGCATGTAATTACAATTCTTGATCTAATATTTCACAGCAGGGTCCTGTGAGGGCTTACAGTGTTGTGGCAACACCAACACCTAAGGCCACAATTTCTGCAGGGTATTCAAAACATCCAACTTACAAAGGACTCCTACTTGCAAACGGAAGGAGACAACAGGAAGTGAGATGAAATCTACCCCTAGGAAGGGAAATTCTCTCCTGTAAGAGTTAATATGGGAAAAACGTTTCTCCTTTCCACTGATGCTTTATCACCAATCCTTGTTTCACTAAAAACCCCAAATTTTCTAAAAACATTTGTCATTGGGACAGAAAGTGAGGTGAAATCTTCTGAAGAGGTGCACAGACAGCAAAACAAATGTCACAGGGGTGATAACCCTTCCCTATGTTTTCCAAAAAGCTTAAAATAGATTTTTTGGCTGGAGGTAAACACGTTAAAAATATACCAGTTCAAAATTACAAACATATTATACTTAACAACAAACCTACAGTCCTTATCTTGTTTTCACCGCCTGTATACTGCTGTTCAGAGTATATAGGGCCTAGTGGCCCCACACCTTTCCTTTTTATAATTTGGGTGCGGGGTTACCCTTAATATCCATACAAGACCCAAAGAGCCTGGTAATGGACTGGAGGGTACCCATGCCGTTTGTCTCACTGATTTTCATCCATATTGCCAGGACCCGACATTACATTAAAGCCGCAAGCAGTTTTAAATGACTTTAAAAATGTCATTTTGTGCAGGGACTGTTCTAAGCATGGAAAACATGTGCCACTTTACAGGCATACTATAGACACCTCCCAGGTACGATATTTAAAGGAATTTAAAGGAATATTTCACTTTTTTTTCTACTATAAGCATCATTAAAATCACTGCCCCCGAAAAAACGTCAGTTTTTAAAACTTTTTTTTGCATTGATACATGTCCCCTGGGGCAGGACCCAGGTCCCCAAACCCTTTTTAGGACAATATCATGCAAATTAGCCTTTAAAATTAGCACTTTTGATTTAGAATGTTCGAGTCCCATAGACATCAATGGGGTTCTAACGTTCGTGCAAATTTTCGGTCCGTTCGCAGGTGCGAACCGAACCGGGGGGTGTTCGGCTCATCCCTAGTGAGTAGATTGTCTCTGAATATATGCAACCGACCTTCTTAAATGCGATCTTATTGCAGGGCATGTGTGAGTGCAACTGTGTTTTATTACCCACATGTCGTTTTTAGTTTATTTATTTGCGCAATTTGTTTGAACGATATCGATCTATGAAGGATTGAAAGCAAGGAAGGTTTGAAAGCAATCCACCACATGTGAACATCATCAGAGACTACACACCTGATCATTTGGGTATTGTTGTCCTTTTGTGTTTTATCTTACAAATGAGTGGTATTTGATGCTTTTCCCAGTATCTCCAGAAATCTACAAGCATTTTCGGGGAACAGTAATTAATTTATATCTAATGTAGTTTACTGGACACATATATATGATTATTATTTTTTTTTTTTTAGGAATACATCCTTTATTGGATCACATTATTTATTGGATCACTGTGCTATATTAAGGTTGATTGTAGCGCTTTATTAACTTTTTTTATATATTCACTTTTTTGTGATATCAGCACATAACACAATAATAGCAGTCACTATCATTTGTTCATCTTAATATAATTTTTGGTTCACAATTTGATACAGTCATTCACATCAGCGCTTTAGTAATTTTTATACAATGCATTTTTAAAGGCACTTCTTCTTGTTTCGTTTTTGGGGTTGTTAAAATTGGTGGCATTGATATGATATCCCTCAGGGTGGGACCTGGGCCCCGATAACCATTTTAAGGCCAATAACTAGAATAAAAGCGAGCCAAGTGGGGACTAGCAAAATTAACAGGTCAGTTCCCATAGACTGCAATGGTATTTGTTGTATAACTTTTGCCCATGTTAGGCTGTTTGTTTGCTCCCCAGACTGGGGTATGTTTGTTCCATCTGTAATTTTGTAGCATGCTGGATGATGTGCTTAATTTTGGACAGGGGGTGTCTTATTTTGTGCTAGCTGCATTTGGATTGGTCTAGGCATGCTCAGGGACTTGGGTTTTTTGGTGTGCCTTTTGGTGTTTGAAATGCATTTGGATTGGTCTGGGCATGCTCAGAGACTTTGTTTTTTTTTGTGCTTTTTGTGTGTAAACAGCACTTGGATTTTTCTAGGTATGGTCAGAGAGTGTTTTTTGTGTTAGTAATTTAAGGACATTCTTAACAGGTGTACCGACTTTGAAGTAATGTCTCGACATTGGGCGAACTTGCATTTTGTGTGTATCACGGACTATGCATGTGTTTTTAATTGCCTCATTAGCACACAAACTTATGTTATATAAAACTTGCAGATAGCATTCTTTACCTTGCCCCGAAGACGTGTGTGCATTTATTTGGGGGGGATGTTTTTCCCTGAAATATTTTTGATGTTGTCACTTGTCAATATGTGTCGTTTCTAGGTTGTTAGTTTCACTTTGATTTCATTATCTGTGCTGAATTATTTTGCAAAATCTTCCTCAAGATGTTGTGACTAATGTTTAATCCTTAAGAGACTGTCTGTTTGTGGGCACATTCCTTTTAACTCCTGTTAATATCCTCTGCACAATGGTCAGACCTCAAAACCATATTCTGTTAGTGACTCAAATTAACATACATGTGTTTTTTGCTTTCCTTGCTCTTTTCCTGTCCTGTTTTGTTGACCAATAAAATTTGTAGCAAATTTTTATGTTTTATGTGTTTTGTTAACTATTTGTTTTGCAGATGCATGTTCAATCCAAGTAATGTATTTTACACTCCCTCCTAAACAATTTTCATGGAACTGATTTCCCAGCTGCAGCTTAACTAGGCTGATTGGCATGGCAAAACAAAGAAAGGTGTGATTTGTACTTTCCTGGTGCCTTCATGGCAGCATACACATGGATTGTGCATATGCTGCTACATGTTTGCCTCTGGCATGTATGTCGCTCAAAATACAGCTTAAACCTTGAATCCTAAAATAACCAGATGGTCTGTGACTTTGGAACTTTATTACAATGAACAGATAACACATTTAAAGATCACGTTACTCACATATCTCTTAGCTTCAACTATGCATAGGCCAGCAGCTCGTAAAGCTCCCTCTGTGAACAGTCTTTCTTGATGTTTGACGTGGAGATGATGATGTGATATGAGCAAATAAGTAATATGGTGGTGACCAGGAACTATTAGAGGTTTTCTCTCACCTGATTCTAAGTTGGCTTGTCTTAGATGACCACCTACCCTCAATAGTCCATTTTGATCAAGAAATGGGTCAAGTTTTCTCAGGGCACTGTCACTAGGGATAGGTTTTCTGTTCAAGATACAGTCGATTTCCTTAGCATAGGTTTCATGCTGTACAGTGCGGATGATAAGATCCTGAGACTGCTGGAGCTCTAATGCTGAACTGATCCTTTGACAATGATGCCATCCTTTGTGATCACAGCTCTTTGAGTAATTTTTGAAAGAGTGAGCTATATGGGTGAGGCGAGAAGTAGCTCAAACAAGTGCCTTCCATTTTGAGAATCTGTTAAATCTGTTTAAGCTGGCAGTCTGAAGTTGCAGTCTGAAATGTCAAGATTTCAGGACGGATATCAGTATCTGAGTCTGGATCTACTAGTTCAATAGTATCACTCTTAGGAACAGTCTATTCTGCATTGTACAAGAATGCATGTCCTGTAAACCATGTTTTGTCTTTAAGGTTACCACCATCAACAGCTCTTGTAGTATGGACTGCAGGATTATGGTCAGTAGGTAAGTAGTGCCTTTGTGTTGGACGAGCGGATCTCCTAATCCACAACACTCTGTTGTTGATGAAAACATAGAAACATCTGGTCTCATTGTAGATGTAGTCTAGCGCTACCTTGCTGTCAGTGTAGAGCTGGATATCCTTGAGGTCAATGTCCATCTCTGAGCTTATTAGTTCTGCTAGTTCAATGGCTAGTACTGCAGCACAATGTTCAAGCCTAGGTACAGTGTGCTCAGGGTGTGGAGCTAGCTTTGTATTGCCCATAACGAATCCTACGTGCCAGCATGCTGTAGTGTCCACAGTTCTTAAGTAAGCCACAGCAGCTATTGCCTTGATAGAAGCATCACAGAATATGCAAAGGTTTTGGCTCTGTGTCTTTGTAGAGGGTCCGGGAGCATATGGGCGTGAAACATGGAGATCAGATAAGACTGAAAGTGAGTTCCTCCACTCTACCCAGGAGTTCTTCTTATCAAGGGGTAGTGGGGCATCCCAGTCGGATGTTTCACTAATCAAGTCTCTAAGTAGGGCTTTACCTTGAATTGTAAAAGGTGCCGCAAATCCTAATGGATTGTATAGGCTGGTAATTGTGGACAAGACACCTCCGCGAGTGAAGGGCCTTTCTTCTCTGTTTATTTGGAAGGTAAAGGAATCAGATTTCAAGTCCCAAAGTAGACCTAGACTGTGCTGTGTCTATATTAGTCTCCATTATTTCTAAGAAGAGTTTGTCCTCAATAAACATTGCCACACAATTGTCATCTTTAATTCTTTGAAAGACTCTGCACCCTAAATGGTCTTGGTCACTGTCACAGGCAAAGTTGTCACTAGTGGGGCTTGTGGGGGACAAGACAAGTGGGTGGTGTAGGCTGTTTCCTTAACAAGGAAATGGTTGTGGCATGGCTGGAAAAGAGAGGGACACCCATTCTCTAGGGTATTTGTGAGCATGCTGCTAATGGAGTTAGGTTTGTGCACGCTTCCTAGACAGACATCTCCTATGATGACACATCTGAGGTCTAACCTCTGAGCATAAGGAGTGCTGCTGGGACCATTAATTTGAGCTCTTGATTTGTGGACTCGTAAGATATCTCTCCAAAGTAGTAGGATAATCTGAGCCTGAGGATAAAGTTCTGGTATCAGATGCAGTATGCGTTTCAAGTGTGGGTGATGAGCAGCCATGTCTGGTGTAGGAATTTCAAATCTATGGTCAGGGATCTGGTTACATTCGATAAGAGTTGCCAAAGAAAATCATGATTGACCATTAATGGACTTGACTTGGTAGCTGGATGCTCTCCTTCCAATCGCCTCCACTACTCCTGCACAAGTTTTTAAGGAGTAGGGGATGCAGGGGCCTTTAATGCCAAAGATGTCAAAGAAGGTTGAGCTGGCTAATGACTTGTTACTTTGGTCATCCAGAATTGCGTAAAGCTTAATAGCTTTTTCTTTTTGGCCTGCTAGGCAGCCTCTGACAAGGCAGATTTTGGAGCAGGACCTGCCACCTATGACTCCTTTGCAGACCTTTGTACATTGTGAAGTGCTCTCTGGTGTAGATGTAATCGGGTGCTCTTCCTCCCAACCATGCTCACTAGTGCTGAGAGTGTGTTGTAAAGTCCATGGAGCTGGCCCAGGATGTAAGCCTGTGTTGTGATCTGAGCTGTCACATTCTGTGCATTTTAAACTGACCTTACAGTCCTTGGCGAGGTGAGATGTTGAAGAGCAGCACCTGTAGCAGATGTGGTTCTCCTTGAGAAAGGCCTTGAGGTCCTGCAGGGTTTTCTCTCTGAAGGCTCTGCATTTTAGGAGAGGATGTGGCTTCCGATGCAAGGACATTGCTTACCAGGATCTTTGACCTTTGTATCCGAGTTGGAGAAGCTGGTAGACCTGTGAAAAGAATCTGGAGGAGTCACGTTAGTTTTGTGTACTGCTACTGGAGGTTTGCAAAGGTTAAGTCCTGTTTACATGACAATGTAAAATCAAAACTTGGATCATTTCTTGTTTAAGCTTGCTGACACACAAAGTCCACAAAAACAGAAACAGGAGGGAATGGAACATCATGCTGCCTTTTAAATTGGGATCCATGTGTAATCCACTGCTCTTGCAAGTTACAGGGTGACTTTTGCACAATGGGTTTGACACCTTTGGCTGTGTCAAGGAATGCAAGTCCTTGTAAGTCCCCCTCGGATTTAGCTACTTGAAGTTCCGTTAGCAAGTCACTTAGCTCCCTAAGTTTCTGGTAGGCTTTGTTAGGTATTTTGGGGAAGCTATCAAGTCTTTTGAATAGTCTTTCTACTGCTTCTGCTCAACCATAACACTCATCAAGTCTATCCCAGATCGTTTTAAGATCAGTATCTGAGTGGTTTATATTTATTGACCTGATTCGCCTGGCGTGCTCAGCAGACTCATTTCCAAGCCATTTGATCAGGAGGTTTATCTCTTCACTGCAAGACAAATCTAAGTCACTGTTGGCATTTTGAAGGGAAGACCGCCAGGCTCTTTAGCTTCCAGGGCAGACATTAAACATTTCAAGCCTTTTGGTGACTAACTCACATTGTGCAATGAACCTTGCAAAGTCTATGGTGGCTTGGTTAGCCTGCTGTGTGTTGCCATGGTGAGATGGCTTTGTGTAGTCATAACTTTTGAGAGTGTCAAGCCGGCCTCTGTCGTACCGTTCAGACCTGGACGTTGGCTCTGGAGGATGATTAGAAGGCTCCATTATGTCATGTGTAGGGAGTCTGTCGAAGGAGGTGTCACTTTGCATGGATTTCTCCTGTTTGAAAGCTTGAGACCTGTCACTGACTTGCGGCGGTACCGTGTAGTGTCTTTGGCTTGTCTCTTTGATGTAATCTTTGTCTCTGCTTGCCTTAAAATGTTGATTGATGTAATCTGAAGTTTGTTGTAGAGAATCTAGAGTTTCAGCTTCTTGTGGTCGAGAATATTGTTGTGCCTGCTGGATTCACTTCTCGGGTATACAGCTAATTCTAAGGCCTCTGCTTCGACTACGGCTGCTGCTTCCTTCTCTACAGTGAGTTTCTCTAGGGCTACTTCTAGGAGGGCTTTCTCAGCCTCTAACTGTGGCTCTTGCTGCACTTTCTCTGTCTTTAGCCTCACTTTCTCCTTGTAATCTGCATTTCTTGCTCGGCAAAGGCTGCTCGGGCCTTGGCGGCTTCAGCTTTTGCACGTGCAATGACGAGTGCATTGCTTGCGGAGGAAGATCTACAGGAGCTGAAAACTTGGGACCTTGTCTTCTGTGAGCATGCCTGGCTTTGTGACGTGTTGCTTGCAGGAATGCTTGACTGTGTAGAGAATGCTGTATTGCCAAATGCAGGTGACTGCGCTGACAGGGTAGCAGGCCTCTGTGTAGTCATGGTTCTAAATCCCACTTGCTGGATAGCCGCTGTTTCACCGTTCTGTTCTCACTACATGTTTGCCCCTGGCATATACTGTATGTAGCTCAACATACAGCTTAAACCTTGAATCCTAAAATAACCAGACTGTCTGTAACTTGGGAACTTTATTACAATGAACAGATGGTGGCCGTATAAGAATAGGATGCATACGTGGTAAAACTAGAAATAAACAGATAAAATTACATAAACATAGAGAAATGTCCACTGGGTATACAGTTAAACAATCTTTTAGCATACCAGCGATGCTGCCTTAGAAGGATCAGGATTTTCCTCGGAAACACGTGGTGCAGGCTTAGCTGGCTCCCATGCGGTCTGTCCCAATGGAGATTGTGAAAGAAACTTGTAGTAATAGGTGGAGCTAGTTCCCAGTGATATAAAAGGAAATATGTAATAACCATAGAACACTGCCCATCAGTAGTCTTTTGTTAGAGTAGCATCTAGTGGACAATGTTGGTATTGTATTGCAAAGATATTATTTTTCCTTATAGGTTAAAGGCATGACAGTAAGTATTACATCTTCCATTTTAGAGCAGTGGTTCTCAGCCTCAGTCCTCAAGTACCCCCAACAGGTTATTTTTTGGGAATTTATCTTAGCTAAAATAGCTGTCCAAAATACCAAGCCATTGACTCTGATTTAACCACTTAAGCCCTGGACCATTTGGCTGGCCAAAGACCAGAGCACTTTTTGCGATTCGCCACTGCGTCGCTTTAACTGACAATTGCACGGTCGTGCAACGTGGCTCCCAAACAAAATTGACGTCTTTTTTTTCCCACAAATAGAGCTTTCTTTTGGTGGTATTTGATTACCTCTGCGGTTTTTTTTTGCACTATAAACAAAAAAATAGCAACAATTTTGAAAAAAACACATTATTTTTTACTTTTTGCTATAATAAATATCCCGAAAAAATATATAAATTTTTTTTTTTTCCCCAGTGTAGGCCGATACGTACTCTTCTACATATTTTTGGTAAAAAAAATCGCAATAAGTGTTTATTGATTGGTTTGCGCAAAAGTTGTAGCGTCTACAAAATAGGGGGTAGTTTTATGGCATTTTGATTGATCTTTTTTTTTTATTAGTAATGGCGGCGATCAGCAATTTTTATCATGACTGTGACATTATGGCGGACACATCGGACAATTTTGACACATTTTTGGGACCATTGGCATTGATACAGTGATCAATGCTAAAAAATTGCATTGATTACTGTAAAAATGTCACTTGTGAAGTGGATAACCACTGGGTGGTGCTGTAGGGGTTAAGAGTGTCCTAGGGTGTGATTCTAACAGTGGGGCGGAGGGCCTGTGTGTGACACTACACTGATCCCCGCTCCCGATTACAGGGAGCTGTGATCAGTGAGAGTGTCATTAGGCAGAATGGGGAGATACTTGTTTACATTAGCATCTCCCCGTTCTTCCTCACCGTGAGACGATCGCGGGTATCCCCACAGACATCAGGTCCGCGGGACCCGCGGTCACGGAGCTCCCGGCGGCGCGCGTGCCCACGAACCACCGACGGCGCGCGCGTGCCCGCGAGCCTCCTCTTATAGGGCAACGTACAGCCTGTATGTGCCCTTCTGCCGCAGTATACAGTATATCTGGATGAGGTGGTCAGGAAGCAGTTAAACCTGAGCAAGATGAAGGAAAACCTGCAAACATGGCCTGTTGGGTGTACTTGAGGACAGCGTTGATAACCACTGATTTTGAGTACTGAGCTAAAATCTAGCTCAAGACAATCCTATTTTAATTGTGGGCATTTGAGGGAAACCAAGTGAGTGTTAGAACCCCTGCTTGTCTTTTTAGGTTGGGCTTTGTGTCCCTTTTATGAAAATTGGCTTCACTTCCTGTCACATAGCCAAACAGGAAGTGAGGGTAAAACCCTACCAATGTCTTTCCTTGGGGACACACAGGTCAATCAAACTATTGTCCCCATTAGGCAAATTGCATTCTAGCATTTTGCTGTGTACACCCCAAATTAATAGGTATTTTGGACTTTGGGGTTTATTTACAAAAGGCAAATCCACTCTGCACTACAAGTGCACTGAAAGTGCACTTGAAAATGCAGTTGCTCTAAATCTGAGCGGAAGCACTGCTGATTTTATCATCCAATCATTTAGAAGCAAAAATGCTGTTTTTTATTTTCCTTGCATGTCCCCCTCTGATCTCAAGCGACTGCACTTCCAAGTGCACTTGTAGTGCAAAGTGGATTTGCCTTTAGTAAATAAACCCTAAAGTCCATGATACCTAATAATTTGGGGTGTAAACAGCAAAGGGCTAGAGTGCAATTTGCCTAATGGGGACACAAGTTAGATTGACCTGTGTGTCCCCAAAGAAAGACATTGGTAGGGTTTTACCCTCACTTCTTGTTTGGCATGTGACAGGAAGTGAATAAATTTGAAGGAGAAACTGGCAAAATTTGGGAGGTGTCTTCACCCTATCAGGGCTGCAGACATCCCCAAAAACTGACAAGATTTCAAATTCCTCTGCATTCTATCCCCAAGCAAAAAGAAAGGATTTTATTTAGTTTAACTTTGCAAAGACACAGTTCCAGTTCAACTGTGATGCATGTCAATCGCCCATTTAGACCTTGTTTAATAGAAAACACCAGTTGCCTTTCACTCTAAACATCTGCATCTGCTTTCCTATGATTTGCCAATAAAGGTATGGGTCTGCACCTAGATGCATGTCCCCGTGGCGCATATCTGGATCCCGGAAGTGGTGGCCAGCACACAGGAATGACATCACGTCCCTCCAGGAAGTTCCTTGTACTGCTAAGTTCTTCCCACCACCATGCCCCACTCACTGTTCTCTGAGGAAGAGATGATCCTTATTTGCAAATTAAGATAATATTTTATACTTATTTTTAATATATATATATTTTTATTTTTTTAATACTTTATTTATTTTAACATGGCGTGGTGTTTGTGTGGGTTGTGTGTATGTCTAAATGATTTGGCCTCAAAACACACACCTACTTCCTGTGTACAGATTCACTTCCAGGCCGATGTATATTGCTTCCTGCTTCAGTGTGTGTGTGTGTGTATGTATAGATATATATATAGATATATCTATCTATCTATCTATCTATCTATCTATCTATCTATCTATCTATCTATCTATCTATCTATCTATATATATTTGTACAGTATCTCACAAAAGTAAGTATACCACTCACATTTTTGTAAATGTTTTATTATATCTTTTCATGTGACAACACTGAAGAAATTACACTTAGCTACAATGTAAAGTAGTGAGTGTATATGTATAACAGTGTAAATTTTCTCTCCCCTCAGAATAACTCAACACACAGCCATTAATGTCTAAACCGCTGGCAACAAAAGTGAGTACACCCCTAAGTGAAAATGTCCAAATTGGGCCCAATTAGCCATTTTCCCTCCCCGGTGTCACGTGACCCATTAGTGTTACAAGGTCTCAGGTGGGAATGGGGAGCAGGTGTGTTAAATTTGGTGCCATCGCTCTCACTCTCTTATACTGGTCACTGGAAGTTCAACATAACACCTCATGGCAAAGAACTCTCTAAGGATCTGAAAAAAGAATTATTTCTCTACATAAAGTTGGCCTAGGCTATAAGAAGATTGTCAAGACCCTGAAACTGAGCTGCAGCACATTGGCCAAGACCGTACAACCGTTTAACAGGACAGGTTCCTCTCAATACAGGCTTCGCCATGTTCGACCAAAGAAGTTGAGTGCATGTGCTCAGCATCATATTGAGATATTGTCTTTGGGAAATAGATGTATGAGTGCTCCCAGCATTGCTGCAGAGGTTAAAGGGGTGAGGAGGGGTCAGCCTGTCAGTGCACAGACCATACGTTGCACACTGCATCAAATAGGTCTGTATGGCTGTCATCCCAGAAGGAAGACTTCTAAAGATGATGCACCAAAAAGCCCACAAACAGTTTGCTGAAGACAAGCAGACTAAGGGCATGGATTACTGGAACCATGTCCTGTGATCTGATGAGACCAAGACAAACTTCAGATGGTATCAAGCATGTGTGGTGGCAACCAGGTGAGGAGTAGAAAGACTAGTGTGTCTTATCTACAGTAAAGCATGGTGGTGGGAGTGTCAGGGTCTGGGGCTGCATGAGTGCTTCCAGCACTGGGGAGCTACAGTTCATTGAGGGAACCATGAATGCCAACATGTACTGTGATATACTGAAGCAGAGAATGATTCCCTCCCTTCGAAGACTGGGCCGCAGGGCAGTGTTCCAAAATGATAACGACCACAAGCACACCTCTAAGAGGACCACTGCTTAGCTAAAGAAGCTGAGGATAAAGGTGATGGACTGGCCAAGCATGTCTCCAGACCTAAACCTTATTGAGCATCTTTGGGGCATTCTCAAATGGAAGGTGGAGGAGCGCAAGGTCTCTAACATCCACCAGCTCTGTGATGTCGTCATGGAGGAGTGGTGGCCACACAAAATATTGACATTTTGGGCCCAATTTGGACATTTTCACTTAGGGGTTTAGATATTAATGACTGTGTGTTGAGTTATTTTGAGGGGATAGCAAATTTACACTGTTATACAAGCTGTACGCTCACTACTTTACATTGTAGCAAAGTGTAGATGTAGGTTCTTGTGTCCACCAGCAGAGAGAAATTGGGTAGATGCCAGACTCCCAATTCTGGAGGCATAATAATGCTCTAGCACAGAGGTCTTCAAACTACGGTCCTCCAGTTGTCCAGGAACTACAATTTCCATCATGCCTAGTCATGTCTGTGAATGTCAAAGTTTTACAATGCCTCACGTGTAGCTCTGCAACAGCTGGAGAGCCATAATTTGAAGATTCCTGATCACTCTAGCATGTCTTGAAAAAAGGTGTGTTCTCATGTGCCTGGTATAATGTATAATGCCGAAGAAATATTGTTTGGAAAATACAAGTGGGTCATGGCACATCTACATTCCAAATTTGGCACTTGAGATGGTCATGCACTATGCAATCTGATTGGCCAATCTCTGTGAAACTCAATATGTAAGCAAAATAGATAATAGGAAGATGCACTTGAACAATCAATTCAAATTATAGGAAATCAAACAGGCTCTTGCACTAAATGTAATTTAATTAAGATCTAAATGATTCCAGTGTATAGTCACTTTTAAAGATCAAGATCTGAAAATATTAATTTATTGGGTTTAGAAACACTTCTCTGTTCTTTGTAATGTATTAAAAGATTTGGGTTAAAAAAGAAAAAACACATTTTAAATATATTAGAAGTAATAGGAATGAGATTAGCAGCAAAAGGGTTAATTAACTGAGAACACCTAATTGCCTAGCAAAACACACCTAATTAGATGAAATTACCCAATTGTATTGGGCATGCACTATTATCAAAGAGTTAGGCTGGCCATACATTGTACAACTTTCTTGTACAACTTTCCCTTAGATTTACCAAAACCATATAATATGAGGACAAACCTAAACACTTTCAATTTGTTTGCAATCAGGCAGGCCCTTGTACTGCATAGTTGAAGGTAAATCTAAAGGAAATTGAATAAGAAAATTGTATAATGTATGGCCAGCCTTACCCTAGCGCCAGTTGCAGTTTACATATGCAGGTATTTATTATCGCTCTTTGTGCTTTAATGTTTGCACGTTCGATTAACGATTTTTCCAGCGCACCAATTTATGTATGAACTGGTGCAGCGCCTTCTTCTTAGTGAATGACCCTCACTATCGCTAGTGGTTCCTGCGGGGATAAGCGATACAAAGGCATAGATTGTGAGGCATTCCTACTAGTGCATTAGGAATATATAGGAATAATAATTAGAGTTTTATATATATTTTTTCTATTGCATTGTTTGTATGTTCCCATATACTGTAAGTATGTGCAGCAACCAAGTAAATATGTATCATGGTTTTATGGAGATTTTGAATATGTGTGGGCATTTACTTGTACTGAGAATAGCATCCATTAAAGCACTGCACACTAAATTCCCTTTACTATTACATGGAGTTCATTTGGTTATGTGGAAATCAACAAGAGGTACTTTGGAGTAATATCTCCAAAAATTATTCCTGACAACATTGTTCTATGAGGGTCATCGCTAGGGATAAGCTTAAAGTTTGGACCAAACATGAATTTCTGAACTTTCACAATTCAGTGTGAGCCAAAAGTCATGTATAACAGCAATATTACTACAGCAATGATTTTGAAGGATGCTGGCAGGTGCTGCCACTGTCAACTCCTTAACAACCAGTGACATCACCAGGCCCATGCACTGACTTGGCTGGAAATCATTGGCCATGTAAAAAAAAGGAGCTTCGGATAGTTTTTTATCAACCTATATTTTATTAAAGAGGAGCCTGAGATAGTTTAAAGAACACTGTGGGGGTTTTCCCTATAAATCATACCATGTCATTTAAGTCTGGTATGAATTTTAAGGGTCCTTTAAGGTTTCCTTCACATGCTGTACCAGGGTCTTCTATGGATTTTATGGGAGAACCCCATGCACAAAATCGAGAAAAACAAAAGTGTGAGGTCCACCCAAAAAAACACACCATACCCTTTTCTGTGTGCAGCCTGGCGGGCCAGAAAAGGGATTGGGGTGAGCATGCACCCCCTGAACAGACAGGTTACATGTCCTCAACATGATGGGTGTATCCCATGGAAAAACACCTTGTCCTCGTGTTGATGAAGACAAGAGCCTCATCCCCACAATGTTGGCCAGTGGTTGTGGGGGTCTGTGGACAAGGGGTAGGATTCTGGAAGCTCCTTTGACAATAAGGGGGCACCCAGATATCACCCCCTCATGTGAATAAGCTAGCATTACATAGTATAAACAGTTTTTGACAAGCTCTTAAAAAAACAAAAAGTCAGAACATCCTCAAGGCATGTTATTTAATGCATGTTTGCATAATAATGTTTCATTTTAAGCATTACTAAAACCACTGTTTTAAGATTTTTATTGAATTGATACATGCCAGCACCCATGCCTTTTGTTTGACAATCCCCTACCTATTTGCCTAGAAAATGGCCATCACTGTTTTTTAACATTTGGCTTCCATTGACTGCAGTGGGGGGTTTGGATTTGACACCTGAACATTAGTAAGACTGGCTGAACCAAAACCAGATATGTTAGATCCATCACTAGTTGTCACCTATGGCTAAATGTGAAAACAATTTGGATATAACATTTAGCAATGATTTCTTAATTGGGTTAAGTGAGGAGACTACCTACCCATCTTTTTATATAAAGAAAAAAATCTCTCTCTCTCTCTCTCTCTCTCTCTCTCTCTCTCTCTCTCTCTCTACTATATTGTCAAAAGTATTGGGGCACCTGCCTTTACACGCACATGAACTTTAATGGCATCTCAGTCTAATGCCCTGTACACACAAACAGACTTATTGACCGGACTGGTCCGATGGACCAAATCCGTCAGACAATCCGACCGTGTGTGGTCTTCATCGGACTTCTGACGGATCTTTTTGGTCAAAAGCTATTGCACCTGCCCGCGAGAATGTTTCCAGCACGATCCTATCGCGCTGGTTCTCGGCGACAAGGTACTATGCATCTCGTGCTCGCTGCAATAGGAAAAACACATTTTCCTATTGCAGCGAGCACGAGGGGGAGGAGACAATGTCCCTTAGGTCTGGTATGGATTTTAAGGGGAACCCCCTATGCCGAAAAAAAGGCGTGGGGTCCCCCCAAAATCCATACCAGACCCTTATCTGAGCACGCAGCCCGGCCGGTTAAGAAAGGGGGTGGGGACGAGTGAGCACCCCCCCGAACCATACCAGGCCGCATGCCCTCAACATGGGGGGGTTGGTGCTTTGGGAAATGGGGGCGCCCTGCAGCACCCCACACCAAAGCACCTTGTCCCCATGTTGCTGAGGACAAGGGCCTCTTCCCGACAACACTGGCCGTTGGTTGTCGGTGAATGCGGGCGGGGGGGCTTATTAGAATCCAGGAGCACCCTTTAATAAAGGGGGCCCCCAGATCCTGGCCCCCCGCTCTATGTGAATGAGTGTAGGGTACATCGTACCCCTACCCATTCACCTGGGCAAAAAGTGTCAATAAAAAACTGGTGGTGACCCCACCCCTTATGACGGCACAATCCCAGCATGCCCCAGGACTGTGACATCACCCGGTGACCACGCCCCATACCTATATAAGTCATTGCGCACCGTGAACACAGCATTACAGTGGGAGAGAGCATTGTGTCAACATCGGAAGAAGAGGAGATGGAAGAAGATGATGGAGAGGACCGGGCCACCACTAGCAAGAGAGCGGCAAAAGAGCAGAAGATAGCAGAGGAGCCAGAGAGCGGGAGAAGAAGCGAAGAAGAGGCCGGAGAGTGGGAGAAGAACCAGACACCGGGAGAAGAGGCCGGAGAGAGCGGAGAAGTCGGAAGAGACCCCCGAAGTCAGAAGATGACCCCCCAGAGCTGCCTAAAAAATGACTTTAACCCCCCTGGCGGTTTTCCCGAGTGTGGCTCGGGGTTAAAATTCAGTCCCATTAGCGGTAACCCCGAGCCACACTTGGGATCGCATTGCAGGATCCTGGGGCGGCGTTACTTACCTTGTCCCCGGGATCCTGCGATGTCCCCCGCAGTGTCCGTGGGCTCCGTCCTCTGCCCGAAGCCTCTCCGTGCCAGGCTCCGTTCCCTGCGAGCGACGCGACGCACGGTGGCGGAGCCTGGCGGCAAATTCAAAAAACTGTAAAAAGCATAACACATACAGTACTGTAATCTTACAGATTACAGTACTGTATGAAATTATTTCACATCCCTTTTGTCCCCAGTGCTTTGGCCCATGCCCTGCATGCAGTTCTATATTATATATACTGTTCTTTCTGGCTGGAAACTGGAGATTGTCCATAGCAACCAAAAAGTGTCCCTTTACATCAAAAATTGTTTTAGACCAGCTAGAAAACAGCGATAGTAAATTAGAACACTTGCAGAATTGAGCGATAGTGAATCGTGGGGAAATTTATTTTATTATTATTATTTTTTTTTTTTTTAATTATTTATTTTTATTTATTATATTATAATTTATGTTTTTGTGTTTCAAACTTTATCATACCCGGGATATCTACTAGACTCTTGTTTGGACAGATTTAAGTGTGTTATTGTTAAGAATTACAGACCTACAATATAAAACGCCAAATTTCCATGTAAAATAATTGTACCGCTTTCAGCACCTAAAATCCGAAATAATCATACCGCCAGGGAGGTTAAAAATCTGTGTAGTGTGTTTTTTTATTGACACTTTTTTCCCCAGGTGAATGGGTAGGGGTACGATGTACCCCATACTCATTCACATAGGACAGGAGGCAGGGATCTGGGGGCCCCCTTATTAAAGGGGGCTCCCGGATTCCCATAAGCCCCCTGCCTGCAGACCCCGACAACCAACAGCCAAGGTTGTCGGGAAGAGGTCCTTGTCCTCATCAACATGGGGACAATGAGCTTTGGGGTGGGGGGGCCGCAGGGCGCCCCCCTTCCCCAAAGCACCCACCCCCCATATTGAGGGCATGCGGCCTGGTACAGTTCAGAAGGGGGGCGCTCGCTCGTCCGCACCCCCTTTCCTGACCAGCTGGGCTGCGTGCTCAGGTAAGGGTCTAGTATGGATTTTGGGGGGACCCCCACGCTGTTTTTTCGGCGTAGGAGGTTCCCCTTAAAATCCATACCAGACCTGAGGGCCTGGTATGCTCTGCGACGGGGCTCGCAAGGTGAATGAATGAATGAATGATTTGTAAAGCGCTGCAAATGCGAACTGAATCGCTTCAAGGCGCTGATTAATCTTGCCGATAAAAGCGGTGAGATTGACTTCCTTTTCTAGCCCCGTCATACTTCATCACGTTCAAAGTGAACGTGCGTGGGCAAGTCCGGAAGTCCGCTGTAACACCGTCCAAAGTCCATCAGGAAGACCGGCGGGCCTGTTCTGCTGGAAAGTCCAGTCGTGTGTGCGCAAGTTTATTCTTTTGGAAAGTCCGTCGGAAGTCCACTGAAAGTCCGTCGGATAGACCGTCAGATCAGTCCGGTCGAAAAGTCAGCTCGTGTGTATGCGGAATAAGTCCTTAGGGTTCAATATTTAGTTGGCCCACCCTTTGTAGTTATAACAGCTTCAACTATTCTGGTAAGTCTGTCCACAAGGTTTATATATATTTCCTTCTTTAGAAAGCATTCCACAACTTAACAGCCCTCAAACACCCTATCTATTCCCCTTCTCTAACACCCCATATTAATCCATCGCTTACTAGTGTGAATTCAGATACAACTTGAATTGCATGACAGTGGAAATCAAAATGCTTTGAATGGTTCCTGGTCACATCAATGCAAATCAGCACAGCATGATTTTGAAAAAAGGTTCCTGCACTTCTTTGTTGTGATTGCAGTACGATTTGGGCCCTATAGACTATGCAAACCACATCCACATTGCACTACCTAATTGCACTGAAATTGGATCCAAATTTGGGTTGAAGCAGTGTGAACCTAACCCTAGGCTGTCTTCCTGTTATTACTTTGACACAAAGGGGGTTATTTACTAAAGGAAAATCCACTTTGCACTGCAAGTGCACTTTAAAGTGCAATGAAAGTGCACTTGGAAGTAAAGTCACTGTAGATCTGAGGGAGACATGTAAGGAAAATAAAAAACAGCATTTTAGCTTGCACATGATTGGATGATAAAATCAGCAGAGCCTCCACTCATTTCAGATCTACCCCTTAGATTTAGAGCGACTGCACTTCCAAGTGCACTCTCAGTGCAGTGAGGGGAAGCTCTGCTGATTTTATTATCCAATCATGTGCAAGCTGAAATGCTGTTTTTTATTTTCCTTGCATGTCCCCCTCAGATCTACAGCAACTGCACTTCCAAGTGAACTTTCATTGCAATTTCAAGTGCACTTTGCACTTGTAGTTTGCACTTGTAGTGCAAAGTGAATTTGCCTTTAGTAAATAACCCCCAATGGGTGTGCTACAAAAAAATGTTTTTTGTTCTGTTTTCTCAAAGCATTTTTATGACCTTTGTTCATGTCAGAACAGCATAACCATTGCAGTATATTTCTACTGATCACATTAGCTGCATTTAAAATTCAAACTCTAACATATTATACTACTGTAGCTTGGTGAGCCATCACTGTGAAGCAACATACTATCCAAATTTGCCAATAGCAAAGCAGTAAACACTAGTTTAAACTCTATTTTTTGGCTTCTATCTGTGTGTACTCCAAAGGAATGATGAGCTTTCTACTATGGGGGTCATTTACGAAAGGAAAATCCATTTTGCACTACAAGTGCAAAGTATACTTGAAATTGCACTGAAAGTACACTTGAAAGTGCAGTCGCTGTAGATCCGAGGGGGACATGCAAGGTAAATAAAAAACAGCATTTTAGCTTGCACATGATTGGATGATAAAATCAGCAGCGCTTCCCCTCATTTCAGATCTACCCCTCAGATTTAGAGCGACTGCACTTCCAAGTGCACTCTCAGTGCAGTGAGGGGAAGCGCTGCTGATTTTATTATCCAATCATGTGCAAGCTGAAATGCTGTTTTTTATTTTCCTTGCATGTCCCCCTCAGATCTACAGCACCTGCACTTCCAAGTGAACTTTCATTGCAATTTCAAGTGCACTTTGCACTTGTAGTTTGCACTTGTAGTGCAAAGTGAATTTGCCTTTAGTAAATAACCCCCAATGGGTGTGCTACAAAAAAAATGTTTTTTGTTCTGTTTTCTCAAAGCATTTTTATGACCTTTGTTCATGTCAGAACAGCATAACCATTGCAGTATATTTCTACTGATCACATTAGCTGCATTTAAAATTCAAACTCTAACATATTATACTACTGTAGCTTGGTGAGCCATCACTGTGAAGCAACATACTATCCAAATTTGCCAATAGCAAAGCAGTAAACACTAGTTTAAACTCTATTTTTTGGCTTCTATCTGTGTGTACTCCAAAGGAATGATGAGCTTTCTACTATGGGGTCATTTACGAAAGGAAAATCCATTTTGCACTACAAGTGCAAAGTATACTTGAAATTGCACTGAAAGTACACTTGAAAGTGCAGTCGCTGTAGATCTGAGGGGGACATGCAAGGTAAATAAAAAAGAGCATTTTAGCTTGCACATGATTGGATGATAAAATCAGCAGCGCTTCCCCTCATTTCAGATCTACCCCTCAGATTTACAGTGACTGCTCTTCCAAGTACACTTTCAGTGCAATTTCAACTACACTTTGCACTTGTAGTGCAAAGTGGATTTGCCTTTAGTAAATAACCCCTATGTGTTCTCCACACTGACTGACTACCTTCCAATTTTAATTTCTTCTTTGCACCAATACAAAACATGCACACCATGGGGGTTATTTAAGAAAGGCAAATTCACTTTGCACTACAAGTGCAAACTACAAGTGCAAAGAAATTGCACTGAAAGTGCACTTGGAAGTGCAGTCGCTGTAGATCCAAGGGGGACATGCAAGGAGAAAAAAAAACAGCATTTTAGCTTGCACATGATTGGATAATAAAATCAGCAGAGCTTCCCCTCATTTCAGACCTACTCTTCAGATTTACAGCAGCTTCACTTCCAAGTGCACTTTCAGTGCAATTTCAAGTGCACTTTGAACTTGTAGTTTGCACTTGTAGTACAAAGTGGATTTACCTTTTGTAAATAACCTCCCATATGTGAAAAAGCCATATCCCTCAACCAGAACACACTTTTCTCCACTGCACCCATGATAACATCATACAAAACATTGCCTAGAAATCTATTAACCTAAACACAGTCAAATTGCCAAAATAACGTTAAGCTTTTTTTATTGTTTCCCATCACTGCTACCAGTTGATCCAGGGAAGGTTTTATTGCCTCTTGGGGGATCAGGAAGGAAATTTCTCCCCTGCTGGAGCATTTACATAATGCTTTATTATTGTTGTTTTTTTGCCTTCCTTTAGATCAACTGTGGATATAGGATTATAGGTTTGTGTACATGGAGGCTTTCTATTTGTGTTTGTGTGTGTGTTTTTTCTCTGTGGGTTGAACTGGATGGACTTGTGTCTTTTTTCAACCAGACTAACTGTGTAACTATATAACTATGTAACTACTCTCAGTATGTATCATTAATGTTTCAATATATTATCAGTGAGGTACAGTATATTTGGTATTATAGATGGAAATTTTGACGCAGTGCAGTATAGGTATAGAGATAAAAATGCACAATAGTCATTGTATTATTCCTGTGACCATTTTACACCATTATAAACATGTACTAGACACTACACTTCCCTTTACATGACAACAAATTGATGTAACCTCTCAGCACAGTTCAAAATAAATCACTATCCTTTTTACCCCTAACAAAGGCACAGCAGTTCTGTAAGGCGATTGAATAGTCAAACTAAAACCCTTTACATTGTGTGATAATGTCCCAGAGTTTTACATTTTTAAGGAGAGATATAAATGTTTTTATGTTGTACAAGTGTGCTGTTTTTTTTCAGTTAGTGAGGAATATTTAATCATGACTGTAAATATAAGTAGCTAAAATTACAAAAGCTAATGTATTTGTATTAAAAATAAAAACTAGTACAAGTACAATAAATAGAACATTATACAACAATTATATGTAAATAACTGAGGGTGGTGGTAAAAATATATATATATTATGGGCCCTTATCTAAAAGTTTAAAGATATAGGAAACAATAACTACAAACTATAAATATAGCAAAATGATGTGTCATTTTGTAGAATGGATATTTTCTATACTGTCATTAGTTAGGGCCCAGGGATGTTCGCTGCATTCAGAGCTTCTTAAGAATGGTTAATTACCTTTCAAAACTTTGTAGTCATTTATATGATATATGTGAACCACCAAGACAATTAACTCACGCTGATGCACTCTGGGAATGGGCTGAAACACAGCAAACGGTTTTTGTGTCAATAAAACAAGCTATTGCAGAAACCATTACATATTATAACCCACTACAGTTCTTGGCTTTACAATCAGATCAGACAGCTGAAAACAAGCTTAGTATAGCCAGTATTAAAGGTGGAATAAGTTATAATAAGTACAGCATTACAATGGCAGACACATTATTATTAATCTGTATCCAAATACAAGGCAACACAAGAAAATCTGAAGTGATAAACAGAAAGAGTACAGACAAACAGGGTTATGTATTTTAGTTTTAGTTTTATTATTAATAATTAAGGTTGGATTCAAAAACACTATTTTCTTTTTACTAACAAATAATGCAAAAATGAACCTAAAGGTGTCTCTAAATAATTAAAATGCACATCATGTCAGTAATAGTAACCTATTATTATTTTTTTAGCACATTTATGTTATCCTATTTTTTTAAAAAAGCAAAAAAAAACTGAGCTAAAACATTTTTCATTCAATTTTAGTGTGATATCTCTACTCACAATTAGAGTTAAGTAAGTAACTTAAACTCTATTATAATGAGGATTTGATAGACACCATTATCTTTACCGATAATAGTATTAGTGAACTGGCAAACAGTAGTCAAAAGGGTCAAGCACTCTAGTGCAGGGGTAGTGAATTAACATTCAAGGAGGTCCAGTAACTAAAAAATTCTGCCATGAAAGATTGTATGTGTCTACTTTCCTTTTTTTGGAGCAAGCCATGCTCTCTGGCACCTTTCTTACTTATCTCCACGTACTCTGGTAATACTCTGTAAATGTCAATGTAAATGTCCTCAATAGTGTTCCCCCTTACATCTGGTGCCCCTACCAGAGTATTTAATTACATTGGGTGCCCCCATCAGACATCAGTTGCCCCATTACATCAGGTGTTCCCATAAGAGTGCCCCTATACATCAGGTGTCCCCATCACATCAGGTGTCCCCATCAGAGTGCCCTCTTAACATAAAATTTGCCCATCAGCATGCCCTTATTTTAGGTTAAGGGGCACTCTGATGGATACATTTACGTTACGGGGCATGCTAATGGGCACATTTTGTTGTGCCCATCAGAGTGAACCTTAACATAAAATAAGGGGCGTGCTGATGGCCAGGTTTTATGTTACGGGCACCCTGATGGGCATATTTAATGTTAAGGGGCACTCTGATGGGCCCATTTTATGTTAAGAGGCACACTGATGGGCACAATAAAATGTGCCCATCAGTGTGCCCCTTAACATAAAGTATGTCCATCAGTGTGCCCCTTAACATAAAATGTGCCCATTAGTGTGCCCCTTAACATTAAATATGCCCATCAGCGTGCCCGTAACATAAAATGTGCCCATCAGAGTGAACCTTAACATAAAATGTGCCCATCAGAGTGCCCCTTATTTTATGTTAAGGGGCACACTGATGGGCATATTTTATGTTAAGGGGCACACTGATGGGCATATTTTCTTATAAGGGGCACACTAATGGGTACATTTTATGTTAAGAGGCACTCTGAAGGGCACATTTTTTTGTGCCCATCAGAGTGACCATTACATTAAATGTGCCCATCAGTGTGCCACTTGTAAGAAAATATGCCCATCAGTGTGCTCCTGTAAACACCCCACATACCTTGAGGCAGGCAGGGATCTGGAACCAGCAGAGGTAACAAGCTGCAGGGGACAAGAGCTGCGTTGCCACTGGAAGTCTTGCTTGAAGGGGCGAGACACGCATGCACATCATACCTCGTTGCCAGCCAAGTGAGAGCCGCAAGATAACAAACAGCAAGGGGCGGGGGCATGCACGTGATGTCATGGCGTATCTTGTGGCCCAGCCGGGAGCTGTGAGATTGTAAACAGCAGGGGGCAGAGCACACAAACAATGTCATTGGTTGCAGGGATGCTCGCAGTCCCAGCAACCAATGACTGCCGAGCGGAGGAGTGGGAAATGACGGTGTACACTGGCAGACTGACGGTCCAGACAGGAACATCGCTCGGTCCGTGTTCGGACTGTGGGCCGCCATTTAGTGACAGCTGCTCTATTGTATAGTTGTGGTTGTCAGGTACCATTGTTTATTCTTTGTTTTTCTCTTGAAAACAAAAAGTTACATTTGCTTTTAGCTTTTGTTAAGATGAAGGATAAAACGATATAGGCACCATAGTTAGGTAAATATGTCCAATGTTTAGAAAGCTATGATGGGCTTCAAGAGAGCAGTGCTATTGAGCAGGAGAAGAAGAGTCTGGGTAACAGGACTTGTCTTCTTTGCTATGTTGGCAGTGGCATTTGAGGAGGTGGTGGTAGTTATGCCTGTCGGAGATATGATGATGGGTAAGACCCCTTTCACACTGGGCCCTTTCACACTGGGACGGCGGGTCTGTTAGCGGTAAAGCGCCGTTAGTTTTAGCGGCACTTTACTGCTGATAAAGTGGCACTTTTGAGCTGCTAGCGGGGTGTTTTTAACCCACAAGAAGGGGTTCACAAGTAGTTAAAAGCACCCGTGTTGTGGAGCTTCAGAAGCCCCTTTCAGCGCTGCCCATTCATTTCAATGGACAGAGACGGAGTACACTAAACCTTTATTAGTGTTCAAACAATCAAATGTTCCACAGTAGCGCATTACATTAGAAAGAATTATAGAAAAGATGTAGAAAAATGATATGATATGACATGAAGTGCAAACATAGTACAAATTATTCTAACAAAAACAAATGCAAAAGAAAATTATTGTGACCACTATAAAGTCCAAATTGAAATGTCAATTCTCCCCTGTACACAGTCCAAATAATAATCACACCCTACGTGTGAGATGATGTGAAAAAAAAAAATCAATACACCTTAATTCCACCACTGTTGTGGCACAGGTGAACCCTTCTCCCTCTGAAAACTCACCAGATCACATTGCCTCCCACTCCCATGGGTACGCTTAAGCATTTTGATAATAATGAGTTGGATCTCAGAAGCATTAGGTCACACTTTCCACATTAGGATGTCGCTCACCTCCCGTCCACCATCCTCCTCGGATCCTCCACTCTCTCTGCACACACCACATGTCTACCCGTGAGAGTGTGAGGCAATGTGATCACAACGGTGGTGGAATCAAGGTGTAATGATTTTTTTTTTTCACATCATCTCACATGAAGGGTGTGATTGACAACATTTCAATTTGGACTTTATATTGGTCACAATAACTTTTCTTTTGCATGTGTTTTTGTTAGAACAATGGGGGTTATTTACGAAAGGCAAATCCACTTTGCACTACGAGTGCACTTGGAAGTGCAGTAGCTGTAGACCTGAGGGGTAGATCTGAAATGAGGGGAAGCTCTGCTGATTTTATCATCCAATCATGTGCAAGCTAAAATGCTCTTTTTTATTTTCCTTGCATGTCCCCCTGGGATTTACAGTGACTGCACTTCCAAAGTGCACTTTCAGTGCACTTGTAGTGCAAAGTGTACTTGCCTTTAGTAAATAACCCCCAATGTGTACTATGTTTGCACTTATATAATTTTTCTCCAATTTTTCTATAATTCTTCTTAATGTAATACACTGTGGAACATTTGATTGTTTGAACACTAATAGGGGTTTCACATATTGTTTGATTATTTTGACACATATTTTGTGGTCAGAATGTGGAAGATTCTAGGTAAACAGAAGATGATATCAAAAGTGATTGGGGAGGAAAAAGATTAACTGGTGGAACATACTATGAAAAGGAGAAGGGAGTCGTTTGCCTTTAGTAGTAGGATCAGCCTTTTTTTTTTTTTGCAGGGGCAAAGAGGGCAATTGCCTAAAACCCCAGAGCTTTTAGGATCCCATGGATGACTGCTGCACATACTGTAGCTAGCGCTCAGTCATCACATTTAAAAGAGAAACATGACCAAAGCTTTTCTGGCCATATGTCTCTTCTGGGTCACAGGAATGCACTTACCTTTGCACCCCTGTGACCCAGAATAAGCCTGCAGAGGGCTAAAGTTCTGGATCAGCTGACATCACATAGCCACTTTAGTTTCTGGGAGAATCTTGGCCATATTGTCCAGATCCACCCAGCGGTCTGTTAGACAGCTCGCTCTGGCTCTTAGCACTTGGCTACTGATTTCTCCCCTAAGGGTAAAAATCAGCTGTTTGGAAAGCTGCTGTGCAGTGAACGCCACGCCAGTGTGGATGGACTTGTGCCTTACTTCCCTAACCTCCATGTAAGTGGATAATGCACCTGTATCTCATTAAAATTTTTACAGTTCTAACCTAGAGGCACCTGTTTTTCTCTTCTCTTTGCATATCTGGAGTCTGCTATCAAGTCCCCCCTCAAAGGCTGCCAAGGTTCTTTCGACTGCTAAAGCAATCTATACAGGTAACCCCTCTTCATCTCTCCCTGTCTACAAATACTGAGTATTCCACTTCAAGGACTTAATAATGGACTAATGTATTAAATCTCATACTATTTAGCAGTCCCACTACCCATTTTTTGTTTTTATATACCCCATACTTCTCCTTTAATAGTGAAAATGGGGACAATTGGATAAGCTAGACAACTTACTATAGAAGGTGGACTACAATAACCATATTGTCAGTAACTTTAGGTTGTAAGTCTACGGGTGCATTCATATGGATGGCAGCCCCTGTCATCAATTTAAAAAGAAAACTGTGGTGTAGCAGCAGTCCCTATCTTACATGCAAACACATACTAGGGCCAATTTAGACAGGAGCCAATTATCCTATCACCATATCTTTGGATCGTGGGAAGAAACTGGACTACAAAGGGTAAACTTATGCAAATACAGAGCAAACATGCAAACTCCGTGAAGACTGTTTCCTGGTCAGGATTCAAACTGAGGACCCCAGTGCTCCATTAAATTTAATGTGAAATTCATGTTTTGTGGTAGTCATTGTGACATGAGTTATGTCCTGGTTCATGTGAATGCCTGGTAGAACAGATTTTCAAGTAACAGACACATAAGATGGTGTAAAATGTCTATAATTGCTGTACAGCTAACTGTAAATACAATTTTTTTCCACTTTTTTCTGAAGCTGCATTTCTTTAATTTTATAAAAATACATATTTTTCTACAGTGTTCATAATAACCTATGCAATAAGTTGTAACTCATAAATCCAAATGTTCAGTTTAAACAAAATGGCAAAATGTTAAATATTTTGCCAATACTGCACTTTGCTACAAGCAATCTCGCCCATTTTAAAATATTATGCTCTTTCGTCGTTCTCATTTTCATTATTTATTTGGTTGAGCACAGGACATAGAGAGCAAGGAGGCTTGTTATTACAAGTTTGAAACAGATATTTTGCCATTTTATTCAAGGGGAATTATTGATTTTGATAGCTTTGCCTTTTTATAAAGCTGCTCTGGATCATTATTTTATTTTGGCATGAGTGAAACCTCAACTATATATACAGTATCTCACAAAAGTGAGTACACCCCACACATTTTTGTAAATATTTTATCCTATCTTTTCATGTGACAATACTGAAGAAATGACACTTTGCTACAATGTAAAGTAGTGAGTGTACAGCTTATATGACAGTATAAATTTGCTGTCCCCTCAAAATAACTCAACACACGGCCAATAATGTCTAAACTGTTGGCAACAAAAGTGAGTACAAAGTAAAAATGCCCAAATTGGGCCAAATTAGCCATTTTTCCTTCCCGGTGTCTTGTGACTCATTGAGGTTACAAGGTCTCAGGTGTGAATGGGGAGCAGGTGTGTTAAATTTGGTGTTATCGCTCTCACTCTCTCATACTGGTCACTGGAAGTTTAACATAACACCTCATGGCAAAGAACTCTCTGAGGATCTGAAAAAAGAATTGTCGCTCTACATAAAGATGGCCTAGGCTATAAGAAAATTGCCAAGACCCTGAAACTGATCTGTAGCATGGTGGCCAAGACCATACAGCGGTTTAACAGGACAGGTTCCACTCAGAACAGGCCTCGCCATGGTCGACAAAAGAAATTTAGTGCACGTGCTCAGCGTCATATCCAGAGGTTGTCTTTGGGAAATAGATGTATGAGTGCTGCCAGCATTGCTGCAGAGGTTGAAGGGGTGGGGGGGTCAGCCTGTCAATTCTCAGACCATATGCCGCACACTGCATCGAATTGGTCTGCATTCCTGTCATTCCAGAAGGAAGCCTCTTCTAAAGATGATGCACAAACAGTTTGCTGAAGACAAGCAGACTAAGGACAAGATAAACGTATTTGGTTCAGACGGTGTCAAGCGTGTGTGGCAGCAACCAGGTGAGGAGTACAAAGACAAGTGTATCTTGCCTACAGTCAATCATGGTGGTGGGAGTGTCATGGTCTGGGGCTGCAAGAGTGCTGCCAGCACTGGGAAGTTACAGTTCATTGAGGGAACCATGAATGCCAACATGTACTGTGACATACTAAAGCAGAGCACGATCCCCTCCCTTCGGAGACTGGGCAGCAGGGCAGTATTCCAACATGATAACAACCCCAAACATACCTCCAAGATGACCATTTCCTTGCTAAAGAAGCTGAGGGTAAAGGTGATGGACTGGTCAAGCATGTATCCAGACCTAAACCCTATTGAGCATCTGTAGGGCATCTTTAAACGGAAAGTGGAAGAGTGTAAGGTCGCATACATCCACCAGCTCCGTGATGTCATCATGGAGGAGTGGGAAAGGACTCCAGTGGCAACCTGTGAAGCTCTGGTGAAGTTCACGCCCAAGAGAGTTAAAGCAGGGCTGGAAAATAATGGTGGCAACACAAAATATTGACACTTTGGTCGAAATTTGGATATTTTCACTTAGGGGTGTATTCGCTTTTGTTGTCAGCGGTTTAGACATTAATGGCTGTGTTGAGTTATTTTGAGGGGACAGCAAATTTACACTGTTATACAAGCTGTACACTCACTGCTTTACATTGTAGCACAGTGTCATTTCTTTAGTGTTGTCACATGAAAAGATATAATAAAATATTTACAAAAATGTGAGGGGCATATATATATATACAATATATATATATATATATATATATATATATATATATATATATATATATATATATATATATATATATACAGTATTTCACAAAAGTGTGTACCTACAGTATCTATATACAGTATCTCACATAATTACCTGCTGAAAGGAGCAATAAAGCCCCATTGACCCCAATGGGTTCATAAACATGAGGTAGGGGAAGGGGAAGCTACTTTTTAATTAAACAACATGCAAAAAAAAAAAATACTCAACGCTTATTTTTTTTTTAAATTCCTTTATTTTGTACAGAAGGCATAGATACATAGTCCAGAATACGACAGGTCATACATTTTCATACATTGACACGTTTTGAGTCATATACATTGAATCCGTAGACCAGAATCAGGTTATCCACCAAACAAGTGTGGTACTATAAGTATGTTCTAGCCAAACATATGACTTTTCCTTATATGGTAAATCAAGGTTGCCTACGGATGGGCCTCCTTGCATAAACCTTAAACTGAAATTAAACAATTTTGATATGAAATGCAATTTTTAAACCATTGAAGGCAAGTATATTTTATGCTAAACAGGTATATATTTCCTGCTCACTATGAATATCTTCTCATTTAATTCGTTAACGCCGTCTCCACGGCTGCTTGGTGAGCTGGTCAATACAGAAGAGCCTAAAGTGGAAGAAAGAATAGAAATAGGAGGGAAAGCGGGGTAGAAGAAAGACCAGGAAAGCTTGGAGGGAAGGAGGGGAAGAGGGCAAGCAAGAGGAGGTTGGAAGGGAATGGCTGCGACATCACCCCCCCATCGGCCCCATCTGCCAGACCCCATAGGGGTGTGTACAGGTATTTGTTTTGATAATATCTACGTGATTTTCATCTCAGGTAGACGGGGATTGTGCTTGAGCCAATTCCTGTAGATATGTGTTAGTACCAACAAAATATCTCCAGGGTCTCCATTTGTCATTAAATTGTTCCTCCTTGTTTTGTAGAGTTGCAGTAAGTTCCTCCATACGCAGGATACAGTTTACTTTTGAATACCAAAGGACCCTGGCTGGTGGAAGGGGATCTCGCCATAGCACTGGAATACATGCTCTCGCTGCATTCAGTAGTTGCATGGTCAGTGTTTTCTTGTACTTACGGATCGGTCTTGCGGTTAGGTGTAGAAGGCATGCAGCTGGGTTATCTTTGAGTTGGACCGAGGTAAAACTTTGAATAGTCGAAGTCACCCCCTCCCAAAAGGGTCTCAGGACCGGACACGACCAAAAGATGTGTAAAATACTTCCCACCTCCCTGTCACATCTCCAACACCTATCCGACAGCGAAGGGTTCATTTTATGCAACATGTATGGGACTCTGTACCACCTGGTCAGGATTTTGTATCCCAATTTTTGATACTGGCTCGCAATCGAGGACTTGTGTGCCAAAACCAAGACCTTCTCCCTTTGTTGTGTGGAAAACTGAATCTCCAGGTCCCTTTCCCATTTCAGAAGGAACTCTGGGATTGTGTCCTCCCCTTGACTGGTGAGAAGACTGTATATAAATGAGAGTGTGTGTCTTATAGGTTCCCCAGATTTACAAAGGGATTCCAGAGGAGTGTGACCACGAGGGACATAGGGGATCTTCTGAAAAGTCTTCAGAAAGTGTCTAAGCTGGAGGGTGCTAAGACTGTCTAACGGAGGTTCAATGAGTCTAGAGATAGTGGTGGCAGATGGGAACTCTCCCCGGGGCCATATCTCACCTAGGGACTGCTTCTCAAAAGTAATTAATTGTCTCAATCTACGGCTCGTAAGTCCGGGAGAGAAATCCGGGTTACCTATGATAGGTTTCATGGGGGAGGGTAATGGTGATAGGTCCGTGGTTCGGAATATTTTCCTCGTCACCAGGAGGGTGGCTCCTATTAGCGGGTGGGTTCTCAAGTCCGCTGGAGGTGGGGACATGAGCCACGGGGCTGAGAGTAAGGGGATAGAGGAATCCTCAATTTCCATTCCCACCCATTTTTTGGAGTGCCTGTTGCAGTGCCAACCGGCGATCCTAGCCAGGTGGACAGCTTAGTAGTACCGGAAAATGTCCGGGAGCCCGATGCCCCCCTTCTCCTTAGGTCTGGTCAATGTTTGCATTTTTTTTCTGGGGGATTTATGAGACCAGATAAACTCCCTCACAGTAGACTGAATTTGCTTAAAGAAGGTCGTTGGTAATTTGATCGGTAATGTTTGGAGAATATATAACATTCGGGGTAAGGCCATCATTTTCAGGGCGTTACAACGCCCAAACCAGGTCAAGGGTAGTTTGTGCCACGTCTGGAGGTCTATCTTAAGTCTCTGTAGTAAGGGTAGGAAGTTACTGGTATATAGGTGTGCCAAGTCCGGAGTGATGTCCACCCCCAGGTAGCGGATAGATTTCTCCGCCCATCGGAAGGGGAAGGATTTGCTCATATTAGCTGCTTCCGTGGCTGTTATTGTGATATTCAACACTGCGGACTTGGCACAATTGACTTTGAAATTTGAAACTTCCCCATATAACTTCAGAGCTGACAAAATGTTGGGCAATGTGATCCGTGGGTTGGAGACGAAAAAAATCAGGTCGTCGGCGAAGGTCGCGATTTTGTGGTGCCCAGAGGACTTCGTGATCCCGATTATATTGGGGTTCCCACGGACACTACATATGAACGGCTCAAGGGTCAGAATAAAAACTAGTGGAGACAGGGGGCACCCCTGCCTCGTCCCGTTAGAGATGTCAAAAAAGTCCGAACGCCACTTGTTCACCCATACCTTCGCCGAGGGAGCCAAGTAGAGAGACGATATCCAGTCTCTCATGTTTGGGCCAACACCAATATGTTCCAGAGTGGTCCGCATAAAATGCCAGGCCACTCTGTCAAAAGCCTTTTCCGCGTCTGTAGAGAGTAGCAGCAAAGGCTTCTTGACCGACCGCGCTTCATGTATAAGGTTGAGGACCCGAATGGTATTGTCTCTCGACTCCCTCAGCGGCACAAACCCTGCCTGGTCCAGGTGGATCAAATGTGGGATATGCGGTAGAATTCTGTTAGCAAGAATTTTGGAAAACAATTTAAGATCTACGTTTAGCAACGCAATTGGGCGGTAATTACTGCAGTAGTTAGGGTCTTTCCCTTCTTTTGGGATCAGGGATATATATGCCCGTAGGGAGTCCACCACGTTTGTACTGCCCTCTTTTAATGTGTTGTATGCTCTCAGAAAGTGTGGCGATAAGTTAGACCCAAATGTCTGATAGTAGGACAGGGTGAAGCCATCCGGCCCCGGCGCCTTTCTAGGCTTCGTTTGTGCCAAGGCTAGCAAGAGTTCTTTGGGTGTGATGTCCGCCTCCAAGGAATCACCTACATCAGCTGGCAAAGTAGGCATACCTGAAGACCTGATGTATTCACCCACTGCCACCTCCCTCTCCGTCAGAGACCCAACAGGTTCCCCCCTGTGTAAATTATACAATTGTCGATAGTAAGCAGCAAATTCGTTGGCTATATCCCTTGAGGTATGGACTTTTGACCCCTGTGAGGTCACTATAGAGGGAATGTAGGTGCGTTGTCTCGGGCCACGTATGGTGCCTGACTTATTGGAGAATTCGAACATATACCTTCTGGCCCATGCCAGATTCTGTACTGTTTTTTGGTATAAAAGGTCTTTCAATTCACCCCAAGCCTTCAATAAGGCCTTGAGATGTGTTTCTGCCAAAGACTTCTTGTGTAACAGCTCGAGAGCCCGCACCTGGGATATCAAAAGGTCAATCTGTTTGGTTCTTTCCCTTTTTTTTGCAGCCTCAATCCTTATTAATTCCCCTTTTATTACACATTTATGAGCCTCCCATACTGTCATTGGAGACAGCGAGGGGTCTATGTTTTCTGAGAAATAATTAGTTAGCGACCTGCTTATCTCTTCACGTACCTCCGGGATTTGTAAGAGTGATTCGTTTAGTTTCCAAGTTGGGGGGGACCTGAGTTCTGTATCCCAGCATAGGGTGACATGGGTGGGAGCATGGTCAGATAGGGAAATGTGATCAATTTGGGATGCGGTGACACAAGGGAGATCTTTATGCTGGATCTGAAAGAAGTCTATCCTGGAGTATGTACCATGCACCGCAGAGAAGAAGGTATAGTCCCTCTCCCCGGGGTGCATGATCCTCCAGGGGTCAACTAACTGTAAGTTGGCTAATTCTACCTTGATTTTTTCAGGTATGAGAAGGACAAGTGCGACGCCCCTCTTGAAACGTCTAATAGAGGTTCTGGAGCAAAATTAAAATCTCCGCCCATCAGGAACAAACCGTCCCGGAAATCTAGGATTAAGGGAGTGAGTGATCGCATGAAAGACAGGTGGTCAGAATTAGGGAAATAGACGTTAACCAGGGTCACTGTGGTATTCCTGATTTTGCCTTTTAAGATCAAATATCGCCCAAGTGGGTCTGCCCTCTCCTCCAACAGCGTCCATGGTAGAGATCTGGCTATCAATATGCTGACCCCCTTTGATTTTGACAGAGGGGAGGGAGCATGGTATACATTGGGAAAGTCCCTATTACATAGTCTGGGGACTGCCGACTGCTTAAAATGGATGAACGCCACCTGTGTGCGTGTTTTTTTGAGATCTGAGAGCAATCTGGAGTGTTTTTCCGGTGTAGCCAGACCCCTAACATTGAGGGAGGTAAATTTTATCTCCCCTCGGGAACGTGAACCCGGGGGTACCCCCGGGGGGGCCATGTCGCGCACCAATATCAGAGCGGGGAAGATAAAAGAAGGTCAAGGGGGTATGAAGCAAGGAATAAGGGGAGGGGGGGTAAAGTCAAGAGAGAGAGGGGGTGAGAAAGAAGGTGTTAAGGGAAGAGGAAGGTTAGGTACAGCGGGAAAGACTGGAAGTGAGAAGAAGGAGGAGGTAAAGCTGAAAGAAGATGAAGGATAATACTAAGAAGGACAAATAAATTATCCAACTGTTGCTATATTAAGCCTTGCGCAAGTATGCGCTACCTATTAGTGGGTGTGGAAGACTAGACTCTGCGACACAACGGGAGACATGTCGACAGGAGAGAACCGGTATGATAAGAGATACCAGACTATTACCGCTATAAACAGAAACATAGTAAGAGTCCAAAAAACTAACTCAGCTTCTACAATGCAAAACCTTCAGGCTGTGTGTATGCAACCCCCTACAGTGGAGTGTATATGGTCGAAGTACCACCTTCCTACTACAATATAGGTACTACAGCTAACCCTGGTAACTAGCAGCAGAAAAGTAATAAAACTGAATGCGACTCCGTGCCATTTAAATTAGGGCTCTCCCAGCACCGCCACCTCATGTCCCCAACAAAAAAATGAAAGGAAAAAAAAGTAATGAAGGGTAACAAAAATGCCCTTAGGAGCACTGTGGAACAATGAGGGGGAGGCGCGGCGAGACGGCCCCAGTATCATTTGAGTCTGAACATCCATTTTAGGCACTGCCTCATTGCACCTGGGGGTAAAAAGTTGCAGCAACATACACACAATAAGCCCTTTAGACATTTTATGACCTACACACTAAACTGTGTGGGTATGTTGTGAGTTCAAAAAAGATATCAATGTGACCTGGGACTCTGAGGTCCTCAAGAGTCCCTCTCTCGTCTCACGATAAGAACCATTCTACTCCGGTAAGTTTGATCAAGACTCCGCCGAGGTGGGGTTGTCTCTCGAGGATATCCTGGATCTTGAGCGCCATTGTCGCCTGCTAGGTCTTTGGGGTCTTGGTGATGCAGAAGGTGATCGGGAAGTCCAGCCAGTTGGGTACAGAAAACCCAGGGATCGCCAGGAATCTAAACAAATCCGGGAGTTGGTCCGGCCAACGCAGCACAAAAGAGTTGTTCCCTTTCAGCACAATCAAATGGAAGGGGTGACCCCATCTGTAAGTGGCACCGTTCGTCCTGATTGCTTCGAGTAGTGGTCGCAGTTGGCCTCTCATGCGCAGGGTGAGCCGCGATAATTCTGGGAAAAGTTGCACCGATGCACCATCAAAGTCCAAAGGGCCCTGAGTCCATGCCCTTCTCAGTATTTCTTCCTTAATTGTGTAGTAGTGAACTCTCGCCAATACATCTCTCGGTGCAAGATCATCTCCTCCCCTAGGACCCTGCACACGGTGCACTCGATCCAATTCCAACTCATCTGTGGGTGGTTTGTCCAATAATCGATTGAATATGGCCACTATCGTAGCTCTAAGATCACCTCCTGATGTGGCTTCAGGCAGGCCGCGCACTCTGATGTTGTTTCTCCTGCTGCGATTTTCGCCATCATCTATGGAGAGTTGCATCAGGATCAGGCGCCTTTTATAATCCACATTCTCCATTTTCCATGTCTGACATTCTTAAATCTAGCAGAGAAGTAGATGTTTCCACCTCAGATACCCTAGAGTCCACAGTATCTATCCTCTGCTTAAGATCATTAATTTCCTTAGATAGGGTATTCACAATAGAAGCTGCAGACTCAGTAATGTCTTTTTTAGTGGGGAGGAGGGCGATTAACTCTTTTCAGCCTTCAGGGAATGCAGCTATCCATCCCTGGGATTTCTGGGGATAGGATCGGGGAATCTGGTCTGTTAGGGAGAGACCCGTTACCTTGAGAGGCACTGGGGAGCCCTTTGCCCGTCTTCTTGTGCGATGCTGTGCCTGTGTTGTTAGTGCATGGCGGCGCCATCTTGGATTCCGGGGCCTGTGACGGAGTGGCCGAATTCCGGAGAAAATAGGCTGCTATGTCCGTGGTTCTGTTGGCTGCGGGTGATCCCGGAGGTCTGTCCGTCATGGACATGTAGTTATTCAGGCGGTAAGTGCGCTATAACCGGTTCTCAGCCTGAGCGAGGCATGGAGCTCCCAGAAGAAGCAGCCTCACAGCGCCATTGCCAAGCCAAGCCCCCCTACTCAACGCTTATTAAAGTCTTTCAGATATTTAGAAGCTGTGGGGTGTTCCATCCATGCTTGCCATATCTTTCTATAATTTGTAGTGGTAAGGTTCTTATTAGCTAGCAAAAGCTCATAATGAGCACGCAAGTTTATTCTTAGGATGATCTCAGAGAGGTTGGGTGCATCTCTGGATTTCCATAGTTTAGCTATGTTGAGTCTTGCTGCTGTAAGGATATAGGCAACAATAGTTCTATATCTAATTGGGTATATTTCAAGGTTGATTCCCAATAATGCAATTGCAGGTTTGAGAGGTATTAGATTACTTGTAATGGATGCATAAATGATGAAACCTCATTACAAAAGCTGGAAAGAGTTTTTCAATTCCAGAGTGTATGATTTAATGTGCCTGTTAGGTCATTGCATATCCAACAGATAGGGGAGAAGGATGGGAACATTTTGGAGAGTTTATATGGTGTCATATACCACCTGTTCAGCCGAGTCGATTTTTTAATCGGCTTTTGGGTGCTGCCGCCACCATCTTGGCTAAGGCCTTGTGACTTCACAGCTGGTCCCCTACTGCTCGCAGTGCGCTGGACTTTGTGAATGGCCCAGCGGTGGAGGAAGGAGAAGGGGTCAAATGTCCGGTTGAGTTCGCAGCGGCAAGCTCAGCCAGAAATGGGAGCAGGTACCTGTCAAAACCAGGTACCCACTTCCCCCTCCTCCGAAAGGTGCCAAATATGACAGAGGAAGGGGAGAGGAGACAAAAAAGTGGAACTTCTCCTTTTGGGTGGAGCTCTGCTTTAAGTAAATAATATGTACTGCCTTACCAAAGTCTTTCCCACCATGACAATATCAATTCAGTTCAGATTCTTAGAGGATTTTCAAACAAACTAAACTGTACTTAAATGTTGTAGGTGCAAAGAAAAGTATACAGTATATATGATACTAGTAATGAAGTATATGAACACATCCTCTATTATATGCTTTTCCCACTGTTTGCAAAATATACATAAAACTTGTAATTATGTGTGCAAACGAGGACAATTATTTGAGGACTGAGATTAAAAACAGTTTTTTTGCTCATTAGTGCTTTCCTTACTCTCTCTCTTAAACTGGTAATATCCCTTTCCAGATAGGGCTGGCGATACACGGTTAGAATCTTGGCCGGCTCAGCAGGAACGGGCCGAGATTTAAACCTTTAATGAGCAGGCTGAATGTACCAAGATGATCGATCGATCATTTTGGGTACAACCAGCCTGCCGGATTTTCCTCCAATTATCTCTAGCAGCTGCTATAGCTGCTAAAAACTGCAACAAACATATTTTTTTCATACAATGTGTTCAGGTCTCCTTGTAAATTTGTGGTAAAGTACACTAAGGAAATGCTACCTGCATATATTTCACTGCATCAATCTGTATTTTCTGACCCACAGACATAAAGTGCAGAGCATTTTAGGGTCTTTGTCAAGGAGCTTTTATTAGCAATTCAAAAGAAGCTTGAAATTAGAAGGAGGTAATCAAATGCAGGTCAGAAGAAGGTCAGGTTCAAGTTAAAGTGATTGTAAAGTCTCATATTTTTTTTGCCATAAAAAATAACAAACATGTTATACTTACCTGCTCTGTGCAGTGATTTTGCACAGAGCAGCTCGGATTCTCCTCTTCTCTGGTCCCTGGCTGGAGCTCCTGGCCCCTCCCTCCTGTTGAGTGTGCCCTCAGCAAGCAGCTTGCCATGGGGGCACCTGAGCGTAGCTGCAGCTCCTTGTATCCATTCATACACAGAGCCATGGTTCTGCACCACCCCCTCTCTCTCCTGATTGTCTAACGTTGATTGACAGCAGCAGGAACCAGTGGCAGGGGGAGAGCGCCGGATGGTTGAGGCACTCGTGGACATTGCTAGATAAAGATGGGCCTGGGGTAAGTATTGGAGGGCTGAGGGGGGCTAAGGGGGGCTGAGGGGGGCTGCTGCACACAGAAGTCTAGAATGCATTAGGATAAAAGGAAAACCTTCTGCCTTGACAACCCCTTTCCTGACAGACTCCATGGTAGCAACGTGTGGGTTAAGTCCCGTCTCCACTACCCTATAGGACACTACTCACATAAATCTTTGCTCCCTGCCCATGGCCGTGTTCTTTTTTTGTCCTCCTCCTTAGGACCTATGTGGGTCTTCCTACCCAAAGATTTGCTCTCACACGTTTCCACGATCTGGATGGCCGAGCGGCGACTTGGGACTGGAATATCGCTAGACTCCGTTAAGAACTAGCTACTAGCGGGGTATGGAGCGGGCAATGGAAGAAGCACTGGAGGAAGCCAGATACCTAGCCAGGCAGGCAGGCTGCCCATGACCTTGTTTGCCCCTGAGAAGTCGGTGAACTCCTTACTTTCGGCCCTGGAGATGATCGTGTGGGAGTGGTAAGATTGTTCCTTTTTTTCTCATGGCAGCAGTGTTTGTTCCTTTCTTTAGTTTGTTGCTCTCTTTTTCCCTGTGTTTGTTTAGTTTGTTTAGCAGACATGGTGGCTGGTTCCTCTTGCGTTCCTGACATTTACTTTCGTTTTTGTTCGCGCAACCGTACTGCGCATGCGCGAGTACGGCCTGAGAGTGAGGCTTGGTTCGTGCATGCGCAATAGCGGCAAAATTATGCTAATTGCGCATGGGGAAATAGCTTGCAAGCCTTGGGAATGTTTGTGGACTATTGCGACAACTTCCCCTTGTCCCTGGGGCCCTGGTCTTGGTAAGTGGCTCTCTGGGATAGGTGGGGAAATGCTTACTGCACCTGGTTCTTATCCATCTGTCATTACAGCACCGATGGAAGCTTCTATAGACATGGACTCCCCACCGCCTGCTTGTGGCCAGCCCTCTCATAAAAGGTATTGCTGGCGGGGGGGTAAGAGGGTTGGCGCCGGTCTTAGTCTTCCTATTTTATTTATATCTTGATCTTTTTGTTCCCTGTACTTCTTTCATTCAGCCCTTCCAAGTCAGAACACAGACACAGCTCTCACAGAGGAAGCGACTCTTCGAAATCACATCACCAACGTTCCTCTTCCAGGTCTAAGCACCACGGCTCACCCTCAAGATCTGGGCCCCATAGCGAGGATCGATCTCGCTCCTCCAAGGCTCACTCCAGCTGTTCAGCTGCTAGTGTCATGGGGGATGTAGGTCGCAAGTACCTCCCGGAAGATCTTTATGCGATCTCTGTTTTTCCAAAGCTTCCAATGAAAGAGGGAGTACGGACCAGCAGCTAAAATCCCTGGTCAAAAGGGCTGTAAAAAAATCTCTTAAAGATATCGGGTCCAGCCAGACCCCTGTCCCTCAGGCAGAGTCGTCACAATCGCCAGTAAGGGACTCACAAGTTCAAGACATCTGGGAGTCTTCTCTACCAAGCCATCCTTCAGCTGCGGCGTCAGACAGTGAGTCTGAGGAAGATAGCTCCTGTGTAGGGCTTGATTTTGCTTTACTCTCCCCCTTGGTAAAGGCCATCAGAGAGGCCTTAAATTGGGAGGATCCTGTGGCTGCTCTTTCTAAACAAAGAAAATATTTCAAACAACTAAAGAAGGAACGCCTCAACTTTCCAATTCTTGCCAAACTTGGTGAGGTCATTACAGAGGAATGGGGCAATTATATATGCGTCGGCCATTTTCCAAAAGACCGTGTGCATGGCCATTTTTTCGGTTGGTAAATTGTGTGTTTACATAACAAGGGATGGAAAAAAACTCACTGCGCATCTCCGTGACTCAATGCACAACAAACGCATTGCAGTATTTTGCACATATGATTTTGCTTACACTTCCCATTTGGGTAATAGCACTTGCGTATTTAGTTGAGATTGATTTATAGTGGCCCTTACTACTACCTTATTATACATCATTTAGGCTGGTAACAGCTTTCTACCTATACTTCAGCATTTACTTCATACTGTTACCGTTAGCAGCAACTTTTCTGTCACCCCTTCTGGATAGCGCAGCACCCACCCCCATCTTCCTTTCATTCACCTATGGGCTTTGTTTGACCCCATTCGGTGCGTGCAGCTGTTCACATTTTTATCTTTCTATCACAGTAGTGCAGGAATAATCCACATTATATAACGAGGCATGGGAATTTACTTTCCTCTTTTTATGCTCCAAAAGAAAAACGGATCTTGGAGACCTGTCATAGATCTTACCCATCTGAATCGTTTTATCAAAAAAGAAAAATTCAAGATGGAGACGCTGTCAACGATCCAGTAGTCGGTCCAATCAGTAAATAGATCTAAAGGACGCTTATTTTCATGTCCCTGTGGCAGAAGATTTTCAGCAATTCCTTCGCTTCATATGCCTACCATTCAGGCAATTGACATCTCCCCGTGTCTTTTCAAATGTATTGTTAGCAGTAGTGGCCCTCTTGAGAACCAAAGGGATTCATCTCCATCATTACTTGGACGATCTTCTGCTGCTAGCCCAAGACAGAGATCGACTATGGGTGCGCAGGAGTCAGGTTATCTCCACCCTCCAGGAATTCGGTTGGATCCTAAATCTAGAAAAGAGTCAGTTAATTTCTATCTCAAACTCTTTTTTTCCTAGGAGCCCTTTTCGATACGGTGAGAGGCACCATCTCGCTTCCCGAGGAGAAGGTTTCAGTAATTCAGGACAGAATTCGTCCGGCCCTTGCGGCCTCCCATCTCCAGGCTCTCCAGTGTCTGAGGATCATTGGCACTATGGTGGCTACGATTCCAATGGTGAAAAGGGCAAAATGGAAGATAAGACCATTCCAAAAAGGGTTTCTTTATCAGTGGTTAGGCAGCAAGACTCAGCTCATTCCCATCACTTCTTCAATGAGGAATTCCCTTCCCTGGTGGCTCCAGTGGGAGAATCTTTACAACTGTCATTCCATTCTTCCCATCTTATGGATAACGTTGATGATGGATGCCAGCAACAAGGGCTGGGGCGCCCACTGTTTGACAGAAGTGGCACAGGGTACCTGGGACTTTCTTTCCAGAGGAATGGTGTCGAACTTTTTGGAATTGAGGGCAGCATTAAAAGAGCTACTAGCATTCCGTCATCACCTCGGTTCTACTCAGGTTAGACAACACGACGGCAATAGTGTACATAAGGAGACAAGGAGGTACTCGGAGTCTGTCTTTACTTCAGGAGGTAGAGCCAATTATGACTTGGGCTCAGAGGAACCTGGTCAATATAATAGCAACACATGTACCAGGGACTCAGAATGTTCAAGCAGACTTCCTATCTCGAGTCCTTTTAGACAACAACGAATGGTCTCTCCACAAGGAAGTATTCAGTTGGATTCTGACCTTAGGAATCTCTCCAGAAGTCGACCTATTCACCTCCCCTTGCAACAAGAAACTGGCAAGGTATTATTTGAGGTTCCGGGATCCTTTAGGCTTATGAGGTGGACACCCTGATGGAACGATGGTGGTTCCGCAGAGCTTATGCTTTCCCACCAACCCCATCATTCTTCAGTTCCTGCGGAGACTCAGGTTGGAAATCAGCAGAAGTGATAGCCATAATACCTTACTGACCTAACAAGCCCTGATTCCCCCTGTTAATGCTTCTCAGTGTCAAGGATCCGATCCCTTACCCCTCAGACCCGATCTTCTATCCCAAGGCTTGCATCTACATCCCTGCCCGGCTCATCTGCGCCTGAGGGTCTGGTTTTTGAGAGGGGAAGGTTAGAAGCTCTGGGATGCCCCAGGGAGGTTATTCCTACTCTCATGAGTGCGAGGAGAAGAAGTACCAATTGGGTATATGAAAGAATTTGGGCTAGATTTACAAACCATGTGTCCTCCGGGTCTGACTCTGACTGTAATCCGACAGTTCAGGATGTCTTAAGTTTCTTACAAACTGGTCTGGATGTCTCCTTACCTGTTAGCGCTTAGCGCTGTGCAAGTCTCAGCAATTTCAGCTTTTTCTAGAGCGTCATGGGCCAAACACCCTTTGGGTCAACAATTCTTCAAGGGAGCAGTCAGGCTCAGACCTCAGAGGAAACCTAGATTCCCTAAGTGGGATCTACCACTAGTCCTTGACTTTTCTCACAACTTGACATGCCTCTCTCGGTTAGAGAGCTTGAACTCAAGACTTCCTTTCTGATAGCCATTTCCTCTGCAAAGAGAGTCTCTGAAATCCAGTCTCTAGGGTCAAAGGAGCCCTTTCTCACCTTTTTCCCAGACAGAGTGGTCCTAATTCCAATGCAAGGATCAAATCCCAAGGTCACTTCAGTCAGTGGAAGTCTGGAGACACATCCCCTCGATATGGGAGTTATCTTGAAGCAATACTACCTTTTTGTTCTGTTTCATGGGAAAAGCAAGGGTCTCAGAGCTTCCGTCAGATCCATCGCAGCTTGGGTTGTTCAGGCTATCCAATGGGCTTACAGAGAGAAGGGCTTGGCTCCTCCTGAGTCGGTTACAGTGCATTCCATGAGAAGTCTCTCTACTTCCTGGGCGGCTTCACATCATGTGGCGCCTGAAGTTATCTGCAAAGCAGCTTCCTGGTCAACAAACATACTTTTATGTCTCATTATTGCGTTGAACCAGCGACTTTATCTTCTGTTGATTTTGGTTTGAAAGTTCTGTCGGTTGACAGTGTTAAATAAATCTTTTTGTTCAGCATTTATGCCCACCTGGGTGTGTATGGCGAGTTATTTCCCACACGTTGCTGCCATGGAGCCTGTCAGGAAAATGGAAAATTCCTATCAAAATACTTGTCATAATTTTCCTTTCCTGATGGACTCCATGGCAGCAGGAGTTCCCTCCCAAATGGCTGGAGTAGGCTAGTTATCTAACACGGCTGTGGGCAGGGAGTAAAGATTTATGGGAGTAGTTTCCTATAAGTTAGTGGAGGCGGGACTTAACCCACATGTTGCTGCCATGGCGTCCATCAGGAAAGGAAAATTACGGTAAGTATTTTGATAGGAATTTTCCATTTTAAATTTACATGTGCATAAACTGATCTCAAATGCAAACTGAAAATTCCCAAATGCAAGCTGCATTTACCCATTGACACAAGTTCTGTTTTCTTTAACACAGGCCCTTGCAGTGTTTAAAGTCATACTAAGCACACACTGTTTAATATACATTGTCCCTTTTATTTTTGTATTTGGATGATGGCGCTGTAATTATTAAAAAAAAAATCTATATACCCTAATTGATATACAGCTGTCACATGACTCAGCTCTTTCAAAGCCCATCTACAGGGAAACTTAAGCAGGAAGAGCTTCTAGTCCTCTGCTACTGGTCACATGTTCAAATTAAAAAAAAAAATAGCCTTTGGAATACAGAGTCAAAATAAATAACTAATATCAATAAACTGTTTTAACCACTTGCCGACCGCCTACCGCATATATACTGCGGCAGAGCGGCACGGGCAGGCAAAATCACGTACCCATACGTGATCTGCCTCCCGCGGGCGGGGGGTCCGATCGGACCCCCCCCCGGTGCCATCGGCGGTCGGCATCTGACTGGGAGCGTCGGGAGGCGAGGGGGAGACCATCCGATCGTGGCCCCCCCCTCGCGATCGCTCCCAGCCAATGGGAATGCTCCTCTGCCTGTGTGTCGTTTCACACAGGCAGAGGATGTGATGTCATCTCTCCTCGGTCTGGCAGTTTCCGTTCCAGCGCCGAGGGGAGATGACATGTAAGTGCACACAACACTCACACACACAGTAGAACATGCCAGGCATACTTTACACCCCCGATCCCCCCCCGATCGCCCCCCGATCCCCCCCCAATCACCCCCCCCCCCTGTCACAAACTGACATTAGCAGTATTTTTTTTTTTTTTTTTTTCTGATTACTGCATAGTGTCAGTTTGTGACAGTTAGTGTTAGGGCAGTGAGTATTACCCCCCTTTAGGTCTAGGATACCCCCCTAACCCCCCCTAATAAAGTTTTAACCCCTTGATCACCCCCCCTCACCAGTGTCGCTAAGCGATCATTTTTCTGATCGCTGTATTAGTGTCGCTGGTGACGCTAGTTAGGAACGTAAATATTTAGGTTCGCCGTCAGCATTTTATAGCGACAGGGACCCCCATATACTACCTAATAAATGTTTTAACCCCTTGATTGCCCCCTAGTTAACCCTTTCACCACTGATCACCGTATAACTGTTACGGGTGACGCTGGTTAGTTCGTTTATTTTTTATAGTGTCAGGGCACCCGCCGTTTATTACCGAATAAAGGTTTAGCCCCCCGATCGCCCGGCGGTGATATGCGTCGCCCCAGGCAGCGTCAGATTAGCGCCAGTACCGCTAACACCCACGCACGCAGCATACGCCTCCCTTAGTGGTATAGTATCTGAACGGATCAATATCTGATCCGATCAGATCTATACTAGCGTCCCCAGCAGTTTAGGGTTCCCAAAAACACAGTGTTAGCGGGATCAGCCCAGATACCCGCTAGCACCTGCGTTTTGCCCCTCCGCCCGGCCCGGCCCAGCCCACCCAAGTGCAGTATCGATCGATCACTGTCACTTACAAAACACTAAACGCATAACTGCAGCGTTCGCAGAGTCAGGCCTGATCCCTGCGATCGCTAACAGTTTTTTTGGTAGCGTTTTGGTGAACTGGCAAGCACCAGCCCCAGGCAGCGTCAGATTAGCGCCAGTACCGCTAACACCCACGCACGCACCGTACGCCTCCCTTAGTGGTATAGTATCTGATCGGATCAATATCTGATCCGATTAGATCTATACTAGTGTCCCCAGCAGTTTAGGGTTCCCAAAAACGCAGTGTTAGCGGGATCAGCCCAGATACCTGCTAGCACCTGCGTTTTGCCCCTCCGCCCAGCCCGGCCCAGCCCACCCAAGTGCAGTATCGATCGATCACTGTCACTTACAAAATACTAAACGCATAACTGCAGCGTTCGCAGAGTCAGGCCTGATCCCTGCGATCGCTAACAGTTTTTTTGGTAGCGTTTTGGTGAACTGGCAAGCGCCAGCGGCCTAGTACACCCCGGTCGTAGTCAAACCAGCACTGCAGTAACACGTGGTGACGTGGCGAGTCCCATAAGTGCAGTTCAAGCTGGTGAGGTGGCAAGCACAAGTAGTGTCCCGCTGCCACCAAAAAGACAAACACAGGCCCGTCGTGCCCATAGTGCCCTTCCTGCTGCATTCGCCAATCCTAATTGGGAACCCACCGCTTCTGCAGCGCCCGTACTTCCCCCATTCACATCCCCAACCAAATGCAGTCGGCTGCATGAGAGGCATTTTTATGTCCTCCCGAGTACCCCTACCCGACGAACCCCCCCAAAAAAGATGTTGTGTCTGCAGCAAGCGCGGATATAGACGTGACACCCGCTATTATTGTCCCTCCTGTCCTGACAATCCTGGTCTTTGCATTGGTGAATGTTTTGAACGCTACCATGCACTAGTTGAGTATTAGCATAGGGTACAGCATTGCACAGACTAGACACACTTTCACAGGGTCTCCCAAGATGCCATCGCATTTTGAGAGACCCGAACCTGGAACCGGTTACCGTTATAAAAGTTAGTTACAAAAAAAGTGTAAAAAAAAAAAAAATATATGAAATAAAAAAAATAGTTGTTGTTTTATTGTTCTCTCTCTCTCTATTCTCTCTCTCTATTGTTCTGCTCTTTTTTACTGTATTCTATTCTGCAATGTTTTATTGTTATTGTTATTGTTATTGTTATTGTTATTGTTATTATGTTTTATCATGTTTGTTTTTCAGGTGTGTAATTATTTACACTTTACTGTGCTTTATTGTTAACCATTGTTAACCATTTTTTTGTCTTCAGGTACGCCATTCACGACTTTGAGTGGTTATACCAGAATGATGCCTGCAGCTTTAGGTATCATCTTGGTATCATTCTTTTCAGCCAGCGGTCGGCTTTCATGTAAAAGCAATCCTAGTGGCTAATTAGCCTCTAGACTGTTTTTACAAGCAGTGGGAGGGAATGCCCCCCCCCCCCCAACATCTTCCGTGTTTTTCTCTGGCTCTCCTGTCTCAACAGGGAACCTGAAAATGCAGCCGGTGATTCAGCCAGCTGACCATAGAGCTGATCAGAGACCAGAGTGGCTCCAAACATCTCTATGACCTAAGAAACCGGAAGCTACGAGCATTTTATGACGTAGATTTCGCCGGATGTAAACAGCGCCATTGGGAAATTGGGAAAGCATTTTATCACACCGATCTTGGTGTGATCAGATGCTTTGAGGGCAGAGGAGAAATCTAGGGTCTAATAGACCCCAATTTTTGCAAAAAAGAGTACCTGTCACTACCTATTGCTATCATAGGGGATATTTATATTCCCTGAGATAACAATAAAAATGATTTAAAAAAAAAAAAAAATGAAAGGAACAGTTTAAAAATAAGATAAAAAAATAATAATAATAAAGAAAAAAAAAAAAAAAAAAAAAAAGCACCCCTGTCCCCCCTGCTCTCGCGCTAAGGTGAACGCAAGCGTTGGTCTGGCGTCAAATGTAAACAGCAATTGCACCATGCATGTGAGGTATCGCCGCGAAGGTCAGATCGAGGGCAGTAAGTTTAGCAGTAGACCTCCTCTGTAAATCTAAAGTGGTAACCTGTAAAGGCTTTTAAAGGCTTTTAAAAATGTATTTAGTTTGTCGCCACTGCACGTTTGTGCGCAATTTTAAAGCATGTCATGTTTGGTATCCATGTACTCGGCCTAAGATCATCTTTTTTATCTCATCAAACATTTTGGCAATATAGTGTGTTTTAGTGCATTAAAATGTAAAAAAGTGTGTTTTTTCCCCAAAAAATGCGTTTGAAAAATCGCTGCGCAAATACTGTGTGAAAAAAAAAAATGAAACACCCACCATTTTAATCTGTAGGGCATTTGCTTTAAAAAAAATATATAATGTTTGGGGGTTCAAAGTAATTTTCTTGCAAAAAAAAATTATTTTTTTATGTAAACAATAAGTGTCAGAAAGGGCTTTGTCTTCAAGTGGTTAGAAGAGTGGGTGATGTGTGACATAAGCTTCTAGATGTTGTGCATAAAATGCCAGGACAGTTCAAACCCCCCCCAAATGACCCCATTTTGGAAAGTAGACACCCCAAGCTATTTGCTGAGAGTCATGTTGAGTCCATGGAATAATTTATATTGTGACACAAGTTGCGGGAAAGAGACAATTTTTTATTTTTTTTATTTTTTTTGCGCAAAGTTGTCACTAAATGATATATTGCTCAAACATGCCATGGGAATATGTGAAATTACACCCCAAAATACATTCTGTTGCTTCTCCTGAGTACGGGGATACCACATGTGTGGGACTTTTTGGGAGCCTAGCCACGTACGGGACCCCGAAAACCAAGCACCGCCTTCAGGCTTTCTAAGGCCGTAAATTTTTGATTTCACTCTTCACTGCCTATCACAGTTTCGGAGGCCATGGAATGCCCAGGTGGCACAAAACCCCCCCAAATGACCCCATTTTGGAAAGTAGACACCCCAAGCTTTTTGATGAGAGGTATAGTGAGTATTTTGCAGACCTCACTTTTTGTCACAAAGTTTTGAAAATTGAAAAAAGAAAAAAAAAAAATTTTTTTCTCGTCTTTCTTTATTTTCAAAAACAAATGAGAGCTGCAAAATACTCACCATGCCTCTCAGCAAATAGCTTGGGGTGTCTACTTTCCAAAATGGGGTCATTTGGGGGGGTTTGTGCCACCTGGGCATTCCATGGCCTCCGAAACTGTGATAGGCAGTGAGGAGTAAAATCAAAAATGTACGCCCTTAGAAATCCTGAAGGCGGTGCTTGGTTTTCGGGGTCCCGTACGCGGCTAGGCTCCTAAAAAGTCCCACACATGTGGTATCCCCGTACTCAGGAGAAGCAGCTAAATGTATTTTGGGGTGCAATTCCACATATGCCCATGGCCTGTGTGAGCAATATATCATTTAGTGACAACTTTGTGCAAAAAAAAAAAAAAAAAAAAAAAATTTGTCACTTTCCCGCAACTTGTGTCAAAATATAAAACATTCCATGGACTCAACATGCCTCAAAGCAAATAGCTTGGGGTGTCTACTTTCCAAAATGGGGTCATTTGGGGGGGTTTTATGTCATCTGGGCATTTTATGGCCTTCAAAACTGTGATAGGTAGTGAGGAGTAAAATCAAAAATGTACGCCCTTAGAAATCCTGAAGGCGGTGCTTGGTTTTCGGGGCCCCGTACGCGGCTAGGCTCCCAAAAAGTCCCACACATGTGGTATCCCCGTACTCAGGAGAAGCAGCTAAATGTATTTTGGGGTGCAATTCCACATATGCCCATGGCCTGTGTGAGCAATATATCATTTAGTGACAACTTTTTGTAATTTTTTTTTTTTTTTTTTTTTTTTGTCATTATTCAATCACTTGGGACAAAAAAAATGAATATTCAATGGGCTCAACATGCCTCTCAGCAAATTCCTTGGGGTGTCTACTTTCCAAAATGGGGTCATTTGTGGGGGTTTTGTACTGCCCTGCCATTTTAGCACCTCAAGAAACGACATAGGCAGTCATAAATTAAAGGCTGTGTAAATTCCAGAAAATGTACCCTAGTTTGTAGACGCTATAACTTTTGCGCAAACCAATAAATATACACTTATTGACATTTTTTTTACCAAAGACATGTGGCCGAATACATTTTGGCCTAAATGTATGACTAAAATTGAGTTTATTGGATTTTTTTTAGAACAAAAAGTAGAAAATATCATTTTTTTTCAAAATTTTCGGTCTTTTTCCGCGTATAGCGCAAAAAATAAAAACGGCAGAGGTGATCAAATACCATCAAAAGAAAGCTCTATTTGTGGGAAGAAAAGGACGCAAATTTCGTTTGGGTACAGCATTGCATGACCGCGCAATTAGCAGTTAAAGCGACGCAGTGCCGAATTGTAAAAAGTGCTCTGGTCAGGAAGGGGGTAAAACCTTCCGGGGCTGAAGTGGTTAAATTGGCATGCAAACATATATTTGAAATCAAATCTTTTTGTGAAAATAACATGGTGTGGGTGAATTTCTTCCAGTCATAGGCTGTGTCACACCCCTCCAGCCTGTGCCTTAGAATAAGAGGGAAGAGGAAGGTGAAGCCATCATTAATCTACATGTAATATCTTACCCCATTGTGTTTAGCTGGTTAGTAGGCATGGAGGAGGAGGAAGGGAGTGGGCTGTCATTTACCACTGTGTATACACCCATATGTGTGACTCTATATTCACATTGGTTGCTCAGATGTGATGGGGAGCTCATGCTCAGCATAGAAATTCACTGAAAACTGAGCATATACAGAGTTGCTACCACAGCTGTAAAATCCCTAGCTGAATTGGGGACATGAACAGAAGGTGGAGATAGAGAGCAGCAGGATCAACCAGATTTTTTGCAGAAAGCAGAAAATTAATCTCATAGTGACTAAGTAAGTATGAACAGCATGTAATACATCATGTAGTGATAGTTTTTTATGATGTGGGTTTAGGCTCTATTCACATTAGAGCTGAAAATCGTGTGACTTTGGAGTGTAAGTTTGATGCAACTTTTGGTGCGACTTTGATACAACTTTACATTCTCTGGACCAAAGTTGCACTGAAAGCTGAACCAAAGTAGTGCAGGTATCTTTTTAAGGTGAACGGGTGCCATTGAAAAGAATGGACTGTGACTTTTCATGCGACTGTGATGTCCAAAGTCACATGACAAGTCACACAAGTGTCAATGGAGCCTTAGTGAAACTTTAACCACTTTAGCCCCGGAAGAATTTCCTGACCAGAGCACTTTTTGCAATTCGGCACTGCATTGCTTTAACTGACAATTGCGCGGCCGTGCAACGTTGCACCCAAACAAAATTAACGTCCTTTTTTTCCCACAAATAGAGTTTTCTTTTGGTGGTATTTGATCAGTTTTTATTTTTTGCGCTATAAACAAAAAAAGAGCGACAATTTTGAAAAGAACACAATATTTTGTACTTTTTGCTATAATAAATATCCCCATTTTTTTTTTAAAAAAGCTAATTTTTTCTCAGTTTAGGCTGATGTGTATTCTTCTACATATTTTTGGTAAAAAAAATCGCAATAAGCATATATTAAATTTGAAAATACTATTGACTGCGCCACCCTACTGTTTTAAAATTAAGTACACCACTAGTTTACTCAAATCTGTTGTGTAACCAGAATCCTATACTTTAATATTATATCCAAATATACAAACTTAAAGTGCAATGTGCCAGGGGCCGTGTCCGGACGTGAAACAGGGAGGACATGTTTCTGCACAGCTCCACGTATCCAGCCACAATCTATTGCCATCCTCCGCTTGTTTTGCCCAGGTGAACCTCCGGAGTAACACTGATTTGCGGCCTGAGGATCCTCCTGTCACCTCCATGCCTGATTACTGTGACCCACTGGGCAACAGACACTTTATCTTAGCCCAGAAGCTGCTACTATACCCAGCAAATAATCAGTGCCTATCTCTGCTACATATGAAGGATGCCATTTAAATGAGCTCTGGGCCCGTCTGCTTGCCGAGACCCCCGAATTACTACCTTAGCCACTTATAGCCCCGGGGGTAAGCCTGACCAACCTCTTTACTTCTTAGACACCCCATGGGCAAAGTTGGCCAGCAGCAGCGAAACTACAAGCCGCTGTTTGGATCGCATGTGGGATCCAACATGGAACATTTTGTTACCAGGCCGCTAACTGCGGTTTTGAATAACTCCACAGATCCTTTTGCCGCTATGGATCCATTCCTAGGTACAGAGAATTCTGTAAACCCTCCACTGGCTGACACCCAGAATTCAGACCCTGTTACTTCCTCTCCACATATGATCCTCACCCCAGACATCTTAGATGCCAAGCTGGACGCTAAACTGCAACTCTTGCTTCAACAAATCACGTGCAACGTTTCAGCAGAGGTGAATAAGCTAGCCACAGAACTGAGAGGGGAAATAAATCAAATTGGGGAGCGTACAGATACGCTTGAATATACATTGGATGAGATGATAAACTATGTGCAAGCTATTGAGGAGGAAAATCACAATTACGTTTTTCAGTCTCCCAACTTCAACTACAGCAGGAAGACTTGGAAAACCGTGAAAGAAGGCAGAACTTGTGCTTCAGAGGTATCCCTGAAACAGTGGGGGACCCTGACCTACGCACCTATCTCTTAGGTCTTTTTAACACCCTGGCCCCCACGGTGGTGGATATAGACTGGAACTTAGATAGAGTCCACCGTTCCCTGGGCCCAAAGCCTCCGGCTGGAGCTAGACCCAGAGATGTTATAATGCGGTTTCACTTTTTTGAAAGCAAAGAGGCACTAATCCTGGCTACGCACAATAAATCCCAACTTGTATATAAAGGGGCAAAGCTGCAGATTTTTAGTGATTTCTCTCCCATTACCCTTGCTAAACAAAGAAATCTGCGCCCAATCACCTCTCATTTACAACATCATAAAACTCCATACTACTGGGGATTTCCTTTCCGCCTTACTGTATCCAAAGAAGGAATTCAGTATACCCTGCGGGAAGCATTCTTGAGAAATCTTGGTCTACCTCCTCTTCCAGAAGAAGATTCGATTCCTCCTGCCTCCCAGGCTCATCCACCTCCTACTACTCCCAACCGCATCTGGACCCCTGTGAGGGGTAATTCCAGGAAACATCTTACTACACCTCAGCGCCCACGTACCTCTAAGCAACCTCCTTGATCCTTTTTTCTACATCCCTCCTTGGATCCATATTTCATTGATCTTTACCTTTTTCATTTCTCCATAGTTCAAGAGAAACGAAAGAAGCTGCTCTGGTCATACAAAGTTTTATACCTACCCTGTTTCCTGTCCTGGGTAGAAGTTTTCACTAACCCATGGGGTATTGTTGTTGTAATCAGTAGTCTTTTTTGGTCATTGTACCTCAGTTGACAGTTGTTCCTGTTTAATTGCTGATCTTCCACCTACACTAGTAACAGGCCTCCTACTGATATTAGACGCTACCGAGCTCATAAGGCGAGCAGTCGGACCTTTTCGTCTCTCTACTCAAAATCCCCTGATGGAAGTCCGCACTTGTCCCTACCTGGTCCTGGGCTATATTCAGGACCTCCTGAGATGCGATTGCCTCTTAGGTCTACAAATACTTAAGTTCTATTTTTCCTTTTTTTTAAATCTTTTTTTCTCGTCTGCTTTTATTCACATGTCCATGTTCATGGGCCAACTCTGTAGGTTTAAATTGCAATGTCCTTGTTTTTCTAACCTAATACAGTTTCTTTACAGGATGTATCTGTTGATACTTAGGTACCAAAGGGTTGTTACTACCAGCAGTATTTATAAACAGCTCTGCATTTATTTTTATGTTTTCTATGTTTTTTTTTTCCTATATTTACTATGTTTACAGGAGCTTATCTGATTGATCTGCATCCATGGCTTTGAGGATTGTCTCCTATAATGTGAAGGGTCTAGGTTCCATTCGTAAGCGTTGGATGGCCCTGAAGGATTTCAGGGCCCTGGGTGCAGACGTGGTAATGATCCAGGAGACTCACTTTCGGGCAGGTGGTTCATTCAAATTTGCCTCAAAATTTTACCCCACCTTCTTCCTTGCCTCTGACGCCACGGGCAAGGCGGGAGTAGCAATTCTGATTAAGAAGTCATGCCCTATGCCCTATGCCCCTATTCTTAACAAACTTTTTGATTCCCCTCAATACTGGTCACAACCTTTTATGGTCATTGGTGGGGACTTTAATCTGGTTATGTCACCCACTAGAGACAGACAAACTCTCCTTAATACTACACCTTCTAAAAAGATTATATCCCAAGCCAATTCTTTCCACAAATGTATTAGATCTCGACAGCTTGGAGGAGGATTAAGCACCCCTCTGCTAGGCAATTAACATTTTATTCTCCAGCTCATAAAATGTACTCACGTCTTGATCACTTTCTTATTGCGGTCCCATTTATCCCCTCCGTAGTCGAGTCTGACATATCACCCATTACATGGTCAGACCATGCTCCCATCATGTTAGACCTTTTACTCTCTCAGGCCTTCACCAGATCTTGTCATTGGTGTCTTAATGATCACCTCTTTTTTTTAAAAAATCAGATAATTTTTATTGAAAATCAAAAACAAGAAAAAAAAACAAGAGCAATAAAACATACAAAAGTATTTCAGTAGTATTTTAGGACATATAATAAGCACATTTATCTAACCACAAATATCTGTACATTATGTTACTCAGATATAATAACATGCTTTGTAGCTTCATATCAGAAATAAAAGATGTATATGTGCAATAAGGCATTTGTGGTAGTGTTTCTTCATTCTTTTTACTTTATTTTTTTTTTAAGAAAAATAAAAATAACCTATATGTCCTCTTAATAGGATACTATCTCTCTCCACTTTCGGTCCCAAAAAAGGGGGGGCCTCTGAGTGGAATTTGTTACCGCTAACCCTCAAACAGCGGGAAGCGGTAAGTATGCTCTTTAACAAACAATACCCATTGGGTATAACACAACATAAACATTTAAACTTTTGCAGGTCCCAACACTCTTAAAATATTGCTCTATCGTAGACTTTCTTCTCAGTGTTAAGAACTAATTTGGTGTATTTATTGATGTCGGTCTACCGCCTAAGATTCTATTTTGAACCAACCTCAATGGAGCCAGTCCCGGGGTGTCTAACCAGGGTTCCCAGATAGATTCAAATTTTTGTGGGCTACCTCTATGCTTATAGGTGAGTTGTTCTCTAATAAGAGAATCATTTACGGACGTGATCCATTCTGTGTGTGTGGGGGCCGTTATAGATAGCCATTTTCTGGCGATGATTTTTCTAGCTAGGAATAAAGTTCTGAGGATGGCAATATATGTATGGGGTGTGTATTGTTCCTCATCCAACCAACCCAGCAAACAAAGTTTAGGGTCTGTAGTGAGTCTAAGATTCCAGATACTATTAATGGTACTAATCACTTATGCCCAATATCTATGCAGTTTCGGGCATTTCCACAGCATACAGTAGGTGACCGCGATATTGTGTCAATCTCGCCGCACTTCTCGGCGAGATTTGACACCTACGAGCCCCGTCGCAGGAGCCAGCGCCGAGATGGCTCGCTCATCGGGAAAGGAAAACTTTGTCTTCCTCCCGCGATGAGTGACAGGCAGCGCTGACAGCTGTCTGGTATGAATCCTGAGGCGGGAACACCGCGCCAAATTTTAAATGAAAAAACCGGCGTGGGTTCCCCCCTCGGAGGCATACCAGGCCCTTGGGTCTGGCATGGATTGTAAGGGGAACCCCCCTATGCCGAAAAATCGGCGTGGGGGTCCCCCCCAAATCCATACCAGATCCTTATCCGAGCACGCAGCCCGGCCGGCCAGAAAAAGGGGGTGGGGACGAGCGAGCGCCCCCCCCCTCCTGAGCCGTACCAGGCCGCATGCCCTCAACATGGGGGGGTGGGTGCCTTGGGGGAGGGGGCGCCCTGCGGCCCCCCCCACCCCAAAGCACCTTGTCCCCATGTTGATGAGGACAAGGGCCTCTTCCCGACAACCCTGGCCGTTGGTTGTCGGGGTCTGACTAATAAATGACTCTTAAAACCTGTGTAGTGTGTTTTTTTTCTATTGACACTTTCCCCTAGGTGAATGGGTAGGGGTACCATGTACCCCAAACTCATTCACACAGGGTGGGGGGCCGGCATCTGGGGGCCCCCTTATTAAGGGGGGCTCCCGGATTCCGATAAGCCCCCCGCCCGCAGACCCCGACAACCAACGGCCAGGGTTGTCGGGAAGAGGCCCTTGTCCTCATCAACATGGGGACAAGGTGCTTTGGGGTGGGGGGGCCGCAGGGCACCCCCCTCCCCCAAGGCACCCACCCCCCCATGTTGAGGGCATGCGGCCTGGTACGGCTCAGGAGGGGTCTGGTAGGATTTGGGGGGGACCCCCACGCCGATTTTTCGGCATAGGGGGGTTCCCCTTACAATCCATGCCAGACCCAAGGGCCTGGTATGCCTCCGAGGGGGGAACCCACGCCGGTTTTTTCATTTAAAATTTGGCGCGGTGTTCCCGCCTCAGGATTCATACCAGACAGCTGCCAGCGCTGCCTGTCACTCATCGCGGAAGGAAAACAAAGTTTTCCTTTCCCGATGAGCGAGCCAGCGCGACATTCACAGTACCCTGTCGCCGAGAACCAGCGCGACGCTATCGCGCTGGAAACACAATCTCGCGGTCAGGTACTGTATGAACAAGTGTACCAGTGTCCACAAGGCAGCGGGGACACAACGAATCATCTCTCCTGTGCAATCTCTCAGATGTGCGGTAGGTGCGATGTATAATAAATAATTGAGTACGTTTTTGAGATGAGGACAGTGATATTTTAAGTACATTATCTAATATGGTAGTCCATTCCTCATCTGAGATATACTCTATGTCCGCTCCCCATCCAGTTCTACACTTCAGAGCCATCGCTTTAGACACATGGCCCAGAAGAGAACCGTACAGAGAGGAAATTTGTCCCTTCCGGGATGAAGACAAGATCAATTGTGTAATCACTGGGGACCTGGATAGCTCCCAAGTGGATACTACAGCCTGTGCTGTTATAGCATGCCTAAGTTGCAGGTATTGGAAAAATTAGGTATTTGGTAGGTTAAATTCTGCGTGGAGTGATTGAAAATCGCGCAATATACCCCCACAATATAGTTGTGGGATATATTTCACTCCCCTAGCTAACCAATTGGAGAAATTTTCCAATTTGTTTAATTCCAGGTAGTTTCTGTTATTCCAGATATGAGACCAGTTTGTATAACCCGTGTACTGAAGATGTTGTTTTGTTTTGTTCCATACTTTGTCTATAAGCTGTAGCGTGGGGTATTGAGTCAGTGCTCCTAGTTCACCTGCCTCTATGCACTCCACAAGTTCACCACACAACACCTGAGTGCACACAATATTGCGAATGGGGTCAGAGGGCTCAGGGCAGAGCCAGCCCATCAGGTGTTGCATCTGAGCTGCTATAAAGTAAAGAAACGGATTTGGTACCGCCAGTACCCCCGAGTCCTTAGCCTCTTGTAAGGTCTCTAGTTTTATTCCTGGAACCTGTTTCCTCCATATTAATGCACGGTAGATGGTGTTACATCTCTTAAATATGTGAACAGGGATCCAGACGGGGGCATTGTGGAGTGCATAGAGTATTTGTGGATTCCAGATCATCTTTTTCAAATTGCATCTGCCGACTACGGAGAGTGGCAATTTAATCCAGCTGGTGGTTTTTTCCTGAAATTGTTTAAGTATTGGGTCTATATTGAGCTTTATATAATATTCTAGGTTAGGGTGTATAATTATTCCTAGGTATTTAAACTTATCAACTATTTTGATCTGTTCAGCTATCTGAGGTAGGGGCCCTGTTAGTGGATCTAAGGGTAGTAGTGTGGATTTGTCCCAATTTATTGTGAACCCGGAAAAGGTTCCAAATGTGTGTATTAATTCCATTAGCTTGATCAGTGAGGTAGAGGTGTCACCCAGAAATAAAAGTGCATCATCAGCATATAATGCCAATTTGTCCTCTATTTCACCCCGTTTGAATCCCACTATGCCTGGGTTCCCTCTTATGGCTGCCGCTAGAGGTTCTATGGCTAGAGCAAAGAGCAATGGAGAAAGGGGGCATCCTTGTCTGGTTCCCCTATAAAGTTCAAAGGAAGAAGACAAGGTGTTATTTATCCTAATACATGGGATTTTGTAACTCTCTGATACTGCATTATGGGAGTTGTCCTTCTTTTATTTATATCTCCTTGTGAGCAGCACTCTAGGTATGCTCTATAGCTATTGTTGTGGGAGTCCGAGTTGCCACACGGCAATTTGAGTGTTTATTGATCTCTGTGTGGGATTTTTATAGCTAGTAAATAATTTGTTACTCTATTTGTTGGTGATTTGAAGCACTTTTGGTGGTTTGCTGTGTCTGCACTTATTCTTCTATGTGGATACCAGCATGTCATCTTTGTGGATTGTATCAGTTGCTGCACATTTCTATTGAATGTTGAAGGTGCAGCCACCATAGATCTTTGCACTTGGGAGCTGATTTTGCACTAATTGTGGACACTTTATGAACTTTGATTTTCACTTTAATTATTTATTCACTTATTGAACATATTTATTGTGGACTCTTTTATTTATTTATTGCTCATATCATTTGCGGACATTGTTGAAATATTTTTTATCATTGCATACACAATTTTAGTTGTTATACTGTATCTATGAAATATGTCATTGCTATATATTACATTTTGGACACTTGTTTCATGGTTATGCATGAATTTCAGCGTATTCAGTGTATTTATTTATTTGTTTACATTGCACATTGATTTGTGCTTTATTTTATTATTTTAAGGGGAAAGTGTATCTTTTATGGGTTTTGGTCTTTTTACATAATATGTTCAGGTGTTTTGGGTGCTGCAGCCTTCTCTGGTAGTTATAATAGTATGCCCTGGGTTTTCTTTGTTTTTTCACGTTTTACTCCAGTGTATGTGGCTCGAACTGCCTGAAGGTCAAGAAGCCTTCTTTATTATTAACATCTGAAGTGGAAAATGCAGTTTTCTCTCTGGTGGCCTGGGTTAAGGGTATTTGCCAATATACTCTTTGTGGCCCAAGGAGGGCCAGAAGTGGCCGGGTCTTTCAATGAGTTCATCCACTTTGGGGCTTAGGATAGGCATCAAATTTCAAAATGTCATTAAGATTTCAAAAATCATTGCACTTGGATAGGTATCAATATTTGAAATGTTATTAAGGTTTTAGAAATCAGTGCTCATTGTTCCACTGGGCTTGGGAACCAGTACTAAAAGATTTGACCACCTATTCTGTGATTCCTCCAGGATTTCAAATTCCAATATTTTCCTTACTTCATCTGAGAGCACCCTCCCTTTGGGCTGCAGAGATGTAATATGTCCTAACAAAAATTGTTCATAATTTCTCCTGTTCCTCCTGGTTGCATATGTTCCTTGAGCAAAGGCATCGCACTTTCATTCCTGCATCTAAGAGACATGCTTCAAGGATGCTCCTTTTCTGTAATTGGTACCTACAATATTTTTTAACCAAACTCTTAACTTCTAGCCTGTAAACCAATCAGTAATCCACATCTCCATTTTCTAAGACCATATGTGTCTCCCTAGAGCATCATTATGGACTAAGTCAAGCACCATCCATTGATATGGTTGTGGTAGCAATTATTGCTCAACAACCTTCTTCCAAACCTTTAAGACTTGATAAAGTAGGTCTCTGTTAAGATTGAAGTGGGCTCCCCGTTCATCTGTTCCCAGTTCCTGGGGCACCCCAGTGTTAACAACCACCTGCTCTTTTGGTCAGATCTTGCATTTGGATGATTTCCGAATAGGTCTTTGAACATATTGAGATCGGTGTTGACAGCCTCAGAAAGGAACTCCTCTGTCTCCTATTCTTCCCCACAGCATAACTTACATACATAGTTACATAGTTGGTATGGTTCAATAAAGACACAGTTCCATCCAGTTCATTCTGTGTGCATATCTGTTCATAGCACTACCAGTTTCAACATCCTTGTATATTGTGTTAATTAAGAAACACATCTAAAAGTTTTCTTTTTGCTTCCCGTTGGACCACCAACTGTGGAAGGGACTTCTACAGCCTTACTGCTCTAATAGTAAAAAAAATCATTTGCACAATTTAAGATTAAACTGCCTCTCATCCAGCTTCCTTGTGTGGCCATGTGTATTCGTTAGTGACTAGGGATGAGCCGAACACCCCCCTGTTCGGTTCGCACCAGAACATGCGAACAGGAAAAAAATTCGTTCGAACACGCGAACGCCGTTAAAGTCTATGGGACACGAACATGAATAATCAAAAGTGCTAATTTTAAAGGCTAATATGCAAGTTATTGTCATAAAAAGTGTTTGGGGACCCGGGTCCTCCCCCAGGGGACATGAATCAATGCAAAAAAAAGTTTTAAAAACGGCCGTTTTTTCAGGAGCAGTGATTTTAATAATGCTTAAAGTCAAACAATAAAAGTGTAATATCCCTTTAAATTTCATACCTGGGGGGTGTCTATAGTATGCCTGTAAAGGGGCGCATGTTTCCCGTGTTTAGAACAGTCTGACAGCAAAGTGACATTTTGAAGGAAAAAACACATTTAAAACTACCGCGGCTATTGCATTGCCAACAATACACATAGAAGTTCATTGATAAAAATGACATGGGAATTCCCCACAGGGCAACCCCGAACCAAAATTAAAAAAAAAAAATGATGTGGGAGTCCCCCTAAATTCCATACAAGGCCCTTCAGGTCTGGTATGGATATTAAGGGGAACCCCAGCCAAAATTTAAAAAAAAAATTGACGTGGGGTTCCCCTTAAATTCCATACCAGACCCTTCAGGTCTGGTATGGATTTTAAGGGGAACCCCGCGCCAAAAAAAAAAAAAAAAACGGCGTGGGGTCCCCCTAAAAATCCATACCAGACCCTTATCCGAGCACGCAACCTGGCAGGCCGCAGGAAAAGAGGGGGGGACGAGAGTGCGGCCCCCCCCCTCCTGAACCGTACCAGGCCACATGCCCTCAACATTGGGAGGGTGCTTTGGGGTAGCCCCCCAAAACACCTAGTCCCCATGTTGATGAGGACAAGGGCCTCATCCTCACAACCGTGGCCGGTGGTTGTGGGGGTCTGCGGGCGGGGGGCTTATCGGAATCTGGAAGCCCCCTTTAACAAGGGGACCCCCAGATCCCGGCCCCCCCCTGTGTGAAATGGTAAGGGGGTACTTACCCCTACCATTTCACTAAAAAACTGTCAAAAATGTTAAAAATGACAAGAGACAGTTTTTGACAATTCCTTTATTTAAATGCTTCTTCTTTCTTCCTTCATCTTCTTCTTCTTCTGGTTCTTCTGGCTCTTCTGGTTCTTCCTCCGGCGTTCTCGTCCAGCATCTTCTCCGCGGCGTCTTCTATCTTCTTCTCCTCGGGCCGCTCCGCACCCATGGCATGAGGGGGGAGGCTCCCGCTCTTCTCTTCATCTTCTTCTCTTCTTCATCTTCTTCTTCATCTTCTTCTTCTTCTTCATCTTCTTCTTCTTCTTCTTCTTCTTCTTCTTCTCTTCTTCCTGTCTTCTCCGGGCCGCTCCGCAGCCATGCTGGCATGGTGGGAGGCTCCCGCTGTGTGACGGCGTCTCTTCGTCTGACGGTTCTTAAATAACGGGGGGCGGGGCCACCCGGTGACCCCGCCCCCTCTGACGCACGGTGACATGACGGGACTTCCCTGTGGCATTCCCCGTGACGTCACAGGGAAGTCCCTCAAGTCACCGTGCGTCAGAGGGGGGCGGGGTCACCGGATGGCCCCGCCCCCCGTTATTTAAGAACCGTCAGACGAAGAGACGCCGTCACACAGCGGGAGCCTCCCTCCATGCCACAGCATGGCTGCGGAGCGGCCCGGAGAAGACAGGAAGAAGAGAAGAAGGAAGAAGAAGAAGATGAAGAAGAAGAAGAAGAAGAAGAAGAAGATGAAGAAGAAGAAGAAGAGAAGAAGATGAAGAGAAGAGCGGGAGCCTCCCCCCTCATGCCATGGGTGCGGAGCCCGAGGAGAAGAAGATAGAAGACGCCGCGGAGAAGATGCTGGACGAGAACGCCGGAGGAAGAACCAGAAGAGCCAGAAGAACCAGAAGAAGAAGAAGATGAAGGAAGAAAGAAGAAGCATTTAAATAAAGGAATTGTCAAAAACTGTCTCTTGTCATTTTTAACATTTTTGACAGTTTTTTAGTGAAATGGTAGGGGTAAGTACCCCCTTACCATTTCACACAGGGGGGGGGCCGGGATCTGGGGGTCCCCTTGTTAAAGGGGGCTTCCAGATTCCGATAAGCCCCCCGCCCGCAGACCCCCACAACCACCGGCCACGGTTGTGAGGATGAGGCCCTTGTCCTCATCAACATGGGGACAAGGTGTTTTGGGGGGCTACCCCAAAGCACCCTCCCAATGTTGAGGGCATGTGGCCTGGTACGGTTCAGGAGGGGGGGGGCCGCACTCTCGTCCCCCCCTCTTTTCCTGCGGCCTGCCAGGTTGCGTGCTCGGATAAGGGTCTGGTATGGATTTTTAGGGGGACCCCACGCCGTTTTTTTTTTTTTTTTTGGCGCGGGGTTCCCCTTAAAATCCATACCAGACCTGAAGGGTCTGGTATGGAATTTAGGGGGAACCCCACGTCAATTTTTTTTTAAAATTTTGGCTGGGGTTCCCCTTAATATCCATACCAGACCTGAAGGGCCTGGTATGGAATTTAGGGGGACCCCCACATCATTTTTTTTTTTTTATTTTGGTTCGGGGTTCCCCTGTGGGGAATTCCCATGCCGTTTTTATCAATGAACTTCTATGTGTATTGTCGGCAATGCAATAGCCGCGGGTAGTTTTAAATTAGTTTTTTCCTTCCAAATGTCATTTTGCTGTCAGACTGTTCTAAACACGGGAAACATGCGCCCCTTTACAGGCATACTATAGACACCCCCCAGGTACGAAATTTAAAGGGATATTACACTTTTATTGTTTGACTTTAAGCATTAATAAAATCACTGCTCCTGAAAAAACGTCCGTTTTTAAAACTTTTTTTTGCATTGATCCATGTCCCCTGGGGCAGGACCCGGGTCCCCAAACACTTTTTATGACAATAACTTGCATATAAGCCTTTAAAATTAGCACTTTTGATTTCTCCCATAGACTTTTAAAGGGTGTTCCGCGGCATTCGAATTTGCCGCGAACACCCCAAATTGTTCGCTGTTCGGCGAACTTGCGAACAGCCAATGTTCGAGTAGAACATGAGTTCGACTCGAACTCGAAGCTCATCCCTATTAGTGACCTAAGTTTAAATCATTTTCTCCCAATTATACAGTCCTCATTTAAAGATTTGTACACTGTGATCATATCCACTTAAGCGCCTCTTCTCCAGGGAAAATTTTTTCATTGTTCCTAGTTGTTTCTCACAACTGAGGCCCTCCAGGCCCCTTATTAGCTTTGTTGCCCATCGTTGGACTCTTTCTAATTCAAGGACATCTTTCTCCTGGATTGATGACCAAAACTGGACAGTATACTCAAAAAGTGGCAGAACCGGAGTTTGTAATGCATGTTATTAGTCTGTTAGCATTGCTTGTTGCAGCTTGACATTATATGCTATTGCTGAGTCTGTGATCTACTAGGACCCTCAGATCCTTTTCCATCCTTAATTCTTTCACTTTCTCCCCCTAGTGAATAACTTGCATGAATATTTTTAGCTCTCAAGTGCATTACTTTACATTTTTTAATATTAAACATTATATGCCATATTACTGCCCACTCTTTTATTTTACCTAAGCCTTCTTGTAAAGTGGCTATATCCTGCTGGGCTTACTGTAGCTTTCAATCATCAGCAAACAATGAGATTAAACTAGTCTCTGGAAAAGCTCCTTCAAACAGTTTTTTTTATCTAGGTACACACTGTACAATATCATCATTGTCAAAAAAATTAAACGTTTGTGGAGTACTGTATCAAATGCCTTTGCAAAATCTAGATACCCTATGTCCACAGGCCTTCCTCTATCCAAATTACAGCTTACCTCCTCATGGTATGGTAATAGGTTTGTCTAGCAAGAATGGTCTTTCATAAATCTATGTTGGTTACTAGAGTTGGGTGAATGGTTCACATTGGCCGTTTGCCCGTTCGATGAACACCCAAATTATCAGGGCATTCGACTGTTTGTTCAGCCCACTGAATGACCACAGTGCACTGCATTGGAAGCCCTAATTGGCTGAAGTAATGAAGCACAGAGCACTGTCAGAGCCATGATTGGAGAAAGTAATGATAACTCTATCCAATCATGGCCCATTGTACTTAGTCACGCCCCACACTATAAAAACATTCTCTTCTTAGTCGCTATTTGCAGTGTGCTTTAGGCATGGAGAGAGATAAAACAGGGCTCTGTTCAGTGCTGATGGCGAGTTAGTGTGCTATAGTGTGCTATTGTACTTCTATTGTCAGTGTAGAAGAACAGTTAATGTGAATGTAGTGATAGTTCAGTGTGAGTGTAGTGTGACCATTCATTTTTAGTTTTTTGTCAGTTTTTGTGAGTGTAGTGTGAGCAATAATATTTACTTTAGTGTCAGTTTTGTGAGTGTAGTGTGACCATTCATTTTTACTTTAGCGTCAGTTTAATTTGTCAGGGAGGGTTTGTTACAGTATATATCTGTGTGGTACTGCACATTTAACGCAGTATTGATCAGTGTGTTACTGTACATTTAATGCAGTATATATCAGTGTGTTACTGCACATTTAACGTAGTATATAATCTATATATAATCTGTCTGGATCTGGTGGACAGATTACTGGAAGGGGCTGGGGAAGACCCAGATGTCATGGTGCACATTGGCACCAATGACAAAGTCAGAGGAAGATGGAGTGTCCTAAAAAAAATGTTAGGGACTAAGGAGTGAAATTGAGGCAAAGGACCTCCAAGGTAGTTGTAACGAAATGTCACACACTCCCCTTGAGTGCTTTTGTCATATACCACTTCCTCCCAGTCTGAATATAGATATCAGATATTCCAACTGCTCACAAGCACAAAACAAGACAATACTTGTTTAGCTGCTGTACTGGACTGATTTATTTGAGATGACACACAAATATATACAGCTGGCTTACAATAAGAACTGTAACCAGAAACCTAATTAACATGAGCTAATTAACTAATCCCTTAAAGCAGCCAATGTGACTCCGTACCCTCCGGAGCATTGTTATGATTAATCAGGATTTCACTACAGGTCAGACTTGTTGTCACTGAGCTTCACACATTAGTATAAACACAGGACAACTTCTAACAATAGCAGGAGCTAATTGCAATTAACAATACAAACAGTGACTCCCACCCTCCTCAGCCTAGTAGGCAACAAACTATAGTAGGAGTAGACTGTCCAGCTCCAACCCAGTTCTAGAGTCCAATGTGATCAGCTCTCTCAACTAACATGTTGAGTTCAGAATCAAACAAACCAAGAATAGTCTTTACATATATCCTGGGAGATATTGTGGATAAATATTACTGTCCCATTTTAAGCAATCTAAGACATACCCTCCCAGTCACCATTTCCAATATAATATTGAATATAAAAGGCAATCAGCGCAAACAAAACCTAAATAAGACTATGCAAGCTGGACACTAAAGGATACACCAACCTCAATAGAAATCATTAAACAATTAAGTGCAGCGCAAAAAAAGGACAAATAAAAAGTAACTAGCAGAGATAAAAGAATTCAAACTAATTAAATGGATAAATAAAGTCCATGTAGTCAAAAATAAAGCCTGGGAAATGCTTCTGCTTAAATCCAGGTCAATTACTTGTCAGCAGGTCTATTACATAAAATCATCAGGGTGCCCTTACCAGATCCGGTGGACCCCTTGATTATAGGGGGTCTTTAAGGCATCAAGTGGGTTAAAAACACACTGCACTGCTCCATATCCTCTGCGGGAACCGAAGATCAGATGTTCTGGGATCCAAAGCCGGCTGAGAGGTCCACGCTATATATTCAGAGTAAACAGCAGTAATCTCCAACAGAAGGGAATAAAGAGAGATCTAAGGGCACTCCGTGTAGTAATCTCTTTCCAAACAGTTTATTGAAGTATAAAGGTAAAAGTGCTCAGCGGCGCTGTGTAAGATAAAACAAGTATTCTATCAATGAGTGCTGTCTGTCCGTGACAGAACAGCTGATGATTTGAGATGGCTGCGGGTGATGTCAGCGGTATTGCTCTACCCCCATACGCGGCGTTACGTCACTGGGGACTTCGTCAGCGAGGGTAGAGCACGCCCATCACCCGGAGAAATAAATACTCATGCTGAGTAAGCGAGGGGAGTGTCGGAGCACCGGAAACGGAACTTAGAACACAGAAACCTTCCAGCGCTCACTGGGGACATCATCCCTTAGAATTTACTTAAATGTGAAAACTCAATGAAACTTCATGATACTGATAGGAACCTAAAAATAGAGAGCTGAATATGCACAATCTGTATTTAAAAGTGCAGAAAACCATTAAAAAATCATTAAAAAATGATACGTAGATAAAAGTTAATTAAAACTTAATAAAACCACCCGCAGCCATCTCTTACAATGTTTCTAATTAATTAGGACCATAAAACAGCTACATAATACCAAATATACCAGCTCTTCCAAATATATAAATATATAAATCCAAAAATCAACAATTCAGTAACAAAAAATGAAACCTTATTTTACAATAAAGAGTGCATTCGATCATTTATTAGAGATAAAGCAGTTGAGATCAAATTCAACATTAAGTCCTCTAGGGACTGACACTCTGGTTTCATGTATCCAGAAAGATTCTCTCTGGCTAAGTTGCCTAATAAAATTACCCCCCCTCCAATGTTTTGTAACTTTTTCTATACCCCAGAATAACAACTTTTTTGGGTCCCTGTTATGGCACAATCTAAAGTGTTTAGAGACAGAATGAGTTTTAAGACCTCATTTGATGTTATTCACATGCTCAGAAATGCGCACTCCCATTGGTCTTGAAGTTTGCCCCACATACTGGAGGCCGCATTCACACTGCAGCATGTATACCACGCCCACAGTGTCGCATGTAATTAGATTTTTAATTTGGTAAGTTTTGCCAGTAACACTGGCGGAAAAATCCTTCTTCCTCTTATTATTAAATTTACAGTGCCTGCATGCTGGACATTTTCCGCATGCATAAAAACCAGACATAAAATTAAAAATGCGGTTTTCTTTAATAACAGGGGGATCAACTACACCTGGGGCTAGTAAATCTCGTAAGGTAGGTGGGCGTCTATAGATAAATCTTGGGCGTGCTGGGAGGGTAGGACCCAGAATGTTGTCTTTTTTCAGGATATCCCAATGTTTTAGAATAATTTTTTCTATTTTCTTGTACTGAATATTGTAATCAAGAATTATTCTAAACTGGGAATCCTCCTGGGTGTTATTCTTTTTCCTCATAGCGTTTCCCATTAATATGGATCTATCAAGAGAGCCCACTTTCGATATTTCATCCGTAATAAGAGTTCGCGTATAACCCTTTTGCACAAATTTTTCTGCCATAATGTTGGCCTGAGAGAGATAATCACTATCCAGAAAACAGTTCCGCCTTAGGCGAATAAATTGCCCTCTGGGAATATTCAATAGCCATGTGTTGTGGTGGCAACTGTCCAGGGAGATATACCCATTCCTGTCAGTTGGCTTACAGTAATTGCGAGTTCTATAGGCGCCCTCATGCTTAAAGATCTCCAAGTCTAGAAATGCTATGCTGCTAGCATCAGCATTCCAAGACAAATGGATATTCTTGGTATTGCCTTTAAGTCTGGACATAAATAGCTGGAGACTAATTAAGTCTCCATCCCAGATCATGAACAGGTCATTTATATATTTTTGGTAGCAGATCAATAGAGCTGGTCTGCTACCAAAGACAAAATCCTCTTACCAGTGTGCCATAAACAAGTTGGCAACGCTCGGCGCAAAACGAGCGCCCATGGCTACACCGAGGATTTGCAAAAAGAATTTGCCCACATACCAAAAGTAATTCCTGGCTAAACAAAACTCTAGTGCTCTCACAATAAAATTTCACAGTTGAGGGGAAAGATTAGTTTTGTCAAGCGCCCATTGGACAGAGCGGATAGCATCAGGATGTCCAATGATCGTGTAAAGTGAGCCGACATCGGCTGTCACCAATAGACTATTTTCACTGAAGGTTAAATTTTCCACAATGTTAATAATATGTTTAGTATCCTTTAGGAAAGCTGTGGTAGTCGTAACTAGGGGCTTCAGGAAATAATCAATATACTGACCTAAAGGTGCGGAAACCGAGTCTATACCATTCACAATGGGTCTCCCCGGCGAAGCCTGGAGATCCTTGTGAATTTTAGGTAAAAAATATATGATCGGTCTCCTGCAAGCACTTGGGTTCAGGTATGACGCTTCCTTTTTATTCAGCACTCCAGTAGTTTTACCTGACGCGATAAATACCTCCAATTCATTCTTGAACTGGAGAACAGGATCTTTGCTGAGAATCTGGTAAGTTTTTCTATCAGACAATAATCGATCCATTTCTCCCTGGTAATAGGATTTGCTCATGACCACTAACCCGCCCGCCTTGTTGGCAGGTCGGATTACTACATTTTTGTTTTTTTTCATGATTTTATGTAATAGACCTGCTGACAAGTAATTGACCTGGATTTAAGCAGAAGAATTTCCCAGGCTTTATTTTTGACTACATGGACTTTATTTATCCATTTAATTAGTTTGAATTCTTTTATCTCTGCTAGTTACTTTTTATTTGTCCTTTTTTTGCGCTGCACTTAATTGTTTAACCATTTCCAATATGGCATACACAGGGTTCCCAGAGTCTGTGTATCCTGGGGGACAAGGACCCGAATTTAAAGTAACACCATATCAAGGGTCCCCAGGCATACAGCTCACAAAGGGCACCATTACCCCAAATGCCAGGGCCCATAATCAGTAGGCAAGAGGCTAGCATTCAGTCCCCTCCAAAAGCCTCTGTCCTGGGTGAGTCTGTCACATTTCTCCCCCATCAAAACTTGACTAACAAGGTCCCAGACCTCCACCTGGTCTGGACATGCGTTAGTCAGGCAGAGTGAACTCACATAGTCTGTCCACATGATCTCCTTTCTTGGTTGCAAGGAATAGTTGACCTCAGTAGGTGTGGGGCAGAGGTCATTGACTCTCTGTCCGGCTGTCAGCGCTTCAGCTGGGTGGTGTCTACCATTCAATGGCTTGGCCTTTTCCTGGGCAGAGGGGCCCACTGCCCCAGTTCCCTGAAGCTGAAGAGAAACTGTAGGTGCTAGGCAGAGGCCAGTGGCACTCTGCCCTGTTGCCAGTGGGTCAGCTGGGAGTAGCAGCTTCACTACATCAGCTTATCGCCGGAGAGAGGGGTCAACTGCCCTGGCTCCCTGGATCTCCACAGTTGTTGCCGGTGCTGGGCAGAGGTTGGTAGCACTCTGCCCTATTGCCAGCACTTCTGTTGTGGACTCCACAACCTCTGCTCCAGCTAAACGTTGGGGCAGGAGGCTGGATTCCTCCACTCTCAAACTGTGTAGCTGCCATTGGGGAGGTCAGCTGGCTCCTTCCTATTCCGTTCCCTCATCTGGCTGCTGGGACGACATGTCTGGTACTGTCTCTCAGGTGCATGGATCTTTGGTGGGGAGGAAAGACTGCTTCCTCCACCCTGGCCAACTGTTGGGGATGGACGACAAACACCTCCTCTCCCTTCTCCCCCTGTATCTGCTGCTGGGAAGTAAATGCCACATTTTCACCCTGAGCCTCTGGAACTGCCACAGGTGTGGGGCAGAGGTCTTGGACCCTCTCTCTGGTGACCAGCACTTCAGCTGGTTAAGTTCCTTGCAACTCTGCAGATACTGCTGTTGGTGCTGGGCAGAGCACAGTGAACTTTGGCCCTGATACCAGCTCTTCTGCTGGAGGCTCATCAGGTTGTTCTTCCTCAGCAGAGAAGTTTATCAAATCCACTGTTTCTGCAAATGGTGTCTGGGGATAGAGGTTCACCGTCTCCTGTCCGTAAAACTCAGAAGATGCTATCGGTGTTGGGCAGAGATTAGCAGAGCTCTGCTCTGTTGTCAGAACTTCAGCTTTGGGGATGGAAATCTCTAGATTTTCCACTGCCAATTCTCTGGCATGCTGCTGGACAGGCACATTCCTCCATCCAGGATCATCCCATGCAGAAACAGGATTGTCAAGGTCGGTAAGCACTTGCTGCATCCGCCATAAGACCTCTGTGTCCATAGCTGCGGGGGCAGGTGGGCAAAGCACACTGTTACTATGCCACCTTGCTGACTCTTTAGCCAGGATTTCAGAGTTCTCAACTGGTATTTCCTGATAGTCCCAGGCAAAGGGAGCCCAGCCCTGGCGCTGAGCAAAGTCTAGCAGCCATCTGTAGACAATCTCCAGCTCCCATTCCTGCATGGCCAGAAACTCTATATCTTCCAGTGCCCAGTGCACTTCCGAGACGTTCAGTAGCCCTCCTCTGAAATCCATGAATTCATCCAACCGCCACTCCAAATTACTCCCAAAGTTAGGGTCCCCTGTGAGCTTCACATACAACAGTCCCAGGCTGCCGTAGCCAAAGCCTTCTGTTGGGCTGTCATCCGCTATTCAAGGGTATGCTTGGGATACATGCCACAGGAGGGCTCTGTATCTCTCATCCAGCTGCATCTCTGCCCTGACCAGCCTGTTTAATTCAGCTGTCTGCTCCTTGTGCGGTTTTTCTCCCAAAAACAGCACTTGCTATCCATACTGCGACCAGTACCTTTCCTGGATCTAGGGAAGAACTTTTCCCTGGTGTCGCTGCTCACGGGCTAGTGCTTCCTTCCAGAGTTTGCAGCGGATACAATCAAACTATCCCAGCAGGACTTGCTCTGATACTAGTCCTCTGTGCTGTATCTGCATCTCTCGCAACCTCCTTCTGAATTCCTTTTCCATGGTGGCTGGTATCTGTACCTCTTCTATCCTCTCCTGCTATCTGGACCTTGGATCCAGGTGTAAGTTTGGATGTCCCAGACTGCAGGAAGCATCCCACTGCTGCCACCAATGTAAGGAAATGTCACACACTCCGCTGGAGGGCTTTCGTCATATACCACTTCCTCCCAGTCTGAATATAGATATCAGACATTCCAATCGCTCACAAGCACAAAACAAGATGATACTTGTTTAGATGCTGAACATGGACTGATTTATTTGAGATGACACACAAATATATCTAGCAGGCTTACAATAAGAACTGTAACCAGAAACCTAATTAACATGAGCTAATAAACTAATCCCTTAAAGCAGCCGAAGGGACTCCATGCCCTCCGGAGCATTGTTATGATTAATCAGGATTTCACTACAGGTCAGACTTGTTGTCACTGAGCTTCACACATTAGTATAAACACAGGACAACTTCTCACAATAGCAGGAGCTAATTACAATTAACAATACAAACAGTGACCCCCACCCTACTCAGCCTAGTAGGCAACAAACTATAGTAGGAGTAGACTGTCCAGCTCCAACCCAGTTCTAGAGTCCAATGTGACATGGGTCAGTTGTCCCTGTCGGAGGGTGGAGAGGAGGTTGGTGCCATTGTCGCAAACCACCATTCCTGCCTTAATTTGGCGTGGCGCCAACCACCTCTGAACCTGCCCCTGCAGAGCTGACAGAACCTCTGCCCCAGTGTGGCTCCTGTCCCCCAAGCACACCAGCTCAAGCACCGCATGGCATCTTTTGGCCTGCAAATTTGTGTAGCCCCTTGAATGCCTACGGAGCACCGCTGGTTCCGAGGACAAAGCGCAGGAAGAGGCCATGGAGGAAGAAGAAGGAGGGGGTGGAGGAGAGAGGTGTGTCACAATCATTAGTAGTGGCATTTTGGAGGCATGGTGGCGGAACAACCTCCAACACTACTGCACCTTGTCCTGCATCCTTCCCAGCTGCCAGCAGAGTGACCCAATGTGCCGTGAAACTTAGGTAATGTCCCTGTCCATGCCTGCTGGACCATGAGTCAGCGGTAATATGCACATTACCACTGACCACCCTGTCCAGCGAGGCCAAGACTTTGCCTTCCACATGCCGGTAGAGAGCTGGAATCGCCTTCCGTGAGAAAAAGTGGTGTTTGGGTACCTGCCACTGAGGAACCGCACATTCCACAAACTCATGGAATGGGGCAGAGTCTACCAACTGAAAAGGTAGCAGTTGAAGTGCTAGCAATTTTGCCAAGCTAGCATTCAACCACTGGGCATGTGGATGGCTGGGAGCGAACTTCTTTCGGTGGTGCAGCAGCTGGGGCAGGGAAATTTGCCTGGTACAATCTGATGTCGGTGTACCGAAAGAAGATTGCCTGCAAGTACTTGGCTGTGACACCCCTAATTCTACACCTTCATTCCTCTCAGTGCAGGTCTCAGAGAGGACTGAAGGTTTAGTGGGGTTGAAGATCTCAGCTGATGAGGAGCAAGGAGAGGTCCTCTTTGTTCTTTGGTGTGGGTCTTTTAGATAAGCTTGCCAACGAACTGCATGGCAGGTCAACATATGTCTGGTCAAATAAAAACACAGGACAATCAGCGCAAACCAAACCTAATGAAAATATGCAAGCTGGACACTAAAGGATACACCAACCTCATTAAAAATCATTAAACAATTAAGTGCAGCACAAAAAAAGGAAACAATAAATAGATAACTAATGGAATCAGTATCAACTAAACCGATAAAGTCCATACAGTCAGAAATAGAAAATTCTTCTGATTACACCCCTGTCGGCAGCTTGTCAGAAGATAAAAAATTAAATCATGAGGATGCCCTTACCAGATCAGGTGGACCCCTTATTACAGGGGGTCTAAGAGGCATAAGAGGACCAATAACACTCTGCTCTGCTGGATGTCATCTGCAGGAAAGGAACCTCCGATATCCCAGGATCCAGAGCCGGCCAAGAGATCCGTGCTTAATTATCAGGATAAGCAGCAGTAGTTTCCAACAAAAGGAACAGAAAAAAGATCTAAGGACTTGTCCCAAGGCGTGTATTGTCGTTTTTATCATTTTTACACTTTTTTTGTTAAATGGTAGGGGTACATTTGAACCCCGTTACCATTTCACACAGGGGGGAGGCCCAGGATCTTGTTAAAGGGGGCTTCTAGATTCTGATAAGCCCCCTGCCTGCAGACCCCCACAACCACCAAGCAAGGGTTGTTGGGATGAGGCCCTTATCCCCATCAACATGGGGACAAAGTGCTTTGGGGGGGCCGCTACCCCAAAGTACCCTCCCCATGTTGAGGGCATGTGGCCTGGTACAGTTCAGGAGGGGGGGCGCTCTCTCGCCCTCCCCTCTTTTCCTGCGGCCTGCCAGGTTGCATGCTCAGATAAGGGTCTGGTATGGATTTTTTGGGGGGACCCACACACAATTTTTTTTAAAATCTTGGTTCGGAGTTCCCCTTACTATTCATACCAGACCTAAAGGGCCTGGTAATGGACTGTGGTGGAATCCCATGCCATTTTTTTCAATGAATTTTAGGTGTATTGTCGGGACCAACAATTCATTATAGCCGTGAGAACTTTTCATTGACTTTTTTCCTTTAGAAATGTCATTTTGCTCTCGGACTGTTCTAAACACAGGAAACATGTGCCACTTTACAGGCATACTATAGACACCCCCAGGTACGAAAATTAAATAAATATTTTACTTTCATTGTTTCACTTTAAGCATTATTAAAATCACTGCTCCTGAAAAAACAGCCATTTTTAAAACTTTTTTTGCAATTAAACATGTCCCCTGGGGCAAGACCCAGGTCCCCAAACACTTTTTATGACAATTCGATGCATATAAGCCTTTCTAATTAGCACTTTCGATTTCTCCCATAGACAATTCATTATAGCTGCAAGTACTTTTAAATTACTTTTATTCCTTTTGAAATGTCATTTTGCTCTCGGACTGTTCTAAACACAGGAACACTATGTACTATAGAAACCCCCAGGTATGAAATTTAAAGGAATATTTCACTTTCATTGTTTCAATTTAAGCATTATTAAAATCACTGCTCCCGAAAAAAACGCCGTTTTTAAAACTTTTTTTGCAGGACCCGGGTCCCCAAACACTTTTTATGACAATAACTTGCATATAAACCTTTAAAATTAGCACTTTTGATTATTCATGTTTGTGTCCCATAGACTTTAACGGCGTTCGCGTGTTCGAACAAATTTTTTGCCTGTTCGCATGTTCTGCTGAGGACCGAACCGGGGGATGTTCGGCTCATCCCTATTGCCAAACCAATCTATTAATCTTCTATGAGGAGGTGAGCTGCCAACTGGATAATGGAACGCCCATGGACCTGGTGTATCTGGATTTTGCAAAAGCATTTGATACAGTTCCCAATAAACGTTTACTGTACAAAGTAAGGTCCATTGGCACAGACCATAGGGTAAGTACATGTATTGAAAACTGGTTACAGGGGCGATTTCAGAGGGTAGTCATAAATGGGGAGTACTCAGAATGGCCCGGGGTGGAAAGTGGGGTCCCCCAGGGTTCTGTTCTGGGAACAATCCTATTTAATTTATTCATAAACGACCTGGAGGATGGCATAAACAGCTCAATCTCTGTATTTGCGGACGATACTAAGCTAAGCGGGGCAATAACTTCTCCACAGGATGTGGAAACCTTGCAAGAAGATCTGAACAAATTAATGGGGTGGGCAACTACATGGCAAATGAGGTTTAATGTAGAAAAATGTAAAATAATGCATTTAGGTGGCAGAAATATGAATGCAATCTACTCACTAGGGCGAGAACCTCTGGGGGAATCTAAGATGGAAAAGGACCTGGGGGTCCTAGTAGATGACAGGCTTAGCAATGGCATGCAATGCCAAACTGTTGCAAGCAGAGCAAACAGAATATTGGCATGCATTAAAAAGAGGATTAACTCCAGAGATAAAACGATAATTCTCCCACTCTACAATACTCTGGTCCGGCCATACCTGGAGTATGCCGTCCATATCTGGGCACCAGCCCTCAGGAAGGATGTGCTGGAACTGGAGAGAGCCCAGACAAGGGAAACAAAACTAATAAAGGGACTGGAGGACCTTAGTTATGAGGAAAGGTTAGGAGCACTGAACTTGTTCTCTCTGGAGAGGAGATGCTTGAGAGGGGATATGATTTCAATGTACAAATACCGTACTGGTGACCCCACAATAGGGATAAAACTTTCCTGCAAAAGGGAATTTAATAAGACACACGGCCATTCACAAAAATTAGAAGAAAAGCAGTTTAACCTTAAGCTGCAAAGAGGATTCTTTACTGTAAGAGCTGTTAGGATGTGGAATTCACTTACACAGTGGTTAACGTGGAGCATCGATAATTTCAAAAATCTATTAGATAAGCACCTGAATGACCACAACATACAGGGATATACAATGTAATACTGACATAAAATCACACACATAGGTTGGACTTGATGGACGTGTGTCTTTTTTCAACCTAGCCTACTGTGTAACTATGTAACTAGATCAGTGCATTACTGCACGTACAATGCAGTATATATCAGTGAGTTACTGTATGTTTAACACAGTATATATCAGTGCATTACTGAATGTTTAACGCAGTATATATCAGTGTGTTAGTGCATGTTTACCACAGTATATTGCAGTGCATCATTGCAGTTTTACTGCAGTATATTGTAGTGTCAGTGGAGTGTGTCTGTGTAGTGTGTACTCAAGTTAAAGTGCACCGAACACCACTTTCCATTGATTAAAGTGCATCCACATACAGATTTCCACATCTTTATTACATTTTGTTAATTGCCCCCCCCGCCATCATGTCTGGGAGGCCAACAAGGAGAGGCAGACATTCCCATGGAATTGTGAGGGGTCCAGCAGCGTATGTGTCCACAGGCAAAGGTGGATGTGGTCTGTCCTCAGGTAGGGCATCATTTTCTCTGTTTAGTGATGTTGCCCATGCCATCCAGCCACAGCATGCAGAGGAGGTGATGGACTGGCTTACTAAACCATCATCATCCTCCTCATCATCCGTCACCCAAGCAGAGACTAGGACGCAGTCCGCTGCAGCTGCCAGAGTGGATTATTCTGCCTCCTTGTCCACAGCTACTCCTGCCACAGCCAAACTCCAATGAGCACCTTCTGGCTTTCAGGGGGCATAAATTATGCATCTCTTTTCCAGACTGCCTATTACATTTTCTGAGGCCCTTAAGTGTTAGGACAGCAGAAACACCCACAAAACTTACCCTATTTTTGATATGCAACCACCCAAAGCTATTTGCAATAGGCATAGTGAGTCTTTAGAAGAATTCATTTTTTGCCACAAGTTTTGGAAAATTTAATTCTCTAAATCCAAAGAGCACCTTCAGGCTTTCAAGGGGCTTAAATTACGTGTATGAATTCCTGACTAGTGATCTTTTTCAGATGCCCTGAAGTTCCAGGTTAATAGAAACACCATCAAAATATCCAGAAATTTCAAGGTGAAAAGATAAACACTGGCACTGGCTGTGATCAGCAACCTGGAATGATTGGCACAGGCTATATTCAGACTCTGGCTATATTCAGGTTTTTGTGCTGGCTGTAATCAGATACTGGCTGTTATAAGTTGCCTTCTGTAATAATGCATAGACTGTAATCAGGTGCTATCTGTAATCAGTTTGAGGTAGTGTGATCAGGCAGGCTTACCTGCAAGTGATACACAGGTGTTTTTTGCAACCACCTGCAGGCAGCCTTTTTGAATCAATGACAGGTGTTCGGTTCACAGACCTGCATGGATCTCCAAGTGCACATCTGTGCAGGTCAGATGCACAGGTCAGAATGCAGTCTGAAGTTACAAACAGTCAGCTATTGGCTCACTACAATCTGATTCTGACTAGGGATGAGCTCTGGCATATCCAGATCCTAGTTGCTTGTTCTGAAGTACGCTGATCTCTGGCTCCCTGTTGTTCTGGCTTGTCTAACTATCCGTTCCGGTTAACGAAATCTGGCTATGTTTTGACTATGTTTGCTCTGTTTATACCTTTTTATCATTATTATTAAATAGTGTGATTTTTACTGCACTTCTGTCTCAGTCTGATTCATGGTTCCTGACAGTAGGCGAAGGCCATGAACTCAGAAGATGCAGTCAATCCACTTGTCAATCCACTTGCCAGTAATATTTTTTCCAGATTGGATGAGCAGAATCGCCGCTTGGATTAGTTTTCCATAGTGTTACGGATGCTTCTGATGCACACTGCTAACCTGAATCCTCCCACTGTGGCCGCCCCGGTACAACCTGTGTTGCAGGCGGTCCCTGCTGCTGCTCCAGTCTCTGTGCAGACACCCACCTCGAGTATTACCTCTGTATGTCTGGTTTTGCTCCACTTCCCCAGTGATTTGGGGGTGATCCAGTTCAATGCACAGGGTTTCTCAACAAGGTTGAGATATTTTTTTAGATGCTGCCCCAGGCGTTTTCCACAGACAGAAGCAAAGTAGGTTTTCGTGATATCTTTGCTTTCTGAGAGAGACTTGGCCTGGGCAAACCCTCTATGGGAGACGCAATGATCCATTGTCCTGCGTTACCCAGAGTTTAAGGCTTCCTTTAAAAGGGTATTTGATGTTCCCACATACTCGGCTTCTGCTGCCAAGAGCCTCATATCCATCAAACAGAGTACGAGAACTTATGCCAATTACGCCATTGAATTCTGTACCCTGGCAGCAGAGGTTGCTTGGAACAATGGGGCTCTCGTGGCTGCTTTTTCTCATGGTCTCTTGGATACCATAAAAAATGAGATAGCAGCCTGAGATATACCTACTGAGCTGGAGAAGTTGATCACATTTGCCATCATCATTGACTCCAGACCCAGAGAAAGACTCTCTTTTAAAGTGATACTAAAGGTTCCTTTTTTTTTTAAATAACAAACATGTCATGCTTACCTCCACTGTGTAGCACGTTTGCACAGAGTGGCCCCGAACCCCGAACCACTAGGAGGAGGGAGAAATTGTGCACTAATTGTGGCCAGGCAGGTCACTTTTTGAAGTCTTGTCCTACCCGTCCAGGGAACGCCCGAACCTTGAGTTCCTGTAGGGTACAGACCTTAGGTGGCATTGTTTTGTCCCCAGTTATTCAGAAGGATAAGCCACTGGTCCGGGTTACCCTTTCTTGGTCTAAGTCGTCCATTGAGATACAGGCTCTAATCGATTCTGGGGCTGCAGGTCTGTTCATTGATACTGCCTTTGTATCTAAGCACTCGATTCCGCTGCAGCTTCATGCCACTCCACTTGCCATTGAGGCTCTTGATGGGAGACCTCTACATCCTGCCCATTTGACTCATGTGACTGCTCCATTGTCCATGGCCATAGGGGCTCTTCACAATGGGATAATCCAATTCCAAGTCATTTTTTCAGAAAGTAGTTAAGGTCCTGTGCACTCTTCTCCCTGCTGGAGGAGTACTGCGATTTTAGCGATGTCTTTGACAAAGGTCAACCCAGTAGTTTGCCTCCACACCAGTCGTATGATTGCACAATTGACCTTCAACCTGGTGCCTTACCCCCTCATGGCAGGGTTTACCCTTTGTCTGTCTCAGAGGACAAGGCCATGAAGGAGATGTTGCAGACACATTTTCTTGAGGATTCATCCGCAAATCCTCATCTCCTGCTGGTGCTGGTTTCTTCTTTGTGAAGAAGAAGAGTGGTGAACTGAGACCTTGTATTGATTATAGGGGTCTCAATCGTTTCATCATTAAGAATGCTTATCCAATTCCATTGATTACGTAGTTATTTGACTGCCTCAAGGGAGCAATGGTTTTCACAAAGCTTGATTTAAGAGAGGCACACAATCTTGTGAGGATCAAGGAGGGCGACGAATGGAAAACTGCGTTTAATAGCAGAACCGGCCATTATGAGTACCTTGTAATGCCGTTTGGCCTTTGCAACGCTGAGGCAGTATTCCAGAAATGTATCAATGATATCCTTGTAGATTTGTTGCAGCTATGTGTAGTGGTTTATCTTGATGATATCCTCATATTTTAAAATTCCCTAGAGAGCCACTACACAGATGTCTGTTGTGTGCTTCAGAGGCTGAGAGAAAACAATCTGTATTGTAAATTGGAGAAGTGTGAGTTCCATCGTGAACAGGGTAAATTCCTGGGTTATGTAATTTCCACTGCTGGTTTTTCGATGGACGCAGAGAAACTTTCAGCAGTCCTACAGTGGTCCTGACCCCTGGATTTTTGTCCTCTGCAACATTTTCTTGACTTTGCCAATTATTATCAGAAGTCTATTCGTAACTTCTCGTCTCTGGTCAAGCCCCTGACTGATATGACCAGAAAGGTCGGTAACCCACAGAGTTGGTCTCTGGAGTCCATTAAGGCCTTTGAGAGTTTCAAGGCTGCCTTTGTTTTGGCTCCTGTGTTGGAATATCCTGATCCTACATTACCCTTTATCCTTGAACTTAATGCTTCTGAGACTGGAGTTGGCGCCCTTCTGTCTCAATGTCCTACCTCTGAGAGCATTATGCATCCTTGTGGCTACTTTTCCAAGAAATTGTCACCTGCGGTATGCAATTACGAGATTGGGGACAGAGAGTTGTTAGCAATCATTTTAGCCCTTAAAGAATGGAGGCATCTCCTCGAAGGTACCAGGTTCTCATTTTGACTGTGCAGGTTCTCATTTTGACTGACCAAAAGAATCTCACATTCTTGTCTGAGGCTAAACACCTCTCTCCTAGAAGGTAGTGCAATGGGCTATTTTCTTGTCAAGTTTCAATTACAGTCTCATTCTTACCTGGTACTAAGAACATAAGGGCCGATGCTGCTCAGTGATGCTGCATCAGTGATGCATTGTCACAACAGTTTTCCTCTGCTTCCAAGATGGAGTTGGTTCCTGTTCCCATGATACCTTCCGATCTTATTCTGGCTACGGTTCGTACCAGTCTCACTTCACCTTTGGGTGACAAAATTCTTTCCACTCAGACCCATACTCCTCCTGAGAAACCTTGTGACCGCTGTTTTGTCCTTGAAAGTTTTCGCACCACTGTGCTCCAGACTTACCATTCTCCCAAGGCTGCTGGCCACCCAGGGAAGAATTAACTCATTTGGACTATTTCCCAACAATTCTGGTGGCCTAGTCCCCAAGCTGATGTAGCCACCTTCGTAGCTGCTTGTTCTGTGTGTGCTATGAGTAAGACACCACGACACCTTCCAGTGGGCCTTCTACAACTCATACCTAATGGAGAGAGGCCTTGGACCCACCTGTCTATGGATTTTATTGTGGAATTACCCAACTCCCAGGGCAACACAGTTATCCTTATAGTAGTTAACCTGTTCTTGAAAATGTCACATTTGATTCCACTTAAAAAGTTGCCAACTTCCAAAGAACTGGTTTCCATTTTTGCTCCAAAGATCTTTCATTTACATAGGTTACCCAAGGTTATCCACTCGGACAGGGGTAGTCAGATTGTATGCAGGTTTTGGTGAGTCTTTTGTGCACAGTTGGGAGTTCAGCTTTCCTTCTCTTCTGCGTATCACCCACAGTCTAATGGGGCCGTAGAACAAGCAGACCAGTTCTTGGAGCAGTTTCTATGTTGCTATATTTCTGACCATCATAACAACTGGTCAGACCTCTTACCTTGGGCGGAGTTTGCTCACAATAGTGTCGTTAGTTATGCTTCTCGATTGTCCTAGTTTATGTCGAACTATGGTTTACAACCATCCATGTTGCCTGACCCATTTGTTCCTTAGAGCATTTCTGCATTAGAGGAGCATCTCCGTGGTCTTTGTTCCACTTGGGTACAAGTCCAGGAGTCCTTGTGACATGCCAATGATAAGTACAGACTCCATGCTTACCACAGACACCTACCTGCGCCTTCCTACCAGGTTGGGGACAGGGTCTGGCTGTCATCTTACAACCTCCGACTCCATGTTCCCTCACTGAATTTGGCACCTCGGTTTATTGGCCCTTTCCGTATTCTCTGCAGGATTAACCCAGTGGCTTACGCTTTAGACCTTCCTTCTAATATGTGTATCTCAAATGTATTCTATGTCTCATAGTAGTTACATAGTTACATAGTAGGTGAGGTTGAAAAAAGACACAAGTCCATCAAGTCCAACCTATGTGTGTGATTATGTGTCAGTATTACATTACATATCCCTGTATATTGCGGTCATTCAGGTGATTATCTAATAGTTTCTTGAAGCTATCAATGCTCCCCGCTGAGACCACCGCCTGTGGAAGGGAATTCCACATCCTTACCGTTCTTACAGTAAAGAACCCTCTACGTAGTTTAAGGTTAAACCTCTTTTCTTCTAATTGTAATGAGTGGCCACGAGTCTTATTAAACTCTCTTCTGCGAAAAAGTTTTATCCCTATTGTGGGGTCACCAGTACAGTATTTGTAAATTGAAATCATATCCCCTCTCAAGCGTCTCTTCTCCAGAGAGAATAAGTTCAGTGCTTGTAACCTTTCCTCATAACTAAGATCCTCCAGACCCTTTATTAGCTTTGTTGCCCTTCTTTGTACTCTCTCCATTTCCAGTACGTCCCTCCTGAGGACTGGTGCCCAGAACTGGACAGCATACTCCAGGTGCGGCCGGACCAGAGACTTGTAGAGCGGGAGAATTATCGTTTTATCTCTGCAGTTGATCCCCCTTTTAATGCATGCCAATATTCTGTTTGCTTTATTAGCAGCAGCTTGGCATTGCATGCCATTGCTGAGCCTATCATCCACTAGGACCCCCAGGTCCTTTTCCATCCTAGATTCCCCCAGAGGTTCTCCCCCCAGTGTATAGATTGCATTCATATTTTTGCCACCCAAATGCATTATTTTACATTTTTCTACATTGAACCTCATTTGCCATGTAGTCGCCCACCCCATTAATTTGTTCAGGTCTTTTTGCAAGATTTCCACATCCTGCAGAGAACTTATTGCCCTGCTTAGCTTAGTATCGTCTGCAAATACAGAGATTGAACTCTTTATCCCATCCTCCAGGTCGTTTATGAACAAATTAAATAGGATTGGTCCCAGCACAGAACCCTGGGGAACCCCACTACCCACCCCTGACCATTCTGAGTACTCCCCATTTATCACCACCCTCTGAACACGCCCTTGTAGCCAGTTTTCAATCCATGTACTCACCCTATGGTCCATGCCAACGCACCTTATTTTGTATAGTAAACGTTTATGGGGAACTGTGTCAAATGCTTTTGCAAAATCCAGATACACCACGTCTACGGGCCTTCCTTTATCTAGATGGCAACTCACCTCCTCATAGAAGGTTAATAGATTGGTTTGGCAAGAACGATTCTTCATGAATCCATGCTGATTACTGCTAATGAAATCATTCTTATTACTAAAATCTTGTATATAGTCCCTTATCATCCCCTCCAAGAGTTTACATACTATTGATGTTAGGCTAACTGGTCTGTAATTCCCAGGGATATTTTTTGGGCCCTTTTTAAATATTGGTGCTACATTGGCTTTTCTCCAATCAGCTGGTACCATTCCAGTCAATAGACTGTCTGTAAATATTAGGAACAACGGTCTGGCAATCACCTGACTGAGTTCCCTAAGTACCCTCGGATGCAAGCCATCTGGTCCCGGTGATTTATTAATGTTAAGTTTCTCAAGTCTAATTTTAATTCCGTCCTCTGTTAACCATGGAGGTGCTTCCTGTGATGTGTCATGAGGATAAACACTGCAGTTTTGGTTACTGAAGCCCCCCGATTCACTTGTGAAGACTGAGGAGAAGAATAAATTCAATACCTTTGCCATCTCCCCATCCTTTGTAACCAGATGTCCTTCCTCATTCTTTATGGGGCCAATATGGTCTGTCCTCCCTTTTTTACTGTTTACATACTTAAAGAATTTCTTGGGATTTCTTTTGCTCTCCTCCGCTATGTGTCTTTCATGTTCTATCTTAGCCATCCTAATTGCACCCTTACATTTCTTATTGCATTCTTTATAAATTCTGAATGCTGAGGATGATCCCTCAACCTTGTATTTTTTGAAGGCCTTCTCCTTTGCTTTTATATGCATTTTTACATTGGAGTTAAGCCATCCAGGATGTTTGTTCGCTCTTTTAAATTTATTACCCAATGGGATACATTGGCTAATGCCCTTATTTAATATGCTCTTAAAGCAAACCCATCTCTCCTCCGTATTCTTTGTTCCTAATATTTTATCCCAATTTATGCCTTTTAGCAAGGTTTGTAGTTTAGGGAAGTTGGCTCTTTTGAAATTCAGTGTCTTTGTGTTCCCTTCATGTTTCCTATTTGTGTGATTTATACTGAAACTAATTGACCTGTGATCGCTGTTACCTAAATTGCCCCGTATTACCACATCTGTTATCAGGTCTGTATTATTGGTAATCAGTAGATCTAGTAATGTTTTATTTCTAGTTGGTGCGTCTACCATCTGACCCATAAAATTGTCCTGCAAAACACTAAGGAACTGGCGAGCCTTAAATGAATGCGCGGTTCCCTCCGCCCAGTCTATGTCTGGATAATTAAAATCCCCCATTATGATAACACTTCCCATCCTTGCTGCTAATCCAATTTGTGATAGGAGATCCGTCTCCACTTCCTCCCTCAGGTTTGGGGGCCTATAGCATACTCCCAGTATTATTTTCCCCTTAGCTTCATCCCTTTGGAGCTCTACCCATAAAGATTCCACCTCCTCCCTAGCCCCCTCAGTGATGTCATCTCTCACACTCACTTGTACATTATTCTTGATATATAGGCATACCCCTCCCCCTTTTTTACCTTCTCTATCCTTGCGGTATAGGGTATACCCTTGAATGTTTGCCAGCCAATCATGAGAGCTGTTGAACCAGGTCTCTGAAATTCCCACAAAATCCAAATCCTCCTTGTACAACCGTATCTCTAGTTCACCCATCTTGTCCGCCATGCTCCTGGCATTGGTGAACATGCCACATAGTTTAGACTGGTCGCATATTGTCCTCGTATTGGGTGTTTCAAGATTGCAACTAGGACTTGCTACTATACTCACCTTGTGTTTTTGTGCTTTGGTTAACCTACCACTAATGCCCCCAATACTACCCTCTGGAATATCTTCCGCGCTGGCTATCACTGTCTCTGGACCCTCCCCCCCATCGCCTAGTTTAAAAACCCCTCTAACTTTTTGGCCATCTTCATTCCCAGCAGATCTGCACCCTCCTCATTTAGGTGCAGTCCGTCCCTTCTATAGTACCGGTTACCGACTGAGAAGTCGGCCCAGTCCTCCAGGAACCCAAACCCCTCCTTACTACACCAGCTCTTCAGCCACTTGTTTACTTCCCTAATCTCCCTCTGCCTTTCTGGTGTGGCTCGATGTACCGGTAGTATTCCTGAGAACACTACCTTGGAGGTCCTTTTCCTCAATTTAGCTCCTAAGTCCCTAAAATCGTTCTTTAGGACACTCCATCTGCCTCTGACTTTGTCATTGGTGCCAACGTGCACCATGACAGCCGGGTCTTCCCCAGCCCCTCCCAGTAATCTGTCCACAAGATCCGTGATGTGCCGAACCCGAGCGCCCGGTAGACAACATACTGTTCGGCGCTTCAGGTCTTGGTTACAGATTGCCCTCTCTGTCCTTCTAAGAATTGAGTCCCCTACCACCAGAATCTGTCTTTCCTTTCCCTTTGCTGCCCCCCCACTCTCACTGGAGGAGTTCTTCCCCTGGCAGCTAGGAGAGTCCCTCATCTCCAGCAGTGCTGGTCCCTGACTGGTTTCACCAATGTCACTCAATGGAGCATACTTATTGGGATGCTCCAGTCCTGGAACGGCCTCTCTGGCACTTCCCCCTCTACCCCTCCTGACTGTCACCCATCTACTCTTTGCTAGTGCCTGCACCTCTTTGTCTCCACCCGCCTCTGTGCTGGCCCCTGCCGGCACCTGCCATGTACGTTCCTGGCTCACCTTTAGTATGGAGGGACTTCTCAGTGCTGACAGTTGCTTCCCTAGATTCAGAACCTGGGCTTCCAGGGAAACAATGTGCTTACATTTTGCACAGCAGTATTCGCCCTCGATCGGATGATCAAGGAACGCATACATGCGGCAAGATGTACAAAGAGCCGCCTCTCCACACCCGCCGGGCATCGTACCTATTAAATTTAGTGAGGATTGGGGAAATTTTACCCTGTCCAAATTACCTAACAGCTAGCTTCCTGGCACTAATACTCAAGACAATACACAGGTACACAACAAGACAATACACAGGTACACAATACACAGTACTAACGATCCACACACACTACTCAGACAACACTCAGATACTCACACTACACAGGTACTATGACCCCTGTTATAACCTCCTGTTTTAAACTCTTGTGTTTAACTCCCACTTAATCCAGCTCCACTTACACCAAGCTCCACTGCTTCAAACTGAGCACGCTCACACTGAGCCCTGCAACCAGTTAAATAGTCACCTGTGAGCAATTAACCACACCCCTTAATTGATAGACTGATGAAACCAGAAAAAAAAAAAAAAGAGCTATTTAAAAAGTGACAGCAAAAGTCAAAAGGAAAAGCCCCCAAAAAGCACCCCAGCAAACAGCTACAGACAGCAGACAGCAACAGACAACAGACAGCAGACAGCAACAGACAGCAGACAGCAACCAAACACCAAGACTTGTATACTCTAACTCTTGTGTTTAACTTCCACTTAATTCAGTTCCACTTACACCAAGCTCCACTGCTTCACACTGAGCCCTGCAACCAGTTAAATAGTCACCTGTGAGCAATTAACCACACCCCTTAATTGATAGACTGATGAAACCAGAAAAAAAAAAAAAAGAGCTATTTAAAAAGTGACAGCAAAAGTCAAAAGGAAAAGCCCCCAAAAAGCACCCCAGCAAACAGCTACAGACAGCAGACAGCAACAGACAACAGACAGCAGACAGCAACAGACAGCAGACAGCAGACAAACACCAAGACTTGTATACTCTAACTCTTGTGTTTAACTTCCACTTAATTCAGTTCCACTTACACCAAGCTCCACTGCTTCAAACTGAGCACGCTCACACTGAGCCCTGCAACCAGTTAAATAGTCACCTGTGAGCAATTAACCACACCCCTTAATTGATAGACTGATGAAACCAGAAAAAAAAAAAAAGAGCTATTTAAAAAGTGACAGCAAAAGTCAAAAGGAAAAGCCCCCAAAAAGCACCCCAGCAAACAGCTACAGACAGCAGACAGCAACAGACAACAGACAGCAGACAGCAACAGACAGCAGACAGCAACAGACAGCAGACAGCAGACAGCAGACAGCAGACAGCAACAGACAGCAGACAGCAACCAAACACCAAGACTTGTATACTCTAACTCTTGTGTTTAACTTCCACTTAATTCAGTTCCACTTACACCAAGCTCCACTGCTTCAAACAGTCTCCTTATTAAAACCTTTGGTCTGCAACCTCTTCACCACCTCGGCACCACATCTTCACCCAGTACAGGTTGAGAACCATGAGGAGTATGAAGTACAGTTCATTGTTGAGGTTTCTTGGGCACACACAGTACCTGGTTCATTGGAAAGGATACAGTCCAGGGGAACACTCTTGAGTCTTATCCTCAGATATACATGCCCCTGTTCTCCTCTGTGCTTTCCATAGATGTTTTCCCCTCAAACCTTGTGGTCCTCTGAGCGGGAGGGGTCGTTGAGAAGGGGGTACTGTCGGGGCTGGGCTCAGCTCCTTCTCAGATCAGGCTGCTCAGCTGTTGGTTAATTGCCAGCTCTAATCTTTTCACAGTAACTCACCTGTTGATGATATCCTGTTCGTCAGTCCTTCTAGCCTTTGCCTTGGTCAACATATAAAGAGACTCTCTGCCGTGTTCTTGTTTAAAGAATTGGTTGGCTTTACGTACCTTCTGGTTCCTGATCCTGTTTCCTGTTCCACTACTACCTATCCTGTTTCCACTACTACTGATCTCCAGTTTCCTGATTTTGTGGCTTGTTCTGAAGTACGCGGATCTCTGGCTCCCTGATGTCCTGGCTTGTCTGACTATCCATTCCGTTTACCGAACTGGCTATGTTTTGACTACGTTTGCTCTGTTTATACCATTTTACCATTATTATTAAATAGTGCGATTATTACTGCACTTTTGTCTGAGTCTGATTCATGGTTCCTGACACTAATGGAGGTGGTTCCCACCAATGAAAAAGGTCTCTTATACTTTAAAACATATTGGGTGCTATCTACTGGGAGCCACGCATGTTCAGAGAGAGACTACTACCTGTTGGTATCCGTAACTGAATGCTGGCCTCAGGCTGAGTGAACCCATGGAACTGAATGTCCCTTTAGAGATCAACACCAAGCAAAGATGAAATTTAAATTGTGCATTGTGCACCTATTATCTTACTCCTCAGTATTGATTGCAAACACCTCTTCCTTAGGCATACTGAATTGTAATGGATCAAAATCACAGTTTTGACCACGAGCCAAGCTCATTTACCTGCCCTGGGCACCAGACATTATTTCCTACTCATTATCTTTTCAGGGATTGGCCCCCTAACCTACCCCACCCACATTCGCTCTCCAGCCTCCGAAGCCCAGGAGAGATAACCCAATTGCTGGATGTGTTACCACCAATGGGAATGTCCACATTATGCAGGCAAAGATGTGGATACCCAAAGAATCACCCAAAGAAGTAACAAAAGAAAAAAGCACAATCCTCACATGATCATGGCTTTAGGTAAGTAAAATGGGCATTTAAATATGTTTTTTTCATACCAGCAGTTAATTAAGGTGGGGAGGGAGGGGGTTGCTAATAACCCGGAGTTGAGCTTTAAAAGTGCTGTGACTTCTATGTTTGTAAGTATGCTTAATGTGTTTTTAGTGTATTACACAAAAAGAAGTGTGCTTTTTCCATCTGTAAATGCGGATTGAATTACACCATCATATGTTTGTATAAAAAAAAAATAACTTCTGGTACCAGTATACTTATACCACCTAAAATCATAGGCATGAAATATGAACACAGCCTCTCATTTTTTAAGTGTTATGCCACTATGTTTTTAATTAAAATATTCATTGATTCTTTTGAGGTGAATGCTATGCACTATGCAGTCATAAAAGCATGAAATACTAGGTGGATTTTGTATACCGGTATATCTACACTGATGGTCCTAATTTCAGTAAGTACTATCGACAGTGCAGACGTTATTACATTCATAAGGCAATAAAGAGAATTAGCTCCATCTGGTGGTTACAATTTATAGCAGTCATTTATTCAAAAAATAAAATTTGCCTGATGATGCTTAAAGTCAGCAATCTTTTTTGGTGTTTTCATGTTATGTCTAATTTATAAAATGCCTACTTTAATATTTCACACGCTTTTCATAGAAAGTATTAATTGAAACAGTTTTATCTAGATGTATCTGCTTTAGGACATTTCTCCACTCAAACTAAATTGGTGTCACAAAGAAAAATATGGAAATACATACTTTGTGGTCAGATTTTGCTAATATTTAAATACTTTCTCTTCATTTCTCCAAAATGTTTCAGACAAATTATGCAATGGTAAAACTGGCATACACCAATACTTCAGAGGAATATCTGAATCCATATTTAACCACATCAATACTAAACACTTTCATCCCCCCCCCCCGTAATGTCCATGCCAATTTTCAGCTTTTAGCGCTGTAATGCCCCGTACACACGGTCGGATTTTCCGATGGACAATGTCCGATCGGAGCGTGTTGTCGGAAATTCCGACCATGTGTGGGCACCATCGGACATTTTCCATCGGATTTTCCGACACACAAAGTTGGACAGCAGGAGATAAAATTTTCCGACAACAAAATCCGATCGCGTCAATTCCGACCGTGTGTGGCCTGTTCCGACGCACAAAGTGCCACGCATGCTCAGAAGAAATTCCGAGACGGGACAGCTCGTTCTGGTAAACTTAGCATTCGCAATGGATACAGCACTTTCGTCACGCTGCAATGTTAAAAATGGTTTAATACAGCGCACTCTCTTCTTCTTTATAATGTGACAAGAATTTAGTAGTTTTGCTGCTCATATTCACACACACTTCTCACAAACTTCTTTCGTTACTATTTATCAGGATTCCCTCAATATATTTTGATTTCTCACATCTGACAACATATTTTTGTTTATTTTATTTATTTTTTTTTGCCTTTAATGTAGAATCTTTTTTGTGTTTCTCTTTTTTTTTTTTTTGGTGATTTTGATTTGTACTCCCGAAAATGTTTGTGTGTTTTTTGTGACAAGTTCCCACAACACCATTGATATGTTGTTCTATTTAATCTGTAGGAGATTATTTGGTGTTGTCGTCCCTTGTTAATTTCACATTTTATGTTAGAAATGTACCTGAATCGTCACCAACAAAACTGTCCTTTTTGGATGAAAACACACACAGGAGAGTAGAATTTACCTAAAAAATTTTTATTAAGGGGTCACAACTATAAAAAAACAAAGAGGGAGGCAACGCTGGAGAAACTGCAGAAGTGGACGAAGCCTTGGACCCCCAGGGCAGACATCAATTATTTAAAAGCAAAATTGGTGGCCTGAGGAATCCATATCTAAGGGAGGGCAGTCTGGTCCAGAAGTCCCAGAGATCCGGAAAGCAGCAGATGACATCTATGTCCCCAGGCTGTGGTCATACGAGAGACTGCATCTTCTGTCAGACCAGACTGAACCCAGGGCAATCACTCTTTGGTCTTCCTTCCACGCTTCCTTACAGGCTTTGGCTGTGGTGGTGGAGTTGTGGCAGCAGGAGGAGGAGGAGGAGGAGGATCGTCGATCTCAATGACATCCGTCTTGTGTGTCAGTTCCCCACTCTCCCCCTTACGTAGGACTTTATAAATCAGGTCCTCAGAGAGCTTGCGTTGGCCCTCCTGCATGCCCTGCAATTTGGTGGCAGCCATGCAGGCAAAGGCCTCTGCAGGACTGGGGAAGGCTCTGAGGGACGCAGAAGCCTCCTGGATCAGCCTGTATGCTGAATCCTGCACAGGACTGGGAGTGGCCTTCCTGGCCCTTTTGTATGGCAGGGGGAGGGGAGGAACCTGAGACTCAGTCAGGCTGCGACTTGTTCCCGGCTTCTCTTGGCTGACACTTAGCCCCGCCTCCTCCTGGCTGACACTAATCCCCGCCCCCTCCTGGCTGCCACTAATCCCTGCCTCCTCCTGGCTGCCACATTCCACAGCCTCCTCCTGGCTGAGGTCTTCCTGTGTATGAAAAAGGGACATAGTTTTAGTATTTTTTACATCAATCACACACAATTTTCACCTCCTGACTGCTGCAAATTGAATGTTAACAAATATAACAGACTATCCTTCTGAGCTCAGCATTTTGCATTCTTGTCCCAATTTTGGGTGCCCACTACTGTCTATTGATATGTAAAACACTTTTTTTAATCAACAATTAATGATCAATAATAACATCTAGTAAACATCATTTATTTATTGCCCAGAAATCTGTAGAACAATGCTATACCTGACTCCAGCTGGGCTCCTCCACTTCTTCCTGGCTGGAAGGCCCAGGTTGGACATCGAAAGCCTCAGCTGGGGTGGAAGGAAGCGTGGAAGGAAGAGTGGAGAGGGATTCTCTGACTTCAGTGTGGTCTGACAGAAACCGCAGTCTCTCATAGTACCACAGCCTGGGGAACGTCATCTGCTGCAGCTCCGGACCTCTGGGAATCCGTGACCTTCTTGCGCTCCCTCAGATAAGTGCTCCTCAGGCCACCAATTTTAGCTTTTAAATAAGGGATAGTTGCTGTGGGGACCACCGGCTTCACCAACTCCAGCAGTTCTCCAGCGCTGCCTGCCTCTTCTGTTTGTGATTATAGTGGGGGTGTCTCACCTGCCACAGACAGGGCAGCTCCCTGTACTTGTCAATAAACAGGGGCAGGAAATTGTGGTCGCTGAACCCATCCATTTTCTCTGCAAGACACAACACAAGACAAAACCTAATGTCAGGCCAAACTCCCCTAATCTTGTTACAATATAGGCTTCCATTTCGAAGCAGTATAGGCCCAAGTTTAGATCCTACCTTCGTTAGCACGATCGGCATCTCCGATGCTCCTTCCTCCGCTCACAGATCGTACGTAAGACGCGCGCGTGTTACGATTTATACACACTGTGCATGCGTATAACGCCGCCCGCCCCTGACGTTCTTTCTAGTCTATTCCCCGCCCTTTTTCATTCAGCGCAGTGGGGGAAGAGCACATGGCGGATAGACAGCAGGATCGTGCTAATTGTAGCAACGAGGAGGAGGGGGAGGAAAGGCCGGAGCCTGAAACGTCCCGATCCAGAAGGAGATTAAAGGACTCAAATATGTCCTTTGGGGAGATGTTGGAGATGGTGGACATCCTGAAGAGGGCCGACTATGATGGAAAGTATGGGCCTTACCCCAACCCCAATGTCCGAAAGGCCAAGATCATGGCGAAAGTGGTCAGGAGTCTGCACCGGAAATTCGGGGTACGACGATCGAAAGATCAGCTCAGGAAGCGGTGGTCGGACCTGAAATTACGAGAACATGAGCAGTACAGAAAGATCCGGAGAGTGCTGCAAAAAAGTAAGTATTTGTGCTGTGTTCCTATTCTTTTTGGGTTTATTACGTTCGTGCTGCTCCATGTGCTTTTAGGAACTGTTGTACAGTTTAAAATGGCAACTTTCATGTTCATGGGCACATTATTCGTTCGGATCACACATTTTTATTTCGGACTATAAAATACCATTGTTTAGCCAATATGCATTTGGCCACCATCTTGACGCCCTATACTTGGCTTCAAAGAATTGGGTTGTGTAGATGGCTTGGTTACTATAATGAAATGCAAACTAGATTGTGTGTAAGGAGAGGACACTCAGCAGCTGTTTTCACATCTGGACACTGGAGCACTAGTGTGGGACAAAAGAACACCATTTTTATTAGGGGGGCACACAGGTGCTCCAGTGTATACTATAGGGGGGGCTACATCTGTGAAGCTTGTACAAAACAGATAAAGTATTGCAGCTTGACAAAGGACACTAAAAAAGCTACATCTTGGAACTCTGCTAAAATAGACAATTGTACCCCACTTACAAGCAATGTTTCATCTTTATAGTTCTGACATTAAATATCTGTGTGCTAATTATACCATTTTTGTTTTACATAGGGGAGAAAAGACTCGGAGGACACCCCTCATCTGAGGAGACCAGAGCCCCCCCCTCTGGAAGAAGGGGAAATTCCACCAACACAAGATGAGCAGGAGGAAGAAGAAGATGTGGTGGAACTAGTCACCACAACAGGTGAGTGTCTGCGACCACAGGCTCAGATAAGAGATGGATGGCGGCATTTTTTTGGAAACAAAGTTTATTTTGGGGTTCCTCTCTTTTTAGGTGATCGTGAGGTTTTGGATGAAGATCCTTTCACATCCGAAAGTGCCCAGATCCTGATCGGGGAGATCATGGGGTGTAATTTACAATTGGAAATCATCAAGCAAAACATCAATGATGTTATTCCAAAATATAAAAACATCATTGATGTTTTGGGGCGAGTTTAAAACCCCTCCAAATCACTTTCTTCTTTTGTGTGCTACAATGTGCGAAATGTTTTTGTGATTTTTCCCAAAGCCAAATTTGGAGGATGCACACAGTGTGCCAACATGTGCTATCTGCCATCACGGGAGATCAATGGACGCGCTTTGGGGGTGCAACCCCTTCCTCAATAATAAAGTAGCGGTGAGGAAGGGGTTTCTCCCCCAAAACACGTCCCTTGATCCCCCGTGATGGCAGCTAGCACATGTTGACATTGTGAAATGTGTGTGCATCTTCCAAATTTGGCTTTTCCTGGGGTGATTTCCCCCCATCTGAATGCAATATCAAACCCAGTTCCTAAATGCTCATGTCTGATATTGCCATTCAGTTCTACCAAATGTGAACTTTGTAAGATCAAGATTTGTGTCTTTCTTGTGGGTTTTACACAGGCCTGTTTTCTATAAAATGCACATTTTGATTTTGGATAATGACACCACAAAAATTGGTATACAACAAACATGTCGGTTTGTCAGAAAAACCTTTGGTAAATGCACATGTGATTGTGCTGGTATTAAAAAGATTGTTCATCAAGAATGTGTGGATTATTGTCTCAACGCTACAACACTTTTGGGGTGATGTAATTGCTGTTTTATGAGAAAATGGGGGTAATTTCCTAAGGGCAAATCCACTTTGCACTACAAGTGCAGTTTCAGTGCAGTTGCAAGTGCACTTGTAGTGAAAAGTGTCTTTGCATTTAGTAAATAACAGCCAACAGTGCTTTGTAAGGTTACACAATCACAACATTTTCTGGACTCCACACATTTCTGTCAGGGTCAGCTCAAACAAACACAAGCAGTAAATGTCCACAAAGAAGAGCCTGGGGGGAGATGCCTGTCGAGAACTTGAGGTCCTGCAGGCTTCTCCCTGTGGTGAAATACCGCAAGGTAGCGACCAACCTCTGCTCCGGAGTGATGGCTTGCCTCATGCAGGTATCCTGCCTGCTGATATAGGGGGTCAGCGAAGCCAACAAACGGTGAAATACGGGGTTCGTCATCCTGAGAAAGTTCCTGAAATCATCAGGATTATTCTCACGGATCTCACGGAGCAAAGGCATATGAGAGAACTGGTCACGCTGAAGCAACCAATTCTTGGTCCATGAATTCCTCCCCACCCTGTTCATGGACTGGACTTGTATCAAGGTCAGGACCCCAACACCAAGCCCCCGCACAGCACGAACTCTACGAGGAGTACGCATACGAAACATGGCTAGAAAACAGTCGGCTGCTCAGAACGAAATAACAGAACGCACTGAAGAACAGCAAGGCCTGTGAAGAGCGACCTGAAAACCTGTAACGAACGAACAAGAATACAATGACTACCTAAAGTCACGTGGAACTTGCTGCACTCACTGAAGAGCAGATACAAACCCACAAGCACAAACTGAACGGCAGAAAACGATCTGAAAGCCACGAGTCTGAAAAAGCGCGAATCGTCTCTCACCAAACTTTTACTAACACGAGATTAGCAAAAGGAGCCCAAAGGGTGCCGGTCTTGGTTCTGAACCGGCCTTTTCTAGTCTGGTCGTACGTCGTGTACATGACCGCGTGGTTGTCGATTGGAAATTCCGACAACTTTGTGCGACCGTGTGTAGGCAAAACAAGTTTGAGCCAACATCCGTCTGAAAAAATCCTAGGATTTTGTTGTCGGAATGTCCGAACAAAGTCCGACCGTGTGTATGCCCTATAACACTTTGATTGACAATCACTCAGTCTACAAATTAGTACCCAAATGAAATTTGTATCATTTTTTGAGACAGATTTTGGTGGTATTTAATCATCACTGCTGGGTTATTTTATATAAATGGGAAAATACAGAAAATGCTGAAAACAAAAACACAGTTTTCTGCTTTACGATTTTGCACATAAATACTTTCTTCATAAATTTAGGCCAAAATGCATTCTGCTACATTTCTTCGGTGAAAAAAAAAAACAAATCAGTGTATATTATTTTGTCTGTGTGAAAGTTTTAAAGTCTACAAACTATGTTATATAAATGTGTAAATTGATCAGTCCTGATGTATTGACTGACTACTGTATCTCATTTCATGAGGCCATAAAATGCCAGGACAGTGAAAATACATCTCAAATTACCCTTCCTGGAAATTTTGTGTTTTTGAAGTTGTAGTTTTTTTGTCACAATTTTTTGGCAAAGTAAGAAATTAAATAAAATGTGCCAAGTTGCCAATTTAACAAGTTATTTCTCACATACAGTATCAGCATACTTAGAATTATACCCCAAAACGCATTTTCTATGCCTCCCCAAGCATAGGGATAGCACACATGTGGAACTTTTCACAGCCTAGATGCATAGAGGAGCCCAATACCCAAGAAGCACCTTTGGGCTTTCAAGGAGCATAATTATGCATAAATTACACAAAACATTTCCCAACTATTTATTACATTATTGAAGGTCCTGGAGCACCAGGGCAGTTGAAACACCTACAAAATGACCCAATTTTGGAAATAAAACACTCCAAAGTGTTTTTTTGAAAGGCATAGTGAGTCTTTTGAAAATGTCATTTTTCTACACAAGTTTTTGGAAAATGCAGGAAAGACAGAAAAATGTATTTTTTACAGAAAGTTGTCAATTATTAAGTTATTTCTAACACATATAATAGGCATACATAGAATTACACCCCAAAACACATTCTGCTACTTGTCCCCAGTATGGTAATATCTCACATGTGAGACCTTTTCACAGCCATATAGAGGGGCCCAAAATCTAAGGAAGCACCTTCAGGCATTCTAGAAACATAAATTATCTAATTTCCTGAAAACTCAGGACATTTTTGGAGACCCTGGGGCATCAGCCCAGTAGAAACATCCACAAAATGACAACATTTTGGAAAGTGAACACCCCAAGGTATTTTGTAACAACTTGCCTACTGGGCACTTAAACTACCTTCCTGCCCAGGCTAATTTTCAGCTTTCAGTGCTGTCACACATTGAATGACAATTGTGTGGTCATGCAACACTGTACCCATATGACATTTTTATATTTTTTTTTTTACACAAATAGAGCTTTCTTTTGGTGGTATTTAATCACTACTGGAGTTTTTATTTTTTGCTAAACAAACAAAAAAAGTTTGTTATAAAATTTTGCAAACAGGTAATCTTTTTTCTTCATAGATGTGCACTGATGAGGCTGCACTGATGGGCACTGATAGGCACTGATAGGCTGCACTGATGGGCACTGAAAAGGTGGCACTGTGGAGCACTGATATGTGGCATTGATAGGTGGCACTGATGGATGGCACTGATGGGCACTGGTGGGCAGCACTGAAGGGCACTAATAGGTGGCACTGATAGGTGGCACTGATGGGCACTGATAGGTGGCACTGATGGGCACTGATAGGTGGCACTGATGTGCACTGGTAGGTAACACTGATAGGCAGCACTGATTATGAGGCTCTGATGGGCACTGATTGGCAGCACTGATCTGCACTGATAGGTGGCATTGGTGGGCTCTGATAGGTGGCACTGGTGGGCACTGGTAGGTGGCACTATTGGGCACTGATAGGCAGCACTGATTTGCACTGGTAGGTGGCACTGGTAGGCACTGGCAGGTGGAACTGGTGGGCACAGATGAGTCGGCAGTGGCTCTCCATGATCGGGACCAATGTCCGCGTGTCAGCGTGAGAAAAAAAAATTGATAATTAATGGCTCTGTTTATATGACGTGATCGACTGTCATTGTCTGACAGCTGATCACATGGTAAGGGGTCGGGATCAGCCCCTTACTCCGATCTCTGATCAGCCGAGTCTCAAAGACTTGTCAATCACAGAGTGCGCCACGCATGCCCCGCAATTTAGGTCCACGCTGTAGACATCTTTCGGCTATAGCATGGGCAGGAAGAGCTTAAGAGGTGAATCTTTTGAATATTTCATTTTATTTCCACAAGTTTTTAGAGTATGCAGAAGTAATTTTTTTTTTTTTTTTTTTACACAAAGTTGTCAGTTTAATAAGATATTTCTCAAACACAGCATGGACACACTTAGAATTACATTCCAAAATGCATTCTGCTACTCCTCCCGGCAATACCATACGTGTGATATTTTTCTACTGTCTGGACTGTGTATGTGCCAGACATTGTATCTTGTGTATCACACAAATCAACCAAATGTGTCAAAGCCAATGTACTGTAATGGTCACCTTTATACAAGTGATCAGGGAACATAGCTTAGCTTAGCATCATCTATAGCAGTCCCAATTCCTATAAGTCAAGCAAGCCTAGCCTACTGATACATGGCTACCCACAGGAATGCCATGTCCATTGGCCTGGTGTCTTGCAGGAATGTAGTCAGTGCGATTCAGGAGAGGTCAGTTCAGGCCACATGTGGTCAATAAACAGGCCAGCGTTAGTACAGGTGGCAGGCAGAGGCCACAATGCACTGGTGTGGTGGTGATCAGAGACACCGTAACCAGTGTGGCGGTGATCATGGACACTGTAACTGGTGTGGTGGTGATCAGGGACAACATGACTGGTGTGGTGATGATCAGGGACAATATGACTGGTGTGGAAAAGATCATGGACATTGGGACAGGTGTGGCGGTGATTGTGGACACTGTAACTGGTTTGACAGTGATCAGGGCACAGTAACTGATGTGGCAGCGATAGGGGACACAGTAACTGGTATGGTGGTGATCAGGAACAATACGACTGGTGTGACGGTGATTAGGGACAATATGACATGTGTAGTGGTGATCAGAGACAATGAGCTCCATTCACGAAGCGATATGCAGCACCTTAAAAAATGCAGTAAACTACTCAGCGTTTTTCAAAAAGTTTTTTGGTTTTTGGCATTCACAAAAAACACTACTAAAATATCACATGAGTTATTTTATGAAGTCATGTGGTATTTTCGTAGTGAAAATATGCGGTAATTTAATTCCTGATGGTAGCTAGCACGTTTATTTACAGTAGTAAGTACTGCTTTGTTAAGGAGCAGGTGGCTGCCGGTGCCCTTACCAACCAGTAACTGTCATGATTGTTAATTAGCGGGCGGCTGCTGCATCTTTAGCAACAAATGAGTCATCAGATGTCAGTGGGGTTCCCTGCTGACAGCTGAATGTAAAAAAAAAAAAGAATTGCCAGAAATGAAAAGTTAAGAGATAAAGAGGCATGCGGTCCCCCCAATCCATACCAGGCCCTTCGGCTCTAGTATAGATTTTGAGAGGAACCCCCCTGCAAATTTTCTTTTTAAATGAGGGTCTCCCCCAAAATCTATACCAGACCCTTATCCGAGCATGCAGCCCGCCAGGTCAGGAAAGGGGGGGAAAACAAGCAGCCCCCCTCCTTAACCATGCCAGGCCATGAGTCCTTACACGGGGGGTACTTTGGGGCAGATCACATGGTACCAGGGCCACTCACAGCGGCCCAGTATCATGATTGTTAATTGGCTGTGTCCGTCGGACTCAGTTAGTTATATATTGTGCTGCTGCATGCCCCAGGAGGTGCGCATAAGGTATGGGTCCTGAGAGAGAATCAATGTGTATAAACGGGGCTAAAGAAGATCAATTCTCAAAAAGTAAAACTTTTTTTATCTTTTGGGAACCTCTAAAAATTTTAATTGTACCTAATCAGTATAAGAAAAAAAATTTAATTTTACCCTTAATTCCTCCTGAAAAATAAGAACACTTTCTGGCCTGTGGCTGTGCCTAGGCACTCCTGTTCTGTTGTCTAATTGCTTCATAATTTTTCCATCAGAAAATCTAAGGCATATAACATCATTTGTGCCTCATATGACTACTTTCCCCTTGAGTGTTGCTCATTGTTCTTCTAAAGGCCTGTTGGAGAGGAAGCTGTACTTGAGTACCTGCAGTACATACACCTCTCTGCTTCTGCTTCAAGTTGAAGTAAAATGGCCATCAATTATGTTTCCCTGGCTACTGCAGTACTTGTTACATTTCTAACTTTTACTCAGGCAGAAGTCTCCAGTCACCACCAAATTGATCACTGTGGGTCACTCACTCTTGCATCTCCTGTCTTCATAAAAAGCCCAGCATTCCTTTAAATTAATAGAAGACACTCTATGATTAGAAGAAGTACAGATGAATGTCACATTCTTCCCTACTTCACTTCATAGTTTTCCTCCTATTTATAAAAAAAAATAATGTGTAAACTGGAGTAAACAGAAAAGACCTGCTGTAGCTCTTTACACCAGGAGCACCATCTCATTTTTTTGATAATACCATACCTTTGAATTGAGATTGCCATCATAGAAAAGGATACGGCTTACTTGCTCACATCATGTCTCATGACTGATTGATTTTATTTAGTAATTTGTGTGTGGAATTTACTGATTGTGTACCTTGAAGTGTTAAGTAGGAGTGTTCTAGTATTTGCATATATGCTCCTATGTTTCCTTCTTCCTCTAGCTCTATGATTAAGCTCCATTAGAGGGTGAAACACATCAGTGGAAGGAGTAAGTTGGAGTGTCAGTGCTCGTGCTTTAAATTTAACGCTGTATTAAATCTGAGAGGGAAAGTGAGACATCCATTTTATTTATTGGACATTTGGTTTTGATTGAGCAGATGTATTGCATGTAAATTTTGTCTTTAGAAAGCCTATTGTGTAACATCTGTATGTCTTGTGTTAACATGCTATTTACATCTCCAGCTGGGAGATTGTTCTCTGTCTTTTGAAGATTTGTTCTCTGGAAGAACTGGTAGAATTAGTGTGAATAAATAAAAATGATAACTATGCACCACAGACAAAGAAAATAAACAAAAAAGAGTGCACAGATGAATGTGATTATGGCTGCTGCAGTCTTTAAAATGTGTCTGACTTCCATGTTCGTGAACCCTATAAAAGTGTATATATGAAGACCGCACTGCCAAAAATGGGAATCAACCTTACTAAACTGTTTGCCACATTTAAAAGTGCACAAATTGAATAAATAAACAACACTAGAAAAAAAAACAACTTATGTCCAATATATCAATAAGTCGAATTCAAATAATAGTTGCTTAAAAAACAAAAGGTAGGTGAACAGGTGCTGGTGCCATTAGTAGCAGATAACCACCTGACCACTTTCAGGAGGTCCAGGTGATGCCACGTGGATTTACACTCACCACAATGGATGGACCTTCTATTACTAGATAGATCTCTCTGCACTTTTTTTGGTTGGACCCACTGTGTATCTTGTCACCAACTTGACCATTCACATGTACCAGGATGCGATTCCTTCCAATGCCATAAAGCACTACTCAAAGAACAGTATCAGGAAAAAGGTTAATTGCGCAAAGCAGTCGACTATATTAAACATGTAAAACCTTACAATTACACTGCAATCAGATGTACTGTATGTGTGCTATGGACTGGCATCAGGTACATACAGGGGGTCATTTACTATAGAGCTGTGGCACTAATTAGCGCCAATTGCCGCTAATTAGCCCTAATTAGTGCTAAAATGGTATTCACTAAAGCGCTGGTGAGAAAATACTCCCAAAATCGAATTTACTATAGTTCCCTGAAACCAAATAGCGCCCAAACCCTTACTCTACTAAAACCTGGAGTAGTGCACATGGAAATAAGGTTTGGAGCATGATATAATTGCCTAAATGGTACTGAAATATGAAGTATATTTTTTAAAGATAATCTGCTTTTAAACTGTGTGAAAAAGTGATTTCTACACTGAAATATCTTTAAAAGTCTGAGAAGTGAAAAATTCCCCCTTTAGGTGCCAACACAACTGAGCATGCTCAGACCTGAAAATAACTCATTTTAACTCAAGTGTCTTTTTTACCCGGCGCTATAGTAAATACCAAAATGAGTGCTAATTAGAGAGCATTTTTTTGACGTGAAAATCTGCACTATTCTAGTCCAAATCAAGTTACAGCCATTGATTCTAATGGAACAATTCTAACTTTCACAAAAAAAACCTTTTAATGTTGAGATGAAATGTATCTTTCTCTGAAATAAATTTTCATTTGCAACATTGTTGCTTCTACTTAAAATATTTTGTTTTTAAGAATGCTAGAATGTGGAATGTTTTGATGTTTTGGTAAAATATATTTTTCTCTGTCGCTTTCACTTGTTACTCTCCATCTCACAACAATATTTACCCAAACTCACATAGGTGTCTTTATAATCCACAAACAATACCATTGCTGATGCAAATTTAAAATGAATCACCATTTTTTGTTTTTTTTATTATTATTTCCAAATATTCATAATTTGAGCCCAAAAAATGTGATATGTGTACCAACATCAGAAAGCAAAATGTAATTCCCAAAAATTTGAGGGTAATATTCTACTCTCACTCACAAAAAAACACCAAATATCACAGAATAAATCGAGAAGAATAACTCTTGAGTAATGTAATTCCATCACCTGTATGTCCAAAGAAATGCAGTATTTATGTGTTTTTATGTGTAGTTACATGTAGGAGGCATTCACATGTGGCAGCCCCATGGCTTAGAGGTTAGAACTTTTGCTTAGTATTCCTGAGTGTCCCAACCATGTTGCTTCATGTAGAGAAGATGTCTTATCTCCCAGGTCCCATATCTATGTCTAAATGTAATATTTATGTGTAGGAGAGTTCCACCACCATTGTAAGTCTTTTCCAGATACACTATTTAGCCCAAAGTATTGGGCCTTTACACACACATGAACTTTAATGGCAGCCCAGTCTTAGTCCATAGGGTTAAAATTTGATTTGGCCCACCCTTTGCAGCTAGAACAGCTTCTGGGAAGGCTGTCCACAAGGTTTAGTGTCTATGGGAATGTTTGATCATTCTTCCAGAAGTGCATTTGTGAGGCCAGGCACTGATGTTGGATGAGAAGGCCTGGCTCGCAGTCTCTGCTCTAATTCAGCCAAAGGGTGTTCTATCGGGTTGAGGCCAGGACTCTGTGCAGACTAGCCAAGTTTCTCCACCCCAAACTTGCTCATCCATTTCTTTATGTACCTTGCTTTGTGCACTGGTGTGCAGTCATGTTGGAACAGGAAGGGGCTTTCCCAAAACTGTTCCCACAAAGTTGGGAGCATGAAATTGTCCAAAATATCGTGGTATGCTGACGCCTTAAGAGTTCCCTTAACTGGAACTAAGAGGCCAAGCCCAACCCCTGAAAAACAACCCCGCACCATAATCCCCCTCCACCAAATCATTTGGACCAGTGCACAAAACAAGGTCCATAAAGACATGGATGAGTGATTTTGGGGTGGAAGAACTTGATTGGCCTGGACAGAGTCCTGGCCTCAAGACAACAGAACACCTTGGGGATGAATTAGAGAGGAGACTGTAGGTCAGGTCTTCTCGTCCAACATCAGTGCCTAACCTCACAAATGCACTTGGAAGAATGGTCAAACATTCCCATAGACACACTCCTAAACCTTGTGGACAGCCTTCCCAGAAGAGTTGAAGCTGTTATAGCTGCAAAGGGTGGGCTAATACTGGGATGCCATTACAGTTCATGTGTGTTTAAAGGCAGGTGTCCCAATACTTAGGCCAATATATTGTATATTGCTTGTGACACTGAGCATGACTATGGACTTAGGGCTGGTTCACACCACAGAGATGCAGAGAACATGTGTGGGGCTGCCTGGTGGCTAAGTGGGTAGCAGTTCTGTCTAGCAGTACCTGGGATGTTGGTTCAATTCCCCAACATGCTAATCCTTGTGTTGAAGTTTATATGTTCATCGCAGCCAGGGACTGATGTTTATTAGCACTAATCATGCCCAGGGACTTGGACATTTTAGGGTTTACACTGCACAGGTACATATGCTTAGAAAACTGTTGCTTTTTTTGTGTGGATGCAAATGGACTTTGATCTTTGGCCTGTAGTTGGAGATTTGATGCACATAGCCAAGGCTAACACAGTTGCAAATACTATTATGTGTTCCTGCTCATCAGGTGCAATCACTTTAGACATACATGAAGAGACAGATTAAAAGATACTGGTGGGCGTGTACTTCTATTGGGTGTGTCAGTGTGCTAACAATACGACCTCTCTTATATAAAGGCCTGCAGTAGGGGGTTCGTTTGGCCTGAGAAGGTTAGGCTTTTTGCTGTGATTTGTGGTGGGAGAAGGAATGAAATTGGGAAATTTGATGAAATTCTTGTTCATTTTTTCAATCAAAAGTGGGTTTATGTGGCCATGCTGTAACCAGCGCGCATCATATCTTAGTGTGTATTAAATATAAGTGATCCCGATAGTTATGACTACTATTGGTATACCACACTTAAAGCCATTTCAATCCGGCCAAAAACTCATGAAAAACGTTATTACTATAGACATATATTTAAAAAATCGTGAAATTGACTTATTTTTCTATATTAGGAACATTTAAATCCTATACTCACACCACGTGTTCAACAGTGAAACAAAACATGTGTTATTAACTACAATGTTACTTATGAAAATCAATCCGCAACAATGTAGTGAGCACCCTGAAACATACATTGTTTGCTAGTAACAATGTTACTTGTGACTATCAATTCGCAACAATGTGGTGAACACCATACATATCCAATATAGTGCTAAAAATGTTTATCAGTGGGACACTTATTCCCCTTGAACATCTTAGATGTAGAAACAATGATCAGTCCTTAATGGAAATATGCTAGGTTGATATTAGCACCAATCTTCTTTATAGAAAGAGACACACCGATATTCCTCCTTTTTACAAATATGGTAAAAAAGGCCGCTTACCGGATCAGATGGATCTCAGGTTAGTGAGATCAGATGAGCATGTTGCATTAGCCTGCCGGCCTTAGATTATCACCTGGGCGTTTTCCTGAGAGATTTCCTCAGCCACTGTGGTCCAATTCACAGGCAGATCTGGGCGTTTTCCTGGGAGATTTCCTCAGCCACTGCGCTCCAATACACAGGCAGATCTATCCTCACTGATACAATGTATCCGGTTTCAAAATATTAGTTCATCCATACAGAAGATACACCTCAGTGGGAATAAAATGAAAAGGGCTCCATAGTGCAAATGTGTTTTATAGATTTATTCAAAATCTCTTTCACAGTCACTTTAAAACAATTCTTTCCACTGCAAATGTTCACAGCAACACTCCACTGCACATCAGAAACTACAAATCAAAAAAAACTCCCAAGTATACACCAAACGGAACTCAGATAAAAAATGGGAACCAGATAAAAATTAGCTAAAAATCAGCATACATGCAGAGCGGGAGCAAACCTGCTGACTGCATGGAGAAAGACCAGACAAACGTGATGGCGTCACAGCCTCTAGCTCCACCCGACGCGTTTCCCCTAAACAGGCTTCCACTGGGAACGGAGACATTACTGGGTGCTGACACACCATGTTTTTATACTCATATGGCAGGAGACACAGGAAGTGACATTCCCACATCCCCTTCCTGTGGTCACTTGATATAAAGATATTTTTTCTTCAAAGACTGCTCTTTAAATATCAAAACTAACTACTTTTCTTCACCACTGTATAGGGAAGAAAGAAATTAGCTCAAAACAAGAAAAATTTAGAAAAATTAAAAAAAATTAAATTTTTTTTTTTTTAATAAAAATCTTTTTATTAGAAAAATATTTTTCTTTCATATGTACAATTGGGCGTTCCTGATTCGCACTTCCATTTATTATACATATATCAACCTTTAAATGACATATATTACTATTAATCATCCTCTAGTTCACTTTTAATCAGCTCCTCTGTATGGTTATACAGCAGTCTAACCAGAAAAATACAAAGGAACTTCACATAAGGAACCAGAAATTCTCTCCTATACATTGTATACATTGTATCAGTGAGGATAGATCTGCCTGTGTATTGGAGCGCAGTGGCTGAGGAAATCTCCCAGGAAAATGCCCAGATCTGCCTGTGAATTGGAGCACAGTGGCTGAGGAAATCTCCCAGGAAAACGCCCAGGTGATAATCTAAGGCCGGCAGGCTAAGGCTGGGTTCACACTGGTGCGACACGACAGCCGTCCTACTTTGGATCCGACTTTGCCCTGCGACATGAAGCCGGCATGTGTCCGACTTTCAATGAACGGGGATCCGACTTGGATCCCCGCCAATGCCCGGCACTGTGTTTGGTTTGAATCTTTAGGGGGAACTCTGCGCCAAATTTTAAATAAAAAAACGGCATGGGTTCCCCCTCCAAGAGCATACCAGGCCCTTGGGTCTGGTATGGACCTTAAGGGGAACCCCCTACGCCGAAAAAAACGGCGTGGGGGTCCCCCAATCCATACCAGACCCTTATCCGAGCACGCAGCCCGGCCGGACAGGAATGGGGGTGGGGACGAGTGAGCGCCCCCCCTCCTGAACCGTACCAGGCCGCATGCCGTCAACATGGGGGGTTGTTGCCTTGAGGAAGGGGGGCGCGCTGCGGCCCCCCCACCCCAAAGCACCTTGTCCCCATGTTGATGAGGACAAGGGCCTCTTCCCGACAACCCTGGCCGTTGGTTGTCGGGGTCTGCGGGCGGGGGGCTTATCGGAATCCGGGAGCCCCCTTTAATAAGGGGGCCCCCAGATCCCGGCCCCCCACCCTATGTGAACGAGTATGGGGTACAGCATACCCCTACCCATTCACCTAGGGAAAAAGTGTCAATGTAAAAAAAAAACACTACACAGATTTTTAAAGTATTTTATTAGACAGCTCCGGGGGTCTCTCCGGTTCTTCTCCACGCTCTCCGGATCTTCTGCCGGGTTCCTCCGCTCTCTTCTGCTCTTTTGCCGCTCTTTTGCTAAAGCGGAGGAGCCCGGTTTTCAGTCTTCTGCCTTCTGCCCTCTTCTCTTCTTCTGATGTTGACACAATGCTCTCTGGGGCTGGAATGCACTCTGGGTGCTCCGCTCTGACTTATATAGGCGGTGACCCCGCCCCCTTATGCCGTCACAGTCCCTGGGCATGCTGGGACTGTGACGGCATAAGGGGGCGTGGTCACCACCTATATAAGTCAGAGCGGAGCGCTCAGAGTGCATTCCAGCCCCAGAGAGCGTCGTGTCAACATCAGGAGAAGAGGGCAGAAGGCAGAAGTTTGAAGACCGGGCTCCTCCGCTATAGCAAAAGAGAGGCAAAAGAGCAGAAAATAGGGGAGGAGCCCGGCAGAAGATCCAGAGAGCGCGGAGAAGAACCAGAGAGACCCCCGAAGAGAAGAAGGCAGCAGACCGGGCTCCTCCGCTATAGCAAAAGAGCGGCAAAAGAGCAGAAGATAGCAGAGGAGCCCGGCAGAAGACCCAGAGAGCGCGGAGAAGAACCGGAGAGACCCCCGAAGTCGGAAGAAGACCCCCAGAGCTGTCTAATAAATTACTTTAAAAATCTGTGTAGTGTTTTTTTTTAATTGACACTTTTTCCCTAGGTGAATGGATAGGGGTACGATGTACCCCATACTCATTCACATAGGGTGGGGGGCCGGGATCTGGGGGCCCCCTTATTAAAGGGGGCTCCCGGATTCCGATAAGCCCCCGCCCGCAGACCCCGACAACCAACGGCCAGGATTGTCGGGAAGAGGCCCTTGTCCTCATCAACATGAGGACAAGGTGCTTTGGGGTGGGGGGGCCGCAGCGCGCCCCCTCCCCTAAGGTACCAACCCCCCATGTTGAGGGCATGCGGCATGGTACGGTTCAGGAGGGGGGGCGCTCGCTCGTCCCCACCCCATTCCTGTCCGGCCGGGCTGCATGCTCGGATAACGGTCTGGTATGGATTGGGGGCGACCCCCACGCCGTTTTTTTGGCGTAGGGGGTTCCCCTCAAGGTCCATACCAGACCCAAGGGCCTGGTATGCTCTTGGAGGGGGAACCCATGCCGGTTTTTTATTTAAAATTTGGCGCAGAGTTCCCCTTCAAGATCATCTGAGCACAAGTCGCGTGCCCAAGTCGGATCATGCAAGACGGCAATCCGACTTTGATCCGACTTCAATGATAGTCAATAGGCTGAAGTAGGATCAAAGTCGGACCAAAGTAGTACAGGGAGTATTTCTAAAGTCGGAACGACTTGTGTCGGACCAGTTAGGACGGCTCCCATAGGGAAACATTAAATTTCACATGTCATGCGACATGAGCTCCCAATGTCGGAGCGTTTGTCGGACCAGTGTGAACCCAGCCTAATGCAACATGATCATCTGATCTCACTAACCTGACATCCATCTGATCCGGTAAGCGTTCTTTTTACCATATTTGTGAAAAGGAGGAATATCGGTGTGTCTCTTTCTATAATGAAGATTGGTGCTAATATCAACCTAGCATATTTCCATCAAGGACTGATCATTGTTTCTACATCTAAGATGTTCAAGGGGAATAAGTGTCCCACTGATAAACATTTTTAGCACTAATTTGGATATGTATGGTGTTCACCACATTGTTGCGAATTGATAGTCACAAGTAACATTGTTACTAGCAACATATGTTTCAGGGTGCTCACTACATTGTTGCGGATTGATTTTCATAAGTAACATTGTAATTAATAACACATGTTTTGTTTCACTGTTGAACATGTGGTGTGAGTATAGGATTTAAATGTTCCTAATATAGAAAAATAAGTCAATTTCACGATTTTTTAAATATATGTCTATAGTAATAACGTTTTTCATGAGTTTTTGGCCGGATTGAAATGGCTTTAAGTGTGGTATACCAATAGTAGTCATAACTATCGGGATCACTGATATTTAATACACACTAAGATATGATGCGCGCTGGTTACACTATTTACTATTTATTTTTTGGGTCTTTTGTATTTATGGACTAACACGAGCAGCAGCACAATTTTTTTATTTTTTGTATGGTTAGCGCAAAATCACGTTTCTTTATTTGGCCATGCTGTCAATGTTGTGTGTGTATTGTTCCTGTCTGATCATGCAAACATCGTTTGGAAGCATCTGCTGACCTACTCTTTTTGATCTCGTTTAATTGTGTACACCGAAATGCAGCTTCCAGCAGAACATGGTCACCAATGTATGTATGTGTGGATTGTGGGCTGGTGGTGGGTGTTTTGAATAAGTCTTTTAGAATATTATGTTGGAATGCTTTGTAAGAATGACTGTTAAGTATGTTTCTATAATCTTGCAGATAATAATGTGATGTGTTGCCTGCTATACACTCAAATTAAAGCTGTGTCCACTCTAAGGTTTTGTCTAATTTTAGATTGTAAACTCCTATGAGCAGGGCCCTTAAAATTCCATTGCTAAATGTAGCACCATATATCCTGTCCAAATTTTTTTGAAGCTAGTAGATGTAAATTTATTTTTTTTCTGCTGGTAAAATAAAAGTACATTATTGAGCTTTTGTTGTGGTGTGTGTGTTTTTTTTTTTCCTTCTACTTTTCTTTCTCTTTAGTTTTTGTGGGTGGTGGTTTTGGGAAAGTGCAATATCTCTTATATTTTATTTCAATGTATTTGTGCACCAAGAAACTAATCTCTTTGCCCTGGTTCACATGCTACTTTGAAATTGCACTACTTCACTTGAAGTAGCACGATTTCAAAATAGCAAGGTCAGCGTGATTTCAGGTGGCTTCATACACAAATGTCTATTGAAGTCGCACCTGAAATCGGCAAAAGTGGTGCAGGAACTACTTTAGCAAATTGATGTGGTGCCACAAAAAAAAATGTTGCATCGATTGGAACAGTGCCATTGCCAATAGTCATGCGATTTGATCTCTCAAATCGCATGACCAATCACTTCAATGTAAACCTAGGCTTCTGCACAACTGCAGGTTATATATAAAGATTCCACCTTTATCATTAACAGCTGTGGAGAATTGCAGGTAATGAATTCAGCTGGTGGATAGGCAGTGTTTGAATGTGTCAGCTCTGGTTCACATTGGTGTGATTTGACATGTCAAATCTGTGGCAATTGCACTGTTCTAATTGGTGTGATTTGTATTGATATTGGTGCAGACACCTGCACTGATGTCTCTGATGTTGCCCCCACAGTTGGGACTGACATGCAGAAATGAAATTGTGGGAGTTCAGCTGAACGCTTTCCTCCCGCTGTCAGTGTGAACCAGGGCTCAAACTGGGCCTTTTGCCTTTGTAATTCACCTGCTGCTAACCCAGGGACACCATTTCTTATGAAACTCCCTTAAGTTTACCTTCAAATATATGTAGAAATACAGATTTGCATATCTGAAAATAAGAAATACTAATCTTGGTTGAGATCAAATATTCGCAGTTGCAATCAAAAGCGTGGCTTCACCTTCTGACCTGGAAATTAGTCATTGTATGCACCCGGAAGTTCCTGTGCTAGTCAGGATCTCCATCTAGGTGGACATGGCGAGGTCTCTTTAACAGAGAGGAGGTGCTACTCATTGGCTGGGTAAGTGTAGGATATGTACTTGTACTTAATCAATGCGGGGGTGGATGTCATAGTTAGATTTGGTGTTGGTGGGGTTCATTGATTTGTTTGGCATCACCACACATTTGCTTCCGTCCCATGTGCACACATCACTTCCTGCATTTGTTCTGCTGATGTAAATCAGTAAGGACTATGCAAGTATAAATGAGAGCTCCTTTTATTAAAATATATATGACTTGTTTCACAGCTGGGTGAATTTTCCAGCAAATTTGGACCTCTGAGTTGCATGACAAGTTGTACCCGATGATTCTCAATGATAACCATTCATATCTGTGCTACTTTAAGTCGCACCAACTTCAAAGTAGTCCCTGTACTACTTTGGTGTGACTTGAGGTATATCGGGTACAATATTACACAGGCATTCCCAGAAGTTGGGGCCAAGTGGCAGCAAAATAGTGTGACTTTCAGGTTGCAGCAGTGTGAATGAGATTCAAGGATAACACCTTTGAATTTGGCCCTATTGTCACTTGTGCATCCTGAAAGTGTAGCAAATTCGTCCCTGCACTACCTTGGTTTGACTTTGATGCAATTTGAGGTCCATACACCACAAGATTACACAGACATTGCTTCAAGTCATGACAAAGCTGTGCAATTTTAAGGTCGCACAAGTGCAAATGGGGCCTTATTCAAAGGTGTTATCAATTAATCACATTAGGTTACTTTCACACTTGGGTGACTTTTCATGGAGCTTTGGACCTCAGAGTCACACGAAAAGTTGTCCCCCTTGATTTCCATGCATATTTATTAGAGCTGCACGATTAATCGTCATCGTGATTTTTTCCCCTTTACGATCTTGAAAAAAGCGTTTCACGATTCTTGCTATGCAAAGAACTCTCTCTGCTCTTCTGGAGCCACAGCCGAAAAACCAGGAAGTCTGCCAATAATTAGAACATTCTTTATCAGTGAACTTAACTAGAAACCTTGTAACAATTTGTCAATTAAATAGAATTCTGTGTAAGTGAGGAAAGTTTAACCACTTAAACACTAAACATTTTTCTGACATTTGTTGGTTTCAGGTTAAAATCATTTTTTTTTTTACTAGAAAATTACTTAAAACCCCCCAACATTATATATATATTTTTTAGTAGAGACCCTAGAGAATAAAATGGTGGTTGTTACAATATTTTATGTCACACTGTATTTGCGCCTTTCAAATGCAATTTTTTTTGGAAAAAATTACTTTAATGAATTAAAAAAAAAAAAGAAAAGTTAGCCCAACTCTTGTGGGATAATGTGAAAGATTTTACGTCGCGAGAATCATGATCTTTTTATTCTAAGCAAAAAAATTGTGATTCTCATTTTGGCCAGAACCATGCAGCTCTAATATCTATGCAACTTCACCCATGTTCACATAGGTCTGAATTGACATGTCAAATTGTAGGCCAAATCAGCGCCTATTGATGGCAATGGAACTGTCCGAATTGGTGCGATGCCACAACGATTCCCAAAAGTAGTTCCTGCACTACTTTGGGCGACTTCAGGGGGCGATTTCTTACCTCCCAACTTTTTGAGATGGGTATAAGGGACACCTATTAGCAAAAGTAGGTAGGCATAGGACACCTTCTTAAAGGAGAACAGTTGGGACCTATGTGATTTCACTAGACATCTGTGCAGGAAAGTGCACGGATGTCTCTGAAATCGCTGACAAAGTCGGGCTGAGTCACACTTGTGCAACTTTGGACATCAGAGTCGTATGACAAGTCATACCCCATGATTTTCAATGTGTACCATTCATATCTGTGCGACTTCAAGTAACACTGACTTCAACGTAGTCTCTGTACTACTTTGGTCTGACTTTGATGCGAGTTGAGGTCCATAGACCTTAGGTTTACACAGGCATTCCCTGGAATTGCGGCAAAATTGCTGATGCAAAATTGTGGGAAGGTTGTGTGTCTTTCCCTGCGACTCCTGCGTCCATAGACCTCAAGATTACACAGGCATTGCTTAAAGTCGCATTAAAATCTCGCAAGTTTCAGGTCGCACAAGTGTGAAAGGTGCCTAAGTCACTGTGCTGAGTACTATTTTATACCTAGAATATAAAGTAGTCCCACCATCAAACACTAGTAAACATATGTTCTCAATATAATTGTGCTCAAATGGCTGAAAATCACACAGATGGTATCACCTACTGAAAGCTTGCATTGTACTCAGCAGCATATGCTGAAAAGAGGCGAATGCCTATTAGCCAATGCCACATCGGCACTTCGGCATGAGCATGGTTGTTACAATAATATTAATGCCTGAAATGCAAAACATTATTGTATTGAATCAAACATTAGTAAATGTATTTTCTCTGTAGGTAAGTGCTCAGCTCTGTAGCATAGCGTTATACCCTGCTGCCCCCAAAAGTATAGGTATGAGGTACATTTTACCCCTACCCATTCACCAAAAAAAGCAGTGAAATGTAAAAAAAATCAATAGCCAGTTTTTGACAAGTCCTTTATTGTAAAATAGCTCCGAGCTGTCTTCTTCCCTGAGCCATCTTCTCCAGACGCTGTCTCTCCCTCCTCCATCTTCTCCCCGAGCTGTATTCTCCCAGAGCCGTCTCTCCTGCCGCCGCCATCTTCTCCATCTGCTCTGTTCTTCCGCACCGCTAGGTTAAACGCTAATAAAAAAAAGCTGCTCTTCTTCCATGATGGTCTTCCTCCTCTGTGTTGTCACCTGCTGTGTGGCATCTCTTACATAGCCATGGAGCGGACTCTCCGGGTGACTTTATCGGATGGCCACAGAAGACCGCCACAAGAAGAGCGGCTTTTTTTTTTTTGGTGGGTAACCGACTGCGCTGAAGAACACATCAGCAGGAGAAGATGGTGGCAGCAGGAGAGACAGCTTGGGGAGAAGAAACATCAAACACTAGTGAATGTATTTTCTATGTGTTTTCTATGTATGACTGTGCTACACCCAATAGGCTAGCGGTCAGCAGTTCTACCTTGAAGAACTCATGGGTTCAAATCCCACAGAGAAATACTAAAAGATTGAATTGGTGAAAAAAGCAAATGACTATTAGCCAATTAGCCAAAGCAGCATATGCTGAAAATAGGTGAATGCCAATTAGCCAATGCACTTTAAATTTGGCTGATTCTATTATATTAACTCTTCAAATGCATGCAATGATATGTAAGTATTCAATACTATTATGGTGTGAAATTCCAAACACCACACACTAACTAATGGGCAGATTACATTTTTTTATTTATTCATTTTAATTCGCTTGTGCACTGAAAAAATAAACACAGCTGGGGGATGGTAGGTTGGCTCGTATTTGAACTTGTACCGTGAGTGCTGTGGAGACATCTGAGCAGACTACTAAGCCATTGTGCCAAGTGTGAGACCTACATAATAGTGTAGTATGATTAAAGAATGAATATAAATAATTACCGCTTTATAGTCACCTAAGTTAAAAAATAAAAAACAACACACAACAAATAGGTAACCTAAATGTTTAATACATGTAACTTTACAGAATAGCAGACATTACTATGTAATAATCATTCATAACTGCATTAGTTAGCAAAAGAAGGAAAAAACTAGGAATACTAATTGCAACATACATCAATAGATGCACACGAGGTAGAGCGCATCTCACATAAAAATGTTTCTTTCACATACATGGATCATGGTTACAGTGCAGTACTATATAACAACTTGGTAGGAATTGGCATTTGCATATACACGGAAGCGCTAATTAGAGCCAGCTTAGAATTTACTAATATGTGTTTTTCACTAATAGCGCTAATTTTTCATTCGCACATTCGCCTGTTGAAATTTTATTTGGCTAAAATGGGAGCTATTATTTGCCATAGTGCCCAGTACTTCCTGGCGCTATAGTAAATGACCCTCATAGACTTTAACGGTGTTTGCGTGCTCGAACAAACTTTTTTCCTGTTCACATGTTCTGGTGCGAACTGAACAGGGGGGGGTCGGCTCATCCCTACTTAGCAGTAAAAAGGGTCGCTGGTTCATATTCCCAACCACACCACAAAGACTACCTGCCTGGAGTTTGCATGTTCTCCCTGTGCCTGCGTGGGTTTCCTCCGGGTACTCCGGTTTCCTCCCACACTCCAAAGACATGCTGGTAGGTTAATTGGCTTCTGTCTAAATTGGTCCTAGTATATGAATGTGAGTTAGGGACCTTAGATTGTAAGCTCTTTGAGAGTAGGGGCCCATGTGAGTGTATAATGTATATGTAAAGCACTGTGTAAATTGACGGCACTATAGAAGTGCCTTAAATAAAAGTAAATAAGTCTTCACTAATATTATGGTGTGAATCTCCAAAACACCATACACTAGCTAACAAGCAGTTTACATTTGATAAACTTTATTGTATGGTATATAAACCATCAAACACTAGTAAAAGTATTTTGTATATATAATTGTGCTCAGACCAATAGGCTAGCAATTAGCTCCTCTACCTTCAAAAATTCAGGTATTGAAAGACTCATGGATTCAAATCCCACAGAAGAATCCTAAAAGATTACTATTGGTGGAGAAAAGGAGAATTACTGTTAGCCAGTTAGCCAATTAGCCAAAGCAGCATACAGTGAATGCCAAGTAGCCAATACACTTTAATGTGGTTGATATTATTGTATTAACTCTTCAAATAATTGCAATGGTATGTAAGTATTCACTAATATTATGGTGTGAATCTCCAAACACCACACACTAGCTAACAAGCAGTTTACATTTGATAAACTTTATTGTACAGTATATAACACATCAAACACTAGTAAAAGTGTTTTGTATGTATAATTGTGCTCAGCCCAATAGGCTAGCAGTTAGCACCTCTACCTTCAAACATTCAGGTATTGAAAGACTCATGGGTTCAAATTCCACAGAAAAATCCCAAAAGATTGCATTGGTGGGAAAAGGAGAATGTCAATTAGCCAAAGCAACACAAATATACATATATATATATATATATATATATATATATATATATATATATATATATATATATATATATACTCTGAAAATAGGTGATTGCCAAGTAGCCAATGCACTTTAATGTGAATGATTTTATTGTATTAACTCTTTAAATGCATGCAATGTTATGTAAGTATTCAATTATAATATGATGTGACATTCCAAACACCACACACTAGCTAAAGGGCAGTTTACATTTATTTGTTTGTTTGTTTATTTTAATTCACTTGTGCACTGGAAAAATAAGCACAGCTGGTGGATGGTAGGTTGGCTGTTGTTTGAACTCATACCATGAGTGGTGTGAAGATATCCAAGCAGACCACTAAGCCATTGTGCTAAATACAAGACCTGCATAATAGTGTAGTATTATTGAAGAATTAACATAAATAATTACTGCTTTATAGTCAACTAAATTAATAAATAATAAATCAAAAACATGAAAAAAACAACATACAACAAATAGGTAACCTAAATGATTAATACATGTAACTTTACAGAATAGCAGACATTACTATGTAATAAACCATCAGGACTGCATTTCTTAGCAAAAGAAGGAAAAAAAACTAGGAATACTAATTGCAATATAAATCAATAGATGCACGGGAACTAGAGCACATCTCTGATAAAAATGTTTCTTTCACATACATGGATCATGGCTACAGTACAGTGCTATATAACAACTTGATAAGAATTGGCATTTGTATATACGCGGAAGCGCTAATTAGCGGCAATTTAGAATTTGCAAACGTTTGTTCCCCGCTTATATCGCTAATTTTCATGCGCAAATTCACTGTTTTGTTTCCATTTGGCTAAAATGGGCGCTATTATTTGCCATAGTGCCCAGTACTTCCTGGAGATATAGTAAATGACCCCCTGTATGTGAATATATCATGTAAATCTTCTGATAACTCTGATTGTGAGCTTATCTGGGAAAAGATTACACAGCAGCTTTGGATGCTTGTTGAGATATAAATAGTTTTAATAGTTTTTTAAATAGTTTTAAGGTTTCTGTGATATACAATATAACTGAAGTCACTAATCCCACTGCATGTGAGTATATCAAATACATTTGTTGATACCACTACATGTGAGGATATCAAGATTAGAATGTACAATAGTTTTCAAAGCTTTTCAATGATATAAAGTGATTTAAGATCTACAATATGTGATACTCAGCACAAGTGAATTTGCCGATTTTCCTGCATGTGATTATATCAATTGGATCTGCTGATCCCACTGTTTGTGAGAATATCAGGGAAGAGATAACACAGCAGTTTGAGATGGATTAAATGTTGCATAGTTTGAAAGCTTTACAATGCAGCACCTGATATAGGGATAGACTTTTTTGTGGAGCAGCAGTGATTATTAAATCCAATTGTCTAGAAAGTATAAAAAAATTACAGAAAACCCCCTAGCAGCCAATAAATACAAAATGGATAATCAAAACAAAATTTTATTGGTACAAAAATATTATGTAGCAAAATGATTCTGACCTATTGAGTCAGGACATGAACTGGAATACATTATGCAATAAAAATATAAAAAATACAGCGGACAGTGCCCATAATCGGGAACAATGTGCAATACAATGTATAAGACCACAGAAGAATGTTAAATGTTAAATATAAAAAAACTGACGCGTTTCGACCCTGAATGGGTCTTCTTCAGAGGATAATTGTCAACTGTGGAAATATAATCGTGTATCAGACAAAATATAATGTTCGACAGTAGCAAACTTACATATATAACTCACAGTGCATCTACAGGTCTTGTATAATTACCAATCACAGAATTCCCGATAGTGTTGGATGTTCCCGATGAAAAAAAAATATATATATATAGTCCCTCCTGAGCCAATGTCTACCCCAATACTGGGTCAACTCCTCAAAGGGCGGGCAGTGGGCCAGGCATGCCTTACGAGGAATTGTGCATTTATTATCTCCCACACAAAGGAGAGGGGAGTAGGGAGAGGCGGGCGGCAGGCACTCACCGCACCCTGGGTGAAGTGGAAATGGTACTGCAATCAATTTAGAATAGAAAAACATTAGTTAATACTTATAGGGGAATATAAATTCCCCTAATAAAGGCATGGTGGAATGTGGGTGTGGGGGCATGCAGGGGCAAAACGTAAGTTAAAAGTGACAAATAGCCGGAATCATCCTCTGCATTATTGATATAAGCTTGATCACAAAATTAAAGGACTACTCAAGGACTTTTTAAATCAATACAATATGGATTGTGAGGGCCAAAATCTGTGTAGTCCTTGGAGTACAAACTGCTTAATAATACATCCAATTAAATTTTAAGAGCTCAGTTTTGGATTATGTATAAATAATAAGAGAAGACAATAGATGACACTCCACCCCACATAACGATGCCCTTGCAAACATTTGGAGAAGATGATAATAGTTTGGTGGGTAAGAGGCATACCGTATATACTCGAGTATAAGCCGAGTTTTTCAGCACATTTTTTTGCTGATAGTGCCCCCCTCGGCTTATACTCAAGTCAAGCACTTTTCTGCAGCAGAGAATGACATTTTCTGAACCGGCCCCAAATTTGGTCAACTGTGTCCATCTGCAGACCTTTGGGTCCAGAGACCCCAAATTTTGGCTGCAGCTAGGGGGCATCTAGGAACCCTTAACTACCGAGTTTGAAGTTTGAGGGACCTATGGCTGCAAATGGGCACAGTGAGGCATGCAAATGGGTACAGTGAGGCTGCAAATGGGCATTGTTGACCCTCTTTTCCACTTACAGTAGCTGCGCATTTCTCACCCTAGGCTTATACTCGAGTCAATAAGTTTTCCCAGTTTTTTGTGGTAAAATTAGGTGCCTCGGCTTATATTCGGGTCGGCTTATACTCGAGTATATACAGTATTTTTGTAGCAGAGGTCATGCGATTAAGGAGAATTTTACTCCAATTTGATAAATAAATAAATTAAATTGTAGTAGGGTATAGCTTCCCTAATATTGTATTTGTTTATACCTATGGGTTTGAGGATTTACAATTCACTGTTCTGAAGCCAAAAATGAACATTTTAAGGGAGGGCGGGCTGATACTTTAGATATAACATATTTCAAACTGATGCACATGTTTATTAAATATAAACAAGTGAATTTTGACAAACTACAGATGGATGTTCAATCAGAAGAGGCAAAGATGTTTAAACAATTAGATCAAAAATTAGCTACGTTCTTAAATTTGGAACATTTGGAGAGGAGATAACAGCCCCAAATGTTCCAAATATGTGGGAGATAAGGATGATTATGAGAATGGGAGGGTTTATCTGTGGAAAAAGAAAAGTTAGAAGGAGTGTAAGTACAAGGTAATACAGAAGGTAATAAAAGAAGAAGTGTAAGTACAAGGTAATACACAAGGTAATAAATCTATTTTGTGGGATAGTTCAACCCCTGGGAAGCCACAGAGACATGTGAGTTTTTCAAATTTAGAAGAGTATACACTTGTATCTATAGCTAGCCCTGGAGATATGAGAGACACTGTAATCTAACAAAAGAGAAAACTCTTAACCACTTCAGCCCCAGAAGATTTGGCTGCTCAATGACCAGAGCATTTTTTGCGATACGGCACTGTGTCGCTTTAACCCAAACCAAATTGACGTCCTTTTTTTCCGACAAATAGAGATTTCTTTTGGTGGTATTTGGGGCTGGTTTATGAAACATTTGCGCCATGAGTTGAGGCGCATGGCGGGGCACAATGTACGTTTTGGTATTTACAAAATGTTTGCGCCGGTAACACAGCGCTATTCCTCGTTTACTAAAGTAATCTTGGCACACGGGAGGAGGCGATCAGTGCGCCACTATGGACATGGCACATGGTATCTTCAATTCAAAACTAAAAGAAGCTGGAAGTGCCAATATTATGGGATGATGTGGGGTGATGTGAGGAAGTATTGTAACAACTGCCCAAGTAACAAATATGCCCAAAATAGAATGAGAAAGTAACATTTTCAGAACAAGCCTGCTGTGCCTGCAAGTACGTTTAGAACTGAGTGAGATTAATTTATGCACTGCGCAAGCTGCTCTTGCGCTCGTTCAAATGCGTTGGTTCACTGCGACGGCAAAATCTTAGTAAATGCCAAGCAACGTAAATGCATTTGCGTGGGTTGCACGGGCGCAACTCTAAACTTGTTTTTTTTTTATTAACACTGGTTCACTTTTATGTGTTTTTTTAAAGATATTTGCACACAGGTCATGTTAGCATGCTACGTTGCCAACATGTGACATGCACCTTGTTAAGGTTATGTAAAAAGATTGTCGCTGCTCTAGCTCCTCCTAAAAGGGCATTTAACCTTCCCCCTCTAATGCATATGCTTTCCTTGGGCTAGCTTTTGCTTTTAAAGGGGAACTCCACACTCGATTCTCCAATGCTCTTGTCTCCCCTTCTAATGCATATGTTTTATTTGGGCTAGTTTTTGCCTTTAAAGGGGAAACTCTACACTCCAATGCTCTTGTCTCACCCTTCTATTGCATATGAATTCTTTGGGCTAGATTTTTCTATTAAAGGGGAACTCCACACTCCATTCTCCAATCTCCAAAGGCTGTGAGCTGCCTTCACCAATCCAAACCACATCCTTTTTCAGAGCAAACAACAGGGCCAGCTAGGAAAGGGGTGAGAAGAGCAATTGCCCAAATCCCTCCTGAACTATTCAAGGCACATGCACTCAACATAGTTGGCTGCCTTTGGGGCATGTTGGGCTCAGCCCAATACCAACCACAAAGCACCTTGTACCCACTAGTTTAAAGGGGCTTTCTACATTCTGTAAGGCCCCCTGTCTGCAGCCTAGGGTTGTGTGGAATAGGCCCTTGTCCCCCTGAATACGGGAACAAGGTGGTTGACTTTTGGGGTGCCTGAGCCCCTTCTGCTCCCAAGCATACACCTCCTTTCATGGGCTGGCTTGCTGTGTTTGGCTAGGGGTTTGTTAGTGTGTGGGAGGGGCACAATATTTTTAGATTTTGGGGTTGCATTTTTCACGTGAGAGTTCTCATTTTAAGCCTTTGCAGACCCAAATGGCCTTGTATGTATTGGGGGGTAGGTTATTTTTTGTTTTGTGTTTAAATCTTGCAGTTGCAATGTAGATTTGTAACTTTTCTCTAAAGCCGTACATCTTTGAAGCAGCTTTTTGGATACTTGCTACACATGCACCACTTAACAGGCAGAGTACCCCCCCCCAAGTTACTAGCTTTAGGGCTAGTTCACTCCATAGAAACGCAGTCCAGATGCGTTCCAGATGCTTTTCTGCATTCACGTTTTTGATGCGTTCCAGTGCTTTTATGATGTGTTTTTGTTGAGTTTTACAGTGTGTTTCAGTACAGTCCAGTGCATGAAAAAAAAATGCAGCATGTTCTACTTTATTTTCTGGAACTGGAATGCACTGGAACTGCAAGCAATGGTGTGAACTATGCCATTGAAAACCATATAACCTACTTTCCATGTGCTTTTGATGCATTAAAAAACGCACTGGACTGCATGTAGTGTGAACTGGCCCGTAAGCAATTTGGCATATTTAAAGGCACTTCTCCTTGTTTTGTTTTTGGGGTTGGTCAAATTGGTGACATTGATATATGTCCCTGAGGGTGGGACCTGGGCCCCCATACCCATTTTAAGGCCAATAACTAAAAGATATGCCAGCCAAGTGGGGACTAGAAAAATTAACAAGTCAGTTCCCATAGACTGCAATGGTATTTGTTGTATAACTTTTGCCCATGTTTGGCTCTTTGTTTGCCCCCCTAGACCAGGGGGTGTTTGTCCCATCTGTAATTTTGTAGCATGCTGGATGATATGCTTAATTTTGAACAGGGGGTGGCTTATTTTATGCTAGCTGCATTTGGGTTGGTCTGGGCATGCTCAGGGACTTTGTTTTTTTTTGGTGCTTTTTGTGTGTGAACAGCACTTGGATGTTTCTGGGCATGCTCATGGAGCATGTTTTTTGGTTTAGTAATTTTACGAACATCCTCAACAGGTGTACCCACTTTGAAGTTCATTCTCTAGATTGGGTGAACTTGCATTTTGTGTGTTTCATGGACTGTGCATGTGTCTTCAATTGCCTCATTAGCACACAAACCTATGTTATATAAAGCTTGCAGATAGCATTCTTTACCTTGCCCTGAAAAGAGCCAAGATTGCGTGATGGTCTGAATTTTTCTTTGCTAAGCTTAATGGAGTGAAAGGGGATTCAGAACACACTGCGGTTTCAGGTTATGCCTGGTCATCTGCATAAAATGAGTTTGCAGTTCCTTGTTCCGGATTTTCTGGAGAAATCAGTTGCAGTGGAACCACGTCACATGTATTGTATCCAGGACCATGCAGCCCCAAGGTACTATGATGTTTCTTTTGTGCATAGCAATTTTTGCATGGGAGTTTTTGAGAAGTGTAAGGAATTGGAGAAAGCTAACCATGAGTCTATAAGGCCTTTCATAGTGGAACCCTGGTATGCTATGGAGGAGAAACCATTGGTTGTTCACCTGTTCAACCACTTCACTGACATTGCCTTGGTAGTGGCCTTTTTGAAGAGATACTGCTCTGCAGTGAAGGGAGGCTTCAGGCTGACTAATCATCTGGGGATCTTTAATGGCAAATTAGTTTTTTGTCAAGCTGAAGGTGGATTCTGAAGGGATTGGTGGAGTGCGGCATCCACCAGCTAATTTTTCAATAGCAGGAAATAGAAGGTTTCTCTACCCCCCTGGTCAACCGACATACTGCAGAACATGTCATAGGTTTGGGCATACCAGAGATGAATGTAATGTAGAGATGCACTGCCGGAGCTGTGGGGAGGAGGGACATGAGGCTGGGGCTTGCTTGATTAAGCGGGCCTGTGATATATGTCTAAAAAATCCCAAGTATTAAAAATGAAAAATAATATTGCGCCAATCCAAAATGTGAGAAGCAGCCAACACAACAATCAGATGAATTGTGAGTGTATAGTGCAAATAAAGTGTGGCGCTAGAAGGAACTTGTTCTTTATTGGGCAAGACCCACCAAAATTACAGTCTGGGGGCCAATTTTAGCACAATAAGGTGTTTAGTGAAACAGGACTTTTACTGATTCTGTGTGTGATAATTGACTATATTAACAGAATATGTGTATCTGTGGAGTGATCACCGGTGTGATCACATCTATAAGGTGTCTATTTATGCACAAAAGAAAGCCCAATAGGACGAAAAATAAAAGTCATATATGTAAACCACAAAGAGGATATCTCTGTGGGATCATATCTATAGGGTGTCTATTTAAACATAAAAAAAACACAATAAAACATAAATAAAAATCAGGTGTGTAAAACACAAAGAATGTGGATAAACATATAGTACATTCATAGACAAATCGGCGTGTCTGTTCCACTATCTAGCGACCCTTAACAGGAAACATAATAGTGCCTAAATCCTGAGTCAATATGTGCGACTCTGTAAAGATTGAGGTGAAACAGCATTCATACCAATAGTGTTATTGCCGCAACTTAAAAAAGGTTATGTGCAAAGATAAAGTAAAAAGCCGCTGGCTGGTGAGTCCACCATCTCTGGTAAGGGTATTTTTTACCTATCCCTATCTACATCACAAGTTTGATCATCATACTACACGGGAACCACTTTTGGATTTCAGTGGAAGCCTTATTGGTCAAATCTTCAGATATATGTCTTGAGGAATTTTTATGGACTTTTACTTTATCTTTGTACATAACCTTTTTTAAGTTGCGGCAATAACACTATTGGTATGAATGCTGTTTCACCTCAATCTTTACAGAGTCGCACATATTGACTCAGGATTTAGGCACTATTATGTTTCCTGTTAAGGGTCGCTAGATAGTGGAACAGACACGCCGATTTGTCTATGAATGTTCTATATGTTTATCCACATTCTTTGTGTTTTACACACCTGATTTTTATTTATGTTTTATTGTGTTTTTTTCATGTTTAAAAAGACACCCTATAGATGTGATCCCACACAGATATATTCTCTTTGTGGTTCACATATATGACTTTTATTTTTCGTCCTATTGGGCTTTCTTTTGTGCATAAATAGACACCTTATAGATGTGATCACACCGGTGATCACTCCACAGATACACATATTCTGTTAATATAGTCAATGATCACACACAGGATCAGTAAAAGTCCTGTTTCACTAAACACCTTATTGTGCTAAAATTGGCCCCCAGACTGTAATTTTGGTGGGACTTGCCCAATAAAGAACAAGTTCTTTCTAGTGCCACACTTTATTTGCACTGTGATATATGTGGATAGCGTGATCATACAGTGAAGAATTGTCCAAAAGTAAGAAGGGCCTATGTCTCTTATGCTGAAGCTGTCAGGCACACTGCTGAGAGTGGAAGACTAGTGTCCACACAGGTGCTGTCTGACTCTCCTGAAAGACAGGAAGAGGAGGAGAAGGAGGAGGTGGTGGTGGAAGAGGAAGAAAGTGGGCACCAGGGTGTGGCGGAGAGAGTGAAAGAAAGAGTAGAAGTGCCACCCACCAATGTGGAGCCATTAACAGCGGGGAGTGGAGCAGAGGTGGAGAGGGCAGTGGAGGAGGCTATGGAGGAGTTGGCAGTAGCCTTACAGTGGGAGCTGGAAGTGCAGGAAGCCCAAGAAGGGGAGGTGGAAAAGATGGAGACACTGGGTGCTAAGACCAAGGTGGACATTTTGGAGAGCCCTAACAAGAGAAGGGCTAAGAAATTGAAAGTAGAGACAGCTGGAATTGAAACACGTAACCCCTTTGAGGTCCTGGGGGATGTTGGAGTGGAGGTAGAATCACCAGCATTAAGTCCGGGGACTTCAGAAATTTTTCAGCCGGCCACATTGTCGCCTAGTCAGAAGTTTTTGGATGATGAAAGCGTTATGCCCCTGAGGAATGTATGTCAGTTTTCTGGCTTAAGTGATAGGTCTGGGGGTGAATGATGCACATCTTCATGTGAATGAGCATCAAGCTGGTGTTCCTCAATGTGAGGGGTTTTGGGTCTCCTGCTAGACAGTGTGCTGTTTTTGAGGACTTGAAGGTCAATGGAGGAGACATCATCTGTCTACAGGAGTGTTTTTTTAATCGGCCGCCCAAGCCTCCGGAGTGGGTGGTGGCTTACATATGGTCGGCAGTTGGGGAAAATAGGAATGCTGGGGTAGGCATTATCATTACAAATAGGAATATTCGCATTATGTCTCATGTTATGTTAGTGCTAGGAAGAATAATTATGTCAGATTTAATTTTGTTTAACCAGAAGTTTAGGCTTTTTAATTTATATGCTCCTGTCAATAGCCAAAAATGTCCTGAGTTCTTTGAAGTTTTGAAGTTACATGCAGTGGGAAGGAGACCTAGTGTGATCATGGGTGATTTTAATACGATCCGATTTGAGAAAGATCGGATAGGAGTAGCGGAGACTAAGTTAGATGTAGGTAGCACTATGCTGAATGGGGTAATTCAGGACTTGCATCTCAATGATGCTCATACTGTTCTGGGTTTGGTGGATCCATATTTCACTTTTTTTTTCGGAGTGTGGGCGCACGAAATCCAGAATTGATTTATGTTTGTTTTCTGATGCGTTCAAATGTGCTAATGTTAAACACAGGCCTGTAATTTTTTCAGATCATGTGGCAGTGTATGTTGATTTGAGTATGGGAGATAGTATTAAGTTTGGTTTAGGGGTATGGAGGTTAAATAGTTTATTGTTGCAGGACGAGCATGTCAAAGCCCATTTTAGTAAGGTATATAGTAGATGGGTTAATAGGAAAAAAGATTTTAGTAATATTTTGGGATGGTGGGATTGGGTCAAAAGGAAAATTATATATTTTTTTCAAAAAAAGAGTAGGGATAAAAGTAGCAGTGAGAAAAGGCGAAATTCTCGGTTACAAGTCAGGTTGGCTACATTATATTCATTTAGAAATATGGGCTATGACATGGCCCAAGAAATAGACCATGTTAGGAAAAGGATTAAAGAGGTATTAACTGAAAGAGGAAAAAAAAATATTTTTCAAGCCAAGCGAGAGTTAAACACCTGGAGCAGGATGAAAAACGTTCTAGATTTTTTTTCAAGAGGGTTTGTAAGGAAAAAGGAGTGTTTGAGGGTGTGTATGATGAAGAAGGTAGGGAATGTAAGGGAGAGAATGTGCTGGAATGCGTGACTAAATTTTATGAACGATTGTATGAGGGAGTGTGTGTTGATGAGTCAGATACTAGAATGTTTGATATGGTAGAGGATAATTTAGATGAGGGTGATAAGGTTTTTTTGCAGAAAGCAGTGAATGAGGAGGAGGTGTGGGAAGCTGTGGCAAGCATGGGGGCTAATAAAACCCCAGGAGGGGATGGCTTACCAAGTGAGTTTTTTTCAATTGTTTTGGGATATTATTAAGCGGGATGTGGTTGAGGTATTTAGTTACATGATGAGGGAAGGCATTATATCCGAATCTATGAGAGAGGGGGTAGTGGTATTCATTTATAAGAAGGGGGATAAGATGGATATTCGAAAATGGAGGCCTATCTCATTACTAAATTCAGACTACAAGGTCTTTGCAAAAATGGTGGCGAGGAGATTATCTAAGGTCATTAGTAGGATGGTTAGCGAGACGCAGGTCTGTGCAGTGCCGGGTTGAATGATCTCGGAGAATTTAATTTTAGTTAGGGATATAATTAATTTTTGTAAAGATAGGAATAATTCGATTATCCTGACATCATTTGACCTTGAGAAGGCATACAATAAAGCAAATCATGGGTTTTTGCGGGAGGTTTTGAAGCGGATGGGTATACCACAACTGCTCATTAATGTAATAAAAGGGTTGTATTGGGGGATCAGTAGTCGGGTTCTGGTTAATGGGAGTTTGGGGCGGGCTTTTTTGGTTAAATCTGGGGTGAGACGGGGTGCCCCCTGTCCCCTATTCTCTTTATTTGTTTTATTGATCCACTGTTAAGGATGATACAGAGGGATAAGGTGGTGAGGGACTTTTTGGTGCCTGGGAGCGGGGGGGAACATTGTGAAATGTTTAGGTTATATGGATGACATGGTGGCAGTGTGTCAGTCGGTGGTGGGCATAAGAAGGGTATGAGTGTGAATTGGAATAAGTGTGGTTTGGGTGTGTATGGAAGACAAGTGGAATGTGTGGATGATCAGATTGGGAAGGTTAAGGATGGAGTGAGGATTTTGGGTATTGTGTTTGACTATGAAATGAAAGGGGAAGTGTGCTGGAATGAAGTGGGAAAAAAAGATAGCCAAGAAGTTGAGGTTTTGGTGTCTAAGAAAATTGTCTATTTATGGGAAAGTTTTAGTAGTCAAGGCAGTAATCTTACCTTTAATTTTGTATACAAACAATATCTTCCCTCCTGGGGAGATAAGATTGAAGAAAATTAATAAGTTATTGTTTACCTTTTTATGGGGGTCGAAAATGGAAAGAGTCAAGAGAGAATATGTGTGTAGACGTGAATGTAATGGTGGGTTGAGTTTTCCGAATGTGAAAGTGTTTTTGTTATTGCATTATTGGTTTTGTGTGGTGAAAGTTTTGAGGAATGGTGGAGTGTGTGCTAGGATGATATCTTTTTCAGGTGGGTGGTTGTTTAGGAGATGGGGGTGCTTGGGAAGGGATTCAAGGATACCGGTGGCTTACGTGGTGGCACGCTACTACTGGGTATTGGAAAAGTTTAGGGTAGAGTTTAAGTTGGCAGATTTAGGAGAAGGGGAGTGGGATAAAGTGAAGGTGAGAAAGTGGTTGATAGAGAAGGAGTATGTGTGTAACCTTAGGGGAGTTAATGCGTCAGTGGCTGGGGAAGTATGGAAGAAAATGAGTATATATGGGGTGACAAATGTGCAGAGACAAATAGTATGGATGAGTTCACATGCATATCTAGCTACGAGGCTATTTATGAAAAGGAGGGATTCGCGTGTGTTTGATATTTGTCCGAGAATGAATTGTGGGGGTGTAGAAGACAGTAAGCATGTGTTCTGGGGGTGTAGTGTAGTGAAAGATGTGATCAATAAGAGTCAAGATCTGGTGAAAGAAATAACAGGAGTGAAGGTGAGTGAGTGGAAAATGATGATGTATGGCTTGAGGAAAGCGGAAAAAGATAAACAGAGAGTATTGTGGTTAGTGTTATGTGCATTAAAGGAAGTGTTGTGGGATGCACGCAACTTGTATGTATATAAAAATGTTTAGTTAGACAGTAAACAATGTATAGGATTATGGCTACGCAAGCTATACTTTTTTTTTCTTGTTGGATAAAAAGAAGGGTGTGGATGCCGAAGGCATCTGGAAGTTTAAAAAATGGAGAATGTTGATTAAAAATTAAGTCTCTTCCATGATGATGCAAGACCTTGTTGGAGACAGTGAATGAGCGTCAAGCTGAATAGTCTTTCGAGAGTTTTCTGAATGGGAATTAAAAAAAAAAAAGTACATTTGGGTGTCCTTATTGAGTTTGTAACATGTATTTTCTCTTTGTGTTTTGTTTGTTATGTCTTTGCAAAACTTCTGTTTTTTTTACTTTGGTTTATTGTATTTTTTTGGGTGGGGGATATTTTCCGCTGAAATATTTTTGATGTGATGTCAATGTGTGTCATTTTTCACTTTGATTTAATTGTCTGTGCTGCATTATTTTACTAAATCTTTCACAAGATGTTGTGACTAATCAAATCCTTAATAGATGTCCATTTGTGGGCGCAGTCCTTTTAACTCCTGTTAATTTCCAATGCAAAATGGTCAGACATCAAAAAACATTCTGTTAGTGTCTCTAAATAACATATATGTGTTTTTTGCTTTCCTTGCTCTTTTCCAAGTCCTGTTTTGTTGACCAATAAAATTTTATGCAATTGTTTTTAGTTTTTAGTTTTTTGTCTGTTACTTTTCATGCAACAATTTTCCCAGCTGCAGCTTAACTAGGCTGATTGGCATGTCAAAACAAAAAGTGAGATTTGTCAGTTATTTTCCTGGTGCCTTCATGGTAGCATATGCATGGATTGTGTGTATGCTGCCATGGATAGTCACCAGGAAAGGAAAAAAACAGAGTGGTAAGTATTCAATTCTCCTTTAGTGCAGTGGTTCTCTGCCTCAGTCCTCAAGTACCCCCGACAGGACATGTTTCTTGAATTTATCTTATCTAAAATGGCTGTCAAATACCAAGTCATTGACTGATTTAAAGCACCTGTGCAAGATGAAGGAAAACCTGCAAACATGGCCTGTTGGGGGTATTTAAGGACAGGGTTTAGAAGCACTGATTTAGAGCTAAAATCTAGCTCAAGACAATCCTATTCTAATTGTGGGCATTTGAGGGAAACCGAGTGTTAGAAACCCTGCTTGTCTTTTTTAGGTTGGGCTTTGTGTCCCTTTTCTTAAAATTGGCTTCACTTCCTGTCACATAGCCAAACAGGAAGTGAGGGTAATACCCTACCAATGTCTTTTCTTGGGGACACACAGGTCAATCTAACTAGTGTCCCCATTAAGCAAATTGCACTGTAGCACTTTGTTGTGCACACACCACATTATTAGGTATTTTCGTGTTTAGGAAAGGCAAATCCACTCTGCAATACAAGTGTAGTCACTGAAAATCTGAGGGGAAGCACTGGTGTACAGTACAACAAAAACAAATACTCTTGCGCACGGGTGTGTTAGCTAGATGATCCGAAAGTTCAGAATGGACAAATTTTGGCCTTGCTGCCCTCCAGGATAGGGATATCCTAGTAGTCAAACAAAAAGAAAAAAGGAGGGCGCACCAGCCTAGTGCATTATCCTTTAAAACATTATTAATAGAAAATAGTTAGAAACTATTCACAAGGGTAGAAAGAAAGTCACGCTTATAGCAATCTTAAGGCAGTTAGTCCACCGATAGCAGTTTCCAGGTCCTAGAGAAAGGACGTACGAACCGCTGCTGGCTGACGCGTTTCAAAGGTGTGCCTTCTTCAAAGGTGTCCCTTCTTCAGAGCTCAGCAGGGGAGCTCAGGCTCTTAAGAAGGGACACCTTTGAAAGGCGTCAGACAGCAGCAGTTCGTACGTCCTCTCTCTAGGACCTGGAAACTGCTATCAGTGGACTAACTGCCTTAAGATTGCTATAAGAGTGACTTTCTTTCTACCTTTGTGAGTCGTTTCTACCTATTTTCTATTAATAAATGTTTTAAAGGATAATATACTAGGCTGGTGCGCCCTCTGTTTTTCTTTTTGTGGGAATCACTGGTGATTTGAACATCCATCATGTAGAAGCAAAGATAGTGTTTTATTTTTTTTTTTTGCCTTGCATGTCCACCTTGGATCTCCAGCAATTGCACTTCCAAGTGCACTTGTAGTGCAAAGTGGATTTGCCTTTAGTAAATAAACCCCAAAGTCCAAGATACCTAATAATTTGGGGTGTACACAGCAAAATGCTAGAGTGCAATTTACCTAATGGGAAACTATTTAGATTGACCATTGTGTCCCCAAGGAAAGACATTGGTAGGGTTTTACCCTCACTTCCTGTTTGGCTATGTGACAGGAAGTGAATACATTTGAAGGAAAAAGTGGCAAAATTAAACACTTTTCTGGGGTGTCAAAAATGTGGCTTGCATGAATACACAACAGGCACTAAAAACAAAAGGTGAAAAGTCAAAAAAAAAAAAAGAAGAACATAATAAGGTGGAAGAAAACACAGGGAGCGTGGTCTCCCACAGGGAGCGTGGTCACCGCTCTTAGATGGACACCTAAGAAGAGCTCTCTTGCACACCGGAGCAGAATCCATCAGCTACAGGGCCCAAATGAGCAAGCCAGCGATGGGAAAAGGGGACAGAAGCTTCTCAGCCACCCACAATCTTAAAGAATCGGATCCACATCCGGCGGGTAATATACAATGGAGCATAGTGTGTTCCATTGGTCTTCTACCTCAAATGAGACATATATATGTGCACTAAATTCAAACCCAACAGCAAGAGTACGTGTCAACAGCCACCTGTCAAATGCCTTTAATCTTTACAATAGTATGAGACAGTGATGTCTCATATCTCCCTTATTATACGTCCTTACATTAGAACCTTTGCTAAACCGATTAAGATCTAACCCAGACATAAAAGGGATAAAAATACATGATCATACATACAAAATTGCAGCATTTGCCGACGACATGTTGCTGTTTCTCTCTGAGCCACATATATCAATTCCAAATCTCCTACAAGACCTAGAACACTTTCAATCTATATCAAATTTAACAATCAACTACTCTAAATCAAATGCCCTAAATATCACACTACCCTCAGACTCAGTGTCACTATGTCAAAAAACTTTCCCTTTTCATGGGCCAAAAATACAATAACCTATTTAGGTATCCAAATTACCACCAAATTATCAGATCTAATCAAATACAACTTTACCCCTATCCTTAAAGAGACACATGGGGACCTAAAATGTTGGAACTCTTTAAATGTCTCCTGGTTTGGTAGAGCTTCATTAGTCAAAATGACAGATTTGCCCAGATTCCTATACATCATGCAAACTATTCCTATTCGAATACCAGCAACATTCTCCGCCTCTTTTCGAAGAGCCTGTTCAATTTTCATCTGGAGAAGTAAACCACCCAGAATCAAATACACAAGACTTACTCTACCTAAGCTCAATGGTGGAATAGCACTCCCAGACTTACGCAAATACTACCAGGCATCTCTTTTAGCAAAAACACAAGTAAAGGCACACAACTTTAAACCATAAATATCCCACATAAAATTTACTGCCTAATAATAAAAAGAACACAGTCTATATAAGTCCATGTAAAGATGTAGCTATGGATGGGGGGTAAAAAGCCCAAAGCACTCAGGGCTGCCATCATATGGGAACAGAAACCAGGTTCCAAATAGACTGAAAAAGACAAGTAGAGAGGCACCTCTGGGTGTAGATGTTTTTTTAAAAACTTTTAATAGCACAATTAATTGGCAACTCACATTTGAGCTGTAAATAAAAGGCACATCAGGATGTGGTCCCAGCAAAGGGTGAGTCCAATGGTGATGATCCTACTTCCTTAGTCCATCACACAAGAGCGATGTCTGCGCTGAAGCTACCGCTGATGTAGGGAATGCAGCTGCAGTGGGTAGACACAAAGCAAGGTGTGAGGCACAGTAGCAAGGGTGACGTCACCTGCTATGCGCCGCATTTCGTGAGCATGCGCACTGCAAGTATTACGGCAAGTCCCACTCCTTTCTCCAGCTTGAAAAAAAAACAATACTCAACAATAGAATATACTTTACATTAGAGGAAGAGAGCAAAAAATGAGGAAAAGAGGAAAAACCTTGGTACAAACTGAACCCCTAACCCATCCCCTTACTTCCCTAACCACCTCCCACCCCTTTTTTTTCTTTTTTCTTATTTAAAGTCAGTTATAAGCTGAAATTTACTAAAATCACATTACTAATATCGAAACAATATAATTCTCACATATACAAGTTATAGTATGAAATTAATATATAGATGAACATAACAGTTTGTTTATTCTTGAAATGTATTAAATGACTCTTAACCGATTGCTGACCGTGTTGCGTACATTTACTGCAGCACAATGGCACTGCTGCGTGAAATCCCAAATCTGTATGGGGCACGCCCGCGAACCCCCCGCTGCGCTTCGGACCATCGGACTCGTTCCAGAATCAATCAATCTTCAGGTCCTGGCCAATGATTTATGACCCATTAGAAGGAATGAAAACAGAAATGCCGCAGGGATTGTATGGAGGGGAGGTGGAGTATTTAAAGGGGGAGTAGTGGGTAATATGATTGGTATAACATAGGTACCCAAAAGTAATAAACGTATTCTTTTATTTGAAATATACAAAATTTAGTTAAAAAACAATGAACAGATCATACAAAACTCCTATATCATGTTAATAGAGGCTCTAGGGTAAAGAAACACACATATACATGATATGATAGAAACCCAACATGTTTTTGGATTTAAAAGTACAATTCCTTCTTCAGGGATTTCCTGTGAGGATGTATTGTATGATCTAGGAAAGTACATGGATAAAACATACCAATTATTAATACAAAGATGCATGAGTGTGTACCATAAAGTATAAATGGTTATCTCCTTGCTGACACTCCAGTCAACTGTTGGAGATGTGACGCCGAGCTTGGTCCGGCCCCCTTCTTACACACAACACTGTGATTGCAGTATTCCCCACCCTTTATAGGCGGGGTCGCCCCTGTTTAGCTGCTATTTCAACTCCCAGGTGCTAACATTTCTGTGCTGCACACCTAGACTGCACATCTAGGAGGAGGGTGATTTCATTGCAGACCTAACCATTAAGTACCTGGTTTTGTTACTCTGTTCAATGGTTTAGTCTGTGAGTGCAGCTTTTGGTTGCACTGTATTTGTCACAGAATGAATTTCTGTTAAGATTTATACAGTGCCCTTGTTTAAGTCATTTGAACTTTTTCCTTTTGGTACATTTGAATGTGCCATTTGATTTCCCCTTGATGCCCCTTTCCTCTTTAAAACAACTCATATATATGTAAATTTATCATATATTTCTTTGTAATCTCTGGCATTTAAATATCGTCCAACTGACCATGTGATTATATACATATAAAATCTAGAAATTTCCCTTTTCATGACTTTGAGTCTTGTTAAGCTTTATTTTATATACTGAGTCTATACTTATATTATACCGCATATTTACATTTAGGGACCTACACCCCTCTCTCCCCCCCTGCTGTTCCTTGTGGACTCTTTTGGCCTGACATATCCGATGCATCTGTGAGGTGGTGTTGAACTCCATCTAGACACACCGAAAGAATTTCAGATAATATTCAATCTGCAGCTCTAAATATACAAGCCCACATATCGTTTTACTTTTCAAAAATAAATGTGACTGGCATTATTGAGACTGGAACTCGGAGTGCCATATGATAAACCATCAAGATTTCATCTACTTAGGATATGCTTACAGCTCTGTGAATTAGTAAGTTTTTTCCACTATTATTGGCTGCTCTCTTTCTATTGCTTCCCAAACTCCTACCCCCACCATTTATACTTTATGGTACACACTCATGCATCTTTGTATTAATGATTGGTATGTTTTATCTATGTACTTTCCTAGATCATACAATACATCCCCACAGGAAATCCCTGAAGAAGGAACTGTACTTTTAAATTCGAAACATGTTGGATTTCTATTATATCATGTATATGTGTGTCTCTTTACCCTAGAGCCTCTATTAACATGATATAGGAATTTTGTATGATCTGTTCATTTTTTTTTTAACTATCTACATTTTGTATATTTCAAATAAAGAATACTTTTATTACTTTTGGGTACCTGTGTTATACCAATCATATTACCCACTACTCCCCCTTTAAATAATCCACCCCCCCACCCATACAATCCCTGGGGCATTTCTTTTTTCATTCCTTCTATTAGATTTTTGGGATGAGGTGAGGGGTTTCACATATATATAGACATACTTACCCCTACTGCAATTTGGTAGTCTGCTATTCTATAAATAATTTATGACCTGGACCTGCTGATCGGTTCTGGAGAATGAAATCCTTCCCCTGCCTGTAAGTGTAAACACAGGCAGGGGAAGTGATGTCATCTCCCCTTGTGGAACTCTTTTCGTTCCAGAGTGAGGAGAGGAGACATCTCACAGTAGGGATGAGCCTGATGTTCGAGTTGAACGGAAGTTTGACTCGAACATCGAGTGTTCACCTGTTCGCCGAACAGCAGACATTATGCGGTGTTAGCGGCAAATTCGAAAGCCACAGAACACCGTTAAAGTCTATGTGACATTAACATGAAAAACCAAAAGTGCTCATTCTAAAAGCTTCTATGCAATTTATTACCATAAAAAGTGTTTGGGGACCTGGGTCCTGCCCCAGGGGACATGTATCAATGCAAAAAAGTTTTAAAAACAGCAGTTTTTTCAGGAGTAGGGATGAGCTTCGAGTTCGAGTCGAACTCATGTTCAACTCGAACATTGGCTGTTCGCAAGTTCGCCGAACAGCGAACAATTTGGGGTTTTCGTGGCAAATTCAAATGCCGTGGAACACCCTTTAAAAGTCTATGGAAGAAATCAAAAGTGCTAATTTTAAAGGTTTATATTCATGGTATTGTCATAAAAAAGTGTTTGGGGACCTGGGTCCTGACCCAGGGGACATGAATCAATGCAAAAAAAAGTTTTAAAAAGGGACGTTTTTGCGGGAGCAGTGATTTTAATAATGCTTAAAGTGAAACAATAAAAGTGTAATATCCCTTTAAATTTCGTACCTGGGGGGTGTCTATAGTGTGCCTGTAAAGGGGCGCATGTTTGCCGTGTTTAAAACAGTCTGACAGCAAAATTACATTTCAAAGGAAAAAAAGTCATTTAAAACTACTTGCGGCTATTAATGCATTGCCAGTCCGACAATACTGTTAGAATTACTCTCCTCTTGTGATCAGTCGAACTCCAGATGTATTGAAAAGCAGATAATTTATTTCAGATGTGTCACACAAATGGATGATGCTTACAAGCCAAAAGATGCAGTAAGAATCATACAAAGAGATGAACATCCCCCTCCTAATACCTACAATAATATAGAGATAACGCTTCTATTGGCTGAGGAAACACACATAGCGTGCCTGGTACAAAATGGTACTTTATTTGCTAATTAGTGTTTCCTGTACATTCTTGTTCTACCATATATGGTTAAGCCTAATCATCCTACAACTTACTATGGAGTTAGTTAAAGCAAACGATACAGCAAGTTAATACAACAATGTGCTCAGAAGTCATCTTAAGAAAAGTCTCAGGGTTATTGTTTTTCTAATAGTTTTTCCAATAGTCACACAATAAACATTTAAAACTTTTCTAACATTCCCTCCTCTTGTGTGACGATGACAGTCCCAGTGTTATACACTTTCGGTCTGTATGTCATTAAGTTGAGCTTCAATGTCCACAAAGGTCTCCTCAGAGGTAGGAAGGGCTTGATACATTGTTCTTTAGACTGCGGTTTCAGTCAGTTTTTGTGAAAGTCCTCAAATACAGGGAATGCAGCAGCATCTGCAAGTGACCAAAATGGCCAAAGCCACAGCAATTGAGATCAAAAATGATGTGATAAGTCCAGTCCACTTACCGAACCATCCTTCAAGCCAGTTTGTTAATGGATCATTAATACCTGAGTTTTACGCTAATTCATTCGATAGAGCAGTCAGTCCTTCCAAGGCTCTGGTCACGGTCCCTCCAGGAGCTGTATTATTAGGGATAAAGGTGCAACACATGCTACCAAACATTTTGTATACCCCTCCTCTTTCAACTAGGACCATATCTAAGGCCATTCGGTTCTGCCATGCCATTAGAGATGTGGTGGCCAACTGTTCTGTTAGGCCCTTCACAGCTTCCCTAGTATAGTTTACAAATCGTTGTTGGTTATAGTGTACGTATGTGTGTGTATTTATATATACATACATATAATCCAGTCAACATTTTTATCTATAGTCACCCACCAGAGAAGAGACTCAAACCCAGCTGTCACCTGATTCCTGGCCCTAAACTTATCCAGCACTCCGCGAGGAACCCCAATCTCATCTATGTAGATCTGAGAGTCAAATGACCCTATGGGAGAGGTGTCCCTCCGATACTGTTGGCAACTCTTAGTCCACGGGTGTTCTGACAGGATCCTCAGGGGCATAGCCACCTGGACCATAGCGCAATCCCCTCGGGCATTGGCCAGTATCCTAGCTTACCATTTCTTATCCCCACACATCCACCAGACATCAGCTCTCTGAATGTCATGTTCAACCCAGTCACCATTGCCCATGTTAATCCTCTCCCTGCAATAGTCATCGGTTAGCGACCCAAGATCCACCCCGCTACAGTTCCCTGGGAGTGCAAGACAAGCAAAGTTGCCCGGATAAGCAGTAACCGCTGGAGGTATCTGAGGTCTCTGTACTGGGGGAAACAACAAACTCAACGTGTGACAGGTAGAATTTGTTTCAGGTTTATAGCTCTTATTATACAATCACAACATACATTTTAAACCTTCTGGATCTGTATTGTGATCTAGAGGAAAAGGAATAGTTGCTAAATGTAGTCTTGCTCTGGCACAAACTAAACAGTTTTCCTTTTTTTTTTTTTTTTTTTAAAGTTCTAACCGTGTACCTCAACCACCCTAACCACTCATTTTTTTCCCTAGTATCCTGTCTCCAAAGCTATGGCATCTTCTACTGTTAGGTTAGTAAATCTTATAATTTTACTCAGAACTTCTATTTTAGTATGGCGTCACTTCCGGTCTGAGCGGCGATTGTTGTTTACACAGCTCCGTCTCTTGTTTTATCATGTGAGTATATCTCCTAAACTTTTTATTAAATAAAGCCTTTTTAAACAATATCACACTATTTTTTTTTTTTTAAGCACGTCACTTTGTATGGACTTATCTACTAATAATTTAGTGTTTGCAATAATTTTATCATTTGTTTTGGTTTTGAATGTGGTCTTACTGTGGTGTAACACAGAGACGTATATTGAATTGTGCATTTACATTTTTGTTGTTTATTATTATTACTTTTTTTTACTTCTGCTTTAAGTTTATCTATTGGCATAATTGGATTTTTATTCACATACCAAATTTTTGATACAGCAGACATCCATATTTATCACTTTGCCAACTAGGTATTAGATTACTGCATTTCTACAGTTCCAGATATTGTAGTTCATAGATTTTAGTTTGCGGACTCCAGAGGGTGTAGCACACCAGTTGGACACCCTATCTGAAGTTCAGCACCTTCAACACACACACTCTGATATTCATCAACAGGGGGTGTAACACTATCACTTGTATAGGCTATTTTTAATTCTTGCCCCCAGGGGGTGCAACACAAAAGTGGTTTACTGCATCAGAGGTTTAATACATAAAGTAGTTGCATTTGTTTAGATGTTTGGCATTTATATATATTTTTATTTTTTTCAAACACATTTTGAGACCAACAGACAGAGGATGTATCACAGTTCATTTTATTTGAGGCATACCTCCCCTAATATTTTACATATATATATTTTTTAATTTGAAGGGAAATAGCGCCACATCTACACTCCCATAATCTACCTTTTCCTGTTGTCAGATTTTATTAGGTGGTAATACCTTGAGGAAAAATTTGCCTGAGGGGTCAGTTTCCGACACCCATGCTCCCATAGAGTACAACCACTGATCTTTCTTCCTCGACTCCTTTAATGTTATCAATAATTATTTACATTTCTTACTATGTGTGTAGGGGGAGTTGGCCGCTTCTGTAATTGAATCTTTCCTTTTCCACTCTTTTTAGGCCCTGGTAGATTATACCCCTAATCTTGATGTGCTGTGGTCCACAGGGCTTGATCCCATGCTTGAGATCCTGCCCCATCCCAGAGCCAGCAAATGTATTTATCTGCCCATAGAAGTCCTCTAGCCCCAGTTGTATCCCCACAATCTGCAATCTGACAGAAGTCTACCAGTATGGTGCTAGTTATTCCCTCTATAAAGGTGAGATTCAATGCTTTTCCTGTTCTTTCCCAATCCAAAGGTTCCTCTACTCTTCCATAACGTCTCCCCCCTCTTATGGACGCCTCTCCTAGAGTCACCAGTAACCCAAGGATAATTACTGTCCCTTTCATCCTAACCAGCTACAGAGTTCCAGCGGATAGGGTAGGGGAGACTTCACCGGTTTGAGACACATCCCACCTTGTGCAGGACCTCCCTTTGTAGCCGGACTTTCTGAACCTCTTGTAGCCAACTGGCCCTACTCTACCTGTAAAACCTTTTTGCATTGGGACTGGTGAATCCAGGTAGACCACTCTGCAATCCTTATCGCAGTAGGGGTAGTTAGGAGGACTTTGAAAGGACCATCCCACCTTGGGGAGTACCACTGCTTTTTCTTATTACTTTTTGTTAAAACCCAATCTCCCACATGCACCTTTTCATCTTCTCGAATTGGACTTTCTAGGACAGAACAAAAATCATTAGTACGTCTTTGTCTTAACAGCCTAGACATGTGTTCTGCTAGTGTATGCTCAGACTCCTCAGTAGGTGTTTCATTTGGTTGTAAGGGTATCTTATATGGCCTTCCATTTATCATCTCAAATGGGCTTAAACCTTCTTTTGTGGGTGTGATATGCATACTAGTCACAGCCACTAGTAGGCAGTACATCCAATTTTTACCTGTTTCTTCCATAGCTTTGCTCAGTTTACTTTTTAGAATGCCATTATGTCTTTCCACCAATCCAGCTGTTTGGGAATGATAGGCACAATGGTATTTCACTTGAATTCCCATCACTTCTGTCAAATGTTGTATAGTTTTATTTACAAATAAGGGTCCATTATCACTGTCTGTGCATCTGCACTTCCTGTCGGGAATTCTCCACCCATTTGGTCAGGGTGTCTGTGATTAGCAAACAATATTTCTTCCTTTCACATTTGTCCAATTCAATAAAATCCATGCAAATGTGTTGGAATGGATATTGCGGTGTGGGGAACTTCCCTTTCCGTGGTCTTATGCCTCCCTAAGCATTGTATCTTGCACATATAATCCATTGAGAGCAAAAAGTTTTTTTTAGTAGTTAGTGAAGCCATGGGCTGTAAATACCTTATTAAACATCTCAGTCACCCCCCTGTTTGACACATGTGTTACTCCATGTGTCAATACTGCTGCATACCTAAAAAAGGATTTTGGCAATACCGGTTTTCAATCAGGTGACATGTAAATGGTATCTATACTTGTGCAACCTTTTGTTTTCCAATATTGTTTCTTTGTCTAAGCAATGGACACTGTGTAGTCTATATTATTTCATACCTTAATTTAATGTTCTAAACTCTAAAATACCTCTAAAGGTTCAATTTTGTACCCATTCATGCAATCACTAGACACCCACCCCATAAAAAGGAACTCGCCTCATTCTTCAGTTGTGTAGAAGGAGGAGGGGGGGGGGGTGTCATATCTGCACTTGAATTGGGGCTGGGGAAAATAGATACTCTTTATCTAACATGAATGAGTGCAGGATCACAGATCAAACTACCAAAGAAAGTCTTCCTTACTTTGGAGTTGTTAAAAACAATATTCTTTCATTTATTCAATATAAGTCCATAAGTCCACCAAGTATGCAGACATAAAATGTTTCCTAGTGGCATTTACATTATTTGACATATATATTTAATATATATAAAAATATTTTTCTCAGACCCCGATATTTTAGCAGAATTGAATAAAACATGAATCTTCTTTTGTATTGTTCCCCTTATTCTCTGGTCCCAAAACATATATATTTTTTTTTAATTTAACCCAAACACATATTCTAATTCAGAACTTAGCCTTTTAATTTTATAAATGTAACTCATCTCCCTCTCTCTTCTGCTATGTCTGTCAGGCAATCTGCATTTTCTTGTTTCTGAGAAAAAGCATCAAGTCTGTTGTATTCCCTTCTCTCTCTCTCTGGGCTCCCATCTACCTCCTCAAAACCATCAACAATTTCTGCCATGTGCTTCCTTTAACACCATAGCATGCTAAAATAATAAAGCAGCCTGGTGTTATCAGTGTACCTTTTTTTTTTTTTCATGCTCAGTTTCAATATTTACAATATAACCCTTCTGTATTGTCATAGCTGGTCAAGAGTTAACTTTTTTTACAGACACAATCTCTCACACAGGAATTTGAAATGGAGAAGCAATTCACTCCCTCCTGTAATACAGGAGATTCACACGAGGGGAGGGGTGAGGAAAAACTATGGGCTTTAATCTCCCTGTGATGATTTCTCGCACTTATTTATTTATTTTTTTACTCAGTCATACTTAGCTATTTTTCTGCTTCTCAAATATTTGTTAAACATTTAGATCACACTTGTGTCTGGTCTAATTCTCTTTTGCTAGACCCATCAGTGATATGGCTATTGGATCACCTTCACCTGAAGTTGCAGCGCCAACTGTTTGGTTTCTATGAGTCCGACTGAGGGTTTTCCCCGAGCAGACGGCCCAGATGTAGCACAGTCTCCCAGACAATGTTGTCCAGTGGTACCTGAGACAGTGCTGTAATCCAAGACGCCAGCTCCGGTCCAATCCCCATGGGCCATATAGTGCAATGTCGCCTGGTATTTTACATATTTATCTGCTTAATACATTGGCTAGCAAGGTGTTGGCTGCCTTACAGAGTGAAGCCATAAGACAATTAAACCAAGTATCTCTTTAAGCTTTTCTAAAGTTTTCTGCTTCTCTGTCAGCTCCCAATCTGTCACTGATAGGCAAGCAGGCTACAACATAAATTTTACAAACACAGACCATGAGGTGTGAAGAGAGATTTTTTTGCTGGTTATTTAAACTCCTATTATCAACCCATACCTTTTTTTATCTTTGGGTCCTAACAATTTAAATTTATCCATCAAATCCTGACACTTTTAAAGTTAGTTTACTATTGAATCCAAACTTCCCTATAAAGCCCTGTGTCCTTAAAGAGCAGCTCCAGTCTCCCACTTGGCACATTAAGAACACAGCAGCCTCATAAGCAGGCACAAAACATTCTTTTACAGAGACTATTCCCCATTGTCAACGCCAGACGGGTCTCTCATTTACCTATAAGACACTGGTATAGTGACCCTCCACCCACGGTAACAATAGGAATACAAGAAGTGTAAAAATATCATCACTCCCCACACTATAGGGAGAATCAAAAAATAATTAACTTGTCTCTGCAGTACTGTTGTTTTTTGTTTTTTTTCTTTTCAATAAGGTTACAGCATCAACAGAAAGGTTAACCATAAGAAAGGAGAAACTAAACACACAAAAGAAAGTTAGTCTTGTGATCTTCCTAGATCACTTAAGCGCTTACATCGTCGGGCAATCCACCTCCAACGATGACATCAGGCATTCACCCTCTGACGTTCGGTATACCTCAAATCTTTTTTTTATCTGTCCTGGACAGCAGGTAATGCTATTTTTTACCTTAGACAACGCTCCCAAGTGTCTCTGTCTTCGCACACTGGATTATTAAGATATTATACAATCAATACCAGTGTCGGCAATTACAACACATTAATCAAACAGAAAGAGAAGAAAAGACTCTTAGAGAGTATTAAGAATAAGTTAAATTATCTTACCTCTCAAACACCAGGAGGACTGGATCACGAAGTTCGAAACCAGACAGTGGATCTGGGTCTCAGGCCCCCGCCCCTATTTCACCACTAACGTTGAGTGGGGGGACTTTTAATGAACAAAAACTCAAGGCTGTGAGGCCTAGAGAAGGAGGGGGAGGGGAAGAATCTTCCCCAGGGACTTTTAAGGTGCTATTTAATAGACAGTATATTCAAAAAAATTCTGTACGATCATACATAATAAAATTAATATTTATTGAATCACATTAAAATGTTCATGTCATACTTCAAGAGTAAGGCATGTAGATAAAAACATTATAACATAAACATTGTCACCCAAAAGAAGTTTCTTGATTATATCACAATTTGGATCATATAACAAAAAGCAACTACTCAAAAGATGCCAAAACAATCTGCCGTTCTCGACATGTTTCGCTCCAGATGTGAGCTTCTTCAGGAGTTTTATAGGCAGTAATTGTAACGGACTCTAAATGATGAAAAAACAAAAATCAATACATACATTTGACAATAGAGTAGAGGGCATCAAATATCTTCCCTCAGATATGTGCAAATTCCATTATCAAAATACAGACAAACATAAAGAATTTGGGTATAGGCGTATAGGTTTCCATATTAAACACTTAGATCAAATCTGAATGAACAATCAATCAAAAATTTATTTATATATCTTACCAGGCTGTAGCACATTAAACTCGTATAAATATTTCAATGGATCGGTAGTATTATTGCTAAATTCGAACCGGAAAGTTCTCACACATGGGAAATATCAATGCCATATTATGACCACAGGGGAACATAAAGTGTTTAGAAAGCGGCCCTTTAAGAAAAGGAAAGGTCCATTTAAAATTTATCAAAATTTATCAAAATTTATCAAAAGATGAAGGAGGGGGGGGGGGGGGGAAAGGGGGGGGGGGGCGGAGGAAGGGGAAAAAAAACCACAATCAGACTCATTGATGGTATAGTTTCTATGATTTTAAAGGGATATATATCCTAAGAATAGAACCAATTTGGGATATATTACCTGATACATGAAAGTATATTGGCAAATAATGTCATATAGACGGAAGAGGCATCCCAAATGAGTAAGGAGGAATTCCACTGATAACTGCAGGGATAAACAATCACCTGCAGAAATATTTTCTAAGTATAAAAGAGAAAAAAACAATGAAGGATCTATGGAGGATTCAAAGTGTAATTAAATGATGACAATACCACGCAGGGAGAACTTACTTCACAGGTGGTCCGGCATACAGACTGAGGGAAGCATCTCGCTATCTCTGTAGGGTTACACCGGTGACGGAGCTGTAGGCGGTGTGTAGCCGCCTTTATATACCCCCATCATGGCGGCGTCCGTGCTCGCCGCCGCGATGCGGACGCTCAATAGGGCCGTTCACGTCATGACGTGGGGAAACGTCGTGACGTCAGCTCTGACGTCGTCGACGTGCGTAAGGATTACTGCGCATGTCTGCGCGGTTCAGAAGCCCATAGTATATGAGGGCGCCAAAAGCGCCATTTTGATTAAGGGAGACAAAAAGGTAAAAACCGAATAGGATGTAAATTAAGGCTTGATGCCTAATTTAATTTTCAAAAGTAATAGAAAAATGATTGTATAAGTTCCCTATATGTTTTTAATAATAAAGGCTCATGTTTATATTATTGGGTCAATATCGAAACCCATATCAGACATGACACGGCTCAAATTTAAGGGCAACCAACCATAGGGACGATTGGTTCAACATCCCAGTGGTGGGTGCCCGGGGCGTCCGTGTGGTCAATGATAAAGATAATCCCCATATGGGAATACTTCCGGCAAACAATTTAAGACAATAAACACAAAATAATACGTGTATAAAACCTGAAAAACTTCATGAATGAAGTTTGCAGCTATAGCCTGTAAGATATGATACAGTTAAAACAGTGGAAATTCAGTGGCAGAAAATATAACATACATAGAGATAAAGATAAAGATGTTATGGTCATATTGTAACTCTTATTAAATAAATTCTATGGCTCAAACATATAAATGGTGCCATAGCATAGCATGAATATACTGGGTATAAATAAATGACCAAAAATGGGAGAGGAAGGGGGAAAGGGGGGCAGGAGAGAGAGAAAACCAACGCAAGGATGATACATAGTAGGAGATGCGAGCCTCATCCAGGATAAAAACTCAAATAAATGGCTTGAAGCTAAACGCATCATTCATGCCCGGGTGTTGAAGAGCTGACAATTTATGTATCCAGCGTGCCTCTTTTTGTAGGAGGAGCTTGTCATAGTCTCCTCCTCTAACCCCAGGGGGAATATGTTCTAGAGCAAAAAAATGTAAGCAGTTAGTGTCAAAATTATGTTGTAGGCCTACGTGTCGACTAATAGGGGTCTCCATTCTTTTTTTCTGTATGAGGGAGACATGATCCCTAATTCGACAGAAGAAGGGCCTCTTAGTTTTCCCGATGTAAAACATTTTACATTCGCATAGCATAATGTACACTATACCAACTGATTGACACGTTACTGCAAATTTTGGTTTGAAACACTCCCCGTTGGGCAACAAAAGGCTACGAGAAGCTAAAATAAATCTGCAATAGGAACAACAATGGCAGGGTCTGCTGCCTTTGTCAGCATCTTTGATCTTGACAACATGATTTTCATAGTGGCTTTGTACCAATGAGTCCCTCAGGGATCGGCTTCGTCTAAAAGTGATCTCCGGGTATGAGTTAAGATGTTTTGCCACTTTTTCGTCTCCCATTAGCAAATACCAATATTTATTGAGAATATCACGTATTTGTCTATGTTGGCTGGAGTAAGTAGTGATGAGTCTGACACCGGGATTGGCTTTTTTAGGTCTAGTGTTGTGTAAGAGAGAAACTCTGTTTTTATTTTTAGCTCTAAGATATGCTTTTTTAAGGCACTTTTTGCTATATCCCCGGTTTAGGAAGCGTAAACGTAAACATTTAGCTTCCTTTTCAAAGTCAGACTCATCACTACAGTTGCGTTTAGCTCGCAAGTATTGCCCATAGGGCACACTTGTAATTAAAGGAGTTGGATGAGAACTGCTAGCATGCAATAGAGAGTTACTTGCTGAGGGTTTGCGGTAGAGGGTTGTTCTGATACTGCCATCAGATTTAACTGTGATTTGAGTATCCAAAAAAGTCAGACTAGATTGACTAAATTCCACCGTGAATTTAAGATTGTACCTGTTAGTTTTTAGGCTTTCCAAAAAGAGCAGAAGAGAATCTTTGGGGCCTATCCATATGAAAAAAATGTCGTCAATAAACCTCCTCCATAGGGGGATTAATTCCATATATTGTTGCATGTCATCACGGGAAAATAATTCCCGTTCCCACCCCCCCAGATACAGGTTGGCATAAGAGGGGGCGCATTTGGTCCCCATAGCCACCCCCTGTATCTGGAGGTAGTGGGATCCCCCAAACAGGAAAATGTTATTGGAGAGGATAAACATTACAAGTTCAGGATGAATTCATTATATTGAGACGATGTCTCATGATTTTGAAAGAGAAAATCTTTGACGACCTCTACTCCCTGCTGGTGGGGGATAGAATTATATAAGGCCTCCACGTCGAGGGCTACCAGCCACGCGCCCACGGGGAGAAAAATCCCATCGAGGGCGCGTAGTAGGTCATTGGTGTCCTGAAGGTAGGACACCAAACCCTCGACGTGGGGTCTGAGAAAGTCATCAATTAATTGACTGGCTGTTTCGGTGAGACTGCCGTTTCCAGAGACAATCGGGCGGCCTGGGGGTTTAGTCTGACTTTTATGAATTTTAGGGAGAGCATATAGTGTGGGTGTACGTGGAGATGTAACATTCAAAAACTCCCAGGTAGATTTATTGATAAGACCACTTCGATAGGCCGAGCTTATTAGATGTTGATAACGGTTAATGGTTAACGTAACATGAGTCGGTGATACCTTGCGGTACCACTCACGATTTTGAATGATAGCTAGTACCATGGATTCATATTGTCCCCTGTCCATCACCACTAAGTTGCCGCCCTTATCGGCAGGCTTAATTATAATGCTTTGATTTAGTTGTAAAGATTTCAAAGCCTTGATTTGAGAAGAAGTCAAATTTGCTTCGGAGGTGTTTCTCCATCTAGTTTCCATAATTTCTTTGGTAACCTGGTTTGTGAATGCCCATACGTTCGGGTTACCTTGAAGGGCAGGAAATTTGGAGGATTTAGGTTTATAATTACGAGATAAGGTATTGGACAGGGGACATCGCTGGGCCAATGGGGGTGGAGGAGGAGGCGGGGGACCAACAGCCGTCTCGAGGGCGAGAGCCTCGATCAGGTCTGTTTCATTGATCCCCCCCTCCTCCCACAGCTCCATTAGATCCTCCATGGCCTTGATATCATTGATGGACATATCCTTCCAAAGAGGATTGTCCAAAGATGAACCCTGAATTGATGGAGGTGGTCTATCATAAAGGATCTTGAACATGAGTTTTCTCGAAAATAAATTAAGATCTTTAATTAATTCAAAAGGATCTACCCTTTGAGTAGGGCAAAAGGTAAGGCCCAATTTTAACACAGAGATTTGTTCTGCCGATAGAGGACAAGAGGAAATATTGATCACCTCGAATTGAGTTTCTGGGGTTTGGGATTCCCCAAATCTGGGTTCATGATTTTCTTGGTATCGGGCATCAGTTGTGTGAAAATTGGGGCTGGACGAAAATCCAGTTGTGAGGAAAAAGTATTAACGTTACTTACCGAGGTGCTCGGACCGATAGTGAGTGCACAGGTGGTTGTGCAAGTGTTAGAAAGAGATTCAGAATGTGTCGGTGCGCTGGTAAGTGAACTTTTTTTCGCACCCGCTCGAGTGACCATGGGTGTCTTAGGGTTAAACGTGCGTCTAGCTGTGCCTGTGGGTGCATTTTCTTTGAACTGTTTAGAGTTCAGTGAATCCTGAGTTCTGGTGAGCCGCGTGAATTCTTGTGCCTGTAATGAGGAAATGGAAGAGACAGATGAATCCGAGTCACTGGGTTCACTATTCGCCTGTCTAGTCTGGCGTACCTGGTTATTACGTTTTTTCTTCTTATAATTGTTTTGGGACCAATTATAGGCTTGTTTATTGTCATAAGCTAATTTGTCTCTGATGTATTTTTTTTCCTTCGTTTTTAAGATCTCAGCTACATAGGTTTCTAGATTGCCCTTAAGTTCATTTTCACGTATAGGAAAAAGACTGTCTGAAATAATTACTGGATTGTCATGGTATAGTTTCTCAATTTCCCTATCTACAAGGGACAGCTCGGCAGAGTAATGCTTGCACAGAAGCTCCATCATTTTGCTGGAACAACTCTGCAAATTATCCTCCCATTCAGATTTAAATTCTGGCTCTAATTGGGTGATGGTGGGGAAGATCTGAATTCTTAAACCCCATGGAGTGATGTTCTCCTCAGTGTATTTAAGGAAATACCATCTATTCCAAAATAGTCTTGATTTTTTCTCGAGCATGCGTTGCAACCTCGAAAAAAAACGTTCCATAGACAAGCCTCCGCTGGAGGTATTTTGAGATTTATGGATATGATCCATCAAGCCATCAAAGGCCTGTCCTGGGGGGACTTTTAATTCTCAGTGAGCTTTGAGGTCCAATACTCACCAAAGTTTTTTGTCGGGACCATCTGACCCGAAATGCACTTGTTGGTTCCAGGCTTGGAGGACCAAAAATGTTAGAATTACTCTCCTCTTGTGATCAGTCGAACTTCAGATGTATTGAAAAGCAGATAATTTATTTCAGATGTGTCACACAAATGGATGGTGCTTACAAGCCAAAAGATGCAGTAAGAATCATACAAAGAGATGAACATCCCCCCTCCTAATACCTACAATAATATAGAGATAACGCTTCTATTGGCTGAGGAAACACACATAGCGTGCCTGGTACAAAATGGTACTTTATTTGCTAATTAGTGTTTCCTGTACATTCTTGTTCTACCATATATGGTTAAGCCTAATCATCCTACAACTTACTATGGAGTTAGTTAAAGCAAACGATACAGCAAGTTAATACAACAATGTGCTCAGAAGTTATCTTAAGAAAAGTCTCAGGGTTATTGTTTTTCTAATAGTTTTTCCAATAGTCACACAATAAACATTTAAAACTTTTCTAACAAATACACATACAAGTTCTTTGATAAAAATGGCATGGGAATTACCCACAGGGGAACCAGGGGAACCCCGAACCAAAATTAAAAAAAAAAAATGACACGGGGGTCCCCCTAAATTCCATACCAGGCCCTTCAGGTCTGGTATGGATATTAAGGGGAACCCCGGCCAAAATTTTTTAAAAAATGGCGTGGGGTCCCCCTCAAAATCTATGCCAGACCCTTATCCGACGAGAGAGCGCCCCCCCTCCTGAACCGTACCAGGCCACATGCCCTCAACATTGGGAGGGTGCTTTTGGGTAGCCCCATCAAGTCATTGTGCGCCAGAGGGGGCATGGTCACCGGGTGGCCCCGCCCCCGTTATTTAACAACCGTCAGAAGAGGAGAAGTGTCACACAGCGGGAGCCTCCCTCCATGCCATCATGGATGCGGAGCGGCCTGAAAAGAAGATGAAGACAAGAAGATGAAGAGAAGAAGATGAAGAGAAGAGGGGGAGCCTCCCCCTATGCCATCATGGATGTGGAGCGGCCCGAGGAGAAGAAGGGAAGAAGATGCCAACGCCGCGGAGGAAGATGCCGGACGAGAACACCTGAGGAAGAACCAGAAGAACCAGAAGAACCAGAAGAACCAGAAGAAACGGAAGAAGATAGAAGATAGAAGAAAGAAGAAGCATTTAAATAAAGGAATTGTCAAAAACTGTCTCTTGTCATTTTTAACATTTTTGACAGTTTTTTAGTGAAATGGTAGGGGTACTTTTGTACCCCCTTACCATTTCACACAGAGGGGAGGGCCGGGATTTGGGGGTCCCCTTGTTAAAGGGGGCTTCCAGATTCCAATAAGCCCCCCGCCCGCAGACCCCCACAACCACCAGCCAGGGTTGTGGGGATGAGGCCCTTGTCCTCATCAACATGGGGACAAGGTGTTTTGGGGGGCTACCCCAAAGTACCCTCCCAATGTTGAGGGCATGTGGCCTGGTACGGTTCAGAGGGGGGGCGCTCTCTTGTCCCCCCTCTTTTCCTGTGGCCTGCTAGGTTGCGTGTTCGGATAAGGGTCTGGTATGGATTTTTAGGGGGACCCCACGCCTTTTTTTTTAATCTTGGTGCGGGGTTCGCATTAAAATCCATACCAGACCTGAAGGGTCTGGTATAGATTTTAAGGGGGACCCTACGCCATTTTTTTTTTACATTTTGTCTGGGGTTCCCCTTAATATCCATACCAGATCTGAAGGGTCTGGTATAGAATTTAGGGGGACCCCCACCTCATTTTTTTTTCTATTTTGGTTCAGGGTTCCCCTGTAGGGAATTCCCATGCCATTTTTATCAATGAACTTATATGTGTATTGTCGGACCGGCAATTCATTAATAGCCGCGAGTAGTTTTAAATTACTTTTTTTCCTTTGAAATGTCATTTTGCTGTCAGACTGTTCAGACGGACGTTTTTAAAACTTTTTTGCATTGATCCATGTCCCCTGGGGCAGGACCCAGGTCCCCAAACACTTTTTATGACAATAACTTGCATATAAGCCTTTAAAATTAGCACTTTTGATTATTCATGTTCGTGTCCTATAGACTTTAATGGTGTTCGCAAGTTCTACAGTGGGCAGTTGGCACAGCCAACAGGGCTGGATTAACATAGGGGCTATCGGAGATGTATCTTCAGGCCATTACCCTAAAATGGGCCCAGTCCAGTGAGTCACTAATGCTGCTCAGCCCTGCTCTGTGTGTGTACAGGTGATTGATATGTAAATCGCGGGCTGTATTGATATATATATGTGGTGGGATTGGAGGCAGCATTGATATGTAAATTGGGGATGGCAGGAAGCATTGATATGTAAATCAGGGGTGCATTAATAGGTATATCAAACTCCCCTGAGCCCCAGTCCACCATCACCTTTGCTAAATGTTGCAAACATTGGGGATGTAATCAAGCCCTGTCTGCCACTGTCAATGAGCCTGCCATTAGCCTGAACTGCAAAGATGAGCAGGTGGGGCAGTGTTCAGAGGTAACAGAGAAGGGATTACAGTTTGGAGTGCAAACATGAGCAAAGAGGAGGGTGCAGGGGGGCTGGGGTGCAAAGATGAGTGGAGGCATGTGGAATGCACTCCTCTCCTGCACATTATGCCCCAGATGATGTTCTATGGGATGAAATGAGTGTTGGACGGAACCTATGCACACAAAACTGCCACGATTCTTTAGAGATGAAGCCTTTGCTGTACAGCTTGAAATTGTGACTTTTTAATCCACTTAACCTTTTTTATCATGTGCGTAGAGTGTGTATCATGTGTTTCCATTAAAATTTTTAGCCAATTTACAGTATGTGGCTTTTCTTGCTTTGATTCCATGTGGATATTCGATTATACATATGGTCACCATTGTCTTTACTAATCTTGGAGAAAAAGTAAGCCTGACATATTGGAACCAATGGGTGTGAACTGAATGCTCCCATAGTATTTATAACAGGCTAATTAGACTTTGTAGTGGGGTCATTTCAGTTCGGTAAGAGTGCATTTCTGAAAATGGTGATGGCTCACATGATGACTACATTAATGGAGTAGCATGATTTCTGCACAATATCAGTGAAGTTTTCCTCAAGACAGACATTGGATTTGGACTATTTCATACACTCTATTTACCTTTGCTAGATTCTATTTTGATAAGGATTTTTGTTTTTAGCTATTTATTTTCACTGTGTTAGTGGGGCAACATATATGATACATACAGTATGTTTATTTAGTTTGTCTTACTATTGTTTGCCAGCACCTGTGTTTATTAGCACTAGTTACATCAGCACGTTATTTTTGTTTGTTGTTTAATGGTAGGTTTCCTCCTCTCTACTAACCAGTATTTGTTAAAGTGTAACTCCACTTTTGTGGGGAAAAAATAGCAAATAAAGAAAAAATAATATAACGTATATAATTGCAACACAAGTCATATTGTAATTGAATGTTATTGAAAATTACATGGCCCACTCAGGGCCCACACTTAAAACCCATTGAAAATCTGTGGAATGACATGAAGACTGCAGTCTACAAATGGTCACCATCATATGTAACTAAACTTGAGCACTTTTGCAAAGGAAAGGGGCAAATATTGCAAACTCTAGATGTGCAAAGTTATTAGAAACATATCCCAACAGACTAAAGGCTGTATTTAAAGCAAAAGGTGGGTCAAAAAAATACTGACACAGGGGGTGATCCTTTTTCCAACTCAGTGTTTCTGTTTTTCAATTATTTTTATTTTTCTCTGACATGTTGGTGCTATATCTTTCACTTTGATGTCATAAGTTGCTCTGAGTAAATAGAGATGGATAAAACAAAAACTGTGTCTGTCTTCATTTCAGGCTGTGATTATTTTAAAGGGGGAGGTTATTTTATATACCCACTATATATCTACTATACAGGAAACTTAATTAGACTGTTATGTACATTTTATTTTTGTTTACGCATTTGTATTGTAAGAGGTTTTTTTTTCTTTTATACATACAGTATGTTCTTTTCAATGGGTTGTTAAATTGTATGTGACAATTTAAAGTTTATGTTACTCAAAGTAATCATATTTATTTTGGGTGTTTATTAATTTGTTTTGGTAGGTTTCCTCCTCTCTACTAAACAGTATTTGTAAAAGGGTAACTCCACTTTTGTGCAGGAAAAAATAGCAAATAAAGAAAAAATAATATAACGTATATAATTGCGACACAAGTCATATTGTAATTAAATGTTATTAAAAATTACCTTTCCTTTTCAATATGCAGCAGCTGTAATTTTCTGAGAATGCATTGCAATATGGCTTCCTGGAGTTGTGCTGTACACATAATGTGTACTGGACACACCCCAGAAACATAATTACCTGCTTGTGTGATTGGCTCACCAATTTTCCCAGAAGTCTGCTTGAGATACAAGTCGGATTTCAGGCATCGCCGGCAACAAAAATTTTATTTTTGGAGAGATACTTTCAATAGGAACACGTCTAAAGCTGCTTTCACACTGGAGTGGCGTTTACAGTAAAATGCCGCTGTTTTTAGTGGTGCTTTACCGTTGTTTTTGCAGAGAGTTTCGGCCACTAGTGGGGCATTTTTAACCCCCGCTAGTGGCCGAAAAAGGGTTAAAACGGCCCACAAAGCGCCGCTACAGGCAGTGGTTCGGCAGCGCTGCTCATTCATTTCAATGTGCAGGAGCTGTTTAAGAGCGGTGTATACACCGCTCCTTTACCATTCCAAAGATGCTGCTTGCAGGATCCAGCACATCACCTCAGAGTGAAAGCACTCGGGCTTTCACACTGACACTGCAGGGGAGCCGTTTTTCAAGTGCTTTACAGGCGCTATTTTTAGTGCCTGAAAAATGCCTTAGTGTGAAAGGGGTCTAAAGGGATGCAGGCCCAGCAGATTTCCTCATTAGTGCTCTGCAGCTACACAGCTGACAGTTAATTATGAAACCACTGCCATTAGATCCACTCAGAACAGAGGCACAGGGAAACACAAAGGGATTTCTTCAGAATAACAAAAAAGGTAGGAATCTGCAACAAAGGTTGTTATAACTCTTGCAATGTACATAGATCACCCAGATGGGAATGTTTTTTTCTCAACAAAAGTGGAGTGTTAAGTTCTGGCATACGTACTCTTAGGATAAAGAAACGCCAATGTACAAAATTCACACACAACTTAAGGGTTCATTTTATATTAAAGAGGAAGTAAACTTTGATAAAATCTCCCTTCCCAGAAAAGTAAAGACATAATATGCTAGTATGCATTGCATACTAGCACATTATGTGACACCTGCTGCATAAAGCCCGCGTTGTCCCCACTGTGGGCCGCATCCATCTTCGACCGTCTTCCTTCTGGGGCCGCGGACTTCGGCTGTGTAACTGGCCAGAGCTGCGTGACGTCACTCCCGCGCATACACTCAGGAGCCGCCGGTCATGGCACATACTCCTGAAGAAACAGCACAGACGGTCGTTCCTTCAGAACGCATGTGCCAATGACATAATCAGCGCAGTATACAGTAAATATCTCCTAAATGGCGCACATTTAGGAAATATTTACAGTACCTATAGGTAAGCCATATTCTAGGCTTACCTATAAGTACAAACATTGGAGGCAGGTTTACACCCTCTTTAAGCATATTTTCTAAGACTAAAATGCATATGAAGAAAAACATAACTTTTGCCAATATTGTCAATATATAAAGCAACTCTAGGCACATTCTCCAACAAATCCAGCAAAGGTCTCAGACTCACCTGAGCAGGCAGCTACTGGGAACTACTGGAAACTAACTGTTGATAAGCAGATAAGAATCTCTTGCAGTGCAGAGAACACAGGACAGTAGGGAGTACAACCCAAGCTGGCATGTGTGCATGGGAACACACAAACACTGGGGACAAGTGCACAAAGATAGTTAGAAGAACTAAGAAATGAGTAGCAATGCAAAGAGAACACAGGAATCACTAGTAGCAGGTAGAGGTGCACAGGGTCGCTGAGCAGGACTATAAACACACTGCTCACAAATAGTAGACAGCAATTCACAGAGGATCAGAGAGGTGCAGGAAGGTTGAAAGCTGGTAACCATACACAAGGAAACAGAGGCACGAGGACAGTGGAATGCTCAAAGGCAACAATAGGTGCAAGGATGCAGGTTGCAAGTAGGAATACACAAGAGTCACGGGGACAGACTGAAGTACAGGGAACATATTCCAGGGCGCTTGGAAAAAGACACTAGGAACAAGGGGGGTCTGGCTACAGAAGCAGTAGGAATATCAGGGTCACAAGGACTCTCTCAAGCATAGAACACTAATGCCCCATACACACGGTCGGATTTTCCGATGGAAAATGTCCGATCGGAGCGTGTTGTCGGAAATTCCGACCGTGTGTGGGCGCCATCGGACATTTTCCATCGGATTTTCCGACACACAAAGTTGGACAGCAGGAGATAAAATTTTCCGACAACAAAATCCGATCGCGTCAATTCCGACCGTGTGTGGCCTGTTCCGACGCACAAAGTGCCACGCATGCTCAGAAGAAATTCCGACACGGGACAGCTCGTTCTGGTAAACTTAGCGTTCGTAATGGATAAAGCACTTTCGTCACGCTGCAATGTAAAAAATGGTTTAATACAGCGCACTCTCTTCTTCTTTATAATGTGACAAGAATTAAGTCGTTTTGATGCTCATATTCACACACGCTTCTCACAAACTTCTTTCGTTACTATTTATCGGGATTCCCTCAATATATTTTGATTTCTCACATCTGACAACATATTTATTTATTTTATTTTTTTTACTTTAATGTAGAATCTTTTTTTGTGTTTCTCTTTTTTTTTTTTTTTTTTTTTTTTGTTGATTTTGATTTGTACTCCCGAAAATGTTTGTGTGTTTTTTGTGACAAGTTCCCACAACACCATTGATATGTTGTTCTATTTAATCTGTAGGAGGAGATTGTTTGGTGTTGTTGTCCCTTGTTAATTTCACATTGTACTTTAGAAATGTACCTGAATACTCACCAACAAACTGTCCTTTTTGGATGAAAACACACACAGGAGAGTAGAATTTACCTCAAAATATTTTATTAAGGGGGTCACAACTATAAAAAAACAAAGAGGGAGGCAACGCTGGAGAAACTGCAGAAGTGGGCGAAGCCTTGGACCCCCAGGGCAGACATCAATTATTTAAAAGCAAAATTGGTGGCCTGAGGAGTCCTTATCTAAGGGAGGGCAGTCTGGTCCAGAAGTCCCAGAGATCCGAAAAGCAGCAGATGACATCTGTGTCCCCAGGCTGTGGTCATACGAGAGACTGCAGATTCTGTCAGACCAGACTGAACCCAGGGCAATCACTCTCAGGTCTTCTTTCCACGCTTCCTTCCAGCCTTTGGCTGTGGTGGTGGAGTTGTGGCAGCAGGAGGAGGAGGAGGAGGAGGAGGAGGAGGATCGTCCCTCTCCATGACATCCGTCTTGTGTGTCAGTTCCCCACTCTCCCCCTTCCGAAGGACTTTATAAATCAGGTCCTCAGAAATCTTGCGTTGGCCCTCCTGCATGCCCAGCAATTTGGTGGCAGCCATGCAGGCAAAGGCCTCTGCAGGACTGGGGAAGGCTCTGAGGGACACCGAAGCCTCCTGGATCAGCCTGTACACTGAATCCTGCACAGGACTGGGAGTGGCCTTCCTGGCCCTTTTATATGGCAGGCGGAGGGGAGGGACCTGAGACTCAGTCATGCTGCGACTTGTCCCAGGCTTCTCTTGGCTGCCACTTAGCCCCGCCTCCTCCTGGCTGCCACTAATCCCCGCCTCCTCCTGGCTGCCACTAATCCCCGCCTCCTCCTGACTGCCACATTCCACAGCCTCCTCCTGGCTGAGGTCTTCCTGTGTATGAAAAAGGGACATAGTTTTAGTATTTTTTTCATCAATCACACACAATTTTCACCTCCTTACTGCTGCAAATTGAATGTTAACAAATATAACAGACTATCCTTCTGAGCCCAGCAGTTTTCATTCTTGTCCCAATTTTGGGTGCCCACTACTGTCTATTGATATGTAAAACACTTTATGAAATCAGCAAATAGTGATCAATAATAACATCTAGTAAACATCATTTATTTATTGCCCAGAAATCTGTAGAAGAATGCTATACCTGACTCCAGCTGGGCTCCTCCACTTCTTCCTGGCTGGAAGGCCCAGGTTGGACATCAGAAGCCTCAGCTGGGGTGGAAGGAAGTGTGGAAGGAAGAGTAGAGAGGGATTCCCTGACTTCAGTGTGGTCTGACAGAAATCGCAGTCTCTCGTAGTACCACAGCCTGGGGACATAAATGTCATCTGCTGCAGCTCTGGACCTCTGGGAATCTGTGACCTTCTTGCGCTCCCTAAGATAAGTGCTCCTCAGGCCACCAATTTTAGCTTTTAAATAAGGGATGGTTGCTGTGGGGACCACCGGCTTCACCAACTCCAGCAGTTTCTCCAGCGCTGCCTGCCTCTTCTGTTTATGGTTATAGTGGGGGTGTCTGACCTGCCACAGACAGGGCAGCTCTCTGTACTTGTCAATAAACAGGGGCAGGAAATTGTGGTCGTTGAACCCATCCATTTTCTCTGCAAGACACAACACAAGACAAACCCTAATGTCAGGCCAAACTCCCCTAATCTTGTTACAATATAGGCTTCAATTTCGAAGCAGTATAGGCCCAAGTTTAGATCCTACCTTCGTTAGCACGATCGGCGTCTCCGATGCTCCTTCCTCCGCTCACAGATCGTACGTAAGACGCGTGCGTTACGATTTATACACACTGCGCATGCGTAGAACTCCGCCCGCCCCTGACGTTCTTTCTATTCTATTCCCCGCCCCTTTTCGTTCGGCGCAGTGGAGGAAGAGCACATGGTGGAGAGACAGCAGGATAGTGCTAAGTACAGCAACGAGGAGGAGGAGGAAAGGCTGGAGCCTGAAACGTCCCGATCCAGAAGGAGATTGAAGGACTCAAATATGTCCTTTGGGGAGATGTTGGAAATGGTGGACATCCTGAAGAAGGCCGACTATGATGGAAAGTATGGGCCTTACCCCAACCACAATGTCCGAAAGGCCAAGATCATGGCGAATGTGGTCAGGAGTCTGCAACGGAAATTCGGGGTACGACGATCGAAAGATCAGCTCAGGAAGCGGTGGTCGGACCTGAAATTACAAGAACATGAGCAGTACAGAAAGATCCGGAGAGTGCTGCAAAAAAGTAAGTAGTTGTGCTGTGTTCCTATTGTTCTTGTGTTTATTACGTTCGTGCTGCTCCATGTGCTTTTAGGAACTGTTGTACAGTTTAAAATGGCAACTTTCATGTTCATGGGCACATTATTCGTTTGGATCACACATTTTTCGTTGCAAATATAAAATACCATTGTTTAGCCCATATGCATTTGGCCACCATTTTGATGCCCTATACTTGTCTTCAAAGAATTGGGTTGTGTAGATGGCTTTGTTACTAGAATGAAATGCAAACTAGATTGTGTGTAAGGAGAGGACACTGAGCAGCTGTTTTCACATCTGGACACTGGAGCACTAGTGTGGGACCCCATAACACCCTTTTTATTAGGGGCGCCACACAGGTGCTCCAGTGTATACTATAGGGGGGTCTCCATCTGTGAAGCTTGTACAAAACAGGTAAAGTATTGAAGCTTGACAAAGGACACTAAAAAAGCTACATCTTGGAACTCTGCTAAAATAGACAATTGTACCCCACTTCCAAGCAATGTTTCATCTTTAGAGTTCTGCCATCAAATATCTGTGTGCTAATTATACCATTTTTGTTTTACATAGGGGAGAAAAGACTCGGAGGACACCCCTCATCCGAGGAGACCAGAGCCCCCCCCCTCTGGAAGAAGGGAAAATCCCCCCAACACAAGCTGAGCAGGAGGAAGAAGATGTGGTGGAACTAGTCACCACAACAGGTGAGTGTCTGCAACCACAGGCTCAGATAGGAGATGGATGCCGGCATTTTTTTTAGACCTAATTTATTTTGGGGTTTCCTTTCTTTTTAGGTGATCGTGAGGTTGTGGATGAAGATCCTTTCACATCCGAAAGTGCCCAGATCCTGATCGGGGAGATCATGGGGTGTAATTTACAATTGGAAAACATCAAGCAAAACATCAATGATGTTATTCCAAAATATAAAAACATCATTGATGTTTTGGGGCGAGTTCAAAGCCCCTCCAAATCACTTTCTTCTTTTGTCTGCTACAATGTGCGAAATGTTTTTGTGATTTTTCCCAAAGCCAAAATTGGAGGATGCACACAGTGTGCCAACATGTGCTATCTGCCATCACGGGAGATCAATGGACGCGTTTTGGGTGTGCAACCCCTTCCTCAATAATAAAGTAGCGGTGAGGAAGGGCTTTCTCCCCCAAAACACGTCCCTTGATCCCCCCTGATGGCAGATAGCACATGTTGACATTGTGAAATTTGTGTGCATCTTCCAAATTTGGCTTTTCCAGGGGTGATTTCCCCCCATCTGAACGCAATATCAAACACAGTTCCTAAATACTCATGTCTGATATTGCCTTCAAGTTCTACCAAATGTGAACTTTGTAAGATCAAGATTTGTGTCTTTCTTGTGGGTTTTACACAGGCCTGTTTACTATAAAATGCACATTTTGATTTTGGATAATGACACCACAAAATATGTTATACAACAAACATGTCGGTTTGTCAGAAAAACCTTTGGTAAATGCACATGTGATTGTGCTGGTATTATAAAGATTGTTCATCAAGAATGTGTGGATTATTGTCTCAACGCTACAACACTTTTGGGGTGATGTAATTGTTGTTTTATGAGAAAATGGGGGGAATTTCCTAAGGGCAAATCCTCTTTGCACTACAAGTGCAGTTTCAGTGCAGTTGCAAGTGCACTTGTAGTGAAAAGTGTCTTTGCATTTAGTAAATAACAGCCAACAGTGCTTTGTAAGGTTACACAATCACGACATTTTCTGGACTCCACACATTTCTGTCAGGGTCAGCTCAAACAAACACAAGCAGTAAATGTCCACAAAGAAGAGCCTGGGGGGAGATGCCTGTCGAGAACTTGAGGTCCTGCAGGCTTCTCCCTGTGGCCAAATACCGCAAGGTAGCGACCAACCTCTGCTCCGGAGTGATGGCTTGCCTCATGCAGGTATCCTGCCTGCTGATATAGGGGGTCAGCGAAGCCAACAAACAGTGAAACACGGGGTCCGTCATCCTGAGAAAGTTCCTGAAATCATCAGGATTATTCTCACGGATCTCACGGAGCAAAGGCATATGACAGAACTGGTCACGCTGAAGCAACCAATTCTTGGTCCATTAACTCCTCCCCACCCTGTTCATGGACTGGACTTGTGTCAAGGTCAGGACCCCAACACCAAGCCCCCACACAGCACGAACTGTACGAGGAGTACGCATACGAAACATGGCTATAAAACGGTCGGCTGCTCAGAACGAAGTAACAGAACGCACTGAAGGACAGCAAGGCCTGTGAAGAGCGACCTGAAAAACAGCAACGAGCGGACAAGATCGCACAGAAAACTCCGATACGAACTGACTGCACGCACTGAAGAGCAGATACAAACCCACAAGCACAAACTGAACGGCAGAAAACGATCTGAAAGCCACGAGTCTGAAAAAGCGCGAATCGTCTCTCACCAAACTTTTACTAACACGAGATTAGCAAAAGGAGCCCAAAGGGTGCCGCGCTTGGTTCTGAACCGGCCTTTTCTAGTCTCGTCGTACGTGATTGACGTCACCGCGTTCTTGGCGATCGGAAATTCCGACAACTTTGTGCGACCGTGTGTAGGCAAAACAAGTTTGAGCCAACATCCGTAGGAAAAAATCCGAGGATTTTGTTGTCGGAATGTCCGATCAATGTCCGACCATGTGTACGGGGCATAAGTGTATAGGGGTCACCTGGAAACTTCTCAAGAAGCCAGGGACACAAGGAGTCATGAGGAATATTCTCAGGAAGCCAGGGACACTACTAATCTTCTTCATTAGGAATGGAGGTTCATCGTTTCGGAAATCACTGGGAAATGCTGTGGTACCTGGCACTAGCTGTTTCTCGGGCAATGCCTGAAGGAATGTGCCAAGCTTAAATAGAAAAAGAGATGGCCTGACTGGACTGGGTGTATGGCTAATTGAATTACCAGCAGGTGAATAACCAGTCTTGAACACAAGTTTTGTGGGATAACAGGTAACAGCAGAAACTTACAAGTTAAAGCCATGGAACTACATGTATCAGCATGCTTGTAGATCTTTGGGAACAGAGGAGACAGATCTGCAGCAAAACACCAGGGAAAAATAAAATAATTTGCATAAATTGTTAGTGTAACATTAAAGCAGAGTTCTGCTTAAAAAAAGTCAGCAGCTACAAATACTGCAGCTGCTGATTTTTAACAATCGGACATTTACCTGTCCAGGGAGCCCGCCATGTGGGGGAGTAAAGCCCCACTCGTCTCCCCTTCCTCTCTGCGGTGCCAGCATTGTAACTGTGGGCACCCACTGTTGCTTCACAGCCAGGCACCCACGGCGCATGCGCGAGCCATGCCACGCTCTGTGACTGGCTGGGCAATCATCTGGGACCTGTGACGTGTCCCAGATGATTGCCAAGAGGGAGGGGGAGAGGTGAACTCCCTTCCAGTGCCGCGGTGTGCCGGGAGGAAGTGGGAACTGGGACCCTCTAAAAAGAGGGTATCTGCTCCCCCCCAAAAAAATTAAATGCCAAATGTGGCATGTCAAGGGTTCACCTCCCTTAAAGCAGACGTTCCATTTTTGGGTGGAACTCCGCTTTAAGATAACATAAAGGAGTATAGCCAAAGCTATGTTGGCTATACTCCTCCTGGGGATCACAAGAGGCAGGGGTTGCACAGGCAGGAATTGTATTGGCAACTATCATTTTGGATAAATTATTCATATTGGATTAAGTATTACACTTTGGCTCTAAAAAGCTCTTCTCTATTCCTTCACAGGTAATCTATGCTACCTTCGAATTCCACCTTTAACCGCTTGCTGACCATCCGCCGCAGTTATGCCCGCATCACAGTGGATGAGGAGCACCGTTCGGCTCCCTCACAAGAAGAATTCCCAGCACTACCATTTTGGGACAACATGCTGAGAGAGGAGATGGACACAATACCCTCCCCAGACGCCACAGCATCCCAATCCGGCATGGACAGAGGTAAGAGGCTGGCTTCTTCTCCAGCCCTCTCCCCCAGCAAAGAGCCCCAGCCCAAGAAGCATCAATGGGCAGACAGGGACACTGATACAACACACATCCCTGCTCTGGCAGCAGTCCCTGCATCAGATAATCCTGTTACTGAATCCATGCTAAAATCAATGCTCCTCACATTGCAAAAAGATCTCCACAGGGAATTACAACTCTCTGTCTCCCAAATACATGACAGGGTAGACTGCCTAGAAGGAAGAGCTCATATGCTTGAAGAGAGCATGCATGACCATGTCAGAGCCCACAATTAATTACTGGATGCACATAAGAATCATGCATCCGAAATACACCACATAAAATTAAAATTGGCAGATTTGGAAGATCGTTCCAGGAGGAACAATATAAAATTTAGAGGTGTTCCCGAATCTGTCAAATCGAATGAAATTACTCCTTACTTACAACAGTTGTTCTCACGTTTACTGCCTCGTTTGAATGCACGGGATATTACCATTGACCGGGCGCACAGGATCGCCAAACCTGCGCAAGAACCAAGAACCTGAACCAAGAAATCCCAGATGATGACGACAATGTCTATGTAGGGCTTGATGAAACCCATGATGAAAGTTACACATTACGCTCCATTACAGTCACCCTTCCCCGAGATGCAACACCGTAGGGCTATAGGGACAGATAGCACCTGGCGGAATTTCACCAGCTGTATTGAGGAGGGTGGTGAGCTAGTTACAGCCCTTTCTCTACATACAGCTTAAAAGAGTTGCAGTCAGTGAAATGAGCCGGGTGGAAATGACAGGTTGTTCTCCAGTGTGAGGGACAGTTTTAGGAAATACGCATTTCAAGGGGGGACTGTAATGGAATGTGATTATGAGCGTTATTGTGAAATGCCTATTTCTAATATAATCGCATAGATATAAGTGCTTATTTTCTTATAACCAGCTATTAGCCTTAATCATGCTCAAATGAGATGTCTGCCAGCTTCTCCTTTCATGTGAAACAGAACTGCAAGAGTTAAAGTACAAAGAACAAAGTTAAGAAGTTTGCACCTATTTTCAGACCTATGAGACTACACTCAAAAGACACAGAAACTGAAAATAAGACACCGTAATTAGCTATGATAGTCTGCTATCTCCTTATACAGATATAACCCAGCAAAGCTTACATTTCATCACAATAATGAATATGTATAATTTGTGGTTTGTACACGCTTGTTTTATTTGATATTTGATTTGATAACGAAATATCCGGCTCTCAATATATCATTTTGAGCCCAGGAAGTAAAGGTTAGAAGTACCAAACTTACTGAACGTGTCCGTGTCAGTGATTTGTGGTTGAATGTGCACATTTTCACATCGAAGGTTAATTTGGCCAGGGGGACAGAAACAAGAGTACCGAGCGGTTCTGTTCCGTCCAAAACATCCTTGAAGACTTCTCTGCCTGGCTACCTTACTTTCTCTCTTCTGAAATCACAACAATCATTCTTGGTGACTTCAACATCCATGTTAATCTTAACATTCTCGCTACTTCTAAATTTCTGAACCTAACCTCCTCTTTTGACCTGAAACAATGGGCTTCTACTGCCTTGACCACATATTCTCCTACCTATGCACTCCACACAGCCTCTCCAACATTCCTTTTCCTCTCTGTGATCACCACCTTATTAGTTTCACTCTCTCCTTGTCTTCCTCCTCTTTGCCTTCCAACTACCAAACAATTACCAGTGGAAACCTTCGCCATCTTAACCCTTCTCTTCTTTTTTCTCCTACAGATTGTCTCTATGTCAAAAGCTCATCCTTGTCCTGCCTCAACTTGGCCACTACTATCGACAACAGTTCACCGTCATGCACCCTGGATACCTTGGCCCCCCTCACTATGCACAGAATCAGGCCCCGACCGCTACGACCCTGGCAGACAGAAATTACCAAAATCCTCAAAAAAACAGAGCCATGCTCTTGAGCGTCTGTGGCGTAAGACAAAGTTACAGCAAGATTTCAGCCAATATAAATCTGACCTCCAAAAATACTATTCCTGTCTCCACACTGCCAAACAGACTTACTTTATCACTCTCATTAACACGCAGTCCCTCTCACGCAGTCCCCGTCAACTCTTTTCTAGCTTTAATGCTCTACTTCGTCTGCCATTACCTCCACCCACTAACTTACTCAATGCCCAGGAGATACTAATCACTTCAAAAATAAGATTGAGATAATTCGTCTTGAGATCTCCTCCACTCTACAGATATCTGTACATTTTTCGTTGCAAATATAAAATACCATTGTTTAGCCCATATGCATTTGGCCACCATTTTGATGCCCTATACTTGTCTTCAAAGAATTGGGTTGTGTAGATGGCTTTGTTACTAGAATGAAATGCAAACTAGATTGTGTGTAAGGAGAGGACACTGAGCAGCTGTTTTCACATCTGGACACTGGAGCACTAGTGTGGGACCCCATAACACCCTTTTTATTAGGGGCGCCACACAGGTGCTCCAGTGTATACTATAGGGGGGTCTCCATCTGTGAAGCTTGTACAAAACAGGTAAAGTATTGAAGCTTGACAAAGGACACTAAAAAAGCTACATCTTGGAACTCTGCTAAAATAGACAATTGTACCCCACTTCCAAGCAATGTTTCATCTTTAGAGTTCTGCCATCAAATATCTGTGTGCTAATTATACCATTTTTGTTTTACATAGGGGAGAAAAGACTCGGAGGACACCCCTCATCCGAGGAGACCAGAGCCCCCCCCCCCTCTGGAAGAAGGGAAAATCCCCCCAACACAAGCTGAGCAGGAGGAAGAAGATGTGGTAGAACTAGTCACCACAACAGGTGAGTGTCTGCAACCACAGGCTCAGATAGGAGATGGATGCCGGCATTTTTTTTAGACCTAATTTATTTTGGGGTTTCCTTTCTTTTTAGGTGATCGTGAGGTTGTGGATGAAGATCCTTTCACATCCGAAAGTGCCCAGATCCTGATCGGGGAGATCATGGGGTGTAATTTACAATTGGAAAACATCAAGCAAAACATCAATGATGTTATTCCAAAATATAAAAACATCATTGATGTTTTGGGGCGAGTTTAAAGCCCCTCCAAATCACTTTCTTCTTTTGTCTGCTACAATGTGCGAAATGTTTTTGTGATTTTTCCCAAAGCCAAAATTGGAGGATGCACACAGTGTGCCAACATGTGCTATCTGCCATCACGGGAGATCAATGGACGCGTTTTGGGTGTGCAACCCCTTCCTCAATAATAAAGTAGCGGTGAGGAAGGGCTTTCTCCCCCAAAACACGTCCCTTGATCCCCCCTGATGGCAGATAGCACATGTTGACATTGTGAAATTTGTGTGCATCTTCCAAATTTGGCTTTTCCAGGGGTGATTTCCCCCCATCTGAACGCAATATCAAACACAGTTCCTAAATACTCATGTCTGATATTGCCTTCAAGTTCTACCAAATGTGAACTTTGTAAGATCAAGATTTGTGTCTTTCTTGTGGGTTTTACACAGGCCTGTTTACTATAAAATGCACATTTTGATTTTGGATAATGACACCACAAAATATGTTATACAACAAACATGTCGGTTTGTCAGAAAAACCTTTGGTAAATGCACATGTGATTGTGCTGGTATTAAAAAGATTGTTCATCAAGAATGTGTGGATTATTGTCTCAACGCTACAACACTTTTGGGGTGATGTAATTGTTGTTTTATGAGAAAATGGGGGGAATTTCCTAAGGGCAAATCCTCTTTGCACTACAAGTGCAGTTTCAGTGCAGTTGCAAGTGCACTTGTAGTGAAAAGTGTCTTTGCATTTAGTAAATAACAGCCAACAGTGCTTTGTAAGGTTACACAATCACGACATTTTCTGGACTCCACACATTTCTGTCAGGGTCAGCTCAAACAAACACAAGCAGTAAATGTCCACAAAGAAGAGCCTGGGGGGAGATGCCTGTCGAGAACTTGAGGTCCTGCAGGCTTCTCCCTGTGGCCAAATACCGCAAGGTAGCGACCAACCTCTGCTCCGGAGTGATGGCTTGCCTCATGCAGGTATCCTGCCTGCTGATATAGGGGGTCAGCGAAGCCAACAAACAGTGAAACACGGGGTCCGTCATCCTGAGAAAGTTCCTGAAATCATCAGGATTATTCTCACGGATCTCACGGAGCAAAGGCATATGACAGAACTGGTCACGCTGAAGCAACCAATTCTTGGTCCATTAACTCCTCCCCACCCTGTTCATGGACTGGACTTGTGTCAAGGTCAGGACCCCAACACCAAGCCCCCACACAGCACGAACTGTACGAGGAGTACGCATACGAAACATGGCTATAAAACGGTCGGCTGCTCAGAACGAAGTAACAGAACGCACTGAAGGACAGCAAGGCCTGTGAAGAGCGACCTGAAAAACAGCAACGAGCGGACAAGATCGCACAGAAAACTCCGATACGAACTGACTGCACGCACTGAAGAGCAGATACAAACCCACAAGCACAAACTGAACGGCAGAAAACGATCTGAAAGCCACGAGTCTGAAAAAGCGCGAATCGTCTCTCACCAAACTTTTACTAACACGAGATTAGCAAAAGGAGCCCAAAGGGTGCCGCGCTTGGTTCTGAACCGGCCTTTTCTAGTCTCGTCGTACGTGATTGACGTCACCGCGTTCTTGGCGATCGGAAATTCCGACAACTTTGTGCGACCGTGTGTAGGCAAAACAAGTTTGAGCCAACATCCGTAGGAAAAAATCTGAGGATTTTGTTGTCGGAATGTCCGATCAATGTCCGACCGTGTGTACGGGGCATAAGTGTATAGGGGTCACCTGGAAACTTCTCAAGAAGCCAGGGACACAAGGAGTCATGAGGAATATTCTCAGGAAGCCAGGGACACTACTAATCTTCTTCATTAGGAATGGAGGTTCATCGTTTCGGAAATCACTGGGAAATGCTGTGGTACCTGGCACTAGCTGTTTCTCGGGCAATGCCTGAAGGAATGTGCCAAGCTTAAATAGAAAAAGAGATGGCCTGACTGGACTGGGTGCATGGCTAATTGAATTACCAGCAGGTGAATAACCAGTCTTGAACACAAGTTTTGTGGGATAACAGGTAACAGCAGAAACTTACAAGTTAAAGCCATGGAACTACATGTACCAGCATGCTTGTAGATCTTTGGGAACAGAGGAGACAGATCTGCAGCAAAACACCAGGGAAAAATAAAATAATTTGCATAAATTGTTAGTGTAACATTAAAGCAGAGTTCTGCTTAAAAAAAGTCAGCAGCTACAAATACTGCAGCTGCTGATTTTTAACAATCAGACACTTACCTGTCCAGGGAGCCCGCCATGTGGGGGAGTAAAGCCCCACTCATCTCCCCTTCCTTTCTGCGGTGCCAGCATTGTAACTGTGGGCACCCACTGTTGCTTCACAGCCAGGCTCTGTGACTGGCTGGGCAATCATCTGGGACCTGTGACGTGTCCCAGATGATTGCCAAGAGGGAGGGGGAGAGGTGAACTCCCTTCCAGTGCCGCGGTGTGCCGGGAGGAAGTGGGAACTGGGACCCTCTAAAAAGAGGGTATCTGCTCCCCCCCAAAAAAATTAAATGCCAAATGTGGCATGTCAAGGGTTCACCTCCCTTAAAGCAGACGTTCCATTTTTGGGTGGAACTCCGCTTTAAGATAACATAAAGGAGTATAGCCAAAGCTATGTTGGCTATACTCCTCCTGGGGATCACAGGAGGCAGGGGTTGCACAGGCAGGAATTGTATTGGCAACTATCATTTTGGATAAATTATTCATATTGGATTAAGTATTACACTTTGGCTCTAAAAAGCTCTTCTCTATTCCTTCACAGGTAATCTATGCTACCTTCGAATTCCACCTTTAACCGCTTGCTGACCATCCGCCGCAGTTATGCCCGCATCACAGTGGATGAGGAGCACCGTTCGGCTCCCTCACAAGAAGAATTCCCAGCACTACCATTTTGGGACAACATGCTGAGAGAGGAGATGGACACAATACCCTCCCCAGATGCCACAGCATCCCAATCCGGCATGGACAGAGGTAAGAGGCTGGCTTCTTCTCCAGCCCTCTCCCCCAGCAAAGAGCCCCAGCCCAAGAAGCATCAATGGGCAGACAGGGACACTGATACAACACACATCCCTGCTCTGGCAGCAGTCCCTGCATCAGATAATCCTGTTACTGAATCCATGCTAAAATCAATGCTCCTCACATTGCAAAAAGATCTCCACAGGGAATTACAACTCTCTGTCTCCCAAATACATGACAGGGTAGACTGCCTAGAAGGAAGAGCTCATATGCTTGAAGAGAACATGCATGACCATGTCAGAGCCCACAATTAATTACTGGATGCACATAAGAATCATGCATCCGAAATACACCACATAAAATTAAAATTGGCAGATTTGGAAGATCGTTCCAGGAGGAACAATATAAAATTTAGAGGTGTTCCCGAATCTGTCAAATCGAATGAAATTACTCCTTACTTACAACAGTTGTTCTCACGTTTACTGCCTCGTTTGAATGCACGGGATATTACCATTGACCGGGCGCACAGGATCGCCAAACCTGCGCAAGAACCAAGAACCTGAACCAAGAAATCCCAGATGATGACGACAATGTCTATGTAGGGCTTGATGAAACCCATGATGAAAGTTACACATTACGCACCATTACAGTCACCCTTCCCCGAGATGCAACACCGTAGGGCTATAGGGACAGATAGCACCTGGCGGAATTTCACCAGCTGTATTGAGGAGGGTGGTGAGCTAGTTACAGCCCTTTCTCTACATACAGCTTAAAAGAGTTGCAGTCAGTGAAATGAGCCGGGTGGAAATGACAGGTTGTTCTCCAGTGTGAGGGACAGTTTTAGGAAATACGCATTTCAAGGGGGGACTGTAATGGAATGTGATTATGAGCGTTATTGTGAAATGCCTATTTCTAATATAATCGCATAGATATAAGTGCTTATTTTCTTATAACCAGCTATTAGCCTTAATCATGCTCAAATGAGATGTCTGCCAGCTTCTCCTTTCATGTGAAACAGAACTGCAAGAGTTAAAGTACAAAGAACAAAGTTAAGAAGTTTGCACCTATTTTCAGACCTATGAGACTACACTCAAAAGACACAGAAACTGAAAATAAGACACCGTAATTAGCTATGATAGTCTGCTATCTCCTTATACAGATATAACCCAGCAAAGCTTACATTTCATCACAATAATGAATATGTATAATTTGTGGTTTGTACACGCTTGTTTTATTTGATATTTGATTTGATAACGAAATATCCGGCTCTCAATATATCATTTTGAGCCCAGGAAGTAAAGGTTAGAAGTACCAAACTTACTGAACGTGTCCGTGTCAGTGATTTGTGGTTGAATGTGCACATTTTCACATCGAAGGTTAATTTGGCCAGGGGGACAGAAACAAGAGTACCGAGCGGTTCTGTTCCGTCCAAAACATCCTTGAAGACTTCTCTGCCTGGCTACCTTACTTTCTCTCTTCTGAAATCACAACAATCATTCTTGGTGACTTCAACATCCATGTTAATCTTAACATTCTCGCTACTTCTAAATTTCTGAACCTAACCTCCTCTTTTGACCTGAAACAATGGGCTTCTACTGCCTTGACCACATATTCTCCTACCTATGCACTCCACACAGCCTCTCCAACATTCCTTTTCCTCTCTGTGATCACCACCTTATTAGTTTCACTCTCTCCTTGTCTTCCTCCTCTTTGCCTTCCAACTACCAAACAATTACCAGTGGAAACCTTCGCCATCTTAACCCTTCTCTTCTTTTTTCTCCTACAGATTGTCTCTATGTCAAAAGCTCATCCTTGTCCTGCCTCAACTTGGCCACTTCTATCGACAACAGTTCACTGTCATGCACCCTGGATACCTTGGCCCCCCTCACTATGCACAGAATCAGGCCCCGACCGCTACGACCCTGGCAGACAGAAATTACCAAAATCCTCAAAAAAACAGAGCCATGCTCTTGAGCGTCTGTGGCGTAAGACAAAGTTACAGCAAGATTTCAGCCAATATAAATCTGACCTCCAAAAATACTATTCCTGTCTCCACACTGCCAAACAGACTTACTTTATCACTCTCATTAACACGCAGTCCCTCTCACGCAGTCCCCGTCAACTCTTTTCTAGCTTTAATGCTCTACTTCGTCTGCCATTACCTCCACCCACTAACTTACTCAATGCCCAGGAGATACTAATCACTTCAAAAATAAGATTGAGATAATTCGTCTTGAGATCTCCTCCACTCTACAGATATCTCCCTCACTTTACACTCTTTTCCCTCCTGTACAATCAAAACTCTTGTTTAATCCAACTACTACAGAGGAAGTCAATAAACTTTTTTATAATGCCCACATAACCTCCTGTCCGCTGGACCCCATTCCTTCTCAAATACTACTGTCACCCTCTGAATATATCCTACACTCTTTAACTCATATCTTCAACCTCTCCCTCTCTACTGGCATCTTCCCCAACCCTCTGAAACATGCACTAGTCACTCCCATATCAAAAAAGGTCTCACTTGACCCCACCAATCTTAGCAACCTAAGAACAATCTCCTTATTCCCTTTTGCTCCCAAATCCTTGAATGTTTAGTCTACAACTGAGTGAGCGACCATCTCATTGAGCCTTCTTGATCCCCTTCGGTCTATATTTCATCCACAGCACTCCACAGAAACTGCTCTCCTAAAACTCACAAACGACTTGCTAACATCTAAAACCAACGGTCATTAGTCTCTTACTCTTGGACCTCTCCTCTGCCTTTGATACAGTTGATCACCCCCTCCTCCTCAAAAAACTGAATTTGCTTGGTATCCATGGCTGTGCTCTCTGTTGGTTCAAATCTTACCTATCACACTGCACCTTCAGTGTCACTTACAACTCTACTTCCTCCTCTCCAACACCTCTTACCGTTGGGGTCCCCCAAGGTTCTGTCCTTGGACCTCTACTATTCTCGATCTACACATCCTCCCTGGGTCAGCCTCCCATGGCTTCCACTACCATTTATATGCTGATGACACACAAATATATCTCTCTACCCCTCAGCCCACCCCATTAGTCTTCTCACACATTACTGATTTACTAACAGACATATCAGGCTGGATGTCACACCACTTCCTCAAACTGAATCTATCTAAAACCAAGCTCATATTATTTCCTCCCCCACGTGCCCCTTCCCCTGACTTCTCTGTCAAGATCAATGGCACAACTATCAGTCCGTCCCCACATGCCAGGGTGCTAGGGGTAACCCTAGACTCTGAACTGTTCTTTCAGGCACACATTAAATCCCTGTCCAAATAATGTTGCCTTAGCCTCCGCAACATCTCTAGAATATGCCCCTTTTTAACCATTGAAACCACCAAGCTTATAGTTCACTCCTTGGTCATCTCTCGCCTCGACTACTGCAACTCACTCCTCATTGGACTACCTTTACATACACTATCCCCCCTTCAGTCCATAATGAATGCTGCTGCAAGACTCACCCACCTTGCCAACCGTTCAGTGTCCTCCACCCTCTCTGCCAATCCCTGCACTGGCTTCCTGTCACCCAACTAATACAATTCAAAGTACTAATAATAATTTACAAAGCCGTCCACAACTCTGCCCCCAGCTACATCACTAACCTAGTCTCAAAATACCAACCAAGCCGCTCTCTTCAGTCCTCCCAAGACCTCCTGCTCTCTAGCTCCCTTGTCACCTCCTCCCATGCTCGCCTACAGAATTCCTCCAGAGCTTCTCCCATCCTTTGGAACTAACTACCCCAATCTGTCTGACTGTCCCCTAATCTATCCATCTTTAGACAATCCCTGAAAACCCTTCTCTTTAACTGATTGCCGCCCAGCCGATCACAGGTGGTACCAACCCACTTCACACGGCGCATACGTGCGTTCTCGAGCACGCTGCGCGTGCACATCGGTGGCGGTGTGTTCCCGGGAACACTGCTCATCACCGATGCTGGTAAACAGCCATTGGCTGGTGGCTTGTTACCACATGATCCTTTCACAGCCAATCACTAAATGTCAACAAACCGCGGTAACAAGATGTTACCGGGTTCTCCTCCTCACACACTGATCATGTGTGAGAAGGAGATTGCGGTAACATCTCGTTACCGCTTACAGTGTACACCAATCACACTGATTGCCCCACCCAATAAAGAGGACCTGTCACCACCCATCAAAGTACCTGTCACAGTTCATCTGAGTACCTGTCAGCCCATATAAGTACCTATCACAGTCCATCAGGGGACCCGAGTACCTGTCACAGTCCATCAGAGTACCTGAGTACCTGTCACAGTCATCAGAGTACCTGAGTACCTGCCACAGTCCATCAGAGTACCTGAGTACCTGTCACAGTCCATCTGAGTACCCGAGTACCTGTCACAGTCCATCTGAGTACCCGAGTACCTGTCACAGTCCATCTGCGTACCCAAGTACCTGTCACAGTTCATCTGAGTACCCAAGTACCTGAGTACCTGTCATAGTCCATATGAGTACCTGAGTACCTGTCACAGTCCATATGAGTACCTGAGTACCTGTCACCGCCCTTCAGAGTTCCTGAATACCAGTCACCAGCCCATCAGAGTACCTTAGTACCTATCTGTAGCCCATCAGAGTACCCGAGTACTTTTCACCAGGCCATCAGAGTACCCGAGTACCTGTCACCAGGCCATCAGAGTACCCGAGTACCTGTCACCAGGCCATCAGAGTACCCGAGTACCTGTCACCAGCCCCTCAGAGTACCCGAGTACCTGTCTGCAGCTCATCAAGTTACCCAAGTACCTGTCTCCAGCCCATCAGAGTACCCGAGTACCTTTCTGCAGCCCATCAGAGTACCCGAGTACCTTTCTGCAGCCCATCAGAGTACCAGAGTACCTATTTGCAGCCCATGCCTCATAGAATATACATTGGGGTGTTTGCTTTCCAAAATTGGGTCATTTTGTGGGTAATTCCATTGTCCTGGTGCTCAAGGACCTTTAAAAGTGCGATAGGTAGGAATGAAATGAGATGTGTAATTTATGCTCCTAGAACGCCTGAAGGTACTACTTCAATGTTAGGCCTCTGTATGTGGCCAGGCTGTGTAAAAGTCTCACACATGTGGTATCGCCATACTCGGGAAGAGTAGCAGAATGTATTTTGGGGTGTAATTTTTTCTATATACATGCTATGTGTCAGAAATATCTTATAAACTGACAACCTTGTGTAAAAAAAAATGCGTTTTCATTTTTTTCCCACATTTTCCAAAAACTTCTGGAAAAAAATGAACCGTTCAAAAGAGTCATTATGCCTCATAGATTATAAATTGGGGTGTTTTCTTTCCAAAATGGGGTCATTTTGTGGGCAATTCCATTGTCCTGGTGCTCCAGGGCCTTCAAAATAGGTGGTTGAGAAATGAGATGTGTCATTTATGCTCGTAGAACGCCTGAAGGTGCTACTTCAATGTTGGTCCTCTGTATGTGGCCAGGCTGTGTAAAAGTCTCACACACGTGGTATCGTCATACTCTGGAAGAGTAGCAGAAGGTATTTTTAGGTGTAATTTGTTGTATGCATATGCTGTGTGTGAGAAATAACCTGATAATATGACAATTTTGTAAAAAAAAAATCTTCATTTTGCAAAAAATTGTTGGAAAAAATTACAATTCAAAAAAACTCACCATGCTACTTACTTAATACCTTGGCTAGGGATGAGCTTCGAGTTCGAGTCGAACTCATGTTCTACTCGAACATTGGCTGTTCGCAAGTTTGCCGAACAGCAAACAATTTGGGGTGTTCGCGGCAAATTCGAATGCCGCAGAACACCCTTTAAAAGTCTATGGGAGAAATCAAAAGTGCTAATTTTAAAAGCTTATATGCAAGTTATTGTCATAAAAAGTGTTTGGGGACCCGGGTCCTGCCCCAGGGGACATGGATCAATGCAAAAAAAAGTTTTAAAAACGGACGTTTTTTCAGGAGCAGTGATTTTATTAATGCTTAAAGTCAAACAATAAAAGTGTAATATCCCTTTAAATTTCGTACCTGGGGGGTGTCTATAGTATGCCTGTAAAGGGGCGCATGTTTCCTGTGTTTAGAACAGTCTGACAGCAAAATGACATTTGGAAGGAAAAAACTCATTTAAAACTACCCGCGGCTATTGCATTGCCGACAATACACATAGAAGTTCATTGATAAAAACAGCATGGGAATTCCCCACAGGGCAACCTCGAACCAAAATAAAAAAAAAAAATGATGTGGGGGTCCCCCTAAATTCCATACAAGGCCCTTCAGGTCTGGTATGGATATTAAGGGGAACCCCAGCCAAAATTAAAAAAAAAAATTGACGTGGGGTTCCCCCTAAATTCCATACCAGACCCTTCAGGTCTGGTATGGATTTTAAGGGGAACCCCGCGCCAAAAAAAAAAAAAAAACAGCGTGGGGTCCCCCCAAAAATCCATACCAGACCCTTATCCAAGCACGCAACCTGGCAGGCCGCAGGAAAAGAGGGGGGGATGAGAGTGCGGCCCCCCCCCCTCCTGAACCGTACCAGGCCACATGCCCTCAACATTGGGAGGGTGCTTTGGGGTAGCCCCCCAAAACACCTTGTCCCCATGTTGATGAAGACAAGGGCCTCATCCCCACAACCCTGGCCGGTGGTTGTGGGGGTCTGCGGGCGGGGGGCTTATCGGAATCTGGAAGCCCCCTTTAACAAGGGGACCCCCAGATCCCGCCCCCCCCCCCTGTGTGAAATGGTAAGGGGGTACTTACCCCTACCATTTCACTAAAAAACTGTCAAAAATGTTAAAAATGACAAGAGACAGTTTTTGACAATTCCTTTATTTAAATGCTTCTTCTTTCTCCTTCATCTTCTTCTGGTTCTTCTGGCTCTTTTGGTTCTTCCTCTGGCGTTCTCGTCCAGCATCTCCTCCGCGGTGTCTTCTATCTTCTTCTCCTCGGGCCGCTCCGCACCCATGGCATGGGGGGGAGGCTCCCGCTCTTCTCTTCATCTTCTTCTCTTCTTCATCTTCTTCTTCATCTTCTTCTTCTTCTTCTTCTCTTCTTCCTTCTTCTCTTCTTCCTTCTTCTCTTCTTCATTTCTTCTCCGGGCCGCTCCGCAGCCATGCTGGCATGGGGGGAGGCTCCCACTGTGTGACGGCGTCTCTTCGTCTGACGGTTCTTAAATAACGGGGGGCGGGGCCATCCGGTGACCCCGCCCCCTCTGACGCACGGTGACTTGACGGGACTTCCCTGTGACGTCACGGGGAATGCCACAGGGAAGTCCCGTTATGTCACCGTGCGTCAGAGGGGGGCGGGGTCACCGGGTGGCCCCGCCCCCCATTATTTAAGAACCGTCAGACAAAGAGACGCCGTCACACAGCGGGAGCCTCCCTCCAGGCCACAGCATGGCTGCGGAGCGGCCCGGAGAAGAAATGAAGAAGAGAAGAAGGAAGAAGAGAAGAAGAAGAAGAAGAAGATGAAGATGAAGAAGAGAAGAAGATGAAGAGAAGAGCGGGAGCCTCCCCCCCCATGCCATGGGTGCGGAGCGGCCCGAGGAGAAGAAGATAGAAGACGCCGCGGAGAAGATGCTGGACAAGAACGCCGGAGGAAGAACCAGAAGAGCCAGAAGAACCAGAAGAAGAAGAAGATGAAGGAAGAAAGAAGAAGCATTTAAATAAAGGCATTGTCAAAAACTGTCTCTTGTCATTTTTAACATTTTTGACAGTTTTTTAGTGAAATGGTAGGGGTAAGTACCCCCTTACCATTTCACACAGGGGGGGGGCCGGGATCTGGGGGTCCCCTTGTTAAAGGGGGTTTCCAGATTCCGATAAGCCCCCCGCCTGCAGACCCCCACAACCACCGGCCAGGGTTGTGGGAATGAGGCCCTTGTCTTCATCAACATGGGGACAAGGTGTTTTGGGGGGCTACCCCAAAGCACCCTCCCAATGTTGAGGGCATGTGGCCTGGTACGGTTCAGGAGGGGGGGGGCCGCACTCTCGTCCCCCCCTCTTTTCCTGCGGCCTGCCAGGTTGCATGCTCAGATAAGGGTCTGGTATGGATTTTTGGGGGGACCCCACGCCGTTTTTTTTTTTTTTTTTTTTGGCGTGGGGTTCCCCTTAAAATCCATACCAGACCTGAAGGGTCTGGTATGGAATTTAGGGGGAACCCCACGTCAATTTTTTTTTTTAATTTTGGTTCGGGGTTGCCCTGTGGGGAATTCCCATGCCGTTTTTATCAATGAACTTCTATGTGTATTGTCGGCAATGCAATAGCCGCGGTAGTTTTAAATGTGTTTTTTCCTTCAAAATGTCATTTTGCTGTCAGACTGTTCTAAACACGGGAAACATGCGCCCCTTTACAGGCATACTATAGACACCCCCCAGGTATGAAATTTAAAGGGATATTACACTTTTATTGTTTGACTTTAAGCATTATTAAAATCACTGCTCCTGAAAAAACGGCCGTTTTTAAAACTTTTTTTTGCATTGATTCATGTCCCCTGGGGGAAGACCCGGGTCCCCAAACACTTTTATTGACAATAACTTGCATATTAGCCTTTAAAATTAGCACTTTTGATTATTCATGTTCGTGTCCCATAGACTTTAACGGCGTTCGCGTGTTCGAGCGAATTTTTTTCCTGTTCGCATGTTCTGCGAACCGAACAGGGGGGTGTTCGGCTCATCCCTAACCTTGGCATGTCTACTTTCTAAAAAGGGGTCATTTGGGGGGTATTTGTACTTTTCTGACTTGTTAGTGTCTCAAGACACTGAAGGCCTGATCTGATGTGATCAATTTTTCGCGATTGGCACCATAGTTTGTAGACTCTATAACTTTCACAAAGACCAAATAATATACACTAATTTGGGTCATTTTTTTTTAACAAGAAAAGAAATGTTTATTCAATTTTTACAATACAAGCGATGCATATACACAGTTGTACACAGAAATACTGTTACATGACTTGTCACAGGACGAATGAGCGACACCTTAAAACAGGGTAAAGATGTATAGAGGTGTTGAATTACATCACATTAGATCTGAGATAATAGGTTCCAGTAGTACTATTTTAGGAGGTCTTGGTGACGGGGGGAGGAGAGAGGGGTGGGACTGGGAGGGGAAGAGGAAAGGGGGGGGAAGGGGGGAGAGGGCCGGAGAAAGGACCACATCCATCTTGCTAGGTTCACAGCGCTCAAACAATGATTTGACATTCAGAAGATCAAAACAGTGGTAAACTATTGCAGGGCGGGTCCAACAGCAACATCACGGTGATCATCCTCACCCTCTGTGCCCCACGCATCTATCCATCCCGACCATATCTTGTCAAATTTGGCAGGACAGTTTCGGTTGGTATAGGTAAGTTTATATAATGGTAGCATCGAGTTCAATTTAAGGCGCCATGAGGATACTGTGGGTGGGGCATTGTCCTTCCAGTGAAGGAATATCTCTCTACGAGCATAAAATGTAGCATGATTTAAAAATAATCTAGTATATTTGTCCCTTACCTTAGAGTCAAAAACATTGAGCAGCATCAGTTTGGGGTCTCTTCTCAGCTCCAGAGAGGTAACCCGACTAAGGGTGCCAGCTATCACCAACCAATAATCCCTGAGGCGGGGACAGGACCATATCATATGAAAGAAAGTGGTGGAACTCTGACCTCATCCAGGACAGGCCACTGGGATGTTAGGATTCATAATTGTTAACTGCTTTGGAGTGTAATAGGCTCTGTGGAGGAACTTGACCTGCATAAAATGGTCTCTGGCCGAGATCATATTGGTGACAAAGGATGATACACATGACTCCTATTCCTCCTCTGACAGATCTGGGATGTCTATTTTCCATCTATCATGAGTTTTTTCAAGTTTTTTCAATGGAGCTATGGACAGGTGGAAATATAGGGAGGAGAGGGGTTTATCTATGACCCTGGCTGTGAGTAGTCCCTCCACAGAGTCTGATTTCAATATGAGTTGTGCTGGGAACTGTTTCCTATACGCGTGTCGAAGCTGGTAGTACCTAAACAGCATCCATTCCGGCAGTGAGTAGGCATTTTTGAGATCCGCAAAGGATCTCAGTTTACTTCCTACAACTATATGCTTCAGTTTGACTATACCCTTCCCTGCCCAAACCTATACGTGACTATACATGTGATGAAGCTGGTAGTACCTAAACAGTATCCATCCCGGCAGTGAGAAGGCATTTTTGAGATCCGTAAAGGATCTCAGTTTATCCCCTAGAACTATATGCTTCAGTTTGACTATACCCTTCCCTGCCCAAACCTGGGGGTCAGGAACGGTACTCATATGTGGTAGGTTAGGATTACCCCAAAGAGGAATGTGGGGAGAAAACATCTCGGGGAGGCAAAGCGGGCTTTGGCTTTGTTCCATATATTGATGGTTGTACGCATCAACTCCGTTATGCCAGGGTGAGACCTCGCCCCCTAAACACCACGTTACTGAGAGAGGAGTATGCACCCATTATGTCTGCCTTCAAGGTTACCACTGGGTTGTCCTGCAGTTGGGAAAACCACCATCTGACCATCACCAGAACGGCCGCCCAGAAGTAGATCTTAAAATCTGGTAGGGACAGACCACCCTGGGTGACGGGCAGCTGGAGGGTAGTAATGGTCAGTCGCTGGGACCCACCATTCCAAACAAAGGAAGAAATTATACTTTTTATTCTTGTGAAGAATGAGGCCGGAGGGATTAAGGGGGCATTATGAAAAAGGTAAAGGAATTTTGGGAGATAAACCATTTTAATTAAATTTACCCTACCCACTGGTGATGGGGAAGGGTTCTCCAGGCTATACAATTTTGTGGAAAATTTTTAAGAAGTGGTTGAAGGTTCAGCTCATAATATGAGGACAATGGAGTCCCAATCCTTACTCCCAGGTATTCAAACTCAGATGTCCAGTTTAGAGGGGTGCCTGTTGGTGGATGGGACCTGATGGATTCAGTGAAAAAAGAAGGGATTTCCCCCAGTTAATCTTAATGTCCGAGAATAATCCGAATTCATTTATTATTTGTAGTGCTGGTTGGAGGGAAAAGATGTCTTTGAGGAAAAGGAGGGTATCATCGGCGTATAAGGATATTTTATCTGTTATTACACCAACTTGGATTCCCTTTACTGAGGAAGTGGATCTAATGCTGCCATGGGTTCAATGGCTAGCGCGAACAACCCAGGGGATAGTGGATAGGCCTGTCTGGTGCCCCTGGACAGGAGAAACGGCAAGGATAGTGAATTATTTGTGTGTATACGGGCCGTGGGATTGTGATATAGCATCTGGACCCAGCTAATAAAATGAGGGCCAAATCCAAATTTGCGGAGAACCTCCCAGAGGTAGCACCACTCAACTGAATCAAAAGCCTTTTCGGCATCTAGAGAGGCGATTACCCCTGGGCAGTCCCCGCTCACCCTAGACAGATGAGTGAGGAGACGCCGGATGTTTATGTCAGTCCCTCTGCCCGGCATATACCAGACGGTCCGCGTGCACCAGTGCCATAATCACAGTGTTCAAGCGACCAGCTAACACCTTGGCCAACAGCTTGGCACCCACATTAAGGAGAGATATAAGACGATATGAAGAACAGTGTTCAGGAGGCTTTCCCTGTTTAAGAATGACTACTATAACTGCCTCAGCCATTGTTGGGGGCAACAAATTCCCCTCCATGGCGTTTTGCAGCATTGTTTTGAATAATGGCAGTATTTCTTCTGCATAAGTTTTAAAGAATTCAGCAGGTATGCCATTTTGCCATTTTGCAAGGAGGTGACTGCCCTCTGTAATTCCTCTAATAGGATAGGACCATCTAAAGCTTCCCTGAATGTGGATGTCAGGCAAGGGAGCTCCACCCCGTCAAGATATGTCGCCAGTTCTGCATTGGTGCAATTCATTCAAGAACCATAGAGTTCCCGGTAGAATGACGCAAATCTGTCATTAATGGATGAGGGACCTGTTAGGGTCGTAATGTCCAGGTCATAAATGGTCGAAATAGTCACTGGGGGAGGAGCTTTCCCTCACCAGCCATGCCAGCATACTACCGGTGTTTTCCTCGTGCTTGAAAATTCTTTGGGACTGATGTAGGAATTTAGTCTTAGTGGCTGACGTTCGTAGTAGGAGAACAATTTGGGTTGTTTTTACCAAAGCTTTGTAGCAGTATAAATTTTGGCCAAAATTTATGAAAAAAAAATACTAATTAGCAAAATCTTATGACAGAAACAAAGAAAAAGGCATTTTTTTCACACAATTTATGGTCTTTTTTATTTATAGCACAAAAAATAAAAAAAAATAGTGATTAAATACCACCAAAAGAAAGTTTTATTTGTGTAATTGTCATTCATACTGTGAGAGCGCTGAAAGCTGAAAACTTGTCTGGGAAGGAAGGGGGTGTAAGTGCACTGTATTGAGGTGGTTAAAGAAGCTTATCTTGCTTCTAACTAATACACTGTTTAACTTTCTCCATCAGCTCATCCCCAACAGCTATTACCTTTTGTATCAATTGACCCTCCCTCCTAGATTGTAAGCTCTAGCGAGCAGGGCCCTCTGATTCCTCTTGTACCAAATTGTAATGTAACTGTAATGTCTGCCTTAATTTTGTTAAGCGCTGCACAAACTGTTGGCGCTATATAAATCCTGTATAATAATAATAATAATAGTAATAACACAGAAGAGCTGTGTTTACTTTTGATTTCACATAGTTCTCTATGTAGAGTTTTGTGAAAGTGTCAGAAGCCCAGGAGCTGATTGTTTCAGAAGGCAGTGTAAACCCTGGACAGGACCCAAAAGAGGTGTTGATCCCTGCCACCATTTTAAAATGGTACTGGGAGACAAATGGTTGCTATCCCAGTGCCTCATTTTAAAATGGTGCTAGGAATTCAAATGGATGATTTATTGAAATTCAAGGAAAAAACAGTGTTTAATTTGTGGGACACTGGGACACTCATTGCAATATCATTGATCATTTTTGCACATTCATTCTTTGCTCTGATTTTATCCTGTTTATTACTTTAACTAGCTTTTTTTTTTTTTAATTCTCATTTAGTATTCAAGTCTATTGTTTTAAATATATTATAAATTGCTTATCAGCAGATGATAATTTGTTCTCATAATCTCATCCTTTTTTATTTCTTAGATTACTTTTACTTTTGAGTTTTCTTTTTCTCTTTATCAGTAGAGTCTAATGCCGCGTACACACGACCGGTTTTGCCGTCAGAATAAACTCCGAAGGTTTCTCCGATGGAACTCCGATGGAATTCAAACGGTCTTGCCTACACACGGTCACACCAAAGTCCGACGGTCTATCAAGTTAGTAGAAATTTGGTGAGAGACGATTCGCGCTTTTCAGCTTTCGTGCTTTTCAGTCCGTTACTGCTCTTCAGTTTGTGCTTGTGGGTTTGTATCTGCTTTTCAGAGTGTGTAGACAGTTTGCATCTGTTTTTGAGTGTGTTCTTGTCCACTTGTTTCTGATTTTCAGCTCGTTCTTCACAGGCCTTGCTGTTCTTCAGTGCGTTCTGTTAGTTTGTTCTGACCAGCCGACCATTTTGAAGCCATGTTGCGGGTACGTAGAGTTTGTGCTATGCGGGGGCTTGGTGTTGGGGTTCCTTCTTTGAGCCAAGCCCAGTCCATGAACAGGGTGGGGAGGAGTTCATGGACCAAGAATTGGTTACTCCAGCGTGACCAATTCTTTCATATGCCTTTGCTTCGGGAGATCCAGGAGAATAATCCTGATCATTTCAGGAACTTTCTCAGGATGACGGACCCCATTTTTCATCGTCTGTTGGCTTTGCTGACCCCTTATATAAGCAGGCAGGATACCTGCATGAGACAAGCCATCACTCCGGAGCAGAGGCTAGTCGCCACGTTGCGGTACTTGGCGACTGGGAGAAGCCTGCTGGAGCTCAAATTCTCGACAGGCATCTCCCCCCAGGCTTTGGGGATCATTATCCCAGAGACCTGTTCTGCTATAATTCAGGTCCTGCGGAAGGACTATATTAGGGTAAGTTTTCTCCTTTAACATCACATTCTATGTATTTAATGTTGGCTAATGTTTTGTATTTCTTTCCTCATTCCATAATTACCATGGTTGTAATATGCTGTGAATGTCCCCTTTGTTCTCATGCATGCTGTAATCTTTTAATGCTCCTTTTTTGTCCTTCATGCATATTTGCCTTCACTAACCTCCTCAGCATGCTATCCTGGGCCCATATACACCTATAGCCTAGTCACTTAACAATGTATTTTGTCATCTCCATTGTAGTGCTTACCCTAAACACCCCCTAAAATGTGTACAAATGTTAATTTTGTCCTTAAATTCAGGCAGAGTGCCATAGGCTTTTTTTTGGGGTCCCAAACTCAGCTCGAACCCTCCCCCCCTAAAATTTTTACAATGGGCAATCAGAGGGGGGGGAGGAATCTGATAAGTGGACCTTATATTTTTGTCTTAAAATATTCCTTAAAATAAATGTTATACTGATGTTGGCCAAGAAAGTTTGTGTCTAATCTGCTTGCAATGTTATGTGCAAAAGTACTAATATATATTTTTCTGTTTTGACTCCACAGTTTCCTTCAACGCCACAGGAATGGTAGACTGTGGCCTCCCAGCACGTCCACATTGTGCCACCACCCCATTCGGGGTCTTACTATTATAACTAGAAGGGGTTAATGGTGGTGGGGTCGACACAATATGAGTTCCTCTATGTGGACGTGGGGAAGAATGGCTGGATGTCGGATGGAGGAGTCTTCGCCCAGACGGAGTTTTACCAACAGCTCCAGAGTGGTAGCCTGGGATTGCCATGTGATTAGGGATGAGCCGAACACCCCCCTGTTCGGTTCGCACCAGAACATGCGAACAGGAAAAAAGTTCGCTCGAACACGCGAACACCGTTAAAGTCTATGGGACACGAACATGAATAATCAAAAGTGCTAATTTTAAAGGCTTATATGCAAGTTATTGTCATAAAAAGTGTTTGGGGACCTGAGTCCTGCCCCAGGGGACATGGATCAATGCAAAAAAAAGTTTTAAAAACGGCCGTTTTTTCAGGAGCAGTGATTTTAATAATGCTTAAAGTCAAACAATAAAAGTGTAATATCCCTTTAAATTTCATACCTGGGGGGGTGTCTATAGTATGCCTGTAAAGGGGCGCATGTTTCCCGTGTTTAGAACAGCCTGACAGCAAAATGACATTTCGAAGGAAAAAAAGCCATTTAAAACTACCCGCGGCTATTGCATTGCCGACAATACACATAGAAGTTCATTGATAAAAACGGCATGGGAATTCCCCACAGGGAAACTCGAACCAAAATTTAAAAAAAAAAAATGAAGTGGGAGTCCCCCTAAATTCCATACAAGGCCCTTCAGGTCTGGTATGGATATTAAGGGGAACCCCGGCCAAAATTTAAAAAAAAATGACGTGGGGTTCCCCCTAAATTCCATACCAGACCCTTCAGGTCTGGTATGGATTTTTAGGGGAACCCCCCGCCAAAAAAAAAAAAAAACGGCGTGGGGTTCCCCCATAAAATCCATACCAGACCCTTATCCGAGCACGCAACCTGGCAGGCCGCAGGAAAAGAGGGGGGGACGAGAGTGCGCCCCCCCCTCCTGAACCGTACCAGGCCACATGCCCTAAACATTGGGAGGGTGCTTTGGGGTAGCCCCCCAAAATACCTTGTCCCCATGTTGATGAGGACAAGGGCCTCATCCCCACAACCCTGGCCGGTGGTTGTGGGGGTCTGCGGGTGGGGGGCTTATCGGAATCTGGAAGCCCCCTTTAACAAGGGGACCCCCAGATCCCGGCCCCCCCCTGTGTGAAATGGTAAGGGGGTACTTACCCCTACCATTTCACTAAAAAAGTGTCAAAATAGTTAAAAATGACAAGAGACAGTTTTTGACAATTCCTTTATTTAAATGCTTCTTCTATCTTCCTTCATCTTCTTCTTCTTCTGGTTCTTCTGGCTCTTCTGGTTCTTCCTCCGGCGTTCTCGTCCAGCATCTCCTCCGCGGCGTCTTCTATCTTCTTCTCCTTGGGCCGCTCCGCACCCATGGCATGGGGGGAGGCTCCCGCTCTTCTCTTCATCTTCTTCTTCATCCTCTTCTCTTCTTCATCTTCTTCATCTTCATCTTCTCTTCTTCTCTTCTTAATTTTCTTCTCCGGGCCGCTCCGCATCCATGCATGGAGGGAGGCTCCCGCTGTGTGAAGGCGTCTCCTCGTCTGACGGTTCTTAAATAACGGGGGGCGGGGCCACAGGGTGACCCCGCCCCCCTCTGACGCACGGTTACTTGACGGGACTTCCCTGTGACGTCACAGGGAATGCCACAGGGAAGTCCCGTCATGTCCCGTGCATCAGAGGGGGGCAGGGTCACCGGGTAGCCCCACCCCCCGTTATTTAAGAACCGTCAGACGAGGAGACGCCGTCACACAGCGGGAGCCTCCCTCCATGCATGGATGCGGAGCGGCCCGGAGAAGAAAATTAAGAAGAGAAGAAGAGAAGAAAATGAAGAAGAGAAGAAGAGAAGAGGATGAAGAAGAAGATGAAGAGAAGAGCGGGAGCCTCCCCCCATGCCATGGGTGCGGAGCGGCCCGAGGAGAAGAAGATAGAAGACGCCGCGGAGAAGATGCTGGACGAGAACAGTGGAGGAAGAACCAGAAGAGCCAGAAGAACCAGAAAAAGAAGAAGATGAAGGAAGATAGAAGAAAGAAGAAGCATGTAAATAAAGAAATTGTCCAAAACTGACTCTTGTCATTTTTAACTATTTTGACAGTTTTTTAGTGAAATGGTAGGGGTAAGTACCCCCTTACCATTTCACACAGGGGGGGGGCCGGGATCTGGGGGTCCCCACTGGCCACGGTTGTGGGGATGAGGCCCTTGTCCTCATCAACATGGGGACAAGGTGTTTTGGGGGGCTACCCCAAAGCACCCTCCCAATGTTGAGGGCATGTGGCCTGGTACGGTTCAGGAGGGGGGGGCGCACTCTCATCCCCCCCTCTTTTCCTGCGGCCTGCCAGGTTGCATGCTCAGATAAGGGTCTGGATTCTTGGGGGAACCCCACGCCGTTTTTTTTTTTTTTTTGGCGCGGGGTTCCCCTTAAAATCCATACCAGGAATTTAGGGGAAACCCCACGTCATTTTTTTTTTTTTAATTTTGGCCGGGGTTCCCCTTAATATCCATACCAGACCTGAAGGGCCTGGTATGGAATTTAGGGGGACCCCCCCCCACGTCATTTTTTTTTTTTTTAATTTTGGTTCGGGGTTTCCCTGTGGGGAATTCCCATGCCGTTTTTATCAATGAACTTTTATGTGTATTGTCGGACCGGCAATTCATTAATAGCCGCGGGTAGTTTTAAATGAGTTTTTTCCTTCGAAATGTCATTTTGCTGTCAGGCTGTTCTAAACACGGGAAACATGCGCCCCTTTACAGGCATACTATAGACACCCCCCAGGTACGAAATTTAAAGGGATATTACACTTTTATTGTTTGACTTTAAGCATTATTAAAATCACTGCTCCTGAAAAAACGTCCGTTTTTAAAACTTTTTTTTGCATTGATCCATGTCCCCTGGGGCAGGACCCGGGTCCCCAAACACTTTTTATGACAATAACTTGCATATAAGCCTTTAAAATGAGCACTTTTGATTTCTCCCATAGACTTTTAAAGGGTGTTCCGCGGCATTTGAATTTGCCGCGAACACCCCAAATTGTTCGCTGTTCGGCGAACTTGCGAACAGCCAATGTTCGAGTCAAACATGAGTTCGACTCAAACTCGAAGCTCATCCCTACACGTGATGTTCGTCTTTCTTGCTGATGAAGCATTCGGTCTGGACAAGCACCTGATGAGGCCATTCCCCCAGAGGACCCTCACCCCGGAGAGGAGGGTTTTTAACTACCGGCTGGCCAGAGCCAGAAGAATAGTTGAATATGCCTTTGGGATAACAGCAAGCCGGTTTCACCTGTTTCTGACAGCCATACACATGGCGGAATACAAACTCAACCACATCATTTTATCCTGCTGCATATTGCACATTTTTTTAAGAAAAAATGCCCATAATTATATTGCCTCAGTTTGGCCTGAGGCCGGACTTCCTTCAAATCCTTTGATGGGCCTGGATACTGGCTGTCCTGGCTTATCACCCCAAAGCTCCCATGAAGTTCGGCATAAATATGTCAATTATTTTACGAGTGGGGGGCCATTGCAATGCCAGACAATGTCTAAATGTTTTTAAAAAAATAAAAAAATAAGATCTGATAAAATCTTGCATTTTCTTTATTGCTTGTGTTTCTTTTTGGCTGTCTAATAGGTTCTCCTAGTGCACTTGTAGTGCCAAGTGGATTTTCCTTTAGCAAATAAGCCCCATTTTCACTGTAAACACAAAATTACTTCTAAAACTGATATTGAGCATTGAAAGAAGAAGCCACACGTTGTTGATTAGCAAACATTTTACTCTGTGCACATTCACATGTGCCTTATAAAATTTTCTAGAAAAATATGTTTTTTTTTTCTCAATTATTTATTTATTTATTTGTTTTTTTAGAAACAGGCATGTTTCAAAACATAACATACTCTGGATCTTACAAAGTTCAACATATAAAAACTGAAGGCAATATCAGACATTATAGTGTCAAAAATGTCTTGATATTGCCTTCATCAGATGTCACCTCTGTAAAAGCCAAATTTTGAAGATGCACACAAATTAGGAGTCAAAATGGGTATTTCCCTCCTGATCCCATGCCTAATGTCAACATGTGCTATTTCCCATCATGGGTGATCAATGGACGTGTTTTGGGGGTGCAACCCCTTCCTCTCACCTACTAGAGTTACGAGGAAGAGGTTGCACCCACAAAACACGTACATTGAGATCCCCTGATGGCAGATAGCACATGTTAACACACCGTGTGCATCTTCAAAATTTGGCTTTTAAAATGAAAAAAAAAACAATTGGTTTAGTACAACAAATGTGAAAATGGATGGGATTTGAAAGAAATTTATATTCTCCCCAACACATCAATCATGTTCTTCATTTGTTGTTCCATAACATTCAGTTTCTTCCTTATAATGTCGATTTCACCATTCCACACCATGATGTCATTGATGAGCCTTTGGCCAATGTCACTTGTGAAATGTTCAGTTTGCTCTTCAACAACCAGCACATCACCTAAAAATTGGATTAAAAACATGTATTATAAATATGCAGGCATACATATATTACCTGAAGCTGGGGTGTCAGACACTCACCTGTTTTGGTGACAATCTCGCCCACTTCCTCCACCTCTCCTTAGTCCAGTTCTTCAGGGTGTTGTCTTGGGCTGAGTTCCCCTTCTTGGTGATGTGTGGGGTCACTGGTGTCCTCTGAGTGGTGTCCTCCGAGTCTTTTCTCCCCTATGAGAATAAAACAAAAGGTTTACTTAGCACACAGATATTTGAGTCCAGAAATAGGAATATGAAACATTGCTGGGAAGTGGGGTACAATTGTCTGTTTTGGACAGAGTTCCAAGCTGAAGACATGATTTTTTTCCTTACCAAAGCTGGAATAATAACCGTTTTGTGACAATTTTCACACATGTAGACACCTCAAGTATTCACTGGAGTACCTGTGTGGGACACCTTAAAAAGTTTGTTGTTGTGTCCCATACTAGTGCTCCTGAGTCCAGATGAGTACACAGCTGCTGAGTGTCCTCTCCTTACATTACACTGAATCAAGCTTGCATTTCATTCTAGTTACAAACACATCTAGACAGCAATGTACAAAACTTATGTAGCGCTGGTAGATTTGTGATCTACCATGTGTTAGGTAAATTTAGTAAATTGTTTGTTAGGAAGGTTAGAGCTTGGCTGACGTTGTGTGTGTTTCCATACTGACCGGTGGGTGTCGCTGTTATCATTGGTCCGTGTTGGAAAGGCAACGTGTCGAAGCGTATGGATGCTATTCTGTTCCGGAGACAACTCGGTGGAGGTGGTCCTCCGAGTTGCATTCTGGGTGAGGGTATTTATGGAACAGACACCATATTGTGGGTTTTTTTTACAGCAACGTGCTGGCCCTCCTGGCCGACAGATATGTGTTAGAGAGCAATCTCGTGGTCCTCCATTCTGGAGGCCCACGCCGCTGCGGCGCGGGGGTGGACCCAGAAGCTTGTCTGGGGTCTACCACAGCAGCTGAGGAATGGTCTCGAGCTGTCTATCCAGAGTGAAGAAGCTGGACAACCGAGGAGATCCCAGTGGAGGACCCGACATGGAAGGAACACGCAGCGTGCTGGTCTGGAAAGGGGCCTGGTGACTCGGTTGGAGGACGTATCCTAAAAGAAACTATACAGCATAGTGTTGCCGAGTTGGCTTAAAGGTTCAAGCACTGTGACTGACATTCATTGCAGAAAGACCAATACATCCTGTGGCAGAGAATCGTACAGGTTTATCCCAAACAAGTCTGTGGCAGAGACTTTTGTTCATGCTACGTACTGGCTGCTAGGCAAGTGAGAGAGGCCTATCCAGGCGAGCAAAGAGTGTGTCCCACAAGGGGAACGCATTCTATTGTAATATCCAAATTCTACCAGGACATTTGTCAAGAATCTTACAAAAAGATATTTGAGTTTCTTCTGCAGTTTCCCTTCTGCCTCTTTCCTGCTACTTCCTTAGTAAATCGTTTAATAAAGCATTGAAAACGTACTCAAGTGTTGGTGCGTGTATCGTCCAGAGGTAAGCTCAACGGAACCCCAGACCGGTGCCGGTGAAACAGAGGGAAGGAGAGTGAAGGTAATAAGCCCGCTTAAACCAGCAGCTCCACCGAGAGTTATTGCTACATGTGGGGGCGTCATCCGGGATTTGTTGACCGTCAATTCTTGCAACCCAGAGAGGTGTTTTACCAGGAGTTTACGGAGAGAGCTCGACTTTGAAAAAATTCTTTAGGAAGAGAAAAGGTTAAACTGCAGGACTTTATTTCTCAATGCGTAGACGGCGGGCGCCAGTGAAGGCCCGGGAGCTACGTGATCAGAAGAACAAGTGGGAGGAGCTTACCCTACTTGCTACTGCGTAGGACGCGTGTATGTGTTTGGCGCCAGAGGAGAGGCCCCGTGATCGTGCTGAGAAGATCAGAGTGTGGCCATGTCCTTTCCAGCGATGCAGCCAATCATGGGACCGAGAATGTTCCCTGCAAGCACCGTGATGAATGCTGTGCTATCTGGAACTCTGCTTACAGATACTGGAGTTCGTTTGAAACGCCGCAGGGGAGGTTTGTCCTATATACCTCAGGAGATATTGAGGGACTGGGTATGATCTGCCACCGATGTGAAGGATTGGCCGTACATCTCCGTCCATTTGGCCGGTGTCCGCAATGTGGAGAGTACTTGTTTGTGGTGGAGCAACCTACCACGTCGCCCCATGCTTATCGGATGGATTGGGCAACAGGTATCGCCACAGTAGAAGCTGCTGCCGCTACGGAGAGAGAACGACAGGCCACCACTTTGCCTGTTGTTGCTGACAATGTTCCTTAAAGAGACACTGCTGCTGTAGTCTCGTCAGGGGACATTACTTTGATTTCTGCGTCCACTACACTTACTCCTGTTGTACCTACTCAAAGGAAGGTGGGATATGTGAAGGCTTCCCGCGGCGGTGGTCGAGGCCTACCCCAGAGGTTACCTGAACCGGAGCTATCAGAGTCCACGTCAGGAACGGGTAAGCCACTGATGGGGAATGTATCTGGGACTGTGAGTAAATATCTACCAGCAGAAGAGTTGGGAGACTCGGAATTAGAATCCATGTTGGATCTTTCCGGGGATGATGACCTATTTGAGACTATGTCACAAGGTGAAGATGTTGCCTCTGCTATGACTTTCCCTGAATGGACAGCCCTGAGTTCTGGGAAGACATCACCCTGTGTGGAGCCACACAGTACTGTTACTGGGACTTTGCCAAAAGTTGCTAGTTCACTACAGACACCGGCTGGGTCTATGGTGAACAAGTCATTGGACTCCTGTGTACCGCCTGGTATGGGAAAGGGTAGGTCTTTGCCAAAACTTGCACGTTTGCAGAGAATGTTGAACAAGCGTGTAGCTGCCGAGTATGGTTTGGAGTTCCCCTATGTGCCCCAGGATATAATGCAAGTGATTGAAACTAATCGGGAACTTTGGTACAGTGAAGCTGTTTGGGACTATTTGTCTGTGCCTAAGCCTTTCCGAAAGACTGGATTTTCTGTTAAGATGGATGAACGTTTTAGTGGATGCTTCATGCACTGGAACTTCGGTTGGCACATCTGTGCTGACAAAGTGGTCATTTGCAGGCCCGGAACAGATGACGTTGTCTATTTCATCACCACCGTGGAAAACGGGAAAACCACTGACATTGCCATATCCCCGGTTTCATTGCTGATTCTGGACAAAAGAACTTTGCAAGTAGTTAGCTAGTTAGTGTCAGTGTAAAGAAATCTGCATGGTCAAGATTTACATATTCTGCTCAGTGTTTTAAATCCAAGGACTTCTTTTTGCTAGCTGGATTTTTTTTCTTTATTTAAAGAGATCATAGTACAGGGATGGACTCCTTAAGTTTATTCCGATATGGATAAAAGGAAGAGAGGCTCATTTTCTCTAAAAATGAGGCTTTGCTCCTGATATTGTACAGTATATATGTGTGTGTTTAATAAGTTTTCCTTTCAGGAATTATTTGATCTCCTATCAAGCTGGGAGGCTTTTCAGCTAGATAGATAGTAAGGTTGTGTACAATCACAGGATGGTTTTGTTTGCGGATGTAAACATAATGTTTTATAGATGTAAGTCTTAATATATCTTTCCACTGTCTTTTCCTCTCTCTTTGTCTAGCCAAGTTGTAAGAAACTCAAATACTTACTTCCAGGCTTGGGAGTTACTGTTACTGTTTTTGGACAGACGTTGGGGACAACGTCTACTATAGTGGGGGGAGTATGTAGCGCTGGTAGATTTGCGATCTACCATATGTTAGGTAAATTTAGTAAATTGTTCGTTAGGAAGGTTAGATTTGCCTCTGTTCCAGCTTGGCTGACATTGTGTGTGTTTCCATACTGACCGGTGGGTGTCGCTGTTATCATTGGTCAGTGTTGGAAAGGCAACGTGTCGAAGCGTATGGATGCTCTTCTGTCCCAGAGACAACTCGGTGGAGGTGGTCCTCCGAGGTTGCATTCTGGGCGAGGGTATTTATGGGACAGACGCCATATTGTGGGTTTTTTTTACAGCCACCTGCTGGCCCTCCTGGCCGACAGGTATGCGTTAGAGAGCAATCTCGTGGTCCTCTATTCCAGAGGCCCGCGCCACTGCGGCGCAGGGGTGGACCCAGAAGCTTGTCTGGGGTCTACCACAGCAGCTGAGGAATGGTCCTGAGCTGTCTATCCAGAGTGAAGAAGCTGGACAACCGAGGAGATCCCAGGGGAGGAACCGACATGGAAGGATCACGCAGCGTGCTGGTCTGGAGAGGGGCCTAGTGACTCGTTTGGAGGACGTATCCTAAAAGTAACTATACAGCATAGTGTTGCCGGGTTGGCTTAAAGGTTCAAGCACTGTGACTGACATTCATTGCAGAAAGACCAATACATCCTGTGGCAGAGGATCGTACAGATTTATCCCAAACAAGTCTGTGGCAGAGACTTTTGTTCGTGCTACGTACTGGCTGCTAGGCAAGTGAGAGAGGCCTAGCCAGGTGAGCAATGAGTGTGTCCCACGAGGGGAGCGCATTCTATTGTAATATCCAAATTCTACCAGGACATTTGTCAAGAATCTTACAAGAAGATATTTGAGTTTCTTCTGCAGTTTCCCTTCTGCCTCTTTCCTGCTACTTCCTTAGTAAATCGTTTAATAAAGCATTGAAAACGTACTCAAGTGTTGGTGCCTGTATCGTCCAGAGGTAAACTCAATGGAACCCTAGACCCGGTGCCGGTGAAACAGAGGGAAGGAGAGTGAAGGTAACAAGCCCGCTTAAACCAGCAGCTCCACCGAGAGTTATTGCTACACTTAATTTTATACAAATAGGCATGACCAAATGTATTTAACCTGTATCTGCCCAAAACATCATATTTAATGAGCGAACAATGTTTCCTACGACTGATTACTGTGCCCACGAACAAGAAAGTCGCCATTTTAAACTGTACAACAGTAAAGAAATGCACATGGCGCAGCATGCAAGTAATAATAAAGATAGGAAGACACAACAAGTACTTACTTTTTAGAAGCACTCTCTTTATTCTTCTATACTGATCCTGCTCCCTCAGTTCCAGGTCTGACCAGCGTTTCCTTAATTGCTCCTTGGAGCATCATACACCAAAATTCTTCCGTAGACTCTTCACAACTTTAGTCATGATCTTGGCCTTTCTCAAATTAGGGTTGGTGTATGGTCCATGCTTCCCATCATAGTCGTTCCTCCTCAAGATGTCCACCATCTCCACCATCTCTATAAAGGCCATATTGAAAGCCTTAAATCTCCTCCTCTGGGATCGGGTCGTTTCGGGCACCGGGCTTTCCTCCTCCTCATTAGTGGAATTACGACACACCTGCTCTTTATCCGCCAAGTTGCTCCTACTGCACGCCGAAGAGAGAAGGGGCGGGGAATATTCTTGAAAGAATATCAGGGGCGGGCGACGAGGGTGGAGTTTCACGCATGCGCAGTGTATATCAAGCTAACACGCATGGGTCGTACATACGATCTGTGTGAGGAGGAAGAACGAACGGAAGTGGCAAGCGTCCTAAACAAAGGTAAAATTTGAACTTGGCCCATCACAATGGCCTAAACTGCTTCAAGATTGAGGCCTATATTGGGATATGATAATGAGAGCTTAGGCTGACATTAGTGTTTTTGTCTTGTGTTTTGTCTTTCAGCAAAGATGAATCACTTTAAGGACCCAGAATTCATGGCCAGTTTCATAGACAAATACAGGGAGATGAGGAATTTGTGGAAGGTAAAAAACACCTTATATTATAATTAACAAGCTAGGAGGTCGGTCAACGCTTGAGAAACTTCTTGGATTTGTGAAGACTCGGGTCCCCGATTCAACCATCCAGTTTTTGGAAAGGAAAATTGGGATCTTGAGGAACATGTATAAGAAGGAGCATAATAAGATCCAGAAATCACTCAGATCAGGAGCATCAGCAGTGCAAGTGTATGTACCCAGGCTGTGGTACTTCAAAAAACTATGGTTTCTGAATGACCAGACTGAAGCCAGGGAATCACTTTCTACCATTCCCTGCAGCCTTCCCTTCATCCTTCCCTCAACCCCAGCAGCGGCTGACGAGGAACAACCTGGGCCTTTCCATCCTGGAAGAAGTGGATGCACCCAGCTGGAGCCAGGTATATTATTTGTAGACATATTTATTGTCCTAATATTAATGATGTTAACTAGATGTTATAATTGATAACTAATTAATTATTTAAAACCAAGTGATTTACATATGAATAGACAGTAGTAGCCAAAAATTATTGGGACAAGAAAGAAAAATGCTGGGGTCAGAATGATAGTCTTTTCTATTTATTAACATTCAATTTGCAAGTCATAAGCTAAAAATTGTGTGTGATTGATGTCCCTTTTTATACACAGGATGAGCTCAGCCAGGAGGAGGGTTTGGAAAGTGGCAGCCAGGAGGAGGCCATGCCCAGTGTCAGCCAGGAGGTGGCCATGCCCAGTGTTAGCCAGGAGGTGGCCGTGCCCAGTGTTAGCCAGGAGGTGGGCGGGCCCAGTGACAGCCAGGAGGCGGGTGGGCCCAGTGACATCCAGGTGGTGAGCGGGCCCAGTGTCAGCCAGGAGGTGGCTGGGCCCAGTAGGAGCCTCACCCAATCCCAGGTGCCTCCCCTCCGCCACGCAGGAGGCAGCACTGGGCCTCATTAGGGAAGCAACTGATGTCTTCAGAAGCCAACCCGATAGTGAAGAGGCCTATGGCTGTTATCTAGCCACAAGATTGTTGAAATTGGAGGAGGGCCAACGCTTCCACTGTGAGGGAATTATTGTTGAGGCTCTTCAGAATTGGTTAAGGGGCCAGCTGACAGAGAACAGCCATGTATATGAGCTCGCCCATCCTCCTCCTCCTCCTGCCACAAGTCCACTACCAGAGCCACAGCCTCCAAGGAAGGCTGCAGGGAAGAGGAGAAAGGGTGCACGGAAGAGAAGAAAGCGATGGCATGGGTTTAGTCTGGTCTGACAGAAGACACAGGCTGGTGTAGTACCACAGCCTGGGGACATAGATATCTGCTGCTGGTCCTGATCTCTGGGAGTCCTGGACCAGATTGGGCTCAAAATTATATGGACTCCTCAAGATAACAATTTTTTTTTCCACAGACTTGATGTGTGCCCTGGGGCCAAAAGGCTTCGCAAATTTCAAAAGTTTCTCCAGCATTGCCTTCCTCTTTATTTTGTTACCCAGAATAAATGGATAGTTTATTTTCGGAAAATACTTGCCTATGTGTTTTTATAAAAATAGGACAGATTGTTTGTGAGTATGCAGGTACATTTCAAAAATACAATGTCAAATTAACAAGGGACACCAACCAGCCTCCTTGAGGTTACAAAATACAAGTTAATAATGTTATTGTGGTAACTTGACACACTAGAAAAAAAATATTATGGAGATCACTAGACAATAATTTTGGAATAATCCAAAAAAAAGGAGATCTTGATGAAATAAAAAATTCTAAAAAAAGATGACTATAAAAAAAAATCTAAACATTATTCTGGAGATCTGAATAATGATGAATATAAATAATAAATAATAATAAATAATAAATAATAAATAATAAAAGATTATTCATGAGATCACGAGAAATAATAAAGAAATAAGTCTGTGTGAATATCAGAAACAAAACAACTTCATTCTTCTAGCATTATAAAGCACAAAAGAATGTGCTGCACTAAAATATCACAGAATTTGCAGCGTCAGGAATGTATCTCCATTACGAACGCTAGTTTTACCAGACCGAGCGCTTCCGTCTCGTACTTGCTTCAGAGCATGCGTTGTTTTTGCTACGTCGGAACAGCATACAGATGAGCGATTTTACCGATAGTAATTAGTTCCGTCGGAAAAATTTAAAACATGTTCTATATCTAAGTCCATCTGAATTTTCTACCGGAAAAGGCCAATGGAGCATACACGCGATCAGAACATATAATGAAAAGCTCCCATCGGACGCTTTCTGTCAGAAATTCCGCTCGTGTGTACGCGGCATAACACTCAATATTGTTAGTAATACTACTGTATATAGCCTAATATTCTAAATGGTGTTAGTATTACATTTTTAATTCAAGTATTGTGATGTTTTATGTATATGTTTTTTTTTTACCTTTTTTACATAATTACGTTATTTATTACATTTTATTAATCAACCACTTATTAGCTATTGAATACTCAGTTTAGTGACATAATAATTGCTATAGCTTCTGCTTTTCATTGTAGCCCTCTTTTGGGGTAGGGGTTATGACAAATGGCCCTCCCCAAACAGGATATTGCACAACTAATTGGTAGCAGAGAAACTACTGCAATCAGCATATAACAATATCCATAAGCACATAGAATGCACCAGTATGGAAACTATTTACCAACAGAGGGCCCAACAAGAGTCCTGGTGGAATTGTGCACATATATTGGGGTATACACCGATCAGCCATAACATTATGACCACTCTCTATAACTAGACCGCCCACCAAATATTCAGTAGGTCCCCCATTTGCCCCCAAAACAGCCCTGCCCATGGAGGCATAGACTCCACTAGACCTCTGAAGGTATGCTGTGATGTCTGCCACCAAGGCATTAGTAGCTGATCCTTTAAGTTATGCAAGTTGTAAGCCTAAGCCACCCATGACCCGCTTGCCTGTTCACAGGTTTTCCTTCTTTGAACTGATTTTGGTAGGTCCTGACCGGACACATACCACAAGAGCTGTAGTTTTGAAGTTGCTCTAACCCAGTCATCTAACCATTATAATTTGGCCTTTGTCAGAGCCGCTCCTATCCTTATGTTTGCCTATTTTTTCTGCTTTCAACACATCAATTTTAGGGACAACATGTTCCCTTGCTGTCAATTATATCCCACACACTTTTTCAGGTGACATTGTCACAAGGTAACCAATGCTATTCTCTTTACCTGTTAGTGGTCATGATGTTATGGCTGATCAGATCAGTGTATATAGTTATTAATACAGTATATATAAATGTTAAAGCAAAGTTCTGTTGCAGGTGCCCCTGAGGATGATCACAATGCGGTATAAGTCCTGGTATTGTAGACCTGAAGTCAAGATCAGTGGTAATGGGAAATCCTCCAATAGTTGTGCAACTGGCCTGGAACATAGCTTCTCATGAGCAGAAACTGTGGTGCGGCACTGGAACTGAGAGTCAGCCTATCTACTCTGCATCTAATGCCGCGTACACACGGTCGGACTTTTCGTCTACAAAAATCCGACAGCCTGTCCGACAGACTTTCGGCAGACTTTTGGCGGACTTGCGGCGGACTTGCGGCAGACTTTCTAACGAATGGACTTGCCTACACACGATCACACAAAAGTCCGACAGATTCGTACGTGATGACGTACACCGGACTAAAATAAGGAAGTTGATAGCCAGTAGCCAATAAGTGCCCTAGTGTGGGTTTTTGTCCGTCGGACTAGCACACAGACGAGCAGATTTCTGGGTCCGGCGTAGTTACGACGTAAAGATTTGAAGCGTGTTTCAAATCTAAAGTCCGTCAGATTTGAGGCTGGAAAAGTCCGCTGAAAGTCCGGGGAAGCCCACACATGATCGGATTGTCAGCCAGCTTTAGTCCATCGGCCTCCGTTTGACTTTTGTAGACGAAAAGTCCGACCGTGTGTACGCGGCATTAGTTCCCAGTAGCTTATAAACTGTCATGCAACTGGTCCTCTAACGATCAAGTGTCCGTCAAATGTCTAACCTGGCTCTAGCCTATGCTCTGAGCTAAAACTAGCTATAGAATCCCAGACCAGAAGGGACATGTTTGACCAAAATAAAAAGAGCTGCGTATAAACTTTATTGCATTAAACAGTTTCACCTACTAACATACAGCAAGGTGACAACTACACATGCACACCATATCACAAGAATTATCTGGTAAAGTAAGATAACCAGGAAGCAGGTATACTTCTGTCACCAGTCTGAATGCTTTAGGCAACAATAGTGAACTATTCAACATAGGAGCAGTTGCCTAATAATCCTTACTGGTCTGAATTTAGCAGCAGCTTTTCTATGGACAGGATATGTGGTCTTCTGAGGTTTTCCACCCAACAAGCCAGAAACAGGAAGTTCTGTATACAATACATGCTGTGATGAATAGTACAGCTAAATACAGACAGTAAAGAGCAGCAGAACATTTCTCAATGAATGAGAGGGGAAGGGGGGGTATGCTCCCATTGAATCCTCTTTAATCTTCTGGAAATTGCTTTTCAAAGTGCTGTTGTTTATAGTTTACAGTTTATAGGTCTATAGTTTATAGGCATTCAAGAGGCGATAATGCCCTTCAAAAGATGGATAGAGGAATACTCCCTGTCTGCATGTACATACATCCATGCAGAGTGGCCACTTGTAATAAAATGCTCATGCAAACATGCATGCACTTGCAACTGGCTGGAGATGACCTTTGTTTTGTCAATTAGTTCTAGCACCCATTGTTTTCTGATGATATGCTAACAGAGTGGCTAGAAAGTATGTAAGCAGCTTGGTTAGGCTACAATTTAGGAGTGAGAGAAGAAGCATTTTTTTTTCTTGAAATAAACATTATAGTGTTATCTGAGAGACAAGTATCTGAGTGGCAAAGATTGTTTAGTGGCTGGACAGTACGTAAGCAGCTTGGTTAGGTCACAGGTAAGCAGGCAGGCAGGCGGGTTGTGTCTTGAAGTAAACATTGGAATGTTTTGGTGAAACAAGGTACTAGAGTTTATAGCCCAGAGAGCATTGCAAATAAGTTTAAGGAAATTTACTCCTCACTGTAAAATCTAAAAATGGATGGTCATACTCACTAGACTTCACTGGTGGAATTTATTGGCTTTTGTCTAAATTGCAATTTCCTAAGCTTACATACTGTAGTTACATAGTTAGTCTGGTTGAAAAAAGACACAAACCCATCTAGTTGAACCAATAAAACTTACAAAAGATCAACTTCTTCCTGTAAGCCCAATGTACTGTATCTGGGTTTTGGTAAAGCAGGGTTTGGTTAAAGTTTGGGGTCTGAATCTGAACCCCATTGAAGTGGGGAATGTTAAAAAAGTTCTGAACAATTTCTAGGCTGATAGGCAGGAGACTGGCAAACAAATTATATGGGTGGGCTGGCCACTACTCTGGAGACCAAAGTAAAATAATTTTTTAAAAATTCCATTTGGCGGGTATCAAGAATTTTAGTAATGCTTAAAGCGAAATAAAAAATCAAACTCTATTAGAAAAACATGTCTGGGGGTATCCTCTCCCTGCTTTTGAAGTGGCAAATCTGTGTGATGTATACAATACACTACAGCAAAACTGACATAAAATGTTTAAATGTATTGTTGTTGATATTTTTGTTGTTTTAACTATATTAGTGTAGTTATTTTCACTGTGTAGTTTGTTTCCCTTATCTTGAACATGTTATGGCTGCAGCTTTTAGTGTCATGACTGATTGATTCCCCTATGCCCATGTATTCATTCCCCTAGCTTTTCTCTATTTGCCATAGGGACTAGACAACTCCCTGTTCCAGGTCGCAGAACTTGCACGCGTTGCCACCTGCTCTGTGTCACGTCACAAAAAAAAGAAAAATCTAAAAGCTGCATCATTGAGCTCTCTGTGTATTTGTAAGAACTCTGCCTGCCCATGGCTGTCACATCTAAATACTGTGTAGGTAGCACTCACCACCTTTAGCCCTAAACTGAGAGAACCTGGGACTGTGAGTATGCAGATTCTTCTTATCCTAGGTGAGGGTCTGCTATAGATGTTAAGGGGTAGAGATGAGCGAACGGTTTGAGCCAAGCATCAGTTCAGCCCCGAACAGCCCCTGCTCAAATTTGCGGGGTGCTCAGTGGGATGTTTGCCCGTCGAGCGCACCACAATGCACTGCGTGCTATACAATGCATTCTAGGGCCCTTATTGGCATGTGCCGTCACTGACCAGTGCATGCTGGGTCAATGATGTCACAAGGGGGCAGTGCCACCAGGTGACATCACCAGGTGGCTCCACTCCTAATCTATTTAAGAGCTGTCAGGTGGTAGAATGTGCAGTTGATGGGAAGTCTTCGTCATGGGCAGAGGTTTTTTTTCCATTTTCAGGTCTGGCGGTACGTTGGATGTCATGATTGATGATGGATCTAAAAAAAAAGTTAAATTTTACATTAAAGCTTTCTTTATTCTATAAACACTGGCTTTGGAAGCCAGTCTGTATGATGAGGCCACAATTTAGTGCACTCAAAACAAGATTAGAGATTTTTTTGATAAATCCTGGTGTCTTTTTGCAGACTTTGGATAGAAGTAACATGTGCATAAAAATTGGGCTTTGGGTGCCAGTGGTGCCATTACACGTACACCTTATACAGGCACTCTTGATGAAAGCAAGAATTGGCCTTGCTGTCAAAAATTGCAATAATATGCATCTGTCAAACAGGTGTGTAAAAATTGATCTTTGGGTATTAGTGGAGGGAGGGTTTTGTTCATAATCCTTATGACCAAAAATCCAGAAGTAAAATAACTATTTTGTAGTTTTAAGTCCTTTTCAGTGTTGATGGCTATATTATTTCAGTTCTCCAGTCCTACTTTTGTCAGTTTTACTTGTCTATTTCAATGAAAACTTGGTACATAAAGTTATAAAAGTAACTTTAGAAAAATAAAAACTATAAACATGGTCATTTATTTTCTTTAATACCATTCTGGCAACATGACATTTAGCTGGCACTGCATTAAAATGTGATAAGAATTGAAAGTATTTCCTTTCTTACAACAGCCTCCCATCATTTACATTTTGCATAGTTATTTTCCATTCCAACTTTTTTCCTCACTGCTGCTAAGAACAAAACCCTCCCACTATTTCTACAATAACCTTTTTCTTCCTGAATCAGAAAATGCTCTTTTACGCACAGCTACTTTTATGCTATAATCAAACTGACTCTAAAGATTGTACAACTAATGGAAATAATGGACCACCTGTCAACAAGCTGTCACAAATGTTTTAAATGTTTTAATATTTTTCCTCCCAACGCCTGCACAGACTCCATCTCATTCTTTTGCTCTGCACACAGTAGTTTCCCTATAGTGATATTGAATACTGTTGATTAGCTACAAAATATTCAATGCAATTGCACGTGGTCCCAAAAGATCAGAATGTTCTGTAATTCTGTGCTTTCCTTTGGCCACCCTCTATGATTTATTGCTATTTATTCTTACAATGTACTGACTAAAAAAACATACTTACCAAGAAACATCCCTTTAAGTTTTATATGTTTTTAAAAAATCAACAATTCATAATTCAGGTGTTTTGATTTTTAAATAATAAAATAAAAATACGAATGAAATTAATTTATACACTAAAGAAAAACATATTCATTTTTTGCAATTGTTTTATTAATCATTAACACTACAAGATCAGATGCAGTTTTTCTAATTTCAAAGACAAAGTAGTTTGAAGAAATAAAAACGAAAAATGTTGCAAAAATGTTAAAGTCTAATATACTGGGGGTCATTTACTATAGCACCAAAAACATATCCTGCAGTACCAAAAAATAACTCTAAAAAAAGGCCAGAAAGACTTTAACTCTCAGAAAGTCAGCGCTAATGCAAATGGAAATCAGCGCTATTGCGATAATAATGCCTGTCAGATCACATATGCTGGAATAGTGGAAGTCAATGGGGCTCGAACCTGCAAAATCCAAAGTTCTCACTGAAGGCTTATATGCAAGTTCTTTGCCATAAAAAGTGTTTGGAGACCCGGGTCCTGCCCCAGGGGACATGTATCAATGCAAAAAAAAATTTTAAAAACAGACGCTTTTTTCGGGAGCAGCGATTTTAATAATGCTTAGAGTGAAACAATAAAAATGTAATATTCCTTTAAATTTCGTACCTGGGGGGTGTCTATAGTATGTCTGTAATGGGGCGCATGTTTCCCTTGTTTAGAACAGTCTGACAGCAAAATGACATTTTAGAGGAAAAAAAGTCATTTAAAACTACTTGCGGCTATTAATGAATTGCCGGTCCGACAATACACATAAAAATTCATTGATAAAAATGGCAGGGAATTCCCCACAGGGGAACCCTGAACCAACATTTAAAAAAAAAAGGCGTGGGGGTCCCCCTAAATTCCATACCAGGCCCTTCAGGTCTGGTATAGATATTAAGGGGAACCCCGGCCAAAATTAAAAAAAAAATGGCAGGGGGTTCCCCTCAAAATCTATACCAAACCCTCCAGGTCTGGTATGGATTTTAAGGGGAACCCCGCATCAAAATAAAAAAAATGGCATGGGGTCCCCCAAAAATCCATACCAGAGTTTATAGGAACAGAAATTCAACATTAGTGGCTATGTGCCAACTAGCAAAAGGTAATGAAGTGTGACTCTCAGTCACTCAGGTAGTAACTTGTGGGTAGTAAGTTTAAACAAACTTAACGGAACAGTTGCAGAAACTCCAACGCGGGTTGTCGGTTTTGCAGACTACCCATGGTTAAATCAGTTGTGTGTGCACGCATTCCTGCAATCAACCATGCGCCATTCTGGGTCCGGGCTTGTGGTAGGGCCCCTTGGCCGTGAGGGTGCTTGACTGTCTGGGATAATCCCCCAGGAGCTAAGCAGCGCCTTGCCTTTTGCAGCAGAGTCCATCACATACTCCTTGCCTTCTCTTGTGACAATCAGTTTGGTTGGAAAGCCCCATTTGTACCGTAATTTGTGGTTTCTGAGTGCCTTAGCGATGGTCGTCATGTTTCTCCATTTTTGTAGCGTGTATTGTGATAAGACCGCATAGAACTGCAGGTTTGAGTAAGGTGATGGAATCATGTCTTTTTGCCTTGAGGCTGCCATTAGCCTTTCCTTTGTGTGGTAGAAGTATACGCGAAGGATTACATCTCACGGTAGATTATCTGATAGATAAGTGGGTTTAGGTAGGCTGTGTATTCTATCCACAGTGAGATCAAATGCTGATAGATAAGGCAGGATAGCCGTAAAGAGCTGGGTTGCATATTCGGTCAGATCTTGCTGTTTGACAGTTTCCGGGACCCCTCTGATCTTCAAATTATTCCTTCTGGACCTATCCTCAATGTCCGCCATTTTGGCTTTGATCCCTTCTATGTCATCTTCCTTGGCTTCATTTGCATCCACTAAATCATTTATCGTTGTGGCGTATTCCCCCATCTTATGTTCTATGTGGGTCACTTTATCAGATACGGATCTGATTTCAGTGCTAAATTTATGCATACAGGAGATCATATCTGAGTGGAGCGATCCTCTCAGTGACACTAACATCTCTTTTAACATTGTGTCCATGACTGGCTGGCCGTTTGTGGGGAATGAGTCTATGGAATCAGGCAGCTCTCTGGTGTCATCTCCTGAGTCAGGGGGAGAGCTCACCTCTTTGTTGTCATCCATAGCATCCGCCTTGAATCTCGTCTTTTCCGGACTCCCTGATGATGGGGTGGCCAGTGAAGACTTTGAGCCTTTAGGTGGGCCGCTCCTTTTCTGTGTCTTATGCTGCTTGCTGTGAGGATGGGCCGCGGATGTCGGCGTGGGTGCTGAGCCGGCGCCATCTTGCTTGGCCTCATAGGAGAAGAACTCTGTCAGGCGCATCGGCCGGTTCCCCTCCTTCTTTCTCCTTGTCATTCGGTAGCTGTGTTCCCCGTGTTTGTAAGAACCAGAACGCCGTGGTTTGAGCTCGGATTGAGTCCCGGGTGAGGTGCTGTGAGCCGTAATGTTCCCGCTGATGTTGGAGCTCTGCTCTCACACGTCCATCTTGGACTCCAGCTAGCTCCGCCCCCCGAAACCACACTCTTTTGATCGCTGCTGCGAATATTTGATCGCAACCACTATTAGAACTTTATTATTTTTGTTTATTTGAAAATATGCAAATTTGTATTTCTACTTATGATATTTAAGGGCGTGCAATAAGAAATGGTGTCCCTGGCTTCGCAGCAGGTGAATGACAAAAACAAAAGGCCCAGTTTGAGCCCTGGTTCACACTGACAGAGGGAGGAAATCGTTCAGCTGAAATCACACACTTTCATTTCCGCATGTCAGTCCAGACTGCAGGGAGAATTTCAGACACATCTGTGCAGGTTTCTGCACTGATATCAATACAAATTGCACCCCAAAGTTGCACCAATTAAAACAGTGCAATTGTCACCGCTTTGTCATATCAAATCACACCAATGCGAGCTAAAGCTGACACATACAACACTGCCTATCCACCAGCTGAATTAATTACCTGTAATTCTCCACAGCTGTTATATATAAAGATTCCACCTTTATCATTTACTTGCAGGTGTGCAGAAGCCTAGGTTTACATTGGAGCAATTTGTCATGTGATTTGAGAGATCAAATCGCAAGACCATTGGCAGCAATGGCACTGTTCCAATCGATGCAACATTTTTTTGCGGCGCCGCACCAATTTGCTAAAGTATTTCCTGCACTACTTTTGCAGGTTTCAGTTGCGACTTCAATAGACATTTATGTATGAAGCCACACGGATGTCTATCAAGTCGCACCTGAAATCACGCTAACCTTGCTACTTTGAAATCGTGCGCGATTTCAAAGTAGCATCAATGTCAACCAGGGCAAAGAGATTCGTTTTTTGGTGCACAAATACATATTGAAATAAAATATAAGAGATATTGCACTTTCCCAAAACCACCACCCACAAAAACTAAAGAGAAAGAAAAGTAGAAGAAAAAAAAAAAACACCACAACAAAGCTCAATAATGTACTTTTATTTTACCAGCAGAAAAAAAAAGTACATTCATTTACTAGCTTCAAAAAAATTTGGATAGGATATATGGTGCTACATTTAGCAATAGGATTTTAAGGGCCCTGCTCATAGGAGCTTACAATCTAAAATTTGACAAAACCTTAGAGTGGACACAGCTGTAATTTCAGTGTATAATGGGCAACACATCACATTTTTATCTGCAAGATTATAGAAACATACTTAACAGTCATTCTTACAAAGCATTCCAACATAATATTACAAAAGACTTATTCAAAACACCGACCACCAGCCCACAATCCACACATACACATTGGTGACCATGTTCTGCTGGAAGCTGCATTTCAGTGTACACGATTAAATAACAAGGTCAAAAAGAGTAGGTCAGCAGATGCTTCCAAACAATGTTTGCATGATCAGACAGGAACAATACACACATAACATTAACAGCATGGGCACATAAACCCACTTTTGATTGGAAAAAATGCACAAGAATTTCATCAAATATGCCTAGTTGGGCGTTTGTCAATATGCACAATATCATTCCTTCTCCCCCACAAATCACAGCAAAAAACCTGACCTTCTCAGGCCAAACGAACCCCCCTACTGCAGGCCTTTATATAAGAGAGGTTGCATTGTTAGCACACTGACACACCCAATTGAAGTACACACCCACCAGTATCTTTCAATCTGTCTCTTCATGTATGTCTAAAGTGATTGCACCTGATGAGCAGGAACAATACTATTGTGCATCAAATCTCCAACTACAGGACAAAGATCAAAGTCCATTTGTATCCACATAAACAAAGCAACAGTTTCTAAGCATATGTACCCGTGCAGTGTAAACCCTAAAATTTGAAATGCCCAAACATCAGTCCCTGGCTGCAATGAGCTTCCAATCTAAAGTCCAAAATTAACTTTCTTACATTAGAACCTATTTCGACAGGAGACAAATAAAATGCCAGCATGTCTTGGATTGTGTTGAGAAACCCACACAGGGAGAACATATAAAGTTCAACACAAGGATTAGCATGTTGGGGAATTGAACCAACATCCCAGGTGCTGCTAAACAGAACTGCTACCCTCTTAGCCACCAGGCAGCCTCACACATGTTTGCTGCATCTCTGAGGTGTGAACCAGCCCTGAGTCCATAGCCATGCTTAGTGTCACAAGCAATATACAATATATTGGCCTAAGTATTGGGACGCTTGCCTTTAAACGCATATGAACTGTAATGGAATCCCAGTATTATTATTGGCTTCAAAACTCATTTGGCCCACCCTTTGCAGCTATAACAGCTTCAACTCTTTTTGTCCACAAGGATTAGGAGTGTGTCTATGGGAATGTTTGGCCATTCTTCCAAGTGCATTTGTGAGGTCAGACACTGATGTTGGACAAGAAGGCCTGACCTACAGTCTCCTCTCTAATTCATCCCCAAGGTGTTCTGTTGTGTTGAGGTCAGGACTCTGTCCAGGCCAGTCAAGTTCCTCCACCCCCAAATCACTCATCCATATCTTTATGGACCTTGCTTTGTGCACTGGTCCAAATGATTTGGTGGAGGGGGATTATGATGCGGGGTTGTTTTTCAGGGGTTGTGCTTGGCCTCTTAGTTCCAGTTAAGGGAACTCTTAAGGCGTCAGCATACCAAGACATTTTAGACAATTTCATGCTCCCAACTTTGTGGGAACAGTTTGGGGAAAGCTCCTTCCTGTTCCAACATGACTGCACACCAGTGCACAAAGCAAGGTCCATAAAGACATGGATGAGCAAGTTTGGGGTGGAGAAACTTGACTGGCCTGCACAGAGTCCTGGCCTCAACCCAATAGAAATACCCTTTGGCTGAATTAGAGTAGAGACTGCATGCCAGGCCTTCTCATCCAACATCAGTGCCTGGCCTCACAAATGCACTTCTGGAAGAATGATCAAACATTCCCATAGGCACACTAAACTTTGTGGATAGCCTTCCCAGAAGCTGTTCTAGCTGCAAAGGGTGGGCCAAATCAAATTTTACCCTATGGACTAAGACTGGGCTGCCATTAAAGTTCATGTGTGTGTAAAGGCAGGCGTCCCAATACTGTTGGCTAAATAGTGTATCTAGAAAAGACTTATGCCCGTACACACGGTTGGATTTTCTGATGGAAAATGTCCGATCGGAGCGTGTTGTCGGAAATTCCGACCGTGTGTGGGCTCCATCGGACATTTTCCATCGGATTTTCCGACACACAAAGTTGGAGAGCAGGAGATAAAATTTTCCGACAACAAAATCCGATCGCATCAATTCCGACCGTGTGTGGCCTGTTCCGACGCACAAAGTGCCATGCATGCTCAGAAGAAATTCCAAGACAGAACAGCTCGTTCTGGTAAACTTAGCGTTCGCAATGGATACAGCACTTTCCTCACGCTGCAATGTTAAAAATGGTTTAATACAGCGCACTCTCTTCTTCTTTATAATGTGACAAGAATTAAGTAGTTTTGCTGATCATATTCACACAGACTTCTCACAAAGTTTTATTTTTGTTTTTTTATTGGGATTCCCTGAATATATTGTTATTAGTTGTCACATCTGACAGAATTTATTTTTTTTTATTGAATTTTTTTGGGGATTTTAAGCCTTTTTTTTATTTAATGTTTGGATTTTTTTCAAAGGCTGATCTTTGTTCAATGTTATTTTTCCTCCAGAATATTTTTGTGTGTGTTTTGTGTGTCAAGTTACCCCAACACCATTGATATCTTTTATTATTTAATCTCAAGGAGATTGTTTGTTGTTGGTGTCCCTTGTTCATTTCACATTGAATATTTGAAATGTACCTGAATCCTCACAAACAAACTGTCATTTTTGAAGTAAAACACATAGAGAGTATAATTCAAAACAAAAATCCTTTATTAAGGGATCAGAACCAAACAAAGAGGAAGGCAACACTGGATCAACAAGAGAAATTAGCGAATCCTGGGACCCCCACGGCAGACATCAATTCTTGAACATCAAAATTGGTGGCCTGAGGAGTCCATATGTAAGGGAGGGCAGTTTGGTCCAGAATTCGCAGAGATCCGGATAGCAGCAGATGACATGTGTGTCCCCAGGCTGTGGTACTACAAGAGGCTGCATCTTTTGGCCGACCAGACTGGATCCAGGGTCCTCACTTTCTGGTCTTCCTTTCACGCTTCCTTCCCGGCTGAGGCTGTGCAGTTGGAGATGTGGCAGGAGGAGGAGTAGGACCTGGAGGAGGACTGGGAGGACCTGGAGGAGAGGGAGGACGAGGAGGAGGACCTGCAGGAGGAGGAGGAGGACCATCGCAAAGGTGTGTCTGAGCTGTCATTTGGCAACTCATACCTTTGTTAAGAGCCTCCAATATGAGAGCCTCACACATGACTTGTTGGCCCTCCTCCATCCTCTGCATTTTATAGGCAATGACGGCAGCAATGTCCTCCTCCACGGTCTGTCGTGCTCCCAGGACCCTCCAAAAGAGTCCTCTGGTAGCCTCCTCTAGGGCACTCCTCCTACTGCCACTTTCTCTTTTCAGGGGGGGTGGAGGGACCTGCAGATCAGCCAGCCAGCTCGGCCCGGCCACCTCCTGGCTGAGACTTCCCTGTGTATGAAAAAAGGACATGGTTTTAGTTTTTGCTTCATTAATCACAATCATAAATTAGTACTCCCAACTAACATCTAGTTAACATCATTGATTGGACAAGCAGAAATATTTAGAGGAATGCTATACCTGGCTCAATCTGGGCTCCTCCACATGTGGCATTGAAGGCCCAGGTTTGGCGTCAAAAGCCTCATCCGGGGGGGAAGGAAGCGTGGAAGGAAGACTGGAGAGGGATGGCCTGGGTTCAGTCTGGCCTGCCAGAAAATGCAGCCTGTCGTAGTACAACATCCTGGGGACATAGATGTCATCTGCTGCTCCGGATCTCTGTGAATCCAGGACTTTCTTGCGCTCCCTTAGATATGTGCTCCTCAGGCCACCAATTAATTTCTTTAAATAGGAAATAGGCGATGTCTGCCGTGGGGATCACCTGCTTCACAATTTCACACAATTGCTCCAGTGCTGCCTTCCTCTTTGCTTGGTTCTTGAAATGGGGGTGTTTAATCTCCCACAGACAGTGCAGCTCCCTTAACATGTCTAGGAATACTGACATGAAGTCACTATCTTTCATTAGCATATCCATGTTCACTGCAAGACACAACACAAGACAAAGCCTAATGTCAGACAAATCTCTCCTAATCTTGTTACAATATAGGCTTCAATGTAGAAGCAGTATAGGCACAAGTTTGTCTCTTACCTTCGTTCTTACGATCGACGCGTCCAATGCTCCTTCCTCCGCTCACAGATCGTACGTAATACGCACGCGTGTTACGCTTTATACACACTGTGCATGCGTGTAACTCCGCCCGCCCCTGACGTTCTTTCTAGTCTATTCCCCACCCCTTTTCATTCGGCGCAGTGGGGGAAGAGCACATGGCGGAGTCAAAGTAATTGCAGGAACGAGGAGGAGGAGGAAAGCCCGGATCCGGACACGTCCCGATCCAGAAGGAGATGTTTTAAGGCCACAAATATGTCCTTTGGGGAGATGTTGGAGATGGTCGACATCATGAAGAAGTCCGACTATGACGGAAAGTATGGGCCTTACCCCAACCCCAATATCAGAAAGGCCAAGATCATGGCGAAAGTGATCAAAAGTCTGCAGAAGAATTTCGGGGTACGAAGATCGAAAGATCAGCTCAGGAAGCGGTGGTCGGACCTGAAATTGAGAGAGCCAGAGCAGTACCGAAAGATCCGGAGAGTGCTGCAAAAAAGTAAGTAGTTGTGCTGTGTTCCTATTCTTTCTGTCTTTATTCCGTTCGTGCTGCTCCATATGCTTTTATTAATTGTAACGTTTAAAAGGGCAACTTTAATGTTCATGGGCCCATTATTCGTTCGTATCAAACATTTTTCTTTCGGCCTCTAAAACACCATTGTTTAGGCCATATGCATTTTCGCACAATTTTTTTGGGCCTACTTGGATGCCAAATAGTTGTTTGTGTAGATGGGTTTGTTACTAGAATGAAATACCAACTAGATTTTGTGTAAGGAGAGGACACTGAGCAGCTGTTTTCACATCTGGACACTGGAGCACTAGTGTGGGACACAAGAACACCATTTTTATTAGGGGGCCACACAGGTGCTCCAGTGTATACTATAGGGGGGTCTCCATCTGTGAATCTTGTACTAAACAGGTAAAGTATTGCAGCTTGACAAAGGCCAATAAAAAAAAAATACATCTTTGAACTCAGCTAAAATAGACAATTGTACCCCACTTCCAAGCAATGTTTCCTATTTCTAGTTCTGCCATCAAATATCTGTGTGCTAATTATACCATTTTTGTTTTACATAGGGGAGAAAAGACTCGGAGGACACCCCTCATCCGAGGAGACCACAGACCCCCCACCTCTGGAAGAAGGGTAACTAACACCAACACAAGAAGAGCAGGAGGAAGAAGAAGATGTGGTGGAGATTGGCACCACAACAGGTGAGTGTCTGCGACCACAGGCTCAGGTAAAAGAGATGGATGGTGGCAGATTTTTGATACCTGTTTTTGTTTTCTTTCTCTCTTTTTAGGTGATTGTGAGGTTGTGGATCCAGAACGTTTCACATCAGAATGTGCCCAGATCCTGATCGGGGAGATCATGGGGTGTAATGTAGAACTGCAAAACATACAGCAAAAATTCAATGATGTTATTAAAAAAAATAATAACGGGGCGTGGCCTGACCTGGCATGGAGAAAGACGTCTGATTCCGGAGCTCTGTCCGCCACAGGAGTAAACTTCAAGAATACTGAGGTATTTTCCCTCCACTTCACCCCTTAACTATGGGAACGGCTTCCCGAAACTCCTCTGCCTCCCGATCTCGCTCCCCCAGAGATTTAACGGGTTCACAAGGCCAGAACATACCGGAGATGTTCAGGGCCGGCAGAAACAACATGGCGTCTTCCCGCCTCGGGCCCTCTCGCTCTCCTCAGCAAATGGCACCGCCATCTGACAACAGCGCCTTACTTCAACAACCTCCCCATACCCACGGCGGGGAAGCAGGAATAGAGCTCCTACCTTCACCCCCAATTAATCTGCAAGATCTCCGCTCAGTTGCGGATGACATTAAGGAGACCCTGTATGCGGCCATCTCAGAACTTAGGCTGGATATGAGGGAGCTCAATGACAGGGTACATGCCGTTGAACGTACTACAGAACGACAAGAGGAGTCTCTTCTCACTGTCACCACCCGCATAGATTCGCATACCCTACAAATGCGTGATATGCAACGACATCTGGAAGACCTCGACAACCGTGGTAGAAGGCACAACTTGCGAATCAGAGGTCTTCCAGAGTCTATTGAAGGAGAGCAAATCCCACAATCTGTAGTGGCCATTTTCAACAATATCCTGCAGCGTCCCCCTCACACCCACATCGATATGGAGAGACTTCATAGAGCTCTGCGACCAAAAGGCAGGGAGAACGAGGCCCCACGGGACATCATTTGCTGCATTGTTGATTATAAACTAAAAGAGGATATAATTAAACGAGCTAGGGGTATGCAGCAGATTCTACACGAGGGCCACCCTGTACAAATCTATCAAGATCTCTCGGGTATTACACTACAGCACAGACACGATCTTAAGCCTTTACTGGACGCCCTCAGAGATAAAAACATTGCATACAAGTGGAAGTTTCCCTTCTGCCTTTTAGCCTCCTCTAATGGCCGCACGGCCGCTCTCAAGGTCCCTGAAGATCTCCCACAATTTTGCTCCACACTTGGCCTGCCTTTGATCTCAGTACCCCTCTGGTATGCAGCTTTCCGTCCCAAGCCGTTCCACCGAGACGGGCGTAGGGACGAACCCATGGAAACACAAGGCACTGGACACCGCAGGCACCGTTCGCCCTCCATCCTGAGGAACCACGCAACCTACCGCCCTGGGACACAAGAGGCTAACCCCGCTGTCTCACCGCGGTCACGAAGAGCTCGCAGAGGTCGCTAATGGCACAGTGTGGCAACTCTACCACCTGTCTTTGATTGCCCAGTTGGACCCTCTGTTGGTCGTTTCACCCTTCCTTTTTTACACCAGTTCTATGTATGGAACCTTGTATTAGTTTTATTTTTTTGTTAGAGACTTTCGTTAAAAAGAACTCAGCACTAACAGTGGCACATCTGTTCTTCCCGCCCGGCCTCTCACATACTACCTAGGCAACGCATGTCTGACTGCGCTTTGTCACACAGACAACGCTTGCGCATCTGCCCTGTGAATTGTCCCACCCTACTCCAGCAATTGGCTCCACAAATCAGCGGCTAGACACAACGGATCCACATGACACGGAACTACATCCCCCATACTGCTCGGCGGGTGTAAACCCCGCCTGGATATGATGTGAAGTTCCGCCAAAAGAACTGCCTACCTATCCTCACCATGATGCTTCTAGGAGTTCTCACCGTGCAGTTCTTCCAATTACCACGGCTCTTCATTAAAACTCCTTCACCTCAGCTTCTGCATCGCTCCTTCCCCTCCAAACGCATCAATCTCTCAACAACACTGCCTCTGACTCATCCAACAAAGGCCGATCGCTGCACTCAAACTTTGATACCAATTACCGTTTTGTGTGCAGAACCTGAGGTTACAGGCGAACTGAGTGTAACACTCTCCTCACATTACGGGACTGTTCCGGTAACATAACACTTTTCTTTTTTTTTTTTTTTTTTTAGGTTATATAGTATTCCCACATGACTGGGCATTTTTATGTTCGTTATTGTCCATAATGTTACAGTTTAACACTCATTTACTGTTTAAGTCTTATGGTCCACATTGCTCCATAGGTTTCCAGGGGTAGTCCTGGAGATTGGGGACTCCCCGGGAAACACCCATAATTGGATGCATATACTACTCACACTAGCACTATTTTCGCTGTGTGTGAAGCTGTGTGTTGGGGACATGGCCCCTGTTCGCTGCCTTAGCACACAGCGTTATCTGGGACAATGTTCATAGCAGACCTGAGGAAGGTGGCATGGAATAAGGAGTGCCTCCTCTCTCAGGCGGCGACGGGGAACAACCCCCTGACCCAGTACACGTTATCGGGCTAACCTGATGGCCCTAATATTTGTACTGCTACCTGAGCTCCATACACATTCCTACGCACTAACTAAGGCTCTACTCACCCCTCCCATAAAAACTTGTTGAAAACTATATACCTCCTCCATTGCTTCTTTTCATCCTCTGGCGGCGGACCACACCCTACCACCTGTACTTTAATCCTATACTACCCCCCTTTCTCCATCGTCTGGATTTAGGTCAACCCCCACACAGGCCCGTTTCGGGGTTCAGTAATCCCTACGGGACACTGTGCCTCGGGCGTGCTCTGTACCACACCGACCTCCCTAATTAGAGGCTAGTGGATGTTTAACTCCGCGCCTCTTCGGTTACCCCCCAATTACGTACGCACCTCGCTTGTGCACACACTCGGTTTAACAGACCACACCGCTCTCCCCATATCCTCTTTCCTCTCCCCTACTCCCTCCTAATGGCGGCTTCCTTAGCCACCCCCACGCACGACAGACTGCACCATTCTCAGCTACATGCCCTCAAATTACTCTCTATTAATATTAGAGGTTTAAACACACCTGAAAAACGATCCCAACTCCTTCATTCACTTAAACAAGCGAAAACTCAAATTGCACTGATTCAAGAAACGCACTTCCGAACGGACTCCATCCCCAAACTGCACAACGGTCACTTCCCCACGATATTTCATGCCTCCAACTCTGAAGCAAAATCGAAAGGGGTTTCCATCCTCATCTCAAAACATTGTCCCCTACAGGTAACAGACGTCCAAAGGGATCCGCTCGGCAGATTCCTTTTCATAAAAGGGAGCATACACCAGAAACCCTTCACAATTGCCAATATATATGCACCCAATTCTGGCCAAGTCACCTTCTTTCGTAACACACTACAACTACTTTCCAGCTTCTACTCGGGAACCCTCATAGTCGGAGGTGATTTTAATGTCCCTCTCATCCCATCCGTTGACACGTCCAATGGGACTTCTTCACTCACATATAGAGCTCTACGATCCATCAAACAACAACTGAGCAACCTCCTACTCCACGACACCTGGCGTACTCTACATCCTAAAGAAAAAGATTTCACTTTCTTTTCCTCCCCACATAACAAGTACTCTAGACTGGATCACTTCTTCCTCTCCCAAAAAGACCTGACATTTCTTACCAAGGCGACCATTGAACCTTCTTTATTATCAGACCACAGTCCTATCTCCATGACTTTACAATTCTCTACACTACGTTCACGGACACGTATTTGGCGACTGGATAGCTCCTTACTGACTGACGAGGTCAATGTTCTCAGACTATCTACTTGCCTTTCTGATTTTTTCTCAACCAATAACTCAAACGATGTCACTCCAGCAATTACATGGGCGGCCCATAAATGCGTCATTCGCGGGGAACTGATGTCCATAGCGGCCCAACGTAATAAACTCAGGTTTACACGCATCAACGATCTTACTACACGCATACGTAGGCTTGAACAAACTCACAAGGCTTCCCTAGCAGCTACTACACTAATTGAACTTACACAGGCAAGAGAAGAGCTGTTAGAAACCCTGAACGTTACACTGAAACGCAAATTTGCACTAACACAAAAGCTCTACTATGAATTTGGCAACAAGGCTGGGAAATTCCTGGCTAGAGCCCTTCAAGCAAAGAAGGCCTCAAACACTATACACAAAATTAACAGTCCTGCTGGGGAAGCTTTGGTGACTAATGAAGACATAGCAGCACAATTTACCCAATACTTCTCCAAACTATACAACCTTCCTTCATCCACCTCCACCACTGACACTCCCTTGGATCGACCGTCAGCCATCAAAGAATTTTTAGCGCAATATGGCCCAAACCCTTTATCTCCTGAGGATGCACAATCTCTAGACCTTCCTCTCTCTGTGACCGAATTGCAAACGGCCCTGAAACAGATGAAAAAGGGCAAAAGCCCCGGGCCGGATGGTCTTTCGGTCTGTTACTACACATCCTTCGAGAATGTACTCCTCCCACATCTAACCAAAGCCCTTAACAATCTTACCACCGACTCTGTAGCCAACAAGGACCTACTCGAAGCCCACATTACACTCCTTCCCAAACCGGGTAAAGACCCCACCCTGGTAACCAATTATCGTCCCATTTCCCTTCTGAATGTAGACCTGAAACTATATGCAAAAGCATTGGCCAACCGCATTCTGCCCTTCATCCCTAACTGGATCTCACTAGACCAAGTGGGCTTTGTCCCCGGCCGTGAGGCCCGGGACAACACCATCAAAGCACTGAACATCCATCACTGGCTCAACAAAACGTCTATGCCTGGCTTTTTTCTTTCATTGGATGCAGAGAAGGCGTTCGACAGAGTCGCATGGGACTACATGGAGGCCACTCTGCAAACTGTAGGCCTTCCACCCCGTTTGCTACAGATGGTCTTGGCTCTATACTCTTCTCCGAGGGCCAGGATCAGGGTCAACGGGGAGTTGTCGGACGCCTTCTCTGTATCCAATGGTACCAGACAGGGCTGCCCCTTATCGCCACTAATATTCATATTAACCATGGAACCCATGCTCCGCAGACTGAGGGACAATCCTGCCATTAAAGGGGTGGACGTTCTACATAATCAGTACAAACTAGCAGCTTATGCTGACGACATTTTACTTTTCTTGACAGACCCCATTACGACTATACCAAACTTATTAGCTGACTTTACACTCTTCAAAAACCTATCCAATCTTCAAATCAACTTTGAAAAATCAAAGGCCCTTAATATCACTCTACCAATCACTACAGTGGCCATATGCAAACATAACTTCCCGTTTAGTTGGGAAAACTCAGACATCTCCTACCTCGGTATTAAACTTACCACAAACCTATCTGACCTCTATACAAAAAACTTTCTACCATTGATCCTGTCCATCCAAACGGATCTTCGGAAGTGGCACCTAGGCTCCTTTTCTTGGTTAGGCAGGATTGCTATACTAAAAAACATCCTGCCCAGAATACTCTACCTCCTACAAGCTATTCCGATAAAACTCCCGACGTCCTTTTTCCTTTTCTACAAACGTATCTGTAGGAACTTCATCTGGGCAACCAAAGCCCCGCGACTTAGCTGGGTCAGACTAACTCTCCCCAAACAACTTGGAGGCCTAGGCCTCCCGGACATCCAAAAGTATCATTGGGCCTGCCATTTGACCAGAGTGGTTGATTGGCACATTCATCGCCCCTCTAAAGACTGGATTGCGCTGGAAGACTCCTTGACCAGCCTCCCAATTGCTAACTCTCCCTGGATTACACACAGACTCATCCCTCGCGACTTCTCATCACACCCCCTCATTGGTGCCACACTATCCATTTTCCAAATGGCCTGCAAATTGCTCAAAACATCACCCTCTCCTGGCCCTATGACACCACTCGACAACAACCCAAGCTTCCCACCTGGCCTACCATTGAAGGACAAGACCCTTGCTGCACATAACACGCAGGCTAGGGCACACCAATTTTTTAGGAACGGATCGCTCCTTACCCAACCACTACTCTCTGCAAGCTTACCCAACCATGAGATACCATTCTATAAATACCTACAACTCAGACATTTTCTACAAGCCACACAACACATGTCCCATTGGCATAGAGATCACACACCGTTTGAACTCATCTGTCTAAGCACTGAACCCCAGAGCCACTTAATCTCCAAGCTTTACTCCCTACTTTACTCAGGCCACCAAATTAAACAGGACAAGCTGGTACTCCAGTGGGAAAATGAGCTATCCATAGATCCCACACCCACTGAATGGGATCAAATTTTCACCCTTATGCACAAAGGTTCCATTAATGTCTCCATACAGGAAAACAGATACAAACTATTCTCTAGATGGTACAGAACGCCTGAGAAGGTTCACCACTTCCACCCCACCATTCCCCCAACCTGCTGGAGATGTGGTGCGACCAGAGGCACTCTATTGCACATTTGGTGGGAATGCAGCATGATCCAACCATTTTGGCAAGAAATAAACCAGCTAATTACACAAATCACTACGTTCCAAATGACACCCTCCCCAGCACTCTATTTGCTCCACCATACTCCTGCCTCCCTGCGCTCATACAAAAAATCCCTCACTTTACATCTCATCAACGCTGCCAACCTATGTATCCCTGCCCTGTGGAGGACCACTACACCCCCTACAATCCAAGACTGGATCCGTAGGGTAGACAGAATAGCTGACATGAAAAATCTCATATCTCAATCCACAGACCACCCTACCAAATTTTATGTCACCTGGGCAAGTTGGCTACACTATAGACAAACCCAAACATGGACGTCATCACCTCAAACTCTTCCAGGATCCTCCTGAAGTTCATTGGTTCCCTTACATTTATGTCACATACATTATACCGCCGCCACTCCTCACCCCCCCTTCTCACTCGAGCTCCTATGAGCAATGCTATCCCCACACTGTTCTCTATCTAGATAAGCTTTATACTAACAATAAAATATCTCATTTCTTCTTCGCCTCAAAGGTAAAGGTCCATACCTATACTGTTATGTACACTCCAAATCACATTACATTACCAGCCTTCAGAATTCCTGTCGGGACCTTACCCAATCCTCAACCACACCACAGATTTTAGCTTTACCTACTTACTTCTCGAACCTCCCGGTTCATTCACAGCGAAGTTCCCTATAGGGGTGAATGATACCGGGAGTATCACCTGGTGGTGCGTACACTACACTTCCCATAGGTATATCCCAGTTTATACATTACTTGCTGCTTATCTCAGCAGAAAATGACGAATATACTGTATATCAGTTGAAATTACAATTAGGCCTCTTTCCACTTTACATAGGCTATCTAATAGCCAATGGTCGTTTCGCCTACATTGCAAATACCACAGGTTTACTGCAAGTATCAATATTCAAATGCATTTTTCGGTTGCTCCGCCTGACTTAAGGTGAGCATTACCTCTTCAGAAGGCGGAAAACCTATACTGTTACGTTGTAATTGCATATTACGCATCTGTAACCTTGTCATTGAAATGCATGTTGTACTCTTTTTGTTCAACCACAAAATTCAATAAAATCTTTTCTGACAAAAAAAAAATAATAACATCATTGATGTTTTGGGGCAAATTTAAAACCCTCACAAAATCACTTTTTGGATTGTGGTCCAATCTTTTAAATATTTTTGCAATGTTTTGAAAAGCCAAATTTGGAGGATGCACACAGTGTGCCAACATGTGCTATCTGCCATCACGGGAGATCAAGGGACGTTTTGGGGGTGCAACCCCTTCCTCAATTATAAAGTAGCATTGAGGAAGGGCTTGCTCCCCCAAAACACGTCCCTTGATCCCCCCTGATGGCAGATAGCACATGTTGACATTCATAAATTGGTGTGCATCTTCCAAATTTGGCTTTTCCATGGGTGATTTCCCACCATCTGAACGCTATATCAAACCCAGTTCCTAAATACTGATGTCTGATATAGCCTTCAGGTTTTACCATATGTGAACTTTGTAAGTTCAAGTTTTTTGGCTTTCTTGTTGGTTTTACCCTGTCCTGTTTTATCTGAAATGGACATTTCGATTTTTGATAATGCTACTGCAAAAATTGTTATACAACAAACATGTTGGTTTGTTTTAAAAACCTTTGGTAAATGCACATGTGATTGTGCAGGTATAAAAAAGTTGCTTACTCAAGAATGTGTGGATTATTGTCTCAACACTACAATACAACACTTTTGGGGTAATGTAATTGCTGTTTTCTGCAAAAATGGGGGTTATTTGCTAAGGGCAAATCCTCTTTGCACTACAAGTGCAGTTTCAGTGCAGTTGCAAGTGCACTTGTAGTGAAATGTGTTTTTGCATTTAGGAAATAACAGCCAACAGTGCTTTGTATAAGGTTACACAATCACAACATTTTCTGGACTCAACACATTTCTGTCAGGGTCAGCTAAAACAAACACAAGCAGTAAATGTCCACCAAGAATTTATTTTTTTTTATTAGAAAAAGGCTTCACAGATTGTCTGGCATATTGATGGCCCCCCTACCCGCAAAGAACTCCAGGTAGCATAACCGGACATCACGGGCACTCAGGGAGGGCAAGCCACAACGGCCACTTTCAAGCGCCGTCAGTGTGGTTTGATGTAGGATTCCGGCCTCAGGCCTAACTGAGCCAGCATAGTTGGCCGAATGTTTCCTTAAAAAGTTATGGAGAACACAGCACGCCAGTATAATATGGTTCAGTTTATACTCCGCCATATGGATGGGTGTCAGAAATAGTCAGAACCGGCTGGCCAGGATTCCAACTGAGCCAGCATAGTTGGCCGAATGTTTCCTTAAAAAGTTATGGAGAACACAGCACGCCAGTATAATATGGTTCAGTTTATACTCCGCCATATGGATGGGTGTTAGAAATAGTCGGAACCGGCTGGCCAGGATTCCAAATGTGTTCTCCACCACTCTTCGGGCTTTGGCCAGCCAGTAATTAAAAACCCTCTGTTCCGGGGTGAGGGTCCTCATTGGGAATGGCCGCATCAGGTGATCCCCCAGCGCAAACGCTTCATCAGCAACAAACACAAATGGGAGTCCTTCCACATTGTCCTCTGGAGCTGGCAAGTTCAAGCTGCCATTCTGGAGACGTCTGTAGAACTCCGTCTGGGTGATGACTCCACCATCGGACATCCGGCCATTCTTCCCCACGTTCACATACAAGAAGTCGTAATTAGCCGACACCACTGCCAACATCACTATACTATTAAACCCCTTGTAATTATAATAGTACGACCCCGAGTTGGGTGGTGGGACGATGTGGACGTGTTTCCCATCAATTGCCCCTCCGCAGTTAGGAAAGTCCCACCGCTCAGCAAAGTGGGAGACCACAGTCTGCCATTCCTGTGGCGTGGAAGGAAACTGTTGAGGAAAAAACAATAAACATTACTATTTTTACTCAGAAACATGGCAAGCAGATTATACACAAACATTATGGGGCAACCTCCAGATAGCATTTACTAAGGGGAATTTATCAAGGCCAAAGTATAAGGTACACCTATCATATTCCCCCTCCCCCCCTCTCATTGGCCATTTCTAAAATTATAGGGGGTGTGTGGAAATCTTGGACAGGTAACCCTCTTCACTTCATTGAGAGATGAATGCCTAAATAATGTGTATTACTTTGAACAGACCCTCCTTAGTTACACTATTGGCAGACCGCTGGACAGGTAAGAAGTGTCATAATACAAAGATATAAATACACATTGTACACATTTGAGGAAATTTGGACATTCTGCTATTACCTATCAAGATAATAATAGGATACAAAAACTTTAAACAGTATCATTGGAAAGTATACAGGCAGGCCCTTGCACTACATGCTTTGGGGAATTCATCCATAAATCTGAGCACTAAAGAGGTGGGTATAGTGTGTATGGGTTTGGCAAAGTCAGCAGATAGATGATTGAGGATAGAGAATTGGGATCAGCTGACTTAGCAGTTGGGGGAGGGAGGGTTACTAAACATTTTTGGGGGACACCACAAAAAAAACAAACTCTGGCACTCTGCCTGAATTTAAATCAAAAATAACATTTCCAAACATTTTAGGGGGTGTTTGGGGTAAAGCACTACTATGGAGCTGATAAAATACATTGTTAAGTGACTACATGAGGTGAATATAGGGCAGGAGACACCATGCTGGGGAGGTTAGTGAAGGGCAAATATGTATGAAGGACATAAAATAATAATTACATAAAAATCCAGCATGCATGAGAACAAAGGGGACATTCACAGCATATTACAAGCATGGTAATTAGGGAATGAGGAAAGAAATACAATATATTAGCAAACATTCAATACAATGAAATGTGATATAAAAGGATAAAAATCTTACCTTCATATACTCCTTCTGCAGGACCTGTATGATGGCAGAACAGGTCTCTGGGATAATGATCGCCAGAGCCTGGGGGGAGATGCCTGTCGAGAACTTGAGGTCCTGCAGGCTTCTCCCTGTGGACAAATACTGCAGGGTAGCGACCAACCTCTGCTCCGAAGTGATGGCTTGCCTCATGCAGGTATCCTGCCTGCTGATATAGGGAGTCAGCGAAGCCAACAAACGGTGGAACACGGGGTCCGTCATCCTGAGAAAGTTCCTGAAATCATCAGGATTATTCTCACGGATCTCACGGAGCAAAGGCATATGAGAGAACTGGTCACGCTGAAGCAACCAATTCTTGGTCCATGAACTCCTCCCCACCCTGTTCATGGACTGGACTTGTGTCAAGGTCAGAACCCCAACACCAAGCCCTCGCACAGCACGAACTCTACGAGGAGTACGCATACGAAACATGGCTAGAAAACGGTTGGCTGCTCAGAACAAAGTAACAGAACGCACTGAAGAACAGCAAGGCCTGTGAAGAGCGACCTGAAAAACAGCAACGAGCGGACAAGATCGCACATAAAACTCCAATACGAAGTGACTGCACGCACTGAAGAGCAGATACAAACCCACAAGCACAAACTGAACGGCAGAAAACGATCTGAAAGCCACGAGTCTGAAAAAGCGCGAATCGTCTCTCACCAAACTTTTACTAACACGAGATTAGCAAAAGGAGCCCAAAGGGTGCCGCGCTTGGTTCTGAACCGGCCTTTTCTAGTCTCGTCGTACCTGGTGTACGTGACCGCGTGGTTGGCGATCGGAAATTCCGACAACTTTGTGCGACTGTGTGTAGACAAAATAAGTTTGAGCCAACATCCGTCTGAAAAAATCCTAGGATTTTGTTGTCGGAATGTCTGAACAAAGTCCGACCGTGTGTACGCCCTATTACAATGGTGGTGAAAGCCTCCTACACATAAATACTACATTTAGACATAGTTATAGCACCTGGGAGATAAGATAACTTCTCTACATGAAGCAACATGCTTGGGATTTGAACTCAGAGCCTCAAGGATACTAGGCAGAAGTTCTAACCTCTAAGCCACAAGGCTGCTACATGTAAGAGCCTCCTACACATAACTACACATAACTACACATAAAAACACATAAATACTGCATTTCTTTGGACATACAGGTGATGGAATTACATTACTCAAGAGTTATTCGTCTTGATTTATTCTGTGATATTTGGTGTTTTTTTGTGGGTGAGAGTAGAATATTACCCTCAAATTTTTGGGAATTACATTTTGATTTCTGATGTTGGTACACATATCAAATTTTTTGGGCTCAAATTATGAATATTTGGAAATAATAAAAAGCACAAAAAATTGTGATTCATTTTAAATTTGCATCAGCAATGGTATTGTTTGTGGATTATAAAGACACCTATGTGGGTAAAGATTGTTGTGAGATGGAGAGTAACAAGTGAAAGTGACAGAGAACATATATTTGACCAAAACATCAAAACATTCCACATTCTAGTATTCTTAAAATCAAAATATTTTAAGTAGAAGCAACAATGTTGCAAAGGAAAATTTATTTCACAGAAAGATACATTTCATCTCAATATTAAAAGGTTTTTTTTTGTGAAAGTTAGAATTGTTCCATTAGAATCAATGGCTGAAAAATGATTTTGACTAAAATAGAGCAGATTTTTACTTCAGCTCTCATTTTGGTATTTACCATAGCGCCGGCTAAAAAAGACACTCGAGTTAAAATGAGAGTTATTTTCAGGTCTGAGCATGCTCAGTTGTGCTGGCACCTAGTTGTCCAAAATGGGGAATTTTTCACTTCTCAGACTTTTAAAGATATTTCAGTGTAGAAATCACTTTTTCATACAGTTTAAAAGCAGATTTTCTTTAAATAATATACTGCATTCAAGGGGTCTCCTGTGGTGACCAGGTCCACAAATGTGGGTTGTTCGCGGACGATATGCTCCTTTTTATTACGTCCCCAACCACTTCCCTTCCAAACCTATGCAGACTCCTGAAAGAGTTTTCGAAGATTTCAGGCTTAAGGGTCAATTATGCCAAATCTTCAGCCTTAAACATCTCCCTTAATCCAACCATGTTGGCATCCCTGCAGAGTGCCTTTGAATTTAAATGGAGTGACTCCTACATCGATTATTTAGGGATAAATCTCACAGCTAAAACAGAACTTCTATATGCAGCCAACTTCCCTCACACATACCGTAAACTCGAGGCTGACTTAGGCAACTGGGCTAAAGGGGGTTTATCCTGGTTAGGAAGGATTCATGCAGTCAAGATGACTTTGCTGCCAAGACTCCTCTACCTCTTCAGAGCCCTCCCAATAAACATCATTAAAGAGCACTTGAAATCGTTCCAAAGAAAGATAATTAAATTCATCTGGGGAGGGAAGGGGTACAGATTTCAACAGAGCATTTTATACTTATCTAGACCACAAGGGGGATTAGGTCTCCCGCAGCTATTTTGGTATTACCAATCGGCCAGGTTAGCCCAGATCTCGACGGTATATGCGAAGGCTGAGAGACCAGATTGGATACAAATAGAGAGACAGGCAGTTCCCTCCTACACTATAGACTTCCTTTTGTGGTTCCCCCCAAAAAAATGTCCACCTATTCTGTCCCCTATCCTTTCTCAATCTTTTAAATTATGGGATACTCTGAGAAATTTACAAACCATAACTTCCTACAGACACCCCCTAGCTCACATTTTCAATAATCCTGACTTTCCCCCGGGAATTGACATCAAAGCATTCCGCTGGTGGTTGGACAAGGGGATGTATCGGATTGGACACTACTTCACTTCAGTGGGGCCTATCTCTAAAGGCTTTCTGTCTAAGTCAATTAGAGATGCCTAGCTCTGAGAGCTTTCGTTTCCAGCAAATTAGACATTTCCTCACTCATATGGGAAAGGACAATTCATCAACCCACTCATTCACCCCATATGAAATATGGTGTGATTGGTCTACAGAGCAGAGGGGTGGAATCTCCATCATCTACCAGTCACCTTCTAATCAAACCGCCAAGACCCCATACATGTCCGTATGGGAGTCAGACTTATCCTTAGAGTGGGACCTAGAGAAATGGAGGCTCGCCTTTAGTAGGGCATATAAGGGCATTTTGAACATCTCATTGATAGAGTCTAGTGTAAAGATCTTCACACGGTGGTACCTTCCACCGGAGAGACTAGCCAAAATGTTCCCCTCAACAGACCCTAGGTGTTTTAGGGGTTGTTTACTCAGGGGCTCCTTGGCCCATATTTTCTGGGAATGTCCACGGTTGAGGCCTTTCTGGAACAGGACTTTTCACCTGATTAGAAAAATCACTGAAGTCCAGATCCCGAGGACCCCCGCCTTAGCACTCCTAAATGATCACTTACCTAAAACTCCGAAACTTGCCCGTAAATTGATACACTTCATTTTTCTGGGAGCTAAGCTCACCATTGCCAAGGCATGGAAACAACCCAAGGTGTCCTTCAAAGTGGCTATCTGCAAAATTTCCTGGATCATGGCCCAAGAGAAGCTTGCCAGTACCCTGTACAACACCAAAGAGAAATTTGAAGCTATTTGGGAACCCTGGGCGAAGTTCTTGGGTATCTCCTTAATTCCAGGTGTTCAACCATAAAGCGTCTGGCTGTCTCGGGGTCTGTGGGGACTCCTCCCGTGGATTGGCTTCCGACTACTCTGTCTTCTCTTTCTTTCTCCCCCCTCTCCTTTCAACTTTATTCTTTTTCTCTCATGTGTCACTTTTTATGTTTATCTATCAAGACGATGAGTGTTTTTCTTTCGACCAAACAGCAGTTGGATCCCCAAAGGAGTTCTGTTCCCAGGGGAAGCATACGACGTAGATTTTTGCTTACTTGATCGATGCCAGAGATCTATAGCGTTAACTAATTGGGTGCAAGGGGGGGATTGAAGTGTTCCGTTCGGGCACAGTGTGTTCCCTATTGGGGTGCAGGCGGTCTCTCCTCCCTCCCCTTCTCCCAGTCCTCTCAAGTTTCAGGGTTCTCTACTTTTAGTGAACGGGTCATGGTTTATAATGGTATTCATGTATGGTCACAGACCAGAGTTATATTCAAACTACTGTCGTCAGTTGGATTTGTAGCCCCAAGGGGGTCCGACTTGTTCTGATTTATATATACTTACTTAATGCTTGTGATTTGTATACCTTTTCTTGATAAAAATCAATAAAATATTTTGAAAAAAAAAAAAAAAAAATATACTGCATATTTCAGTAACATTTAGGCAATTATATCATGCTCTAAACATTATTTCCATGTGCACTACTCCAGGTTTTAGCAGAGTTATGCCCCGTACACACGGTCGGACTTTGTTCGGACATTCCGACAACAAAATCTTAGGATTTTTTCCGACAGATGTTGGCTCAAACTTCTTTTGCATACACACGGTCGCACAAAGTTGTCAGAATTTCCGATCGCCAACAACGCGGTGACGTCAACCACGTTCGACGAGACTAGAAAAGGCCAGTTCAGAACCAAGCGCGACACCCTTTGGGCTCTTTTTGCTAATCTCGTGTTAGTAAAAGTTTGGTGAGAGACGATTCACGCTTTTTCAGACTCGTGGCTTTCAGATCGTTTTCTGCGGTTAGTTTGTGCTTGTGGGTTTGTATCTGCTCTTCAGTGCATGCAAGCAAGTTCCGTGTGACTTTAATTAGTCATTGTGTTCTTGTTCATTCGTTACTGTTTTTCAGGTCGCTCTTCACAGGCCTTGCTGTTCTTCAGTGCATTCTGTTACTTCGTTCTGAGCAGCTGACCGTTTTCTAGCCATGTTTCGTATACGTACTCCTCGTAGAGTTCGTGCTGTGCGGGGCTTGGTGTTGGGGTCCTGACCTTGACACAAATCCAGTCCATGAACAGGGTGGGGAGGAGTTCATGGACCAAGAATTGGTTGCTTCAGCGTGACCAGTTCTCTCATATGCCTTTGCTCCGTGAGATAAGTGAGAATAATCCTGATGATTTCAGGAACTTTCTCAGGATGACGGACCCCGTATTTCACCGTCTGCTGGCTTTGCTGACCACCTATATCAGCAGGCAGGATACCTGCATGAGGCAAGCCAATCTCTCTGGAGCAGAGGCTGGTCGCTACCCTGCGGTACTTGGCGACAGGGAGAAGCCTGCAGGACCTCAAGTTCTCGACAGGCATCTCCCCCCAGGCTCTGGGGATCATCATCCCAGAGACCTGTTCTGCCATCATCCAGGTCCTGCAGAAGGAATATATGAAGGTAAGATTTTTATCCTTTAATATCACATATTATTGTATTTAATGTTTGCTAAGATATTGTATTTCTTTCCTCATTCCCTAATTACCATGATTGTAATATGCTGTGAATGTGCCCTTTGTCCTCATGCATGCTGGATTTTTATGTAATTATTTTTGTAGTCCTTCATACATATCTGCCTTCACTTACCTCCCCAACATGTTTTCCTGCCCCTATATTCACCTCATGTAGTCACTTAACAATGTATTTTATCAGCTCCATAGTAGTGCTTTACCCCAAACACCCCCTAAAATGTTTAGAAATGTGATTTGTGCTTTAAATTCAGGTAGAGTGCCAGAGGCTTTTTTTTGTAGTGTCCCCAAATCATTTTTCTAAACCCTCCCTCCTTCCCTTCAACTGCTAAGTCAGCTGATCCCAATTCTCTATCTATCCTCAATCATCTATCTGCTGACTTTGCCAAACCCATACACACTATACCCATCTCTTTACTGGTCAGATTTATGGATGAATTCCCCAAAGCATGTAGTGCAAGGGCCTGCCTGTATACTTTCCAATGGTACTGTTTAAAGTTTTTGTATTCTATTATTATCTTGATAGGTAATATCAGAATGTCCAAATGTCCTCAAATGTATACAGTGTGTATTTATATCTTTGTATTATGACACTTCTTACCTGTCCAGTGGGCTGCCAATAGTGTAACTAAGGAGGGGCTGTTCCAAGTAATACCCTGTATTTAGGTATTCATCTCTCAATGAAGTGAAGAGGGTTACCTGTCCAAGATTCCACCCCACCCCCTATAATGTTAGAAATGGCCCATGAGAGGGGGAGGGGGGGATATGATAGGTGTACCTTATACTTTGGTGTTAATTTCCCATTAATAAATGCTATCTGGAGGTTGGCCAAGAATGTTTGTGCCTAATCTGCTTGCCATGTTTATGTGCAAAAATAGTAATTTATTTTTGTTTTCCTCAACAGTTTCCTTCCACGCCACAGGAATGGCAGACTGTGGCCTCCCACTTTGCCCAGCGGTGGGACTTTCCTAACTGCGGAGGGGCAATTGATGGGAAACACGTCCACATCATCCCACCACCCAACTCGGGGTTGTACTATTTCAACTATAAGGGGTTCAAAAGTATTGTGATGTTGGCGGTGGTGTCGGCTAATTACGACTTCTTGTATGTGGACGTGGGGAAGAATGGCCTGATGTCCAATGGTGGAGTCATCGCCCAGACGGAGTTCTACAGGCATCTCCAGAATGGCAGCTTGGACTTGCCACCTCCAGAGGACAATGTGGAAGGACTCCCATTCCTCTTTGTTGCGGATGAAGCATTTGCTCTGGGGGACCATCTTATGCGGCCATTCCCGATGAGGACCCTCACCCCGGAACAGAGGGTTTTTAATTACCGGCTGGCCAGAGCCAGAAGAGTGGTGGAGAACACATTTGGAATCATGGCCAGCCGGTTCTGCCTATTTCTGACACCCATCCATATGGCGGAGTATAAACTTAATCATCTAATCCTGGCGTGCTGTGTTCTCCATAACTTTTTACGCAAACATTCTGCCAACTATGCTGGCTCAGTTGGGCCTGAGGCTGGAATTCTACATGATACAACCCTGACGGCGCTTGAAAGTGGCCGTCCTGGCTTGCCCTCCCTGAGTGCCCGTGATGTCCGGTTAAGATACCTTCAGTTCTTTGCAGGTAGGGGGGCCATCAATATGCCAGACAATTTGTGAAGCATTTATCAAATAAAAAAAAAGCTAATCTTTGGTGACATTTACTGCTTGTGTTTGTTTAACTGACCCTGACAACAATGTGGGGAGTCCTGAAAATGGCATGATTGTGTAACCTTATACAAAGCACTATTGGATGTTATTTACTAAAGGTGTATACACTTTTTATACTACAAGTGCACTTGAAACTGCACTGAAACTGCACTTGTAGTGCAAAGAGGATTTGCCCTTAGGAAATAACCACCATTTTCTCAGAAAACAGCAATTACATCACCACAAAAGTGTTGTAGCATTGAGACAATAATCCACACATTCTTGATAACAATCTTTTTGATACCTGCACAATCACATGTGCATTTAGAAAAGGTTTTTAAAACAAACCAACATGTTTGTTGTATAACAATTTTTGGGGTGGCATTATCAAAAATAGAAATGTCCATTTACGATAAAACAGGCCTGTGTAAAACCAACAAGAAAGACAAAAATCTTGAACTTACAAAGTTCACATATGGTAAAACTTGAAGGCAATATCAGACATGAGTATTTAGGAACTGTGTTTGATATTGCATTCAGATGGGGTGAAGTCACCCCTTGAAAAGCCAAATTTGGAAGATGCACACCAATTTACGAATGTGAACATGTGCTAGCTGCCATCACGGGGGATCAAGGGACGTGTTTTGTGGGAGCAACCCCTTCCTCACCGCTACTTTATTATTGAGGAAGGTGTTGCACCCCCAAAACGCGTCCATTGATCTCCCGTGATGGAAGATAGCACATGTTGGCACACTGTGTGCATCCTCCAAATTTGGCTTTTCGAAACATCGCTAAAATTTTTTTAAGATTGTAGCACACAAAAAAAGAAAGTGATTTTGTGGGGTTTTAAATTCGCCCCAAAACATCAATGATGTTATTATTTTTTTGAATAACATTGATTTTTTTCTTGTGGTTTTCCAATTCTAAATTACACCCCATGATCTCCCCGATCAGGATCTGGGCACTTTCTGATGTGAAAGGATCTCGATCCATAACATCACGATCACCTAAAAAGAGAGAAACCAAACAAAAACAGGTATCAAAAATCTGCCAGCATCCATTTTTTACCTGAGTCTGTGGTCGCAGACACTCACCTGTTGTGGTGTCAATTTCCACCACATCTTCTTCCTCCTCCTGCTCAGCTTGTGTTTGGGGTATTTCCCCTTCTTTCAGAGGTGGGGGGTCTCTGGTCTCCTCGGATGAGGGGTGTCCTCCGAGTCTTTTCTCCCCTATGTAAAACAAAAATGGTATAATTAGCACACAGATATTTGATGGCAGAACTATAAATAGGAAACATTGCTTGGAAGTGGGGTACAATTGTCAATTTTAGCAGAGTTCCAGGATGTAGCTTTTTTAGTGTCCTTTGTCAAGCTGCAATACTTTACCTGTTTTGTACAAGCTTCACAGATGGAGACCCCCAATAGTATACATTGGAGCACCTGTGTGCCCCCCCCTATTAAAAATGGTGTTTTTGTGTCCCACACTAGTGCTCCAGTGTCCAGATGTGAAAACAGCTGCTCAGTGTCCTCTCCCTACACAGAATCTAGTTTCCATTTCATTCTAGTAACAAAGCCAACTACACGGCCAAATATTTTTCATACAAGTAGGCCCTAAAAAATGTAGGAAAATGCATATGGCCTAAACAATGGTGTTTTAGAGGCCGAAATAAAAATGTTTGATACGAACGAATAATGGGCCCATGAACATTAAAATTGCCATTTTAAACTGTACAACAATTAAGAAAAGCATATGGAGCAGCACGAACGTAATAAAGACTAGAATAGGAATAGGAAAACATCACAACTACTTACTTTTTTGCAGCACTCTCCAGATCTTTCTGTACTGCTTGGGCTTCTCTTAATTTCAGGTCCGACCACCACTTCCTGAGCTGATCTTTTGATCGTTGTACCCCGAAATTCCGGTGCAGACTTTTGACCACTTTCGCAATGATCTTGGCCTTTCTGATATTGGGGTTGGGGTAAGGTCCATACTTTCCATCATAGTCGGCCTTCTTCAGGATGTCCACCATCTCCAACATCTCCCCAAAGGACATATTTGTGGCCTTAAATCTTCTCCTTCTGGATCAGGATGTGTCCAGGTCCAGGCTTTCCTCCTCCTCCTCCTCGTTCCTGTAATTAGCCGCACCTGCTGTGTATCGGCCATGTGCTCTTCCCCCACTGTGCAGAACGAAAAGGGGCGGGGAATAGACTAGAAAGAACGCCAGTTGCGGGCGGAGTTACACGCATGCGCAGTGTGTATAAAGCGTAACACGCGTGCGTATTACGTACGATCTGTGAGCGGAGGAAGGAGCATTGGAGGCGCCGATCGTAAGAACGAAGGTAAGAGACATACTTGTGCCTATACTGCTTCTACATTGAGGCCTATATTGTAACAAGATTAGGAGAGTTTGGCCTGACATTAGGGTTTGTCTTGTGTTGTGTCTTGCAGTGAAAATGGATATCTTTCAAGATAGTGACTTCATGGCAATATTCATTGACATGTTCAGGGAGCTACCTTGTCTGTGGGAGATCAACCACCCACATTACAGGAATCAAACAAAGAGGAAGTCAGCGCTGGACCAATTGTTGGAAATTGTGAAGCAGGTGATCCCCACGGCAGACATCACATATTTGAAGATCCTAATTGGTGGCCTGAGGAGCACATATGTAAGGGAGCGCCAGAAAGTCCAGGATTCGCAGAGATCCGAAGCAGCAGATGACATCTATGTCCCCAGGATGTGGTACTATGACAGGCTGCATTTTCTGGCAGGCCAGACTGAACCCAGGTCATCCCTCTCCATATCAACAACAGAAAGAGGAGACAAGGGAGTCCCCAGAAAGCAAAAAAGGGGAATGGTCAACTACGGCTTATGGTACAAAAATGCAAAAAGGCTTTATTAAGGGTGGGGGGGTGGGGGTATTTACATATACAAAAAATTCCAAATATATGTAAGATAAACAATGTATATAAATAACACAGTCCGTCTCACTACACTAAACCAAAATTAAAAACCATGCTGCAACATTGATGAATAAAACTGCAGAGCGTGCCTGCAGGCCAAAAACGCATGCAGTGTCCATTTGTATCCAAAGAAAAAAGTATAGCACCAAACATTACATGGAGTAAGCTACTGATGGGATATCAAGTCTTATGTGGTCTAGTATTGACTGTGCATCAGATTGAGCAGTACTGAAAAAAAAAAAAAAAAAACTACATATATCCACATAGACAAGACCTTACATAGCTGAATTAGGTGGGGTTTTTTTTAAAAAAAACCTCTGTTAGAAGGAAATCCTCCACAAGCAGCTTCCAACCTCAGTGCACTAAATGTGTGTTTACACCAGTTGTTTTGGAAATGGAAAGACCAGCGTTCCTCTTACTAGGTATGTCCAGTGCACAAACACTATTTCCTCAATGCAGCATAAAAGGAGCAAAGGACAAACCACTCCAAAGAAAGGGCTTAGTCTCTTTTCCAATCTAGACCAGGATGATATTTTCACAGTTCATCAGTTTCAAGTGTGTCAATCCATGCAGGAGGGTGAATGGCAAACAGATGCAAAGACTATTGATAAACAGATAAGGAGGGAAAGTCTTCCTTCCACACTTCCTTCCCCTTCAGCTGAGGCTTCTGACACCCAACCTGGGCCTTCCAGGCAACAACATGTGGAGGAGCCCAGATTGAGCCAAGTATAGCATTCCTCTAAATATTGCTGGTTGTCCAATCAATGATGTTAACTAGATGTTAGTTTGGAGTACTAATTTATGATTGTGATTGATGATGCAAAAACTAAAACCATGTCCCTTTTTCATACACAGGGAAGTCTCAGCCAGGAGGTGGCCGGGCCGAGCTGGCTGCCTGATCTGCAGGTCCCTCCCCTACACCTGGAAAGAGAAAGTGGCAGGAGGAGGAGTGCCCTAGAGGAGGCTCCCATAGGCCTCTTTTGGAGGGCTACAGAGGCCCTGGGAGCACCACACACCGTGGAGGATGACTTGGCTGCCATCATTGCCTCTAAAATGCAGAGGATGGAGGAGGGACAACAACTCATGTGTGAGTCGTTAATATTGGAGGCTCTTAATAAGGGGATGAGGGCCCAAATTACATCTGATACACACCTTTGTGAACTCACACATGGTCCTCCTCCTCCTCCTGCAGGTCTTCCTCCTCCTCCTCCTTCTCCTCCAGGTCCTCCCAGTCCTCCTCCTCCAGGTCCTACTCCTCCTCCTGCCACATCTCCAACAGCAAAGCCACAGCCAGGAAGGAAGCGTGGAAGGAAGACCAGAAAGTGAGGACCCTGTATCCAGTCTGCCAGTCTGCCTGGTCGGCCAAAAGATGCAGCCTCTTGTGGTACCACAGCCTGGGGACACAGATGTCATCTGCTGCTATCCAGATCTCTGGGACTTCTGGACCAGACTACCCTCCCTTACATATGGACTCCTCAGGCCACCAATTTTGATGTTAAGAATTGATGTCTTCCCTGGGGTTCCCAGGCTTCGCTAATTTCTCCTGTTTATCCAGCGTTGCCTCCCTCTTTGTTTGGTTCTGAGCCCTTAATAAAGGATTTTTGGTTTGAATTATACTTGCCTGTGTGTGTTTTACTTCAAAAAGGACAGTTTGTTTGTGAGGATTCAGGTACATTTCAAAAATACAATGTGAAATTAACAAGGGACACCAACAACAAACAATCTCTTTAAATAAAGATTAAATAATAAAATATATCAATGGTGTTGTGGTAACTTGACACACAAAACACACACAAAAATAGTCTGGAGTAAAACTAAAAATAACATTAAACAAAGATCAGCCTTTGAAAAAATACAAACATAAAATCTAAAAGAAAAATGGCTTTAAATAAAAAAAAATTATGTCAGATGTGACAAATAACAATATATTCAGGGAATCTCAAGAAAAAAAAATAAGTTTGTGAGAAGTGTGTGTGAATATGAGCAGCAAAACTACTTAATTCTTAAGTGCGCTGTATTAAACCATTTTTAACATTGCAGTGTGACGAAAGTGCTGTATCCATTGCGAACGCTAATTTTACCAGACCGAGCTGTTCTGTGTCAGAATTTCTTCTGAGCATGCGTGGCACTTTGTGCGTCGGAACAGGCCACACACGGTCAGAATTGACGCGATCGGATTTAGTTGTCGGAAAATTTTATAGCCTGCTCTCAAACTTTGTGTGTCGGAAAATGGATGATGGAGCCCACACACGGTCAGAATGTCCGACAACACGCTCCGATCGGACATTTTCCATCGGAAAATCTGACCGTGTGTACGGGGCATAAGGGTTTGGGCACTATTTGGTTTCAGGGAACTGTAGTAAATTCGATTTTGGGAGTACTTTCTCACCAGCACTATAGTGAATACCATCTATCTATCTATCTATCTATCTATCTATCTATCTATCTATCTATCTATCTATCTATCTATCTATCTATCTATCTATCTATCTATCTATCTATCTATCTATCTATCTATCTATCTATCTATCTATCTATCTATCTATCTATCTATCTATCTATCTATCTATCTATCTCTGTATATATATATATATATATGTATATATATATATATATATATATAGATATATAGATATAGATATATAGATATAGATATATAGATATGTGGTGGGATCCACATTGGCAATATTACTAATTTAGCCACATTAAGTTTATAGTACTAAACATTCCCAAAGTGTTCTAACACTTGTTGTATCCTAGCCAGGGAAGAAGCCGGGTTAATTAGGGTGAGAATCACATAGTCAGCGAATAGGCTGATTTTATTAGTATATTCTGCCACTTTAATTCCCTGTATCAGTGGGTCTGAGCGTATCTTTTCAGCTAATGGTTCCATTATCAGGGAAAATATATAAGGTGAAAGAAGGCAGCCTTGACGGGTACCGTTTGTTTTATAAAATTTGCTGGACATAGCATTTGAAGTGTATACCGAGGCAGTTGGCTTAGTATATAAGGCTGATATAGCAGAAAATTTAAAGCCCAAGAAACCAAATTTGGAAAGGGTCACCTGCAGATCCCCCCAGTGCACTCAATTGAATGCTTTTTCTGCATCCAAGATGAGAAACACTGTAGGCACTCTGTGGGATTCCACTATTTTAAGTAAGTTAAACATGCGACGGGTACCATCTGGAGCCTGTCTACCTTTAACAAACCCCACTTGGTCAAGTTTGATTAAAGTAAGGGTAATGTCAGCTTGGCTATTGGCCAATATTTTAGCATATATCTTTAGATCATTATTAACTGCTTGCCTTCCAGCCGCCACAGTTTTCCTGCGGCAGAATGGCACGGCTGGGCAAATTGACTTTACCTTACATCGCTTCACTTTTTGCAGCATGTGCCCGGAGCCCGTGTGAGTGCCTGGTGGGCGCAATTACCAATGGGCACCTACGATCGCTCGTGAAAGAGCGAGAACCGGGATCTGTGTGTGTAAACACACAGATCCCAGTTCTCTCAGGGGATAGTAGACAGATTGTGTGTTCATACAATGTATGAACACCAAATTCTCCCTTTCCCTAGTCAGTCCCATCCCCCCTACAGTTAGAACACACCTACGGAACACAGTTAACCCCTTGATCGCCCCCTAGTGTTAACCCCTTCCCTGCCAGTGACATTTAGACAGTAATCAGTGCATTTTAATAGCACTGTTCGATGTATAATTGTCAAAGGTCCCAAAAATCGTGGAGAGAAGGAGATGCCCCAAGGGGATATTATGGGCAGGGAACCCCCACAGGATCAATAGATTATGAATACCAAAGGAGTATATAAAAATATACATTTTATTAAATATACAAAAATACTAACCTCTAAAAACATAAATGGGATATTAACAGTGGTGTCGAAATAAAGCTGCTAGGTGCTACAGAAAACAAAGGTTCTAAAGGACCAAAAGGTCAAAGACAGATTGTAGCTGCAAAACAAACCCTACACGTTTCGGAAAACACAAAAAGATTCATTTCTTTTTATGATACTGTACTTCCTTCTTCAGGGGTTCAGTTAAAGCTGTCTGTTGCATTTCTATCAAAAAAGACATATACATACATATAAATAAATTAATAAACATTACATCTATATATAAGAATCAATTTTGCAAAAAAAGAAGAAGAATTTCAAAAAGGCAGAAATACACTGAGGTATGTACTATATACATTGGTACTCACACAAAATGTGTCCCTCTACAGTAATAATGGTGCACAGCAATGATGTAAACAGATGGATTCCCACGTCCATAGGTCCACTAAGCTGGAATGTCATTCAAAGGTAACCCCAATGGGTTAAAGCTCACTAACCTTTTCAAAAGAGGTGGATTAAGGTAACCTGTACCCCCTGAGCGGAGCGGCAAGTCAGAGCTCACAAGAGCCGCCAAACAGAGCATGGAAGATGCAGATCTATGAGGTAACAAGGAGACAAGCCATCATGAAGCTCCGTTCAACTAATTTATACTTCTTTCTTTGGATTACATACTCAATCATAACATGTTTTCCTTTGATCGCTATTCCTCCAGGTACAGGGTGTAGCCAGGGGCACTTGCTGTGCCCTTGGCTACGCTAATCTGTACCAGGGGGAGTGGGAAAATGCGATTTTCAGCGATGAGTATCTCTCTATGTACCTGTGTCATGTTGTTATGTGGCTGGGGACATAGATGACATCTTCATCGTTTGGGACGGCTCTCAATCCCTTCTGGACGAGTGTTTAGATGCACTAAATTAGAATAAATGTAATCTTAAATTTACTATGACTTCTGATATGTCCAAGATTACGTTTTTGGACATTGAAATTTTCAAAAATGAATCCAACCTACTATCCTGCAAGCTTTTTAGGAAGCCCACCGCAAGTAATACAGTGCTGCACTCGTCCAGCTTCCATCCGAAACCACTCATCAATTCTATCCCCTATGGTCAATATTTAAGTATCAAACGTAACTGTTCTGACCATTCGGATTTCAAACATGAGGCCAATAAACTCAAAATGCGGTTACAGCCACAAATGCCTTAAAAAAGCTTTTCAACGTGCAAATTCTAGGGACAGATATGATCTGCTGGTCCCAAAACAAACTACGACCTCTAATGAAAGTCACAGAATAATCACAACTTATAACAACGACCACAACAAAGTTATGCATATATGCAAAAAATACTGGCACTTATTAACTTCTGACCCCACAATAGGTCCCTTTGTACCCCCAATTCCATTAATCACCTACAGATGGGCCACCTCTGTGGGTGATCTGCTGGTCCAAAGCGAATTCCGAGGCTTAGAGAGAGGTGACCCATGTACAGCAGTGGGTATGATCCCTTGTGGATCGTGCTCCTACTGTAAATGTATGGACACTAGAAAAAACATCTACTTACCTAATAGTATGCACTTCATACCCAAACACCATTCCAATTGCCAGACCATGGGAGTAGTTTACATGCTATTATGCAGTTGCAACTGCTTCTATGTAGACAAAACAGTACAAAAACTATGGCGGAGACTTTACCGCCACATTAGGGCCATGCAAACGGTCAACCCTGATCTTCCATTAGGTAGACACGTGGCCCAAGTGCATGGTGGTATCTGTCCAACAATATCTGTTCTAGTATTGGATCACTTGCACCCAAGCCCAGGTGGCGTAGACTTTAACAAAATTCTCTTGCAACGAGAGCTTTGGTGAATATCTGATCTCAATGCGACATCTCCATCTGGCCTCAATGAAGCCTTCAACCCAAACCCTTCCTACCAGGCTTCGTTACAGGAGGCTATGACAAGGAACTTTGAATTCACCATTTCCCCCCTTCCCCATTTCCTCTTACCCTATTCATTTTTTTCTCTCTTTTTCTCCTTTTTTGTTTCTTTCCTTTTCATTTTTGGTATATTGGCTTATTCCATTGTCTTTTTAAATGTTATACACTTTGCATATTAGTATTATTATTATGTTTTGTCAATATGGTCCTCCTCATTTTTCTTTGAAATCATATGTGTTTCTCTTGTTGTTTACAGATCTTGTTCTTAACCTTTCAAGAACAACAATACCATGTACAGATGTTTATCCCACGTCCCTACAGTTCAAGTTTGTTGGAAATCCCAAATATATATAATAAATTAAGCATATTTTCTCTCAAAGCTTGGATGGCATTGAATTTTAGCCTGCTGGGGTATTGTTTCTCTTTCCCCTTCCCCCCTTCGTTAGCGGTGTGGCTCTTTGGCGCTCCCCGACATGGAGGGCCTCCGCTTCTCCCCAGTTGGAGACGGAGGCATCATTTTGCGGCACCTGTGCGCATGCGCCCGACCTAGCGTCCCACACCTGTGCACTGGGCCTTTTTCATCTTTGCCCTCAGTTGCTGCCCACCCTCCGTGTCAGCGGCCAGCATCAACGTCTGACGTCATTGTGGCATTGACATGGTGACGCCGGACACCACGCCGGCCAGGGAACTGCGAATGGATGATGCTCTTCACACACTGGTGTGCTTTCCATGTAGATGCCTAGAGTTATAATAGATTAATTATTGGGCTTATTCCATTCCCTGATGTCAGGAACACGCAGCTTGCGGGATTGGTTGCTCTTTCTTCACCACTCCCACTTCTCTGGCTACCTATCTCAGGTAAACGTAACATATCTTCGCTGCACAGCCGAGATGAGCGTTGCTCCTGTATGGTCTCCAGAGGATTGTCCATTAAAGGTCTGAAACTAACTCTTTTTCTCTTATCTACATGAGGTTTTCTCTCCCTGCAACTACATCTATATTCCCTAATCTACTTGGCTATTTGCATGGATTTTTCCAACTGCCCCCCCACTTAAGAGAGATCCTTTCCCCATTTTTTCTGCCCCTTTATATACTCTACTATTGGTCTAAAAACTATATGCATACATGCTTATGGTATATATGTATATTCTTTTTGTCTCCTCGTTATCTCATAGATCTGCATCTTCCATGCTCTGTTTGGCGGCTCTTGTGAGCTCTCACTTGCCGTTCCGCTCAGGGGGTACAGGTTAGCCCCAGTCGCAGGCAAAGTTCAGTTTCATACCTTAATCCACCTCTTTTGAAGAGGTTAGTGAGCTTCAACCCATTGGGGTTACCTTTGAATAGCATTCCAGCTTAGTGGACCTATGGACGTGGGAATCCATTTATTTACATCATTGCTGTGCACCATTGTTACTGTAGAGGAACAAACACATGTTGTGTGAGCACCAATCTATATAGTACATACCTCAGTGTAATTCTGCCTTTTTGAAATTATTCTTCTCTTTTTTTGCAAAATTGATTCTTATATATAGATGTAATGTTTATTCATTTATTTATATGTATGTATATGTCCTTTTTGATAGAAATGCAACAGCCAGACAGTTTTATCTGAACCCTGAAGAAGGAAGTACAGTATCATAAAAAAGAAATGAATCTTTTTGTGTTTTCCGAAACATGTACGGTTTGTGTTGCAGCTACAATCTGTCTTTGACCTTTTGGTACTTTAGAACCTTTGTTTGCTGCAGCACCTAGCAGCTGTATTTCGACACCACTGTTCCTATCCCATTTATATTTTTAGATATTAGTATTTTTGTATATTTATTAAAATGTATATTTTTATATACTCCTTTGGTATTCATAATCTATTGATCCTGTGGTGGTTCCCTGCCCATAATATCCCCTTGGGGCATCTCCTTCTCTCTACATTTTCTTGGGATGTGGCAAAGACCCTCAGGATTAGCCTCTCAATAGTTCTCTTCTCTATTATTCCATGGTCCCAAAAATCTGTCAAAAGTGTCCAATTTGTCCAGTACAATATTGCAGTCCCAATAAAAATCGCATATCGCCAACATTACTAGTAATTAAAAAACGAAAAAAATAATAATAAAAATGCCATAAATCTATCCCCTTTTTTGTAGACGCTATAACTTTTGTGCAAATCAATAAATATTCGCTTATAGCGATTTTTTTAACCAAAAATATGTAGAAGAATACATAACAGGCTAAACTGAGGTAAAAATGTGTTTTTTTGAAAAAAAAAGTGGGATATTTATTATAGCAAAAAGTAAAAGATATTGTGTTTTTTTCAAAATTATCGCTCTTCTTTTACGCAAAAAATAAAAACCGCAGAGGTGATCAAATGCCACCAAAAGAAAGCTCTATTTGTGGGAAAAAAGGACATCAATTTTTTTCTAGGGTACAGCGTCGAATGACCACTCAATTGTCAGTTAAATCGACGCAGTGCCATATCTCAAAAAATGACCTGGTCATTGAGCAGCCAAATCTTCTGGGGCTGAAGTGGTTAAGGAGAGTCACAATAGTGGCGTGTAACATTTCTTCCGGAAAAGATGCAGAAGATGTGGCAAAATGGAAAACTTTATTAAGGTATGGAGTTTAAACCTAACACTAAAGGCTTTATAATATTCAGCGGAAAGTCCATCTACTCCTGGGTAGGCATGTGCATTTCGTTTAGTTCCGAATAGAAATTCGGATGAATTTTTCATTATTCGGAAATTCGGATGCATCGGATTACAAAAGTAAAGAATTTAAACGAATCCGAAAAAAAATTAACGAATTTGAAAACATATTCGAATCGAATTCGAGACAAATTTAAATCGAATTCAAAAACAAATTCAAATCGAATTTGAAAAAAAAAAAAAAAACAGAAAAACTAGAAAAACAATAGAACAGAATAGAAGAAAATATAATATATATATATTATATTTTCTTCTATTATGTTCTATTATTTTTCTAGTCTATTCTTTTCTATTATTTTCTATTCTATTCTAATCTTTTATATTCAAATTTGATTTCAGTCTATATGAAATTCGAATTTTGGAAGATGTTTTATATATATATACCGGTATATATATTTCATTGTTTTTCTATGCTATTCTTTTCTATTCTATTCTAAACTTTTCTATTCGAATTTGAATTCATTCTATACGAAATTCGAATTTCGGAAGATGGCTTCTGAAAATGGAATTTCGTATAGAATGAATTTGAATTTGAATAGAAAAGATTAGAATAGAAAATAATAGACTAGACAAACAATAGAACAGAACAGAATAAAATATATATATATATATTTTATTCTATTCTGTTCTATTGTTTTTCTAGTCTTTTCTCTTCTACTCTATTCTAATCTTTTCTATTCAAATTCAAATTCATTTTATAAGAAAATTTAAATTTCGGAAGATGGTTTTATATATATATTTGAATTTCTGAAAATGGTTATACAGAAACAGAATGAAATAGAATGAAATCGAATTCTAATAGAAAAGACTAGAACAGAAAAACAATAGAACAGAATAGAAAAAAATTATATATATTTATATATATATATATATATATATATATATATATACATATATATATATATATATATATATATACGGTGTATATATATATAAAAAACCATCTTCCGAAATTGGAATTTGGTACAGAATGAATTCAAATAGAAAAGATTAGAATAGAACAGAAAATAGCATAAAAGAATATCATAGAAAAACAATAGAACAGAATAGAAAAAAATATAAAATATTTGATTCTAATCTTTTCTATTCAAATTCATTCTGTACCAAATTCCAATTTCGGAAGATGGCTTATTTATTTATATGTATATATATATACATATATGTATATATATATATATATATATATATATATATATATATATATATATATATATATATAAAATATTTCTTTCTATTCTGTTCTACTGTTCTATTGTTTTTCTATTCTATTCTTTTCTATTAGAATTTGATTTCATTCCATTTCTATATAACCATTTTCCGAAATTCGAATTTTGTATAGAATGAATTTGAATTCAAATAGAAAAGATCAGAATATAATAGAAAATAATAGAAAAACAATAGAACAGAATAGAAAAAATATATATATATATATATATATATATATATATATATATATATATATATTTCCTGACAGACTCCATGGCAGCCTACGTGTGGGTTTACCCCGCCTCCTCTCCAATGCTATAGGACCCCATTCCCATAAATGAGTACTCACCACTAGCTACTGCGTTCCTTTTTTGTCCTCCTCCAATGGACCTACACAAGTTGTTCGCGTCCAGTCGGACGGATCCAGGATCATGGCATACCTTTTGCGGTGCAGCTCAGGGCCCAGCCACGGGCGGGTGAGTAGCAGGTAGAGGCTGATGTTTACCCTTTTGGTGGAAGGATGGTCGCCTCTGTATGCCGGACGTCCAGGGACATCATCGGCTGGCAAGGTCAGAAGCTTAAAGTGTTTTCTCCATGGCAGGTTTTTCTGTGTTCTGTCCGTTTTCCCCTAGGTCTCCTGGCTCTGGCTATGACCGTCGCGGTCTCTGTTGGGACCGTTTTCCCCCTCATGGCGGCTGGAGCGCTTGTGCGTTCCAACTCGCCTCAGCTCTTCCGGGTTCGGCCGTCCGCACTGCTCACGCATGCGCGGTAGCCTCCTCGGGTCCAAGGCTTGGCTGGCGCGTGCGCAGAGCGGCGGAACGCTCGGCAATCCGCACATGCGCAGCACGGTCACCGTCCGACGGTGCAGGAACGAGGTCGGGCGGGGACGTCATGGGCGGGGGATTTAAATTCGGCTCATGAACTCCTTCACAGTGGGAATGCCTCACAGTGAGTAGGAGTAGAGTGGTTTTTCTTCCCCATCTCCAGCCCTGGTCTGCTTTAGGTGAGTGCCTGATTAAACTTTGTACTTTAAAAAAAAAAAAAAAAAATAAAGAAGGAAAAAGGGGAGTAAAAATGCCATTTATATATGTGTAAAAGGTTGAATAAGTTATGTGGGGCAGAATGACCCTTTTTTTTTCTTACTGGTATTTCGGCCCGTTCAGGCCGCCTTTTTCTGAAGACTAAACGTACTGTGTCGCTCTTCATATGGAAGTCATGGACAATTCACCGCCTTTAAGTGGCCAGCCCTCACGCACAAGGTATGTGCTTATGAGGGGAGGGGTTGAGAGTCAGTCGCATTGTGAATTGCGTTATCTGATGTTGGTCTCGCCTGTTTTCCCTCTCCCTACTGTGTTTTTTCTCCCAGCCCTTCCAGATCGGACCCTCAGATTGTGGTCCAGAATGACAGAGACCTTGCCAGGCCACAACACCAGTCACCTTCAAGATCCAGGCATGACTCTACGTCTGGAAACCACCACCAGGGGAGACGCTCTCATTCCTCCTCCAGACACCGCTCCCAACGCCACGACAGCCGCTCTGACCGTAGAGCCTGCTGGGGATGTGAAACACGAGTTCCGGAGGGCAAGTCACTGTGTGACCGTTGCTATGCCCGGGCGACAAGGGAGAAAGAATCGGAGAACCAGCGTCTGGAAACTCTCGTCAAACGCGTGGTACAGCAGTCCCTGAAGGAGCTGGATCCTCCCCACACATTGAGCCAGTCTACTACACTATCTGGCCCCCTGGCTGATGAATCCCGTGAAGACCCGGGCACTTCACAGCCGTACGTGGCCTCCCTTGACTCCTCAGATGATGATTCTCAGGAAGAAGAGGAAGTCGGAGGTTTAGATTTCAGTATGGTGTCACCTTTAATTAAGGCAATCAAGGAGGCTCTTAAATGGGAGGACCCCTCTACTCCCCCGGCCAAGCAGAAGAAATTCTTCAAGCATTTGGGGAAAGAACGCGCAAGTTTCCCGCTCCTTTCTGAGCTAAAAGAAATCATTGATGAGGAATGGAGTAAGACGGACAGGAAGTCCTCTATGACAAATAAGACCTCCATATTATATCCCTTCAAGTCAGAAGAGGTGAAGTATCTGGAGAATGCTCCCCTTGTAGACGCAGCTCTAATGCGTCTAGCTAAGCATATTACACTTCCCTTGGAAGATGCAGTGTCCTTCAAGGATGGTCTTGAGTCTGGGTTTCTCCCCCAGGACAGGCGCCTTCTTGGTCGGAAGAAGCCGCAGTTCAGAAGACGCTCTCCGGAGCGCTCTAGGGAAGCTCGCTCCTACAAGCCCGGTAGGGACTTCAGAAAGAATTGGAGCAGGGGCCAGACATCTTTTCGCAAGTCCATTAAAGGCCAGGCATCCAGCGGCCGTGAACAGGTGAGGTCTTTTTGAGATTGCGCCTGCCCAGGCGGGTCGGGTGGGGGCACAGCTGCACCTCTTCCGGCACGTCTGGGTGGCCTCGATCTCGGACTTTTGGGTAATAAAGACGGTCTCGACAGGTCACAGATGGACCTTCTCCAGTGCTCCGCCCCCAGATTTGTCCCCACTCTTCTGCCCCGGTTGGAAGATCAAAAGCAAGTGCTACTGTCCTATGTGGATCTCCTGAAGTCTCAAGGAGCAGTGGTGTGCGTCCCGAGGGACGAGTGGTTTCAGGGAATATACTCCCCTCTCTTCCTGGTTCAAAAGAAGAGTGGCTCTTGGCGCCTGGTTATAGACCTGACCTACCTCAACGAGTTTATAGAGCCAGGGAAATTCAAGATGGAAACGCTGTCGACTATTCAGCAAGCTATTCAGCCAGGCGATTGGATGATTTCCATCGACTTAAAGGACGCTTATTTTCACGTCCCGATAGAGGAGGGTTTCACAAATACCTCTGCTTCCAAGTAGGGCAAGATCATCTTCAGTTTATCTGCCTCCCCTTCGGATTGACAACGTCCCCCCGGGTCTTCTCAAAAATCCTCTTGGCCACGGTAGCTCACATAAGACTAAAGGGGGTATGTCTTTACCACTACCTCGACGACCTCCTGGTGTTGTCGCAAAGCAGGGAACAGCTGCTGGCCCATTGAGAACAGGTGATCTCCACCCTTTCCAGTTTTGGGTGGCTCCTGAACTTGGCAAAAAGTCATCTAAAACCAATGCAACGCCTAATATACCTAGGAGCTCAATTCAACACTGTAAGAGGCACCATTTCCCTTCCACTACAGAAAATTCCGGTGGTACGGGACAGGATTTCTCGGGCTGTACATGCCTCACACCTAAAAGCCTCTCAGTGTCTGGAAATTATCGGCACAATGGTTTCTACGATGCCCATGGTCAAGTGGGCCTTGTGGAGGTTACGTCCCTTCCAGTCGGGGTTTCTCCAGCAATGGAGAACAGGGGACAAGAATCAAGTCATCCGGGTGACCTCGTCGATGAGGAACAGCCTCTTTTGGTGGCTTCAACGCAAGAATCTCCTGGCATGTCATTCCATCGTTCCCATCTCCTGGGTCATGGTGACAACCAATGCCAGCGGGACGGGTTGGGGGGCCCTCTGCGGCTCGAACCTCGCCCAAGGCAAGTGGGACTCCTGCCGTGCATTCCCAGGTTCGAACGTTCTAGAACTCAGGGCGGCCTGGTGTGCTCTACAGGCCTTCTCTCATCTACTGAAAGGGAAGTCAATACTATTAAGAATGGACAACACAACAGCTGTCGCCTACGTGAAGAGGCAAGGGGGTACCCAGAGTCCCACTCGCCTTCGAAAAGTCGAGCCCATCCTTTCATGGGCGCAGAAGAATCTTTGCAATATCTCGGCAGTGTTCATCCCAGGAGTCCAGAATGCTCAAGCGGACTTCCTTTCACGCACCGAACTGGACAACAACGAGTGGTCTCTTCATATGGAGACGTTCAGATGGGTCTCCTCACTGGGGATCAACCCCGAGGTAGATCTGTTTGCCTCGCGCCACAACTTCAAACTGGAGAAATTTTACACCAGAGGCCGTTGCAGTCAGGCTCTTGGGTCAGATGCACTGACGGACCTTTGGAGGTTCAGCAAGGCATACGCCTTCCCGCCGCTTCCAGTCATCCTGAGATTCCTGCAGAGACTCCGTTCAGAGTTGGCCGAAGTGATGATGATAGCTTCATACTGGCCGAACAGACCCTGGTTCCCTCTCCTTGTCCAACTCAGCTTCAGGGACCCGGTGCCTCTCCCTCTCAGGCTGGACCTTCTTTCCCAGGGGTCAGTCCTGCACCCGTGCCCAGCAGTGCTGAGACCGATGGTCTGGTTCTTGAGAGGGAGAGGCTAATCTCGCTTGATCAAGAAGATCCAGCACAAATAGAGTTTACAGCAGAATCTGGTCTAAATTCGTGGATTTTTGCTCCTCTAGCGGCAGGTCTTTTAGACACCCGGGGGTGCAAGATATACTCAGCTTCCTGCAAACAGGCTTAGATCTACCATTATCCATCAACTCGCTTAGGGTTCAGGTCTCTGCACTGTCGGCCTTCTCTGGGTCCTCCTGGGCAACTAATCCACTAATTCGACAATTTTTTTGTGGCGCTTCAAGGCTCAAGCCTCAAAGGAAATCCAGGTTCCCCAAATGGGACCTGCCACTTGTCCTAGACTCAATCTCCGTACTTCTGGGCCTTCCCCGCTCTCTATCAAGGACTTCTCAGCTAAAGTAGTCTTTCTAGTAGCTATCACATCTGCAAAAAGAGTTTCTGAGATTGGCTCTCTGGGTTGTGAAGAACTCTTCTTAACATTCTTCCTGGATCGGGTGGTCCTTATCCCAAGGCTGGGTTCTAACCCAAAAGTGTCCTCTGTGTTCCATGATAATCAAGAGATAGTCTTGCCCACGTTTAGGTCTCTGGAGTCCTCTGAGATTCATCCTCTGGATGTAGGGGAAGCAATTAAAGAATATCTGACAATGACTTCTCCCTTCAGACGTTCTGACCATCTATTCATCCTACACTCGGGAAGTAACAAAGGAAAGAAAGCCTCAGTTAGGACACTCGCTACTTGGATTGTTCAAACTATTCAACAAGCATACAGGGCGAAGGGCTTGGCTTCTCCACAGGCGGTGACAGCTCACTCCACCAGAGGAATGGCAGCTTCATGGGCGGCAGCTCGACATGTGGCCCCAGACACCATTTGCAAAGCAGCCTCGTGGGCCTCTATTAACACTTTCATGTCTCATTACTGTATTGAGCCTGCTTCATTATCCTCTGTAGACTTTGGTTTGAGAATCCTATCGGTTGATAGGACAAATTAAAATTTTTGTTTGATTCAGCATACCCACCCGTGTGGTTGGCTAGTTATTTCCCACATGTAGGCTGCCATGGAGTCTGTCAGGAAAAAGGAAAATTTATTATCAAATACTTACCGTAATTTTCCTTTCCTGATGGACTCCATGGCAGACGGAGTTCCCACCCATTGGTCAAAGAGTAGACTAGTTACGGAAAGCAGTAGCTAGTGTTGAGTACTCATTTATGGGAATGGGGTCCTATAGCATTGGAGAGGAGGCGGGGTAAACCCACACGTAGGCTGCCATGGAGTCCATCAGGAAAGGAAAATTACGGTAAGTATTTGATAATAAATTTTCCTTTATATATATATATATATATATATATATATATATATATATATATATATATATATATATAACCATCTTCCGAAATTCGAATTTCGTATAAATTGAATTTGAATGGAAAAGATTAAAATAGAGTAGAAAGAATAGACTAGAAAAACTATAGAAAAGAATAGAATAAGATATAATATATACCGTATTTATCGGCGTATAACACGCACTTTTTTCCCCTTAAAACCAGGGGAAAATCGCAGGTGCGTGTTATACGCTGTACCCCTGCGATCCGACCTGTCACATTTTCAAAATCGCCGATCGCGATTTGAAAATGGCGCCGCCGGCGCCGAAATACACAGAGCCGGTCCTCGGCTCTTTCCGGCGGCTGTCGTTCATTTTCGGCTCCACTCGTAGTCCCGAGCGGAGCTATCTGAACCTACTCGGCTAGGTTCGGATAGCTCCACTCGGGATTACGAGTGGAGCCGAAAATGAACGACAGCCGCCGGAAAGAGCCGAGGACCGGCACTGTGTATTTCGGCGCCGGCGGCGCCATTTTCAAATCGCGATCGGCGATTTTGAAGCCCAGAATGGCTGGGATCACTGTAGCAAGACTGCACTGGGGAAGGCTGCACTGGGGAAGGCTGCACTGGGGAAGGCTGCACTGGGGAAAGCTGCACTGGGGAAAACTGCACTGGGGAAAGCTGCACTGGGGAAGGCTGCACTGGGGAAAGCTGCACTGACAAGGCTGCACTGACAAGGCTGCACTGGGGAAGTCTGCACTGACAAGGCTGCACTGGGGAAGGCTGCACTGACAAGGCTGCACTGGGGAAGGCTGCACTGGGGAAGGCTGCACTGACATGGCTGCACTGACAAGGCTGCACTGACATGGCTGCACTGACATGGCTGCACTGACAAGGCTGCACTGACAAGGCTGCACTGACATGGCTGCACTGACAAGGCTGCACTGACATGGCTGCACTGACAAGGCTGCACTGACATGGCTGCACTGAGAAGGCTGCAATGATGGGCGTTTAAATGTAAGTTTTTTTTCCCTTCAACTTCCCTCCTAAAAGTTTTTTTTTCCTTAAAATTCCCTCCTAAATTGGGGTGCGTGTTATACGCCGGTGCGTGTTATACGCCGATAAATACGGTATATTATATTTTATTCTGTTCTGTTCTATTGTTTTTCAAGTCTATTCTTTTCTATTATTTTCTATTCAAATTCTAATTCATTCTATACAAAATTTGAATTCAGAAGCCATCTTCCGAAATTCGAATTTCGTATAGAATGAATTCAAATTCGAATAGAAAAGTTTAGAATAGAATAAATAAGAATAGCATAGAAAAACAATGAAACAGAATAGAAAAAAATATAATATATATATTGTATTTTATTCTCTTCTGTTCTATTGTTTTTCTAGTCTATTCTATTTCTATTATTTTCTATTCTAATCTTTTCTATTCAAATTCGATTCATTCTATATGAAATTCTAATTTTAGAAGCCATCTTCCGAAATTCGAATTTCTCATAGAATTAATTCAAATTCGAATAGAAAAGTTTAAAATAGAATAGAAAAGAATAGCATAGAAAAACAATGAAACAGAATAGAAATTGGAATTTGATTTCATTCTATACAAATTTCACATTTCGCAAAATGGTTATATATAGTTTACTTTTTCAAATTCAGTTAATGTTTTTTTTCGAATGCAGTAGAATTTTTTCGAATTTTTTTTTTTTTTCGAATGTGGTAGAATTTTTTCGAATTTGACAGTTTTTTTCGAATGTGGAGAAGTTTTATTTTATGTAGGAGGATGTTACCTGATTTATTCCTTTCCACACTGTGCACAACACCTGATTGCCCTAGAATAAAGTGTACCTGTCACACTGCAGCCATCCCTACAGCCTAATCAGTGTACCTGTCACACATTAGCCATCAGTGCTACCCATCAGCAGTGTAACCATTACACAGCCGCCCATCAGCAGTGTACCCATCATGCATCCACTGATCAGCAATGAACCCATCACACAGCCACCCATCAGCAGTGTACCTGTCACACAGCCACCATCAGCAATGTCCCCATCACAGCCACCCATCAGCAGTGTACCCGTCACACAGCCATCATCAGCAGTGTACCTGTCCCAATGTCACCAGAGCCAGTCAAGTCCAAAAAAATTTTATACTAGTGTGGAGGTATTTCAAATTCTCAGTATGAAGAATAAGAGCAGCCAGAGTTTTCACCATCCAATTTCTATTTTTAGTATAAACCTGTTGAAAGTAGTGGATCAGTGACCAAATCAGAGGAGGAAACAGCCCCTCCAAAAAAGGATAAGACTCTCTGAAGTCCAGGCAACCACCAGCAGTGCCCTACACCTCACTAGTGAATTTGCAAACACCAACAGAGCTAGACCACTGGATAAAAAGCCCAGTACTAGTACCGGGTATTACATCTGACCTCAAGAATTGAGGCCCATGCCTATCTCCCAGGTGCACTTGGAAACCCATTATGGCTTATATGCAAGTCATTAGCCATAAAATGCCCTGGAGGACATGTACCAATGCAAACTTTTTTTCAAAAGATATTTTTAAAGAAGCAGTGATTTTAATGATGTTTAAAGTGAAACAATGAAAATTAAAAATTCCTTTAAATATAGTGCCCGGGGGTCCCTCTTATTCTGCCTGTAATCTCTACCATGTGGAATGGAAATTTGTACGTTCTGTATATAATTGTATTGTATTTTGTATGTATTGCACACTGCCCTCACTGTGCACACAGCACTAATAATGTTTTCAGTAAATGTTTACATTCTTTTGAGTCCTGATTAGAATTAGCCTACCTATGTAACGCCCCTTGTTACCATAAACGTACAATTGTAATATTAATGTGATACCTACGTAATCATGTGTATAAAAACTCTCAATTGCATCATATTAAAGCAGAACAGTTATTTGGAAAGATGCTGAGCGTATCTTTTGTGTCTGTTCCCTACTGAAGTAGTTATTATTAATTTGGAACCACTAATCAATATGAGGATAGGAGTTGCCTATCATCAATTTAACCGAGTCCGCATGGCGAGCTTTGCCTTAGGAGGGGTTTCCAGGTGACCCCGAGTATCCAAAATGAGGAGCTTGAGACGATCCGGGAATTTCTGATAATCAGCTAGCTGAGGTAAGCCTTTTGCTTACATTTGAGTTATCAGACTTCCTTGATCGGTAAGGCATTTTCGGGACAAAGTATACCTATTTTACTCCCCTTAATCGAACTGTATTGATTGGTGGTTATATGTTATGTTGTCCCTGTCTATTGTCCATCGGAGTGTTATAGATAAGAAAGGGAAGAATAGTGCTGTTCACAGGTATATGTAGTACATCTGCTAGATAAAGTAGTTTAGAGGCAAGAGGGTATAGGCACATGTAGAGAAGAGTGGTCAGTCATTATGGGCATTGAATTAAGTAAGGGAATGAAGGGTAAGAGACCCTCAAAAATGCCCAGCGCAAGAGGAGCGCTATATATGAACCAAAGGTGCGGTTCTGCCTATACTGAGCCCCTAGATTAATGGTTAAAGTGGACAGGGATCCATAATGGGTAACTGGGTTACCAAAGTCCACAGGGACTAAGAATCATGCAGAGTAAACAGCTAGAGAAACAGCTATGTGAGCAGGATGGATCAAGGGTGACAATTAACACTAGACAGAAAGGGACATTTTCATGTTAAGTTGTGGGATGAATTTGGGGTCGGGCACTACAACTAGTAAGTCAAGTAACAGAGAAATGAGAGTTAAAACAGAATACTTTATATGTTGTCAGAGAGGGAAGATGGGATGAGCACTGTGGCTGCCCATCTGATCATAGAAGCTAGATATAAAAGATATCTAAACAAAATAAGGAAAGCAGAATTTAGGCAGGGAAATATTAATGAGAGTTAAAAGAAAGTGAGAGAATGATATGCATGTGTTGTGTACAAATGGGAAAAATGTAAGCGATTTTAGAGAGATATTGGTGTATGTGTGTACGAATGCTGGGACCTTTAGTTCTATCCGTTGTGTGTGCCATGTACGCAGATGTGACCCCCTCCTTTGCGCTCTCATGAAAGAAATGTGGCTGGGATGAGAGGTTAGTGATAAGCTGGAAGGACACTATGCCAATTTCTATTTTTTAGACAAAACATCTATAACAAAATGTGCCGGTTAACGAATCTAATGTTAAACAATGTGATCACAATTATTTTGAATCTGTTTTCCAAACATGGTAAAATGAAGGTTACATTTAACCGTGTATTACACAAATTGAATATCCTTTGATAGTGGAAACAGTGCATTTAAAAAAGGGAAATTAAGTAATAAAGAGTATTAATTTATAATAGGAGTTTAACAATTTTATTAATAATATAGATATATTGAAACTGGTTTAGACAACCTTTGGTTGGAAATGAAATCCAGGTTATTGGGGAAATTTGTAAAAATGGAATTAGTTTAGATTAAGATAACATTTTTGTAATTTTACATTTATTCAATAAGCCCTTATTAAGAGAAAAAAGATTAAGATGAGGTTGTTATTTGGAATACAGCTGCCATAATATTTAACAAAGCCAAGATGGATGGGATACATAAGAAGTTTTTCTACAAAGATGACATTTTACGGTTTTTGATAATAACTTGATGTGCGATCCATGATGTGAGAGTAATAATAAATACAATTTAAATATAATAGACCCATTACATCAAGTCCACACACCCTGTTAGGATAGATGCCATCTGCAGCCAGTTGTTTTATAGATTTTGATGCTTTCTGGTCCATCATAGAGATTGTTGATCCTTTTGTTTTTATTTATTTTTATTTTTGAAACCCAAAGCAGAATGTGCAGATTGTGAAATGATGTGCCCCATTTCCTTGTAAGTGCAGTGGTATAAGCAGAAGAATATTTTGGATTTATGGGCATCTCTGCATGACCGCAGGGTATTGTTATCATTTATTATAATATTGCCAGGAAAAAGTTGTCTTTTGAAACATGAAACTGGAGTTCTTACACAAACAGTGTGATAGAAAACAAGCCATTGGAATATATTTATGCAAGCTGGACCCAGTAATGAAGGGTTCATCCCGATATATCAGAGCTGCAGCTTTTATGCAAAGGTGCTTTTAGACAAAGTTAGATATTGTTTTGGTCAAACTTTTAATTTTTATTTTCAATATTTCTTTATTAATTTCAGTAAAGTGAACAAGATATACCTTTGTTACAATAAGTCGGATGTTCCGACTGGAGCAAGTAAAACCAAAGCATACAAATTAGAGTCAAGCAATGCAGAGATAAGCACACAAGTCAGACTAAACAGTGGTGGGTTATGCTTAGCGTTATAACATAATAACAGAACAACTCGATAACTCCAGATGGGGGGAGGGTGTATGGAAAGGAGCACCAGTTAAGTAGGCGACTAGTTACATCATAGAAAGGGAGTAGATAGGAGAATAAGAGAAAAAAGAAGAATGAGAGAGAGTCGTAAGAGGAAAAGTACATCAGGTGGTAACAGTACATTTTGGGTGTGTGAGCCAGACATGCCATTTATACAAAAACTTTTCTATATGTAAATTTTTCCTAGCAACTAGTCTCTCCATTTCACATTGAAGGTTCAAATCTGAAATTGTGTTGGCAATGGATGGAGACTCAGTGGTTTTCCAGACTTTAGTGATGTTCATTTTTGCCGCGAGTAGCAGGTGGACTATTACTACTCGTGATCTGGGCGGGAATTTTTCTATTCCAAGGTGTAGTAATGCTAGTGAGGGATTAGGGGCTGTTGAAACCTGTGATATGATGGAGATTAAGGCAAATATTTGTTTCCAGAATGAGCTTAGAGATTTGCAAAACCACAGTATGTGTGCTATGGTACCAGAACTTCCACAGGACCTCCAGCAGGTAGGAGAATGTCCAGGGAAGATTTTGGAGAGACGGTAGGGTGTGAGATACCATCTATGAATTGTTTTTTGGTATGTTTCCCAGTGGTTGGAGCAATGGGAGGCAGTAAAGGTGTGCTTAAAGGCGCGTGTCCACATGTCGGGGGTGGTATCAATGTTTAGTTCTTCTGTCCATTTTGAGAGAGAAGGTATTTGGGAGTATGGCCGATTGTCGCTAAGTATAGAGTACAATGTAGAGATACCATGTTTTGGGTATGTTGTGTGTGTGTAGAAGTTGTGTATTGGTTCAGGAATTTTGGCCTCAGTAGAGATTTTAGATTTTTGAAGGAAGTTGGAGATCCTCATGTATGTAAAGGCTTCAGTATGGGGAGGTCGTATTCGTGTTGGAGATTTGTAAAGGTTTTTAGAGTGTTATTGGTGTTGTAGAGATCTGAGATATTAGTTATCTTTTGTGTCTGCCAGATTTGTAAGTTTAGATTTGGTATTTGTGACGAGGGGTCTGTATTATATGAGACAGGTGGTCTGAGGTTAACGTCTGGGTGAATTTCTTCCAGACTGTTAGAGAGGCCGTGATTGACGGAGGATTAGACATTGTGTTAGGAGGGAGACCCGCTGACGTTGCAAGGAGTATATTGCGCATAGTATTTGGTTTGAAGGATGACGATTCTATGATTGACCAGGCCTTATTGGGGTTTGGATGCCACCAGTAGTATAGCTGGTCCAGAATGGAAGCATAATAGTAGCTTTGAATGTGAGGAAGGCTTACTCCACCTTTTTTGTGATGTCTGGTTAGTACGTATTGAGCACATCTAGGTGGTTTAGTTTCCCATATAAACCTGGAAAGTTGTTTTTGTATGGAGGTGAAAAAGAAGTGGGGTGCAGGTAAGATTACTGTACGAAATAGGTATAGTAGCTTGGGGAGGATTAGCATTTTAAAGGATGCAACTCGTCCAAGTTTAGAAAGGCCTGTTGTGCGCAGTTGATTTAATAGTTGAGGAAGTAGTTTTTGGAAGGCATGATAATTAAGGTCATAGAGTAGAGGCAGCGAGGGGGCTAGTTTTATCCCCAAATATGGGATAGACTGTTTCGTCCATGAATAAGGGAGAGTACTCTCCAGGAGGGACTGTTGTCTATGTGTTATATTAAGTGGTAGTTTTAGAGACTTGGAGGAATTAATTTTGTAGAAGGAGGCAGAGCTAAATTGAGTGAGGATGTCTTGGATTGCAGGCATGGAGTGGGCTGGGTTTGTGATCATAAGTATGACATCATCGGCAAAAAGGCTGATTTTGTGTTATATGTCATTGTGTTTGATGCCTGAAATGCGCTTGTCCCCTCTAATCTTTGCTGCAAGGGGTTCCATTATTAGAGCAAAAATAAGGGGGGAGAGCGGGCAGCCTTGTCGTGTGCCGTTGGAGATCCCGAATGGTGTAGACAGGGTTCCGTCAGTTAACACTCTAGCTGAGGGGTTCGAGTAAAGTGAGAGAATGACCGTTTGGAACCAGCCTGTGATTGCAAATTTGGAGAGTACTGCTTTCAGGAATCCCCAATGCACCCTGTTGAACACCTTCTCTGCGTCCAGGGATAGCAGCAGAGAAGGCGTTCATGTTTGGGTGACCCGATGAATCAAATTAATGACTCTTCTAGTTGCGTCTGGGGCTTGCCTGTTCGGCATAAAGCCGACTTGGTCTGGGTGCACTAGAGAGGGAAGACATTTCAACAACCTAGAAGCAATGACCTTAGCAAATATTTTCACGTCTGTGTTAAGAAGCGAAATGGGTCTGTAGTTGGATGTGGAAGTAGGGTCTTTCTCTGGTTTGGGAATAGTGGTGATGATTGATCGTAGCATATCAAGCGGTAGAGAACCAGAGGTGGCAGCAGAGTTGAAGAGGTCAGTAAGGTGGGGGGTGATAAGTTTGGCGAATGTTTTGTAAAATTCGTTGGTGTAACCATCTTCCCCAGGTGACTTGTGGAGAGGAAGGGTGTTGATGGCTTTTAAGACTTCATCATTTGAGAATGGTTGGGAAAGATCCTCTAGTTGTGTGTGGGTTATATTCGGGAGATCAATAGTGGATAGGAAGTTTTGTATGTTTTGATCAGTTGGTTGAGGAGTAGCTGTGTCGTGTGAGAGGTTGTAGAGAGAAGAGTAATAATCGCTAAAGGCATTAGCTATATCCTGTGGGTTTGTCAGGAGTTGTTTGGTGGTAGGGTGTTGAAGGGATGTTTTTTTACTTTTAATGCGTTGGACTTTGACTTGTCGAGCTAGTAAAGCACCAGCTATATTACCTAAAGCATAGTATTTGGCTTTGGTCAATTTAAGGTTGTTCTCGAATTGAAAGAGCAGAAGTGAGCAGAGTTTTTGTCGCTGTTCAAAGAGCTCACTGGTTAGTTTATGAGAGGGGGTCATTTTATTCTGGTTTTCTAATAGGGTAATTTGGGAGAGGACCTCGTCAACCCGCTTAGACCTCTGGTTTTTAACATTACTGTGAAGTTTAATTAGAATGCCACGCATGTAAGCTTTATATGCTGACCAAAGTACAAACCTATCAGTGTCTGGTTGGTTGTTCATTTGAAAATAAGAGCGGTGCTCAGTATTAAGTTTCTGAACAATGTTTGGGTAGGAGATGAGGGAGGCTTCAAGTCTCCATAATCTGGTCGCCCTAGGTCTGCAATTCCCCACACTAAGGGAGACAGGTGCATGGTCCGACCATTTTCAGATTTCGTCACGTCCTGGAGGGTGAGTTTGTAAACAATAAAGAAGTCGATTCGGGAGTATGAGAGTTGAGAAGAGGAGAAATATGAAAAGTCCCGCTCGTTGCTATGGTGGCATCTCCATGGATCATAAAGGTCATTGGCTTGAAGAAAGGGGTTCAGAACAGTTCGGCGGTTTCTAGTCTCGGACGATGTGTCAAGTGTGGAGTCTCCAATGATGTTGAAGTCTCCTCCCATAAGAAGCCTCCCCTTCCGGAGTCATGTAATTTTCTTGTAGAGTCGGTGGTGGAATCGTAGTTGCTGTTTGTTTGGGCCATAGACGTTGATCAGGGTGTAGGTGACTTGATTAATGTCACATAGAAGAATCAGGAAACGGCCATGGGGGTCTGCAATGGATTGATGCAGTTTAAAATGTAATGTGTTCCGTATGGCAGTGAGGACTCCATTTTTCTTCTTCTGTCCTGAAGCTGAAAAAACCTGGTCGTAATTTTTTAGGGCAAATCTGGGAGATTTAGCAGAGGCAAAATGGGTCTCTTGGATGAAGAGGATATCGGCTTTTTGGGTGTTGGCCTCTCTGAGAAGCGCAGATCTTTTCTGCGGGGAGTTTAAGCCCCTTGCATTAATAGAGACTATTTTGAAAGCCATTCCGGGAGATTAGTAGTGGGAGGTAGTGTGGGTAGACCTGAGGTGAAGGTGGTGAGCAGTAGGCGTGGAACAATCTGCTAGTCCGGCTCTAAATTGTAAGGATAGAGGGAGTTGTCACTTATGTAAAGGAATAGGACTCCGGATGTAGCTTGATGGAGAGGTGGGTGGTGATTGGCTGGTGCTGGGTTCGGGTAAAGGATGTTTGTTTAAAAACGGAGAGCCCAGAAACAAAAAGGAAAAAAAAACAGAAGGGGTCCGGGCTCAATGTGCAGATACTACTGCAAACAGGCAGTGGGGGCAAGAGAACTTACGTCCACAACGTGGGACAGGGATCTCTTAACAGGCAGGCAGGTACTGGATAAGGGCGCTGCAGTTTCCCAGCCATTAGGCGTGTGTAGAGAAGGATATAGGATGTGGCTGTCAGGCATTTGGAGGGTCTCCTCCGGTTTCCATGAGGATTGGAAGTTGATCTGAAGGGTGCGGTGTTTCCTCTGGGATGATATGCCAGTTTCTCAGGAGTGTGAGTCCCATAGGTAAAGTGCACACAGCGTAAGTTTTGTTTTGATGCGTAATGAGTAGTTTAGTAGGGAAGCCCCATTTATAGGGGATTTTATGGTTCTGAAGCGCTTTTGTTATAGTCGCCAACTGTCTGCGATTTTCCATTGTAGTTTTGGACAAGTCAGCATACAGTGCGATATTAGTGAAAGGGTCAGGGAGTCTTGCCGCTCGTTTGGCAGCGTACATTACTTTTTCTTTTACAGTGAACAAATGGATGCAGCCAAAACGTCTGGGGGTGGAAGCAGGGAGGTGAGATGGCTTGGGGAGTCTGTGTGCCCTGTCAATTTCCATGTCACGAGTTGTCAGGTCAGGCAAAAGGGTCCACATCAGGGATTGCAGAAATTGTGTTCGATCAGATGGTTGGATTGACTCTGGAATATTGCGAAATTTGATATTGTTCCATCTGGAACGGTCTTCCAAATCTGCGAGCTTCAGATTGATTAGCTGTAGTTCATCTTCATGATCCGCAAAGCCATCCACCAGCTCATTATGGGCAGAAAACAGGTCACCCATTTTAGCCTCCATTAGTGTAATAGCTTGGTCATGCTGGTTTACTGATATGGATAAAGAGGAGACAGCAGTAGAGATAGATAATTGTACAGTGTTTGCCTCAGAGAAAGTAACATATTCTTCATAGTATTCTTAGACAATGGCTGGTCTGAGGCAGGAAATGCATCTAACACTGATGATTGCTGCGGAGGGGGGAGAGAGAACAGGCAGGGGGTTGTGACAGGCAGGGACTGCTGAGGCTCAGACGTTCTGAGCCTAGTCTTGGCAGGGCTGGATGTCGTGGATGAATTAGGGGGAGAACACTCACCCTGTGAGTCAGAGGGTTGGTGAAGCTCCGGAGACAGCGCAGGGCTCTGGCTGAGATGTGAGGAGAGCCGCGCTGTTGTTTCCCGGCCGTTGCCGGCGCCATTTTGGCCGCTCGTCAGGCTGGGTGAGGGGTAGTAATCAGTCAGTTTCCTGGGGAGTGTGGATGTTTTCCTCCTCTTCAGCAGGGTCGCTTGCTGTGTAGGGGCAATTAGGCAGCTTGTGAAGTGGTTTCTCCTTCTCTGGAGCCGCTGTGTATGTCGCTGTGGCTGGGTATACTGCGGAGCTGTGGATCTAGGCAGCCATCCGCACGAGCCGTCAAGCCAGGCCCCTCAACTTTTAATTTTTAATGGTCCGACATTCTGTGCAGCAAATATACAGCTAACTAAATGTTTGTCTAATGAAAGGTTTAAAATATGAGTTTGTTTATGTACAAATCTAACAATGAAAAAACGCGTACATTTATTCAAAAGAAAGGAAAAACCACGTGTTAAATTGATGGTGTAGGAATCAGCTGTTGTGAGCCCAGTGCAGGACACACTCCCTGAAGACCCAGATATTTAAATTTTTTGTAGATTTGAGTATGCAGTTTATCACCCAGAAGGATACTCTGTATTCAAAGTCATTGGATCCTTTTTTCCCCAGCTCAAGAAGCAGAGATCCATGTTTTAGCAAAGCATGTGAGCTATAAAAAGAGTGTATATTTATATAGATAGTCGAGATATAGAGAGCTTTTGGTTCCATTTAAAGGGCCAAAAGTTTGTTTTTACTTCGGCAGGTAAACCAATAAGGCATGCCAAGTTAATTTGATTGGCTGTTTTCAGCCTTCCAGGTTCTTGCTGAGGTAGTTATACTAACATTAAAACTCACACATGGAAGCAGACCAGGCGACTAAGGATGCTGCATTTACAGCCCCGGACACTTGATGGGTCTGTGCAACTCACAGATTCCACCCTAGTTCTGGCCCAGTATAGCTGGGATTAATAATTCAACTTTAAGGACCCCAGAACGGGAAGAACAAGCGGTCCACAGGGGGCAACTTCTTATGAAACAGGACTTTGGAAAAATGTGATCATTTATGTCTGCCAGCCACTCTTTTCCCTCCTGCTTGACACATGGACCCTGTCATTAGTCACAAGCAGTTATGGCTGCCTTAGTAAATGAGCATGAGATAGAGCCAGGGTTCACCACAGTTGTTTTTATAACATACCACTTCTTGTTTTACCTGTTACCAAAGGTGTTACCAAAGGCTGAACATCCCTTCCATAGATTAAAAAAAGATATATCCAGATGCCCAAGTTAGGATCTCACAAGTATGCATTTTGTCTGTATGGACATGTTTTTTAGATGTCCAGTGGCAAATGCTATTGCAAAGGCCACAGTAAAAAGTGTTATCAGAAGTAGTTTGTAAATATAGAGTGCAGAAAGTACAGAGTAACAGAGGAAATCATTTTTGTAGGAGAGTCTATACTAGAAGTTTTGAGGTTTTATTTTTACACCCCCTACTGTCTACAACAGAGGTCTCAAACTGGCGGCCCTCCAGCTGTTGCCAAACTACAAGTTCCATGAGGCATTGCAAGGCTGACAATTACAAGCATGACTCCCACAGGCAAAGGCATGATGGGACTTGTAGCTTTGCAACAGCTGGAGGGCCACCAGTTTGAGACCACTGGTCTACAATGTAGCGGACAAAGTAGAGTAAGAAACTAGAAAACTTTTGCCTGAATGTTTTCTTATATTTTCTGAAGCCCCTAAAGGGGATATTGGACTCTCTCCCTATGAGATTTGGTTTGGGAGTGTGTTACTCACTTGCTTATACTTTGTCTCAGCAGCTGAAGTCCTCCATTCGGATCTCATAGAGAATGTTGCTGATCTTTTAAGGTTTTTGACAAACTCATTTATGTGTTTTCTCCCAAATTCCAGATCCTAAAAGTTTGGAAGGATCTAAAACTAAAGCAAGGTGACTTGTGGATTGTTATGAGACATTTATATATAAGTAAATGTTTGGAGACTCACTGCAGCATCTATTTCATATACAGTTTTTGCAAAACTTGAAGGAAAAGTCACCTGGATCCACACCAGACACTGCAAAAATGACTAAATTAAAGAAATCACTGTGTTTGATTTGTTTCCCTCTTGTGATCACAGTATAGGGTATTTTTTGATTCAATTACTTTAATTGTAAGGGATATATATATTTGAAAAGTAGTTTAGCCATGTTGAAGTCATATTTGTCTTTTGTTTGTCTTCCATTTTATGTAGAATTGTCTGTGTTTACATATGCTGATAAGTCAGCATGCCAACAATTCAGCTAGAAGGCCACAGGAGTGTACAGCCAGTACTCGGTAAATATCTCTTATCAATCATTTGTTTTTCACAATGAAAAGTCATTTGGTAATGAAAAAAGTTGCTCAGCTATTATTTTCTCCACAATGGAGTTTTTTTGCCTCTTTGGCCAGGACTACCTCCACCTAAGCGTGTGGAGGTTCCAGGTTAAAGGTTATAGCGGGTATGGTTAGTGATCAAAATATTGATCAAAAGAGGGGAGACTGCAATGGAAATTTGTACGTTCTGTATTTAATTGTATTGTATTTTGTATGTATTGCACACTGCCCTCAATGTGCACACAGCACTAATAATGTTTTCAGTAAATGTTTACATTCTTTTGAGTCCTGATTAGAATTAGCCTGCCTATGTAACGCCCCTTGTTACCATAAATGTACAATTGTAATATTTATGTGATACCTACGTAATCATGTGTATAAAAACCTTCAACTGCATCATATTAAAGCAGAACAGTTATTTGGAAAGATGCTGAGCGTATCTTTTGTGTCTGTTCCCTACTACAGTAGTTATTAATAATTTGAAACCACTAATCAATATGAGGATAGGAGTTGCCTATCATCAATTTAACCCAGTCACATGTAAAGAACATGCTGCAGAAAAACTGACATTTATAAATGAAAAAAAAGACATTTAAATAGATTTTCACTGCATGCTTTCTTTATTTAGTAAACAATGGCTGGGGGGCCAGTCTGTATGATGAGGCCACATTTTACTGCACTCAGAACAAGATTTTTTGGATAATTTCTGGTGTCTCTTTGGCATACTTTGGAAGGAAATAACACATCTTTGCACCACAGTGAGCAAGCATTATGTGAAGATGCCAAATTATTGTATACCCAGACCAAGATTAACATTTTTTTTAGATAAAGGCTGGTGTATCTTTCGGAGACTTTGGATAGAAGTAACAGGTGTGGAAAAATTGGGCTTTGGATGTTGGTGGTACCTTCACACCTTACCCCTTTAGAGGTACTCTTGATAAAAGCAAGAATTGACCTTGCTGTAAAAAAATAGAAATTTGATGCCCCGGTCACACAGTTGTGGAAAAATTGGTCTTTGGGTGTTGGTGGTGACTTCACCCTGTAACCTTCTAGAGGTACTCTGATGAAAGCAAGAATTTGCCTTGCTGTAAAAAAATTTAAATTTGATTCTCCTGTCACACAGTTGCAGTAAAATTGATCTTTGGGTGTTGCTTGTGCCTTTACCCCATAACCTTCTAGAGGTACTCTTGATGAAAGCAAGAATTGACCTTGCTGTAAAAAAAATTGAAATTTGTCACCTCTGTCACACAGTTGTAGATAAATAGGTCTTTGGGTGTTGGTGGTGCCTTCATCCTGTAACCTTCTAGATGTACTCTTGATGAAAGCAAGAACTGGGCTTGCTGTAAAAAAAATTAACTTGATGCACCTGTCAAACAGGTGCGGAAAACTTGGTCCTAGGGTCCTATATCAAAAATGATTTCTAGATAAAATCAACACCCACAAAGCTAGGCAGCCTAGACAGTGTTGCAGAGATTTGAGATCCCAATAACACTTAATCAGTGACATCGGCATCAGGGGCTTGATAGCTGCTGCTAATCCAGGACTGATTCATTTTGACAGATGTCAGCCGGTCAATGGAGTGTGGACATATGCACTCTTTTATCTGTCACAAAACCTCTGGCAGCACTGTATGTCACTTCGGAAAGCATGCTGAATGCAGGACAGGCCAGCAGCTCAAGTGCACACTGGGGAAGTTCTGGCCAGTTATCTATTCTCATGACTAGAGATGAGCCAAACACCCCCTGTTCGGTTTGCAGCAGAACTCTCAAACAGGGGAAAAGTTCTAATCCAAACAGCAAACTTCATTGAAGTCTATGGTAGCCAAACAGAAAAAATCCGAGCAAGCAGCCTGGCAGGTCAGAGAAGGGGAGCGAGCAAGCGCCCCCCCTCCTGAACCATACCAGACAGCATGTCCCCCCACTCCACTATGTTTAAATAGGCAGACTGTCGTTCTGCCTCTCTAAAAACAATAGCCGTTTTTGCGGGGGCCATTGTGGCCGCAGACGCGCTGACCCAGCGGGAGCCGGTGGTAGCCAAGAGCCGAAGACGAGCATTAAGTACAGATACCTGATTTTGCACTAAAGGGCCACCCTGCCACAGTAAATATATGTGGGGTGGTCCTTAAGTGGTTAAATACCAACAAAAGAAAGCTCTATCTGTCCCCAAAAAAATGATAAAAATGTTGTTTTTGTACAGTGTTGTGTGACTGAGTAATTGTCAATCAAAGTGTGAGAGCACTGAAAGCTGAAAATAGGTCTGGCAGGAAGGGGGTAAAAGTGCCCGGTATTGAAGTGGTTAATAATTGGCACCTTTTGAGGGGAAGGGTGGTTACCTGGTTTTAACAGGTACTCACTCACAGTGGGAATGCACAGTGGGAAACCGGCTGGGAAGCTGTAAGGCACCACTGCCGGTTTGCCTTAGTTAGGATGTTGGGGCCTGGACCAGAATTCAATGAAGAATCAGCTCTGGAGAGAACAGCACTGGATCCCTGGACAGGTACGTGTCCTTATATTAAAAGTCTGCAGGTATAATATTTGTAGCTGCTGACTTTTTGCTTTTTGGGGGGAGACTAGAGCTCGTCTTTAAGTCTCGCTTTGACATTCTATTAATTTGAACTTCCAATTATCCATATAGAGCAGTACTGTTAACTCTTTTCCACACTTTAGCACCCTGATGTTACTAGGGATCGATGGATTTCCAAGATATACTCCTACTCTTAATAAGGTGCTGTAGAAAACTATGTATTTTAATAAAGGATTCCTGAGCTTGCTATAACTCATTTGACTGGCATTTATTTAAAGCGTTTTAAAAAAATGGATCCTGTTCCCTTAGAGCATGTTATACAGTACAATGCTAGTGCTGTGTAATTTGGCCCCCCGTATCACCTGAAATAACTGGCTGATCCTGCCTGGCTATGCCTTGTTAACTGACCATGGTTTATCATGGCTGCTGAGCCCTCACACTGTGGTCAGTTTACGTGCCCCCATCATCCACAGCTCTCCTCTCTGCTCTCCTGTGTCCTCCTCTGTCCTCCTCCCCCTCCCTCCCTCCTATCTGCGTCCACTCCACAATCCTCCCCTCCTGCTGCTCTCATATATATTGTATAAGCATGGCATTCCCTCTGTTATACAACGCTATGTGTCCCTGTGCCTGTGCTGTATAAAAATGCTGCTGATTATACCTTATATCAGAGTGTCTTCAGGCGTTCACGTGATTCCTCGGATCTCTCTCCTTTCTCCTCCTGGCTCCTCTCAGTGCTCGGCCCCATTCACTATAGCTGTCAGCCAGGCAGAGGAGAGAGCTGAGGAATCACGTGAGCGCCGGGAGATGCTCTGATATAAGGTATAATTGGCATTTGTTTTATACAGCACAGGGACACATAGCATTGTATAACAGAGGGGATGGCATGTTTATACAATAGTGGGTTAACAACTACTTTAACTACCCTGTTTCCTCGAAAATAAGAGCTAGCGTGATTGTCAGTGATGGCTGCAATATAAGCCCTACCCCCCAAATAAGCCCTATCCTGTTTCCCCAAAAATAAGCCCTACCCTGAAAAGAAAACTTACAAGGATTTTAACTAGGGCTTATTTGGGGGGTAGGGCTTATATTGCAGCCATCACCCACAATCATGCTAGCTCTTATTTTCGGGGAAACAGGGTACTTCCTGCCAGCCTACAGTAATTGTACTGTGGGCAGGCAGCAGCTGCAGGCAGATCAATGTACCTGTACATTGTGGCCTTTCTTCTGGGTTTGAGGCATGCATTATAGATGAACACTTATAAGGGTTCGGGATCGGTCATGCAGTGAGTGAGCTCCGCGCACCGTGGGCTCAACACAGCAATAACAGTGGGCAGAAGCAGAGCTAGAGACTGCTCACACACCCACCATCCTGGGAGGGTGATGCAGTGCCAGGCAACTGGACAGCCGAAATATAAACAGGACAAATGGAGCAGAACGGCGTGCCCCCTCCTGTCCCTGCATAGTCTTCCAAGATGGTGGTGGACAGACGATAAACACAAGGCGGCCCGGGCCCCTCTCAACTCCTATCACGATCACCTTCACCTCCATCCAGGTATGAGCAACAGATGGAGGCAGTGCAGGACCTATTCTCCTCACAATCCTCTGGAGAACAGGACACTGACCAGCGGGGTGAGTCATTTACACTATCCCACTCCCCTGGTAATCCTCTATGCGCTACTGAGGCTGCGGATTCCCCAGTGTGTTCTATGGACAGAAATATGGCTAAGACGGTTGACTTGCTAAAAAATAGTAAAGGTCTTGCGAGCTACCAAATCAAAGGTCCCCTATCTTATAATAGTATAATGACAGCTGCTAGTACTAATCACGTCCCATACTAACATGTAAGAATCACAGATAAATAAATAAATCACCTGCTGAACTTGCAGCAAAAACCTAAAAAACAAAATAGTTAATTAAAGTGATGTGCCTATAACTCAAATCCAAGAATATAATAATAATATGTAAGTGACTGAAGTCATCATTCAGCTTTCAACATCAAACAGCGTGAATATATAACAAACTTAATTACGAGGTCACTCGCTCTGAGGTGAGCGCCCATTACCTTGGGGTAATGTTTTTTAGGTTTTTGCTGCAGGTTCAGCAGATCATTAAGAGGATAGCGCAGCACATGATTTATTTATTTATCTATGGCCGACTTGCTGTTTAGCCAACCCAGCCCTGTACAAGACGAACCTAACGCTCCACAGGCCCCATATGCGGGGGACGCAGTCCTCCTGGCCCGATTCTGCACCATGCTCCAGCAAGAGCTATCCAAAGCCTGCTCCATTATCACTACTGGTTGTGAGGGTCTGTGGGCGGGGGGCTGATCAGAATCTGGAAGCCCCCTTTAACAAGGGGACCCCCAGATTCTGGCCTCCCCCCATGTGAATTGGTAACGGGTACATTGTACCCCTACCATTTCACCAAAAAAGTGTCAAAAATAGTAAATAACACAGGAAACACTTTGGGACAAGTCCTTTATTAAAAAAATAAAAATAAAAAAAATGTCCCGCAATGTAAATCCATCTCACGCTGCCCGACGAGCCGAAAAAAAAAAAAAGCTGCAACAGCTCCGCCTCCATGGGAGGCTCCCACCAAGTGACGCTTCTGCTGTTATATAGCGGGGCCACTCGGTGAGGTAAGCGGGTGACCCCACCTTCCTCTGACGTTACGTGGCATCAGAGGAGGGCAGGGTCACCTGTTTACGTCACCGGGTGGCCCCGCCCTCAGCTATATACCAGCTTTCACTGAGAAGAAGCGCCACTCGGCGGGAGTCGTGTCTCCTGTCTTTTTTACTATTTTTGACACTTTTTTTGTGAAATGGTAAGGGTACAATGTACCCATTACCAGTTTGCATAGGGGGGCTGGGATCTGGGGGTCCCCTTGTTAAAGGGGGTTTCCAGATTCTGATAAGCCCTCCACCCGCAGACCCCCATAACCACCAGGCAAGGGTTGTGGGGATGAGGCCCTTGTTCCCATCAACATGGGGACAAGGTGCTTTGGGGCTTTAAAGCACCCTCCTCATGTTGAGGGCATGTGGCCTGGTACGGTTTAGGAGGGGGGGCACTCTCTCGTCCCCTCTTCTTTTCTGCAGCCTGCCAGCTTGCATGCTCGAATAAGGGTCTGGCCTGGATTTTGGGGGAAACCCCTACACCTTTTTTAAAAAAAGAATTGGTGCAGGGTTCCCCTTAAAACCCATACCAGACCCAAAGGGCCTTGTAATGGACTGGGAGGGACCCATGCCATTTTTTTCAATGAGTTTTATCTATATTGCCGAGACCCGACAATTCATTACAGTTGCGATCAGTTTTAAATGACTTTTTTTCCTTTAGAAATTTGCTGTGGTACTGTTCTAAACATGGGAAAACTGTGCCACTTTACAGGCATACTATAGACACCCCCAGGCACGATATTTAAAGAAATATTTCATTTTTATTGTTTCACTTTAAGCATTATTAAAATCACCGCTCCTGAAAAAAACGTCAGTTTTAAAACTTTTTTGCATTGATACATGTCCCCTGGGGCAGGACCCGGGTCCCCAAACACATTTTATGGCAATAAATTGCATATAAGCCTTTAGAATAAGCACTTTTGGTTTTTCATGTTAATGTCAGATAGACTTTAACGGTGTTCCGCAGCTTTCGAATTTGCCGCAAACACCACATAATGTTTGCTGTTTGGCGAAAAGGCGAACACCCGATGTTCGAGTCGAACTTACGCTCGACTTGAACATCGGGCTCATTCCTAATTGAGACCAAAGTTGATAACACATTCGCACGGGTCAGTCAAAATTCTATTATGATCACTGAGCTCCAGAACAGGCTGGCGGATGCCAATGCCAAAATAGAAGATTTGGAGAACAGGTCACGCTGCTACAACATGCGCATCAGGGTGCTCCCTAAAACCTGCACGTATCTAACCAGTTCCCGACCGGGGCATGCCGATGTACATCGGCAGAATGGCAAGGCTGGGCAAATGGACTTACAGGTACATCCATTTGAATTCCCCGCCGTGCCATTGCGTGCGCGCCGCCGTCCGGGAGCTTCGTGAGTCGGGTCGCGGGTCCCGCGGACTCGATCGCCGCGGGGATACCCGCAATCGCTTCACAGAGAGGACGAACGGGAAGAAACTGATGTAAACAGCATCTCCCCGTTCTGGCTAGTGACAAGTGTCACTGATCACAGCTCCCTGTCATTGGGAGCAGTGATCAGCGTAGTGACACACACAGCCCATCCCCCTACAGTTAGAATCACTCCCCTAGGACATACTTAACCCCTCCCCACCCTCTAGTGGTTAACCCCTTCACTGCCAGTGTCATTTACACAGTAATCAGTGCATTTTCGCACTGATCGCTGTATAAATGACAATGGTCCCAAAAATGTGTAAAAAATGTCTGACATGTCCGCCATAACATCGCAGTCACAATAAAAATCGCTGTTTGCTGCCATTACTAGTAAAAAAAAAATTATTAATAAAAATGCCATAAAACTATCCCCTATTTTGTAAATGCTATAACTTTTGTGCAAACCAATCAATAAACGCTTATTGCAATTTTTTTTAACCAAAAATATGTAGAAGAATACGATCGGCCTAAACTGAGGAAAAAAAATGTTTTTTCTATATATTTTTGGGGGATATTTATTATAGCAAAATGTAAAAAATAATGCGTTTTTTTCAAAATTGTCGCTCTTATTTTGTTTATAGTGCAAAAAATAAAAATCGCAGAGGTGATCAAATACCACCAAAAGAAAGCTCTATTTGTAGGAAAAAAAGGACGTCAATTTTGTTTGAGAGCCACGTCGCACGTGCAATTGTCAGTTAAAGTGACGCAGTGCCGAATCGCAAAAAGTGCTCTGGTCAGGAAGGGGGTAAAATCTTCCGGAGCTGAAGTGGCTAGAGGGGGCCATACATGTGCTCATGAAGAACCTGATTCTGGATATTTCCCCCATCATATGGAAATTGATAGGATCCATCAAGCCCTGACGGCCCGATGGCAGATGGCCTGCCACGAGATGTGATCGCCAAACCACACTACTACAAAATAAAAGAAAAAATTATGCTGGCAGCCAGATATAAACAGGATGTGCATCCTGATTGCCTGATGAAGGAGCGCGCATGCTCTGAATGCGCGCTCCTCCCCACTCTCTCACCATCCGGAAGTGACGTGTCCAGCCGCCACTGAGCCGAATCTGAGAACCAAGAAGCATTGGGAGCCACCAGAGCAGCCAGGAACATCAGCTGCCTCTCCACCTGCAAGCCAACCGCCTTCCCCCAGGAGTGGGATAACTTCCTATACCATTTCACATGCGCTGTAATCTCTACAATCTTGTGAGTTTAAAATTGTCTGTCCTATATATAAATGTTTTTTATCATGCTGCACTTAGAGGGCGCTGCTCTCTTCTTTGTTTTTACTGTCTACAGAGCCCCTTCTAGCTTGTTATGAGCCGGCAGCCATCCATAGTCAGCCCATCTGTGACCATCTACACACCTCTTGCTGCATTTGAACTCTCATGCATGGACTCCCCACTATAGAGAATAGATTAATCGCTCATTTCTCTCTATTTGAGCTGACAGAGCGCACATAAACATATGTATACAATATTTCTGTGTTTGAACACCCAGACATTACCTAACCATTGGAGATGACCCTGTTGAGAGTTTATTGTTTTTTTTTAGTTAACATTTTCACCTATAACTGCCTTACTTCTAATTTTTTTCTTGGGTTTTTGATGTTGAGCAGGGATAAATACACATGCCCCTCTTATGATCTTGCCCTCACCAGATGATGGAGGCAACTTCATGTTTTGAGCTACTTGTACGATTTAATGACTATAATACTTTGCATAACTGTCAAATGGTCATATAACATCTTCTCCTTTTCGCTTTCACCTTCTTACCCTTTTTCTATGTTTCCCTTCCTACCCTCACATTGGACTCCAACCCCGGGCTCTGGTTCTGATGGCCCACCACAACAAGAAAAGATTGCTGCGATACTCAACGTTTGGCTCCTGACCACATACTACAAATATCCAGGTGAGAGTGCTCTGCCCCATCATGATCGCTAAGACACAGAACTCCACATAATCCATTTTCACCCATAACATACATGGATTTAACTCCCCAATCAAGAGGACTGTGGCCTTCCAATACTATCATAAACAGAGAGCTGACATCCTGTTATTACAGGAGACACATTTTTCAAAAACTTGGGCCCCCAGGTATCTTAGTGCCAAATACCCACAATATTACCGCTCATCGAGCAGGTGATTTTGGGGGGAGATAGTAATATTCTGCTTGACTGTACTTTAGACAGATCTGATCCTGTTAGGGCAGTCCTCAAACAAGTACCCGAGAATAGCAGCAAGATAGCTCGATTGCTACATCTTTAAGGTCTGGTTGACGCTTGGCAGAAAGACAATCCCTCCGCCAGGGACTATACCCATTTCTCCCATAAAACATATTCACGCATAGATCACATATTCACTCACACAGCAATATTACCATATATGATATTGACAAAGATCCTGATCCATGGTCGGATCATTCCCTCGATAAAATATCGCTCTCTAATCTATGAATTAAGCCCTGTCTATCTCCATGGCACCGCAACGCATCCATGCTAAATGATCCCATCTTGTACTCGGAAATAGAAACTGAATTACGTGCATTTTATCGGGACAATTTATTGTCTGAGACATCATTAGCCATAAACTGGGCTGCCCATAAAGCTGCCATTCAAGGTAAGCTTATCCATCTGGCTGCTAGATCTAAACGTAATCAAGACAGTACCACCAAACAGCAGAAAACAGAGTTACAACATCTCATAGATTCATAGATGAACAGAAAAGGCTCCCTGAATTGATATAAGACACAAATCCAACTCAGCTAGATTTGCTTTAAATTTGACTATCACCATCCAAGCAGAAAAATCCATTAATTGGTCAAAACACAAATACTACATTATGGGTGATAAACCTACTACCCTGCTAGCAAGGAAACTAATACTCTCCGGCATTACCTAAATTGAAATTGCGCAATGGACAACCGACCCAGAACCCACATTTGATAGTGCAAGAATTCCAAGACTTTTTCTCGACATAATATCTCCAACAGGCGATACCCCAAAACAAAGGGTAGTCTGGGAGTCCCTGATCTGCTCAAATATTTCTATGCCGCTCAACTGTCCCAGCTTATCAGTTTCCACTCCTCTCCGTCTCATAGAATCATATTCATGTCCATCCAAATTAATATCCCATAACATGTGGATACCGGCTCGGGACTGACCTACCCTGTTTCCCCGAAATTAAGACCTAGCGTGGTTGTCGGTGATGGCTGCAATATAAGCCCTACCCCCCAAATAAGCCCTACCCTGTTTCCCCGAAAATAAGCCCTACCCTGAAAAGAAGTCCTACAAGGACTTTAACTAGGGCTTTTTGGGGGGTAGGGCTTATATTGCAGCCATCACCGACCATCACGCTAGGTCTTATTTTCGGGGAAACAGGGTATGATTTTATGCCCCTCTCTTTCATTATTATTTAGCATTTGGGATAGACATTCTAAATCTCATTCGTTCAAGTCCCCGCATGGCCCCTTTGTTGCAAAACAAAGATTTCACCCAGGGCCTTACTCCTCATAAATTCAATTGGTGGACCAATAAAGGTCTCTTGCGCATTGCAGACATTTGTTATCACAAGGGCATGTTAACTAAACAGACCCTAATAGATAAATACCAGATCCCAGATTCTGCACAATATGGCTATATTCAATTGAAACACTACCTAAACTCTTTATCTCGCAATAGCGATCCGGTGATTATGTTGCCCATGGAATTTCTATGCCATAAATATGATAAAACTAAAGGTCATATTTCTTAAGTGTATACTATCTTAATGCATGCCTCAGTCAAACAAGATTACATGGTCAAATGGGAGCAAGACTTCCAAGAAAACCTTGAACTAGAGGAGTGGAAATTGATTGCCCAAGCAGCTTCCAAATCAATTATTAACATCTCTATTATATTATAAGGTCCTTTTAAGATGGTACATGGTGCCGACCAGACTGGCTACATATGTTCCAGGAGCTTCTCCAAAGTGCTTTTGAGGCTATTGGCAAGATGGAATGATAAAACGTATATGGTGGCAATGCCTCAAGGTGAGACAATTTTGGATTAGGGTTTACAACTTTATTTTTACCCTTACCCAAATCAAACCTATTAAATCTCCTAAACATGTCCTGTTGGGATTTAAAGTTGACGAGGCCTCAAAAAAACAGAGAAGGCTTCTCACTTTCAGATTTATTTCTGCCAGAATCATTATAGCCAGAAATTTGAAGTCAGCTGCCACCTCATTTAACCAACTTAAACGCAAGCTCTCCTGGCTCATGATAAATGAAAGCGCTCGGCAGTCTTAAATGACAAAATAACGGTGTTTGAAAAAGTTTGGGGTCCATGGATCAGCTATTTGACTGGAGACCTCCGCATGGGCTCAGGTCTGAGAGGCCCTCGGACGACACGGACCAGAGCTTAGGGTCTCCCCCCTTGTCCCCTTTCTTTTCTTTCCTTTCTTCTCCCCATTTTACATTTTCTTTGTAATAAGGAGCTGTCAGGGCTGGGCTCAGCCAATCCTTCTCTGAGCTGGCCGCTCAGCTGTCGGCTAATTGCCAGCTCCCATCTCTCTTCACAATTACTCAGCTGTTGATGATCCTGCTCGTCAGTCCTGCCTACTTAAGCCATCCAGTCCAGAGGAGCTCTGCCTTCGCCTTGGTCAGCATCACAAGAAACATCTCCTGCATTCCTGTTTAAAGACTGGCTTTGCTGACATCCCTTCTGGCTCCAGATCCTGCTAGCTGTTCACTAATTTGATCCCTGAATTTTGAACTTTGGCTATGTTTTGACTACATTTGTTCTTTTTACTTTTATTATTAAACAAATGTGATTTAACTGTACTTCTGTCTCAGTCTGATTTCATGGTTTCTGACAGAAGGCGGAAGCCATGAATTCAGAAGATGCAGTCAATCCACTTGTTGGTAATATTTTTTCCAGATTGGATGAACTGGATCACCGCATGGATCAGTTCACCATAGCGTTACATATGCTCAACAAAGGCTCACCTGAAATCTCGCACTGTGGCCGCCCCGATGCAACCTATGTTGCAGGCCGACCCTGCTGCTGCTCCAGTCTCTGTGCAGGTACCCGCCTTGAGTATTACCTCTATTAGAGTTATGTCTGGTTTTGCTCCGCTTCCCCAGTGATTTGGGGGTGATCCAGTCTAATGCAGAGGGTTTCTCAACCAGGTTGAGATATACTTTGAGACACTGGGCGTGGCTTGGCGCATGGAGGAGTAAGACGCTCTCTTTAGGAGCTCCCGCACACGCCGGCTCATTCGAGGCTCTCAGCGCTTCCCAGCACCGCCATCCAGGTCTGTTATGGGGAGGAGGAGTGGGGGAGACAGGCACCGAACCCCCAATCCACATCCAGAAGGGGACATTGACAGATTTTTCACTCATTTGGGCCACAATCGCTCTGGCCCCCCCTCGTCCAAGATGGAGCCCGCCCGGACCCCTGGCACACATGCTGCCTCACAGGGAGCTGTTTCACAGTGCTCCACACCACATATGAAGACCAGACAAAGACCCCGGTCTCCCCCTGACTCTGAAACAGGTTTGGATCGCTCTGCATGCCATCCCCCTGAATCTCATAGATCCTATAGTGGATGGGACATGGAAGCATATATTAAAGCTCTCCCCACCAGACATGATTTTGAGGCCTGTGTGCAACACTTAGAGCGCTCATACAAACAAGAGATGACTGAACTTTGCAGAGATATCACTAATAGAATAGAGGAAGTGGAACATAATATGGAGGAGACTGCATCCACCCTGCAAATGCATGACACTATTTTGCATGAGCATACCCTCCAGATCCAACAATTGATGTACCATCAGTACGACCAGGAAAACAGGGCCAGACGTAACAACATACGCATACGCGGTCTCCCTGAATCTGTTGAAACCAAAGGTTTAGCACCAGCAGTCGCAGCTATGTTCAACGAACTGCTCCAGAAAGATAAAGATGCCCCACTGGAACTCAATCGTGTCCACAGAGCTCTTGGCCCTAAGAACCCGAATCTAGAACACCCCAGAGATGTGATCTGCAGAGTCCACTTCTATGCGGTTAAAGACGCCACCATGCAAGCTGCACGCTCTCAATCAGCCATATACTTCAACGTCACCCCCGTGTCTCTTCTCCATGATATCTCCAAATTGACTCTGGACATGCGGCGGGCTCTGAAACCCCTAACCATTCAAGCTAAACAGATCAAATACCGCTGGGGTTTTCCCTTTAATCTGTCTGCATCTCATGAAGGAAAGTCAGCGACGTTCCGAACATTGGGCGATCTCCCCAAGTTCCTTGGAACTTTTGAACTGCCACAGATCTCCATTCCTGACTGGCCTATTCATGCAGCCACCCCTGGCTTCAAAGCCACACCAGGTTGGCAGAAACGATCTAAGAAGAACAAACGGCCCAAGTCGGACTTTTCCTCTGCGACTGATGGATGAACTCGCTCCACTGTCACTTTGCCAATTTGTTCTCCACAGGTTGCCAACCAGTGGTGACGTCCCCAGCTGCAATTTCTTTGAGACATTTGACTACTAACCCAATTTGTTTTACTTCCTTAATACAAGATTTAGGTTCTTGATTGCACCTCCTGATCCTTTTGATGGGCGATGGTCCGTTATGCGGACACCGTTCGTCAAAAGATTTCTTGTTCTTCCCTAACCATGTCTCATCCCTACCCTTCCCCCTCCCCCCTCTCCTCTCCTCCCCCCCTCCCCTTGTTACCCCTTGCCATATAGATTTATGGCTTGTTGCTGGGAAAATGGCTCCGCATGCTGTTCATTTAATTGGTTATCTATAGGGGATATGTTCTCCTGGGATATGACTTATAATGTTTCATGCCTACACAGCAATGCGGAGCTCTGAGATGTTTTACTTAATGTTATCAGATTTTGTTTCTATCCGAAAAAATTTTGCCTGGCGTGTGCGGGCTCCTCTATGCATTGACCACTGTTCCCCCACTTAGGTTTTTCAGCACCCTTAGGGGTTTTAGCTGACACGTTGTTAACAACACTAGTAGTGAGGCTGTTCCGGCCTTATTTCCTTCTCCCTACCTCTTTCCTTTTTCTCTTCCTATTTCACTTACACTCCTTCCTTTATTTCACCACTAGATGTCCTCCTTCTCCCTCTTCACTCCCCTACACCCAATTTTTAGAGACGGCAAACCTCCTTCTAATTTATTCATTAATGTCAAATAAATTTGTTTTCTTATGGCAGCACAAACCACCTTGAAAGTCTCCTCACTAAACTGTAGGGGTCTTAATGCCCCTGAGAAGAGACTGCAAATACTTTATCATTTTCACAAATTGCGAACGCAAATCCTTCTCTTACAGGAAACTCATTTTAGATCAGATAAAATCCCACAAATCCTTAATAAACAATATCCTGTATGGTTTCACAGCACCAACCCCTCTGCAAAATCTAAAGGTGTCTCTATAGCATTTCACGCATTTTTTACCCCAGTCGTCCTTGACACTTATATGGATCCGTTAGGCAGGTATATTTTTCTTAAATTGTCTTACATGAATGTGATTTATACTGTTCTTAACATATACTCTCCTAACCAGAACCAACAACAATTCCTCTCCTCTGTGATAGCCCGGTTGAAAAGATTCTGTACAGTCAACATGATCCTGGGAGGGGACTTCAATGTCACCTTGATACCTCGTCTTGACTCCTCAACTGGTAAGTCCTCGATCTCCCCAACCTCCCTGACCAAAATGAGAACATTCCTATCTGATTTATCTCTTGTGGATGGATGATGCTACACCCCACTACTAAAGACTACACTTTCTACTCACCTGCACATGCCACTTATGGTACTGGATCATCTCTTTATTTCTCAATCTTTATTAGATTTTTCGCCCTCCGCTTCTATTGGAATCACTCTTTGGTCAGACCACGCCCCTATTCACATGAGTCTAGGACGCACTCCTACACGTAATCGAAACTCATCCTGGAGACTAAACGACAACCTTTTAAACGACTCGGTATGCTCCCAGGACATAGCACAGTCCATTAAACATTTTGTTTCGGATCACGCCCATGACACCACTAATCCATTTACGAAATGGGAAGCCCTCAAATGCGTACTTCGGGGCAAACTTATTCAACGCGGCGCTAGACTGAAGCGTGCGCGTATTGCAGATTACGACGCATCTCCTCGCCACCATTGCCAACTTAGAAGAATCACACAAAAATAACCCTATTAACTCGACTCTCCTAGAACTCTCTAATGCGAGAAGGGATCTCTTGCGTATTTTCGCAGAGAGATCACTTATAGCCCGAGACAAAGGCTGATTTACTTATTACTCCCAAGCTAATAAGTGCGGCAGACACCTTGCATCTACCCTTCAGCCCCGCCAATCTAGAAAACCTATTCAGTTTATAAACTCCCCCACCAAAGGTAAAATCAGGCAGAACTCGGCTATTGCCAAAGAATTCCGCCAGTACTACTCTACATTATACAATCTCACCCCTCAAACTCCGTCAACCACACCTACCTCCCTAGATTTATCCTCCTATATACAGGAGACGGCACTTCCACCTCTTTCGGTATCCGATTCAGAGGATCTGGAGGCCTCTTTATCTGATACGGAATTCCTCTCCGCCATAAAAAATCTCAAAAATGGTAAGAGCCCAGGCCCAGATGGGTTTTCTTCCCGTTTTTACAAACTCTTTGCACCACAACTGTCCCCTTTATTAGTGAAAGCTTTTAACGCATTTGATGGGAAGGTTGCTCCCTCCTCTTCCATACTCCAAGCCCAAATTGCAGTCATTCCTAAATCCAGGAAAAGACCCGTCCATTTGCTCCAATTATAGACCGATATCCCTTCTAAATATCGACTTAAAATTATATGCCAAAATCCTCCCTAACCGTCTCTCCCCTCTGCTACCGAAATTAATACACAAAGATCAAGTGGGTTTTGTCCCTGGTCGAGAGGCCAGGGACAACACCACCAAGACCATACACACCTTTGCTCAACGTCATCACATACCGGCCTGCCTCCTCTCGTGTGATGCAGAGAAGGCCTTTGATAGGGTCAGTTGGTCTTTTCTTCAGTCCACACTTTCCCAAATAGGTCTAGGTCCGAGAATGTTGACACGTATACTATCGCTCTATTCTACACCCTCTGCCACAGTTTTAGTTAATGGTACCCAATCACGTAACTTTACGATTGCTAACGGGACACCAGGCAGGGCTGTTGTCAGGGACATATCAGTGGCCGTCACGGCGAACATGCGTGCGCGCAGGTGCACGAGGGGCTTTTCCAGGGCAGTTCTGCTGAATTCCCCACTAGGGGGCGCCAGAGTGATCCCGCGCGCTCCTGTGCGCGCGCCCGTTCACGCTAGCGCTGTTTGGCACCAAGGACTCTTTAAAAGACTGTCAGATGCTTCCATCAGGTGCTGTTCGTCTGCAGCTCTGCACCTGAGTTCCTATATCCTGCCTGTTGTTGTATTTGCTAGTGACCCGGCTTCGTCTGACCACTCTCCTGTCTCCAACCCGATCCAGCCTGCCTGACCTTGCTTATATCTTGTGACCTGTTGCCAAACTCCTACCTGCCTGACTATTCTTGGATCATCCCTCTTGCCATATACTTGCCTGATCTCCTGCCAAATGGACTGTCTGACTCTGCTTTGCCTGTGTTCTGTGACGCTGCTTCTAATCTGCTTTGCCAAGCTCCAGGCTCTATTGCTGCCATATCATCCACCTGTCTGCTTACTGATCCGCTTTAGCCTACCAGCATCCGCAGCTCAGCCATCCCGGAGGGACGTCTTCCCAGTTCCTGTGTTGGCCACCGCAAGAACCTGCATCAGGCCCTCCTACCCACTGTGCTCAAGAGACCACTGTTCCCACTTCCAGTGGCTCCTGAACCAGCGCTTAAGAGAGGTCTTCTTCTACCAGTCGGGCTAAACTACCAGGTACCTAACAGTACGAACAGCCATGACTGAGCCCGCAGGAGAGACCTCTCCCATCAAGGAGATCTGTGCGCACTTAGCGGCACTCATCCAGGCTGTAAAGACCTTACAAGACAGATACAACAGACTGGAGGGTCAAGTTCTGAACCTTAGTGGTCCTGGAGGTGTGGCTTCTGCCTCAGCAGCTGCTCCAGCACAGGCTGCTGCACCACCCTCTGTGGTCATGCTTCCACCAGAACCAAGGGTCCCCATCCCAGAGAGGTTTTCTGGTGACCGAACCAAGTTCCTGGCTTTCCGCAGCGCCTGTCAACTCTACTTCGCCCTGCAGCCATGGACTTTCTCCTTAGAGGCTACCAAAGTGGGATTTGTCATATCCCTTCTACAAGGGGAACCCCAGACCTGGGCCCACCGTCTGCTTGAAACCAACTCTGTACAGATCCAGTCTTTGCCCTCTTTCTACGAAGCCATGGCCCAGTTGTACGAGGATCCTCAGCGGACTGCCACCGCTGAGTCAGCTTTGTTCGCGCTCCAGCAAGGCTGCAGGCTGGCCGAGGACTATGTTACGGACTTCTGACGCTGGAGCGCGGACACGCAATGGAACAACGCAGCTTTGCGCCATCAATTCCGCATGGGGTTATCTGAGAGTCTAAAGGATGAGCTTGCTCGGGTAGGAATGCCCAATACCCTTGAAGAACTCATTGCTCTAACCATCCAGATTGACTGACGTCTTCGTGAGCGCCGGTCTGAACGCTCTTCCCAGCAAACGCGCCCTATGTGGATGACTGCAAGAGTTCCGGTCCCTGCCTCCCGATATCTACCTTCTGCCTGCCCAAGTCCGGTCACCCCAACACCTGATGCTCCTGAGCCAATGCAGCTGGGACTAATGCGTTCTACCTTGCCCCCAGAAGAATGGCGCGCAGACGCCAGCTAAACCTCTGCCTCTACTGTGGTGGGGCGGGCCACTACGTGAACAACTGTCCGGTCAAGACTCGTAAGTGTTTTTCTTCTACTCCGGCCAGTTTATCCGCCTTAACCACCAATGCAACTCAACTTGCTCTCCCTCTCTCATTACAGCTCCAGGGAAGAACAATCCAGGTCAACGCCATTATTGATTCCGGGGCATGTAGCTGCTTTATTGACTCTGCTTTTGCTACTCAACAAAATCTTCCCTTAAAAGACAAGACACACAAACTCTCAGTTTTTCTGGCCGATGGGTCCCACATAAGATCGGGACAAGTCTCTCAAGAAACCCTTCCTCTGTCTGCCACCTGTTTATCTCAGCATAAAGAGATTCTAACTCTGGACGTTATCTCATCTCCATTATTTCCGATCATTGCCCAATTGAGCTGCTCCTTGGGGCTGAGATTCCTTTCGGGTGCATCTTTCCGCTGTCTGAAAAAGAGCAAGAGGCACTTAAGATATACATTAATGAAAACCTTGAGAAGGGGACCTTCTACCTCCCCAGCTGGTGCCGGAATATTTTTCGTCTCCAAAAAAGATCAGACTCTTTGTCCATGTGTGGACTATCGGGAATTAAACAAGGTTACGGTTAAAAAACGCTACCCGTTGCCTCTGATACCTGAATTGTTCCAGAAGTTGAGGTCTGCCATCATCTTCACCAAGCTGGATTTAAGAGGGGCCTACAATCTGGTCTGCATTCGGGCCGGAGATGAATGGAAGACGGCTTTCCGGACCCGTTTCGGACACTATGAGTATCTAGTCATGCCCTTCGGCCTATGCAATGCTCCTGCCACTTTCCAGCATCTGGTCAATGACGTGTTTAGAGACTTCCTGGACATCTTTGTAATCGTCTATTTGGATGACATTTTAATTTTCTCCAGTTCACTTAATCAACATCGGGAACATGTCCGTAGAGTCCTGGGCCGTCTTCGTTTGCACGGACTGTATGCTAAAGCGGAGAAGTGCGAATTCGAACAAGAAGATATTCAGTTTCTGGGGCTAGTGATCTCCCCAACCGGCATTAAAATGGACCCTCAGAAGGTGTCCGCTGTGCTAGATTTGCCAGCTCCTCTGGACAAGAAGGGCGTGCAACGCTTTATTGGATTTGCAAATTTCTATAGGAAATTCATTAGGGGATTTTCTGCCATTATCTCCCCCATCACGCAGGAAACCAAGCAGAACTCTCGTTTTCACTGGAGCCCGGAGGCTCAGGGGGCCTTTGAAGAATTAAAAAGACATTTCACTTCAGCTCTGATCCTTAGCCATCCTGACCCATCCTTACCCTTTATCCTGGAGTTTGATGCTTCCGAAGTGGCCGTGGGTGCTGTCATTTCTCAACTTCAGGGAAACAAGGATCTGATGCACCCCCGTAGGATTCTTCTCTAGGAAACTCTCGCCGGCTGAGCAGAATTACGATGTGGGTGACCGGGAACTACTTGCTATCAAGACAGCATTGGAAGAGTGGAGATACTTGCTAGAGGGCACAGTCCATCCGGTTCTGATATATACTGACCACAAGAATCTTGAATACTTAAGATCTTCTAAGAGACTGAAACCCTGACAAGCCCGATGGGCTCTATTCTTTACACGTTTCTGTTTCCACATCACTTACCGGCCAGGAACTAAATACGTAAAACCAGACGCGCTGTCACGCATGTTTGACAACCCTAAAGACCTTTCAGTACCTGACACCATTCTGCCGGCAAATAGCTTCTTACTTCTTCAAACGGATCTCCTATCCATGATCAGAGAAGCATCACCAGAACCTTCAAGTCTCCAGGGATCCACTTTAACATCCCGAGATGGATTATTGTGGAGAGGAAGTCAAATATTCATACCGGAGAGCGTCCGAGTCAAGGTGCTGACATTATTGCATGACCATCCACTTGCAGGACATTTTGGGGTTCGCAAGACCCTTGAACTCGTGCAACGCACATTTTGGTGGCCTAACCTGAAAGAATTTTGCAGAAAGTACGTCAACTCTTGTTCTGTTTGCATTCAGAATAAAACTTCCAGGAACAGAGCTTGGGGACTGTTGAGGCCGTTGCCTATACCAGATAGACCCTGGAGGATGATAGCAATGGACTTTATAGTTGAACTACCATGCTCTGAAGGATGTTCGACGATCTTTGTGGTCGTCGACCGGCTGTCTAAAATGGCCCACTTCGTGCCCCTAAAGGGAACGCCTTCTGCTGTAAAAACGGCCCATGTGTTCATCAAGGAGATTGTTAGGCTGCACGGAGTCCCTCCAAATATAGTGTCTGATAGGGGGGTGCAGTTTACTTCACGCTTCTGGAAAGCCCTATGTGAGATCTTGAAAATTGAACTAGCCCTGTCCTCAGCATACCATCCCCAAACTGAAAGGACAAACCAGACGCTGGAGCAATACATTAGGTGTTTCACATCTTTTGTACAAGTCGATTGGGTGTCCCTGCTGCCCCTAGCGGAATTCGCTTATAATAATGCAAGTCACTCTGCCACTGGTCAATCTCCTTTCTTTGCCAATTATGGGTTTCATGTATCTTTTTTACCAGATTTTCTTCCAGAGTCCTCAGTTCCAGTGGTCCAGGACACAGTACAGTTCCTCAGTCACAATAACCAGATGTTACAAGAAGTGGTATCCAAGGCACAAGCAGACAGCAAAAGGATCTTCGATCAAAAAAGAAGAGGAGATCTAAACCTTCAGCTTTGTGATAAGGTATGGCTGTCTACCAATAATATTAGGTTGACTTCTCCTTCCAAAAAGCTTGCTCCTAAATTTATTGGGCCCTTCCCAGTGAAAAGGAAAATCAACGAGGTATCCTATGAACTGTGTTTACCTGACTCACTTAAAATCCACCCTGTTTCAAGTGTCGCTTTTGAAGCCTGCTGTAGATGATCCCTTTCCTGATAGGGGCACCAGGGTCCCTGAACCTGTCTTGGTGGACGGAAATGAGGAATACGAAGTGGAGGCCATCCTTGATTGCAGAAAGAGATTTGGGCAGGTACAGTTTTTGATTAAATGGAAGGGGTATGGTCCGGAAAATAATTTATGGGAACCTGACAGTAATATTCATGCTAAACGTTTGATCCATGCCTATTTCTCTGCTCATCCTGAAAAAAAGAGTTATCTGGGCATCCGGAAGCTGCCCGTTGGGAGGGGGCAATGTCAGGGACATATCAGTGGCCGTCGGGCGAACATGCGTGCGCGCAGGTGCACGAGGGGCTTTTCCAGGGCAGTTCTGCTGAATTCCCCACTAGGGGCACAGGAGCGCTCCCGTGCGCTCCCGTGCACGCCTGTTCGCGCTAGCGCTGTTTGGCGCCAAGGACTCTTTAAAAGACTGTCAGATGCTTCCATCAGGTGCTGTTCGTCTGCAGCTCTGCACCTGAGTTCCTGTATCCTGCCTGTTGTTGTATTTGCTAGTGACCCGGCTTCGTCTGACCACTCTCCTGTCTCCAACCCGATCCGGCCTGCCTGACCTTGCTTATATCTTGTGACCTGTTGCCGAACTCCTGCCTGCCTGACTATTCTTGGATCATCCCTCCTGCCATAAACTTGCCTGATCTCCTGCCAAACGGACTGTCTGACTCTGCTTTGCCTGTGTCCTGTGACGCTGCTTCTAATCTGCTTTGCCAAGCTCCAGGTTCTGCTGCTGCCATATCATCCACATGTCTGCTTACTGATCCGCTTCAGCCTACCAGCATTCGCAGCTCAGCCATCCCGGAGGGATGTCTTCCCAGTTCCTGTGTTGGCCACCGCAAGAACCTGCATCAGGCCCTCCTACCCACTGTGCTCAAGAGACCACTGTTCCCACTTCCAGTGGCTCCTGAACCAGCGCTTAAGAGAGGTCTCCTTCTACCAGTCGGGCTCAACTACCAGGTACCTAACAGCTGTCCCCTTTCCCCTCTCCTGTTTTCTCTGGTGATTGAACACCTTGCCAAAGCTATTATATCTAATCCCAATATACAGGGCATACAGACCCCCTCATCTCACTGCAAACTTTCTCTATATGCAGACAATTTACTCTTGTACGTAACCAAACCTCACATTTCTATACCCTCTATACTAACAGAGATAGATAGATTTGGCCGCTTCAGTTACTACAAGTTAAACATCTCCAAAACGGAGGCACTTAACCTATCCTTATCACAATCCACACTCTCTGCCCTTCAATCTAATTTTTCATTTCAATGGAAACCAAATTCAATTTCTTATTTAGGTACGGCTATCCCGAAACACACCTCGGATATTTATGCCCTGAACTTTAGCCCCTTACTCCAAAAACTTAGACACCTAACGGAAGAACGAATGGACTTAGCTGTGTCTTGGGTAGGTCGTATTAACGCACTAAAAATGGATATTCTCCCCAAACTCCTATACTTATTCCAGGCCCTCCCCATAACCCTCCCTTCGGCCTTCTTCTGTTCCCTTCGGTCAATGGCCATTCGATTCGTTTGGAGAGGTAGTCACCCGAGGTTGAGACATGAACTATTATGCTCTCCTATTACGAAAGGCGGGTTAGGTTTACCTGACTTTGAGTTATACCATACGTCCGCAGTCATCTCCCGTATCCTCGAATGGTTCCCCCGCCCCATGACCAAAGCTACCACATTTGTAGAGCAAGACCTCTCCATGTATGACCTAAGAGCGCTTCTCTGGGGATTCGATCACTCGTTTAAATCAATCACAATGCTGTCCCCCCTTACCAGGGACGCCCTGGCGATTTGGTACCAGAGGAAATACAACTACTCACTATCCTCTGAACCCAGCCCCCTTACTCCCTTGTTTGACAACCCAAAATTTCCGGAAGGTCACTCCACCCATCTTATAGACAATTACAATAGAGATTCTTGGCCCACGGCATGGCATTCTGTTGACACCACCCTAGGTACCTTTACATCCACCCCAACAGATGCAACTTCCAGAGTGACTTGGCTCACTCATAGACACCTTAACGCTTACTGTAAACAGATCCACGATTCTGAGGAAATCCATAGGCCCCTGACTGGGTTTGAACAACTCTGTACTCTATCTAAGACTCCACGACACACTTTATCTCTTATATACAAATTAATTTTAGAGCACACTCATGGAGCCCTTCCTAATTATACTACAAAATGGTCAGCAGAGGTTGGGATTGAAATAACCGATGCAGAATGGAGTAAAGCCTTTCATTTCACTAATAAGACCTCAATTTCAAACTATATGCAGGAGAAAAATTATAAAATCCTGTCTAGGTGGTATCGGGTCCCCACAACCCTCAGGGTCATATTCCCTTCTAGTTCAGATATGTGCTGGAGATGCAACTCTATGAAAGGTACCTATTTCCATATTTGGTGGGAATGTGCTGTGCTTCTATCATTTTGGACACAGATCTTCCAGATCTATTCGGATATCTATGACAAGCCTCTATTGCCTTCTCCTACCATTGCCCTCCTTTCCATTCTACCCGGGACCATAAAGTCACAAAAAAATAGTTTATTGAAGTTTTTCATCAGTTCAGGGAGGCAACTTATACCCAGGCACTGGAAAACCGCCACGCCTCCATCCTTAGTGGAGTGGGTCAGCGAAGTAAACAACATTATGTTAATGGAAGAAATACAGGCCAATGTTCTGGACAAACAAGCCAAATTTTCATATGTCTGGAGTGTGTGGAGGCATTACTCCACTTCAGACAAACTCAAGCAGAGACTTAAGGGGACGAATTCCTCCTAAGGGTTACAAATGGCCTTTCCGCAAAACTTCAGTCAGGCGCTATGTTTAATTTTATAGACTGAGGTTCACTGTCTCCCTACCCCCCCTCCCTGTCTTTCTATGAACTATTCTTCTCTTTTCTTTCTCTCTGATTTCCTCTTATCCTTAACCTCTCTTTCTAAGTCTCCTTCGACCTTTTATTGATGCAATCGATTCTACAAGTTTGCCTGCCCTCTACGGGAGATTATTTTGGGTCCTTACTCTCTGCATGTTAAAATTTACTGCACTTTTTTATAGATAATATACTTGACAGCTACTTGTCCCAGTTTTTCTACTCATTCCCCTTGTGTCCGAGGTTGCAGAAGGTTCCCAATGGGGCTCCCCGGACCAGAGTACATAATTCCTACGAATCAACTGTCACACATGCATGGGTTTCATATAAAGTTATATTTTAAGTGATCACTGCTCGATCACGTGATTGCACTATTCTGACTTTTGTATTTTTATATTTTGATATACCAGGAGATCTGATGTCAGGTTACTGGCATTGTTTATACTTTTCCTTTGTTACTTTGTCTTATATATTTGTTGAAAAATTAATAAAATCTAATTGAACCATACTTTGAGATACTGCCCCAGGCGTTTCCCACAGACAGAAGAAATGAGAGAGCCTTGGTCTGGGCAAACCCTCTATGGGAGACGCAAAAACCTCTTGTCTTGAGTTACCCTGAATTTGTGGCTTCCTTTAAATGGGTATTTGACGTTCCCGCACGCTCCACTTATGCTGCCAAGTGCCTCATATCCATCAAACAGAGTACGAGAACCATTGTCAACTACGCCATTGAATTCCGTACCCTGGCAGCAGAGGTTGCATGGAACAATGAGACCCTCATGGCTGCTTTTTCTCATGGTCTCTTGGATACCATCATGGATGAGATAGCAGCCCGAGATATACCCACTGAGAAGTTGATCATGTTTGCCATCCTCATTGACTCCATACTCAGAGAAACTCTCTTTTAAGTGCTCCCATGCCTCCTGGTACCGAGTCAGACAGTGAAGGTGAACCCATGCACTTGGGCTTGAGGAGGGAGAGATTGCGCCTTTATTTTGGCCAGGCAGGTCAATTTTTGAAGTCCTGTCCTACTCATCCAGGGAATGCCCGAACCTTGAGGTCCTGGCATGGACAGACCTTAGGTGGCTTGTTTCATTCCCAGTTATCCAGAACAATAAGCCCCTAGTTTCAGTCACCCTTTCTTGGGCTGAGTCGGGATACAGGCTCTAATCGACTCTGGGGCTGAAGGCCTGTTCATTGATGAGACCTCTACAGCCTGCCCATGTGACTCATGAGACAATTCAATTGTCCATGGCCATAGGGGCTCTTCACCATGTGATAGTCCAATTCCAAGTTATTTCCTCACCTAAGTTTCCGTTGCTTACTGGTTATCCTTGATTACAGAGGCACAACCCCTCTTTTGATTGGCTCCATGCGGAGGTTCTCTCCTAGTCACCACAATGCAGTGTGACATGCTTCCAGAAGGTAGCCAAGGTCCTGTGCATCCCCCTGCCGGATGAGTAACGTGATTTTAGCAATGTCTTTGACAAAGGTCAAGCCGGTAGTTCAACTTCAACCTGGTGCCATACCCCCTCGTGGTCGGGTTTACCCTTTGTCGGTCTTGGAGGATAAGGGCATGGAGGAGTATGTTGCAGATGCACTTTCTAAAGGTTTCATCCACAAATCCTTGTCTCCTTCTGGTTTCTTTATTGTGAAGAAGAAGAGTGGTGAACTTAGACCTTGTATTGATTATAGGGGTCTCAAACGTTTCACAATTAAGAATGCCTATCTGATTCTGTTGATTACTGAGTTTGACCGTCTCAAGGGACCAACCCTTTTCCCGAAGCTTGATTTGAGAGGGGCATACTATCTCATGAGGATTAAGGAGGGCAACGAGTGGAAAACTGCATTTAATACCAGAACAGGCCATTATAAATACTTGTAATGCCTTTTGGCTTTTGTAACGCCCCGGCAGTTTTCCAGGAATTTATTAACGATGTCCTCTGAGATTTGTTGCAGTTATGTGTGGTGGTTTATCTCGATGATATCCTCATATTTTGCAAGTCCCTGGAGAGCCACCACACATATGTCTGTTGTGTGCTTCAGAAACTAAGAGAGAACAATCTCTATTGTAAACTGGAGAAGTTCGAGTTCCATCGTGAACAGGTTAAATTCCTGGGCTATGTCATTTCCACTGCTGTTTTTTCGATGGACCCAGAAAAACTTTTGGCAGTCCTACTGTGGCCCATGGGTTTATGTCCTCTGCAATGTTTCCTGGGCTTTGCAAACTATTATCGGACGTTTATTCGTAACTTCTCATCTCTGGTCAAGCCAGAGACGAGATATGACCAGAAAGGACGGTAACCCACAGAGTTGGTCTCTGGAGTTCATTAAGGCCTTTGAGACTGTCAAGGCTGCCTTTGTTTCTGCTCCTGTGTTGGCACATCCTGATTAGGGATGAGCCGAACACCCCCCTGTTCAGTTCGCACCAGAACATGCAAAAAGGAAAAAAGTTTGTTCGAACACGTGAACACTGTTAAAGTCTATGGGACACGAACATGAATAATCAAAAGTGCTAATTTTAAAGGCTTATATGCAAGTTATTGTCATAAAAAGTGTTTGGGGACGTGGGTCCTGCCCCAGGGTACATGGATCAATGCAAAAAAAGTTTTAAAAACGGATATTATTTCAGGAGCAGTGATTTTAATAATGCTGAAAGTCAAACAATAAAAGTGTAATATCCCATTAAATTTCGTAGCTGGGGGGTGTCTATAGTATGCCTGTAAAGGGGCGCATGTTTCCCGTGTTTAGAACAGTCTGACAGCTAAATGACATTTCAAAGGAAAAAAGCCATTTAAAACTACTTGCGGCTATTGCATTGCCGGTCCGACAATACACATAGAAGTTCATTGATAAAAACGGCATGGGAATTCCCCACAGGGGAACCCCTAACCAAAATTTTTTAAAAAATGATGTGGGGGTCCCCCTAAATTCCATACCAGACCCTTCAGGTCTGGTATGGATTTTATTTGAAACCCGCGCCAAAAAAAAAAAACGGCGTGGGGTCCCCCCAAAAATCCATACCAGACCCTTATCCGAGCATGCAACCTGGCAGGCTGCAGTAAAAGAGGGGGGGACGAGAGAGTGCCCCCCCTCCTGAACCGTACCAGGCCACATGCCTTTAACATTTGGAGGGTGCTTTGGTGTAGCCCCCCAAAACACCTTATCCCCATTTTGATGAGGACAAGGGCCTCATCCCCACAACCCTGGCCGGTGGTTGTGGAGGTCTGCGGGTGGGGGGCTTATCGGAATCTGGAAGCCCCCTTTAACAAGGGGACCTCCAGATCCCGCCCCCCTGTGTTAAATGGTAAGGGGGTACAAAAGTACCCCTACCATTTCACTAAAAAACTGTCCAAAATGTTAAAAATGACTAGAGACAGTTTTTGACAATTCCTTTATTTAAATGCTTCTTCTTTCTTCTATCTTCCTTCATTTTCTTCTTCTTCTTCTGGTTCTTCTGGCTCTTCTGGTTCTTCCTCCAGCGTTCTCGTCCAGCATCTCCTCCGCAGCGTCTTCTATCTTCTTCTCCTCGGGCCGCTCCGCACCCATGGCATGGGGGGAGGCTCCCGCTCTTCTCTTCATCTTCTTCTCTTCTTCATCTTCTTCTTCATCTTCTTCTCTGCTTCATGTTCTTCTCTTCTTCATTTTCTTCTCCGGGCCACTCCGCATCCATGCTGGCATGGAGGGAGGCTCCCGCTGTGTGACGGCGCCTCCTCGTCTCACGGTTCTTAAATAATGGGGGCGGGGTCACCCGGTGACCCCGCCCCCTCTGACGCACAATGACTTGACGGGACTTCCCTGTGACGTCATGGGGAATGCCACAGGGAAGTCCCGTCATGTCCCATGCGTCACAGGGGGGCGGGGTCACCGGGTGGCCCCATCCCCCGTTATTTAAGAACCGTCAGAAGAGGAGACGCCGTCACACAGCGGGAGCCTCCCTCCATGCCAGCATGGGTGCGGAGCGGCCCGGAGAAGAAGATAAAGAAGAAAGAAGAGTAGAAGAGAAGAAGAGAAGAAAAGAAGAAGATGAAGAAGAAGATGAAGAAGAGAAGAAGATGAAGAGAAGAGCGGGAGCCTCCCCCATGCCATGGGTGCGGAGCGGCCCGAGGAGAAGAATCTAGAAGACGCCGCGGAGGAGATGCTGGAGGAGAACGCCGGAGGAAGAACCAGAAGAACCAGAAGAAGAAGATGAAGGAAGATAGAAGAAAGAAGAAGCACTTAAATAAAGGAATTGTCAAAAACTGGCTCTTGTCATTTTTAACATTTTTGACAGTTTTTTAGTGAAATGGTAGGGGTACTTTTGTACCCCCTTACCGTTTCACACAGGGGGGGCAGGATCTGGGGGTCCCCTTGTTAAAGGGGGCTTCCAGATTCCAATAAGCCCCCTGCCCGCAGACCCCCACAACCACCGGCCAGGGTTGTGGGGATGAGGCCCTTGTCCTCATCAACATGGGGACAAGGTGTTTTGGGGGGCTACCCCAAAGCACCCTCCCAATGTTGAGGGCATGTGGCCTGGTATGGTTCAGGGGGGGCTCTCTCGTCCCCCCTCTTTTCCTTCGGCCTGCCAGGTTGCATGCTCAGATAATGGTCTGGTATGGATTTTTGGGGGGACCCCACACCGTTTTTTTTTTTTTGGTGCGGGGTTCCCCTTAAAATCCATACCAGACCTGAAGAATCTGGTATGGAATTTAGGAGGACCCCCGCATAATTTTTTTTAAATTTTGGCCGGGGTTCCCCTTAATATCCATACCAGACCTGAAGGGCCTGGTATGGAATTTAGGGGGACCCCCACGTCATTTTTTTTAAATTTTGGTTCGGTGTTCCCCTGTGGGGAATTCCCATGCCGTTTTTATCAATGAACTTCTATGTGTATTGTCGGACCGGCAATGCAATAGCCGCAAGTAGTTTTAAATGGCGTTTTTCCTTTGAAATGTCATTTTGCTGTCAGACTGTTCTAAACACGGGAAACATGCGCCCCTTTACAGGCATACTATAGACACCCCCCAGCTATGAAATTTAAAGGGATATTACACTTTTATTGTTTGACTTTAAGCATTATTAAAACCACTGCTCCTGAAAAAATGTCAGTTTTTAAAACTTTTTTTTGCACTGATCCATGTCCCCTGGGGCAGGACCCAGGTCCCCAAACACTTTTTATGACAATAACTTGCATATAAGCCTTTAAAATGAGCACTTTTGATTTCTCCCATAGACTTTTAAAGGGTCTTCCGCGGCATTCGAATTTGCCGCGAACACCCCAAATTGTTCACTGTTTGGTGAACTTGCGAACAGCCAGTGTTCGAGTCGAACATGTGTTCGACTAAAAACCCGAAGCTCATCCCTAATCCTGATCTTACGTTACCGTTTATCCTTGAGGTTGATGCTTCTGAGTAGGGATGAGCTTCGCGTTCGTGTCGAACCCATGTTCGACTCGAACATCGTCTGTTCGATCGTTCACCGAATTACGAATTATATGGGCCGTTCGCGCCAAATTCGTGTGGCGCATCACGGCCCATAATTCACTGCGGCATCGCAGTGCATTGCTGGCTGATGATTGGCCAAGCATGCACTATGCTTGGCCAATCACAGCGCCTTCAGTAGAGAGAGCTGTAATTGGCCAAAGCCAAGGTGGCTTTGGCCAATTATGGCTCAGGGGGTTTAGAACATGGCCCACACTATATAAGGCCGCCTGCACGGCGGTCCTGTGTAGTGTGTTCCGGCATGCTTAGAGAGAGAGAGACAGTGTCATTTAATTTGAGTTAGATAGATTAGGCAGGACAGTCAGTGAGTTAGCTGCACTTACAGTGTATTGTGTATATATATGCATCCCAGGTGTTGTATATATATATATATATATATATATATATATATATATATATATATATATATATACACTGTATTCAGTTTAGCTAGATTTGTTCCTGTTATCTTTCTACTGACAGGCAGGCTTGTCTTGTTACAGTATTTACAGCTACCTGAAGAAAATTGCTGGTGTTCTTTTGATCCTATTAGTACCACAGTTAGGCAGCTAGACTATTTACAGTTAGTGTAGTGTGTCCTTCTCACAGTGTTCAGTTAAAGCTACAAGTTAGTTTAGTGTGACCTCTGCACAGTGTTCAGCTAAAACTACAAGTTAGTATAGTGCGTCCTCCTCACAGTGTTCAGCTAAAGCTACAAGTTAGTTTAGTGCGACCTCTGCACAGTGTTCAGCTAAAACTACAAGTTAGTCTAGTGCGTCCTCCTCACAGTGTTCAGCTAAAGCTACAAGTTAGTTTAATGTGACCTCTGCACAGTGTTCAGCTAAAGCTACAAGTTAGGGTAGTGCATCCTCCTCCCAGTGTTCAGCTAAAGCTACAAGTTAGTGTAGTGTGACCTCTGCACAGTGGTCAGCTAAAGCTACAAGTTAGTGTAGTGCGTCCTCCTCACAGTGTTCAGCTAAAACTACAAGTTAGTTTTTGTTGAGCTCTGCACAGTGTTCAGCTAAAGCTACCTGTAGAAGGTTGGTGGTTTTTTCCTGATCCTATCACTACTGAGTCCCCTCTATGGTGGACTGCTGACGTGGGGCTGGGATGGAAGAGAGACCCTTAACACCTCACAGGTGGACATCTATAGATTTGCATGCAACCCCGTGGATATTCACCCTTAGTGGTGGGCTTCCACATATTGTACCCTCTATGATGCCCCTGCGATTGGAAACGTTTGGCTCTCCTGCTTATTACGTGCCACCCAACCCCCGAGCCACTGCAAGTCTCCTCGTGGCTAGCATCCTTGTTACCCTTTGATCCACCATTGTGAGGGCTCTACATTATCCAACTTGTCCGCCACAGGAGAGAGTTTGCTGGGCGGCCCGTTGCCGTGCATGATCACCCAATTATAGGATTGGTCCTCCTGAGGAAGCGATAATATCGCGAAACTAGTCGAGAACCAGACCAGTCTATACTTTGTAATTTACAGATATTCTTTGGTGAACCCTGAATCTCTGTTTTGCATTTTAATAAGTATATTATGTATTTCCTTTTTGTAATAAATTCTTTTATTTAAATTGTCTATCATTGTTTATCTGTACCGGTATAGTCCAGCCATTTTAGGGTGCGAACATTATGGGGCCAACATCAGCCACTGTCCCCTGTGTCCCACTCTCTTCTCCTTGTACAATTCTGATAAAGGATCGGAGTTTAGCTTGTGATAGGTGGAGCTATCTGCAAGCAAGCGTTCTGCTTCTTTTATATAATCTGATCTATTTTGAATCACAATTCCACCGCCTTTGTCGGCGGTTTTTATAATTAGATCCTTATTGTCTGTTAATGCTTTTAGGGCCAATTTTTCTTTCGTAGTAAGGCTGCCAAGGTTTCTGGAACTTACCTCCCCATGACCACACATCTTTTTCAGATCTGAGAATACCATGTTAGAAAATGTGGTGAGGTGTGGGCCTTTTGATTGATATGGATAGAAAATTGATTTCGGTTTTAATCCAGAGTGTTTGACTGGTGGGGAGGTATGAAGATGTTGTGTAAAAAGGTCTAATCCTGTATATGAGTCAGCATGATAAAGATGCTCAAGCATCTCGATCATTTCTACATCAAAATCAAATTCTTGATTTTCTGAGGGAGGAGCCACAATACTTATTGGGCAGGGGCTATTGGTATTATTTTTATTTTTTGCATCTTTAATTTCAAAAAATCTATGCAATGTTAGGTTTCTAATATATCTGTTTAAATCTTTGAACAAAATAAATGGATCTGGTTTATTAGATGGTGAGAAATTTAGACCATGATTTAGCAGGGGGACTTTGGCTGGGGATAAGGTATGTTGGGACAGATTAAAGATTTTGACCGTTTCCGGTTGTTGTTTGCTTGCACTTCTGTTTCTATTTCTTCCCCCTCTGCAGCCTCTCCGATGAACTTTCTTTTTAATTGGGTGGCTGGAGAGGGGTTTATGGATAAAAAAGATGGCTTGTCTAACGTGCTACGAGCGCCGCCGAGTCCCTCCGAACTCCACGGCGCCATATTTAAAAATACACGCTATGTGAATGTCGGCGGTGATCGCGGCGATCGCTCTGACAGATCACAAAATAGCAGGGATCGGCGTATAACACGCACCCACGATTTCCCCCTGATTTTAATGCCCCGTACACACGGTCGGATTTTCCGATGGACAATGTCCGATCGGAGCGTGTTGTCGGAAATTCCAACCGTGTGTGGGCGCCATCGGACATTTTCCATCGGATTTTCCGACACACAAAGTTGGACAGCAGGAGATAAAATTTTCCGACAACAAAATCCGTTGTCGGAAATTCCGATCGTGTGTACCCAAATCCGACGGACAAAGTGCCACGCATGTTCAGAATAAATAAAGAGATGAAAGCTATTGGCCACTGCCCAGTTTATAGTCCCGACGTACATGTTTTACGTCACCACGTTTAAAACGATCGGATTTTCCGACAACTTTGTGTGACCGTGTGTATGCAAGACAAGTTTGAGCCAACATCCGACGGAAAAAATCCGAGGATTTTGTTGTCGGAATGTCCGAACAAAGTCCGACCGTGTGTACGGGGCATAAGGGGAAAAAAGTGCGTGTTATACGCTGATAAATACGGTATTTAAAGTATTGAGGCAATTAGTTGTATTCTTTTTTTTAACATAAAGTTTATTCAATTTTTCAGACAGACAGAGTATAAATATCATTACAATATCATTTAGCATAGTCGTTTACCAATGGAACAGTCTGTTGTGCAAACACATAGTTATAGCAAGTGCACCTGCTATTGCAAAAGTAACTGACAAGTTGGCATTTACAATATTACCTAAAGTGGCAGCTAAGAACTCGAGGGCGAGGGAGAGGGGGTGGGAGGAAGTGAAATAGGGGGGGGAACCTAAGAAGGGACTGGGGGGTAGAGAAAGGATAGGGAGAAGAAAAAGGGGGGGGGAGGGGGGGTCTCTCCAAGTCCAGTGTAGCACTTGATTCCTATGAGTGAATTGGAATTTTAAAGTGATCGCACAGGAAAGTGGTGCTAAAGGAGAGGTGGCATGGGGATAGTATAGCTAACAGTAATTATTCAAGGGACAGATGTCTCGCCTTAACCCAACAGGCCCAAATCTTATCGAATTTGCGTGGGCAATTTCTTCCTAGATACGTTAATTTGTAGAGGGGCAGAGCGGCATTTACCAGGGACAGCCAGATCTGTTTAGTGGGGGGTTGTGTCTGATTCCATTGTAAAAGAATAGCTTTCCTCGCATAAAAGAACGCATAAAAAACAAATAATTTCTTCCTCTGGGGGGCTTCAAGGAAATCGCAAATGCCTAACAGGAGCAGGATAGGACTAAATGGGACCATGAGCTCACCTATAGAATTAATCTCAGACAGGACTTCCCTCCAGTATCCCTCTATCACAGGACAGGACCAAACCACATGGATGAAGTCTGCATCATCTGAACCACATTTAGGACATATTGCCGATCTACCCGGGTAGATCTTTGCCAGGCGTGCAGGGGAATAGTAGGCCCAATGAAGACATTTTAACTGGGTGTATCTATCTCTAGCTGAAATCATTAGGGGTAGATATTGCTGAATCCCCTCTTCCCAGTCTTCGTCAGTCAGGCCCGGGATATCGTTCTGCCATGTTGTGTATAATTGTGAGACTTTAGAGGTATCCAGCACGACCAGCCTATTATAAATGTTAGAGAGTGTACCACCCCCGTCTAGAGACTGCAGCATGTTTTCTATATCAGATAGTTGTAGATCTATCCCCGGGGGGAATTGGGACCGGAATGCGTGACGTAATTGAAGGTACCGAAAGAACATGTGGTTCGGCAGGTCTCTTCTGTGTTTTAGGGCATCAAAAGTAAGTAACTGTCTTTGGGAAACGATGTCACCCAGACTTATAATTCCATATCTGACCCACACATTCGGGTCTGGTATAGAAGCAAAGTGGGACAAACAGGGATTACCCCACAGTGGGGTCGAGGGGGACCACGTATTCGGTTTCCCCATCTTTGAGGCAACCGTATCCCATACTCTAACTGTCGTCTTCATGAGCGTAGTCACCCGGGGGTTAGATTTAGGTCCCTTGTGTATTAAGACATTAAGCTCCTCGTGTGAGCCCAACAATGCCGCCTCCAATTTAGACGCGGGGTTCGTCGGTGTTTTGGACAGCCACCATCGAACAGTAATCAGGACTGCTGCCCAGTAGTATTTTATGAAGCATGGTAGAGCCAAACCACCCAAGGTAACTGGTAATTGCAGCGTTGATTTAGCTATCCTAGGCATTGTTCCCTTACACACAAAAGAAGTAATTATGCTATCTAGTTTGTTAAAGAACGAGACTGGTATAGGTATAGGAGTGTGCCTAATAAGATAAGTGAACTTGGGCGGGACAGTCATCTTAACCAGATTAACCCTACCCACAGGTGTGAGCGGAAGGTTCTTCCAAACTACACATCTATGGGACAGCTGGGACACCACCGGGGTCAAATTCAAAGGAATAAACTGCTTTAGGTCCCTGTGTATCTCCACCCCCAGGTATCTAAACTGAGAAACCCTTTGGATCTGCTCGTCCTGGGGGGGGATTGGTACCGGAATGAAGTGGGAATAGTATGGATGTACCCCAATTTATACAGACCCCTGAATACCTCCCGAATTCATCAATCACCGAGAGCGCAGTCCGTGGGGAAATGCCGTCATCCTTAAGATATAGTAGAGTGTCGTCGGCATATAGTGATATTTTTTCATGGAGGGGACCTACAAGAATACCCCGTATCGCAGGGTCAGAACGAAGGAGGATTGCCATGGGTTCTATAGCAAGGGCAAAAAGCCCCGGGGATAAGGGGCACCCCTGTCTCGTACCCCTACTCAGAGAAAAGGGTGTAGATAGGACAGTACCAGTGCGGACCCCTGCCGTCGGAGCCCTATACACGGCCCTGACCCAGGAGACGAAGACTGGACAAAATCCAAACCTGCGGAGGACCTCCCACAGATACAGCCACCCGACCAAGTCGAAAGCTTTCTCTGCATCCAGGGAGGCCACTACCGCAGGGCAGCTGTCTCCAGCCCCTGAGGCCAAGACCGAGTACAGTCTACGGAGATTGATGTCTGTACCCTTGCCAGGCATGAAGCCCGACTGGTCCTCATGCACCAAGGTGAGAATCACCTCATTCAGACGTCTAGCAAGGATTTATGTCAGTATTTTAGCGTCTGAGTTAATGAGGGATATTGGTCGATATGACGAGCAAATCTGAGGGTCCTTACCCACCTTGGGAATCACTATTATAATAGCTTGAACCATGGAGGAAGGAAGGGCCCCCTCCTGCAATGTTTTGGTGATCATGTAAAGTAGCCTGGGTGCCACCGCCTCTATATTTTGTTTATAAAATTCTGATGGGAATCCATCTGACCCCGGGGTTTTACCCGACTGCATTGAGGCAAGTGCAATCTGTACCTCCTCCAGGGTGATCGGGGCCTCCAAACTTTCTCTCGCTGAAGAGGAAAGAACCGGGAACGATACTCTATTTAGGAACTCAGATAGCTCTTCCATAGTGTAGCTCGCCCTGGAGGAATACAATTTAGAGTAGTACTCTACAAAACTGGCATTGATTTCCACCGGGGCAGCCACCAAAGTCCCGTCCTCTTTCCTAAGCCGTGCTATAGTGGAAACTGAGGACTGCTCCTTAGAAATCCAGGCCAGCAGTCTGCCCGTTTTATCCCCCTGCTCGAAAATTTTCTGGGTTTGGGCTAGTTGGCGTTTGTTTACCTTGGCCACCCTGAGTAACATCACCTCCCTATATGCCACCTTCATGTCCTGACCTGTGAGGGGATTGGCGGTCTGAACATATTGAGCCTCAAGGGCCTGGGCATTTGCTCCAGTGTAATCAAATCGTTTTTGCGTTCAGTGGCAATTGAGGAGATATAGGCCTTAAATACCTCCCAATCATTCCCCGGTGAGGTGGTGCCTGCATTTAGAGACCAGAATTGTTTAATTAAGCTATTTATTTCAAACTCAATAGTGGGATGTGTTATCCAAAATTTTGATAGGCGCCAAATCCTATCCACTGCGGGTGTTGTAGTTTGGATGCAGCAAAGTAACGGTAAGTGGTCTGATACACCGCGTGGGAGCATGGTAATATCCTGTATTTTGGGGAGCATACTGACACTTGCGTATAGGAGGTCTATACAGGATAGCGAGTTATATGATGAGGAGTGGCAGGAATACATGCGATCTGACATCCACCAACCCGAACACCTGCGCCCATCTGGAAAGGGCGGATTCTGTTTGGGGGTCTGACGACAGCTTATCTAAAGAAGAGTTGGGTGGGATATTAAAATCTCCAACTAGGAGGATGTTATCTGTGGGGAATTGTGACAATAACGAAGCAATAGATTGGAGGAGGGACATATTAGCAGGGGGTGGCAAGTATACCCCCACGATCACCAGTTCAATCATGTCGACCAGCACATGGAGCAGCACGTACTGTCCCTCCAGGTCCAGCTTTACCCCAAGGATCTCACAATTCAGGGATTTGTGTATCAAGATACTAACCCCACGAGAATAGCTCGAGTGGTAGGCATGGTAGTGATGCCCCACCCAGGGGCGCTCAAGACTCATAATTTTGCTTCCTACTAAATGGGTTTCTTGAAATATGCAAATTTGGGGATTATATTTTCTTATATATTCAAAGACTAGGGAGCATTTAATTTTATTGTTGAGACCCCTGACATTCCATGATAGGATTTTCAATGGAGCCATACTATAGAAAAAAGGGGGGGGATAAGTAACAGGAGATCCTTGTAGTCAGGACCCGAAGAGACTGACACACCGCGCGAGTCTAGAACCATGGAGGGCCTGCTGACCCATAATATCCAGCTTAGTAGCGTAGAGCACCACAGGTTATGCTTATTTAACAGTATTACACTCTGTCCGATCAAATGTGAGCAAACTAAACAAAAACATAAAACTAAAAAGGTAAAGAAAAAAAAGTAAAAAATCGAAAAACCAAACCAAAAACATAAAACCCCACCCAACCCACCCCACACCCTGATAAACATATCTCAGGGTGTCTGCGTACCCCAACCTATCCCAACAAACACTTATATATCTATAGTTTAGGAAAGATTCCTGTGGGGGAAGTGCGTAAGAAGGAACACACCCAGGACTTCTTCCTGAAGGCAGGAACAGGACGCTCCACCAACCGTTATGTCTGGAGGCAACTTATGATAGTAAACCAATGATATAGGAACATATCTATCTAGAACAGTAATCCACATAGATAGGAACAAATCTATCCAGAACACGTATCATGTTACACTTAGAACAAGCTAAGGGCACAAACGTAGTTATTATTTAACCTGTCATGACAGACTAAGTACTTTGCAAAGAAAACTGAAACTCATAATGCAAAGGAATGATGAGATCTCCTTAATTTCTCCATGTACACCCCCACCCCAAATCCCCGGAGGAACCACAGTCCAGACAGCACATGGGAAACAGCACAGGACACGGGGGAATGTGTGTCACAACTGCCCACCATAAGGTCTCTCTGCCTCCCCGCAGATGTCGGGTCAGAACTCTCCGTTCGCCAGATGACCTAAACCACCGGGCTCTGGGGGGGGGGGGGGGTGAGGGGAAGGCACTTCTCTCGCTGCAGAGTCTCACCCAATGGGGAGGGATTATAGCCTCAGGAGAACATTGAGACTAATGGCTGCTATGCGGGCAAAGACAACATGTGACCGGGAACCAAAAGTGAAGGGGGATGCAAGGCGGAGAACGAGATCAGCGAGCCCCCGGGAGGGACTCTAGCCAGTGGGTTGCCTCTTCAGGGGACGTAAAAAACTTAGATGACTCACCATCCACCACCTTCAATTTGGCCGGGAATAGCATATTGTATTTCAGTCCCTTCGCTCTCAACTGGGCTTTAACATGGTCGAAAGTGCGCCTCTGCCTCTGCGTTTCCATAGAATAGTCCGGGAACATCATAATTTTAACATTCTCATAGCGCAGCTCCTCCTGTTTACGTGCCTCGCGGAGCACCAGATTCCGGTCTCTGAAATTCAGTAGCCTGAAAATAAAGGTCCAAGGAGGAGCTCCCGGTGGACCCCTCATGGATGGCATCCTATGCGCCCTCTCCACCGCATAGTAAGGGGAGAAAGGGGCCTGTGGCAGAAGTTCACGCAGTAGCCTCTCCGTGTATGCAGCCGGGTCACGGTCCTCGGCACCCTCAGGAAGGCCCACCAAGCGGAGGTTGTTCCTCCGATTCCTATTCTCCTGATCTTCCGCTCGCGTCTCCACAGCTTTCATCTTTAGTTGCAAAGTGAGGAGGGAAGCACCATGCTCACGGATTGTGTCTTCTGTGTCCCCAATCCTTCTCTCAGACTCAGATAGCCTGTCGCGAACTTGTCCATGTCTCTCCTCACCAGCCCCATCTCCATCTGGATATGTTCAATTTTCGTGATGGCTTGCATTAGAGCACTAAACTGCTCTGTCCCCAAAGCGAACTGGTCTGCCTGGTCTGTTTGAGACGCCATGTTGCTCTTGGCGAGAGCACGTGCAGCCCGGGACAACGGCGGGGAATTAGAGGTAGGATTCCGCTTGCGATTTGAACCAGAATTGCCTTTTCTCATGCCCGGGGCCTGCCTGTGCCTCACAGTCAGGATAGAAAGCGATATTCCTATTTAAGACGGATAATTTAGCCTCTCAGATGCGGAGCTCCTGACACACACGTCCTCTCAGGTCTCCATCTTAACCACGCCCCCCTTAGTTGTATTCTTAATTGTGTAATAATATGTTCAGTCATTCTTGGTCTGCAACACTATTATATTAGCTGTGTTTTGTGAAACAGACCTTGGCAAAATGGCGCAATATACTCTATGGGCATGTTGGTTGGCTGGTCTTCACTATAATGGCCGACTTGTTTACTGGTTGCTGCGGTAACTGGAACTGTGTGTAATATATAAGAGTGATGGCACCGACATGAAGCCAGCCTTTGAGAAAGCCAGGATTGGTACAATGTGTTAGATGAGCGGTGACATCATCACACTGGGTGGGATGAGGATGGCATTTTGCTAGAGTTCGGTAGATATATTTTCCTTATGCTGTCTCATGCATACCCAATGGTGATTTATGGGATTTTTACCTATGTACATGTGAGTGGATTTTTTTTCTTTTTTTTTTTTTTAATAAATATGGTTTATAGCAGTCTACACTATTAGTACTCTTTCTCCTTTAAGCTTTTACATGTATAAAGCACAGGGAACTTTGCTGGCATTTGTTTTAATGCAAAACTATTCTAACCCTCATGGCGACATTGAGGTCTTTACAATAAGGTGAGAAGACACCGTAAAGGGGCTCCTGGTGGTGGGCACATTGATGGTGAAGTGTATGAAAAATTTGAAGAACTTTGAGTGCCTATGACAGATATTTTTAGCTGCATATGGGATTTGGCATATAGAGGAGACACTTTCTTCATTACTGCTGCACTGCTGATGACACCTGGACTTTGATTTTTTGTTTGCACAACATTTATACATATATATAGTTTATATATATATATATATATATATATATATATATATATATATATATATATATATATATATGTGTGTGTGTGTGTTTTGGGCACAGGGTGTGAAAATATATCTTGGATTACTTAAAATGGGACAGTAATATTTATCCACAATATCTCCCAGGATATGTGTGAAGACTATTCTTGGTTTGTTTGATTCTGAACTCACATGTTAGTTGAGAGAGCTGATCACATTGGCCTCTAGAACTGGGTAGGAGCTGAACAGTCTACTCCTACTATAGTTTGTTGTCTACTAGGCTGAGGAGGGGGGGTTACTGTTTGAATTGATAATTGTAATTAGCTCAAGCTATTGTGAGGTGTCCTGTGTTTATGTGTAAAGCTCGGTGACAACAAGTCTGACCTGTAGTAAAATCCTGAAAAATCATACAATGCCCAGAAGGGCACGGAGTCACATCGGCTGCTTTAAGAGGTTAATTAATTAGTTCATGTTAATTCTGTTTTTGCTTACAGTTGTATTGTTAGAGTAATATGAGCAGGAGGGGGGACCTCCTCTTCTACTGTATATAAGACTGCATTCTGGTTCTAATAAAAAAGAGTCTGATTCCTGTTTGACCCTCTCTACAGAGCCTCGTCTTGTACTTGGGGGAAGAATTATTCGTATGGGTTTCTTGTTTGGCTGATTTGAGTGTTCGGTAGCTGCCTTTGTGTTTGGAAATGGACCCTTTCATACTCGGGGTGTTGTTGCAATATATATGTACTGTATATATGCATTTTTTTCTACACTATTGATTTATATATCTCACCTGTTTTTGTATATACAATGATGGATTATGGATGTATTTTACTTTATTTATTCATTCTAGAGCGCATCTTTTTATTATTTGTGTTTTTATCTATTAATAGTATGGTGTATGCACTGTTTTCAGTGGTAGCAGCTCTTGGCTTCTTAGATTTAGTTTATTGATACCACAGAAAAAGTTTGGGATGTACTTAATTTTGGACAGGGGGGTGGCTTATTTTGTGCTAGCTGCTTTTAGTTTGGTCTAGGCATGCTCAGGGACTTTAATTTTTTTTCAGCTTTTTGTGTGTGAACAGCACTTGGATGTTTCTGGGCATGCTCAGAGAGTGTGTTTTTTGGGTTAGTAATTTAACCGGTTCAATACCGGGCCTTTTCACCCCCTTCCTTCCCAGACCAATTTTTAGTTTTCAGCGCTGTCGCACTTTAAACAACAATTGCGCGGTCGTGCGACGTTGTACCCAAACAAAATTGACGTCCTTTTTTCCCTACAAATAGAGCTTTCTTTTGGTGGTATTTGATCACCTCTGCGTTTTTTATTTTTTGCGCTATAAACAAAAAAAGAGCGACAATTTTGAAAAAAACACAATATTTTTTACTTTTTGCTATAATAAATATCCCAATTTAAAAAAAAAAAAAATTCCTCAGTTTCGGCCAATATGTATTCTACATATTTTTGGTAAAAAAAATCGCAATAAGCGTATATTGATTGGTTTGCGCAAAAGTTATAGCGTCTATAAAATATGGGATAGATTTATGGCATTTTAAAAAAAAAAATAATTCTTTATTTTTTTACTAATAATAGCGGCGATCGCGATTTTTTTTCGTGATTGCGACATTATGGCAAACACATTGGACACTTTTGACACATTTTTGGAACCATTCACATTTATACAGCGATCAATGCTATAAAATTGCATTGATTACTGTGTAAATGTGACAGGCAGTGAAGGGGTTAACCACTAGGGGGCGGGGAGGGGTTAAATGTGTTTGCTAGGGAATGCTTCTAACTGTAGGGGGCAGAGACGCACAAGGGGAGGAGACCGATCTGTGTTCCGCTGTTCTGGGAACACAGATCGCTCTCCTCTGTGTTTACACACAGAGATCCACGGTCCAGCCCGGTTAACGGGCAATCGCGGGTGCCCGGTGGACATTGCGGCCGCCGGGCACACGCACCGGGTCCCGAGCAATGCGGCGGGCACGCGCGCGCCCCCTCTAGGCGGCCGGGAACCCGAGGCTGTCATATGACGTCCACTCAGGATGGGAGATCCCATCTGTGGATGTCATTTGACTATAGGCGGGTAGGGACGTGGTTAAGGACATCCTTAACAGGTGAAATATTTTTGATGTTGTCAATGTGTGCCGTTTGTAGGCTGTTTCACTTTGATTTTATTGTCTGTGCTGCATTATTTTGCAAAATCGTCCTCAAGATGTTGTGACTAATTAATGTTTAAAAACTTAATAGATGTCCGTTTGTGGGTGCAGTCCTTTTAACACCTGTTAATTTACTCTGCAAAATGGTCAGACCTCAAAACCATATTCTGTTAGTGTCTCAAATTAATGTACATGTTTTTTTGCTTTCCTTGCTCTTTTCCAAGTCCTGTTTTGTTAAAATAAACATTTGCTACAAATTTTATTGGTCTTATGTGTTTTGTTAATTTTCATGCAACAGATTTCCCAGCTGCAACTTAACTAGGCTGATTGGCATGGTAAAACAAAAAAAGGTGTGATTTGTCTAAAATCTACTTTCCTGGTGCCTCCATGGTAGCATATGCATGGATTGTGTGTATGCTGCCATGGATAGGCACCAGGAAAGGAAAATTACAGAGAGGTAAGTATTAAATTTTTCATTTTAGAGCAGTGGTTCTCAGCCTCAATCCTCAAGTATCCCCGACAGGACATGTTTTTGGGAATTTATCTTAGCTAAAATAGCTGTCCAAAATACCAAGCCATTGACTGTGATTTAAAGCACCTGTTCAGGGGGGCGTGGCCTGACGCAGGAGCCAGATGGTTGCATAATCCCAGAGCACCGGACCTAGAGGGACAAAGCGGCTAATAGCAACCCCATCTGAGGCACTCATCCCACCGAATCCATAGCAGACTGGCAGGGGACATCACTAGGACCATGCCTAGCAAGCGCCATGGCGGGAGAAAGCCCCAACACCTCACAGACTTCTATACACTGACCGCTAATGGAGGTAGGCAAAATGGCGCCATGGCCTACTCTCTTACAGCTGCCTCTGCACACCCAAAAGACCTTCAACAAGGCAATCACTCACCAGAAAGCAGCTCCCCGACCAGCCAGCACTCCTACCCTCCTTCCCCATCCACAAACAGCCCAGCCAAGTCCAGGCCTAGGCTGGATGGCGCTGGATTACATCCGGCGAGGAGCCTGGCCTCAGATTCAGGGGAGGACACCAGGGAGCTGCCGGAATCCATAGAATCTTTCCCCACACAGAACTAACCTGTGCTGGATACAGTCTTAAAGGACATGTTATTATCCATAAGGAGCACAATCCAATCTGATATGGCCACATATATGAAGAGATTTAACACAGATATACAGGCAGTGGGGAACAGAGTGGAGCACATAGAGTCCAAGATGGAGGAATATGCAGAGACTATTAATGACCTGGTTGATGCACATGATGAGAAGAAAGGAGAAAATGACTGGATCATGGCAAAGTTAGCTGACATGGAGGACAGGTCCAGAAAGAACAGTTTAAAAATAAAGGGGATCCCTGAAACAGTGCAACAATCTGATCTAAATCTCTATGCAGCGACACTGTTTAAAACTCTTTTACCCAGTCTCGCTGATTTAGATGTAACCATTGATAGGATACACCGTCTCCCTAAGCCGTTGCATCTGTCAGATCATATCCCAAGAGATGTGCTCTTACGCCTTAATTTTTTCCATGTGAAAGAGCACCTTATGACAGCTGTGAGGAAGCAAGATCAAATCCCCTCACAATACCAAAACCTCCAGTTCTTTGCTGACTTGTCACTATACATACAGTACTTCAGAAAAATAAAGAACTTAAACACAGTGACTAAGGCTGTCCGAAATCACAAGATTGAATAGGGATGGGGTTACCCCACAAAAATTACAATTACTAAGGACAACCTTATGCACTTAATAACATCTTTGGAAAAGGGGCTTGCTCTGGGGCATTCTCCCAGAGCAAGAGGGGGATGCTCCTTCTACCAGTACCCCGCATCAAGTTGAACGGGAGTGGAAAAAAGTCACCGCAAAGAATGCAAAATCCCATATTAGAATATGAGCAGATGGTTCGCTTTAACTACCTAGCCCCTAGGAAAACAATGTTAGGGACTAATTAAACAAACTTAACACCCAATGCAAACTAGCAGCAAAATGGTGTCAAAGGGTAAACCCCACCCACTCTGTTGGGTGTACCTTGTTCGGTGCTCTCTACTTTTCTTGTTATGTTGTTCTTTTCTTTTTTATCTCCCTATACTGTTCCCAAGTTTTTTGGATGTTGGCAAGATCAAGAAAAAAGAAAACCCTTCTCACTATTACGAGGTTCTTAGCCCCAGCACCTGCAATGAAACCCCTCTGCGACTGACTTTCCACACCACAGGTAGTAATCGCATTGTCCGATGTGAGTACACCTGAGCAATTCTTAAATATCAATCTTATATTCACCTGTAGAAGGGAATACAGCCATTAGAGAGGATCTACACTCCACCACAGAGACCCTTTGCTTTACTCACTGCATCCTCTATGATTTCAAGAAATGACACTTGAGGTTTTATCCATTAATGCTAAAGGGCTTAACCTTCCTGTGAAACAAAGCTCTTAATGGAATGAATGATGTGTTGTGCGTATAGGAGACTCATTTCAGCTCACTAAATCCCCCCAAATGCTCACATAGGAATTACCCCCAGGTTTTCAGGGCAAACACCGAATCTAAAGGTGTCCTTATTGCTAACAGAGACTCAGTGTCATTCAATATGCACAAAAAAGTTAAAGATCTCCAAGGCAGATTCTTGATACTAATCTGTGAATTTAATTCTACTACTTACACAATTGTCAATGTGTACTCTCCCAATAAGCACCAAATCCATTTCTTACAAGTTAATGACAAAGGTTAGATCCCACCAAAAGGGGCCATTGATACTGTTCAGAGATCTTAATGCTACACCGGATCCTTCTTTGGATTCTACATCCCACTCCAATCGATCAATTCCCACACTCCTACCATCCATCCACAAGCAGAATCTCCATGAAGCATGGCGTTGTTTCCACGCAGGCGAGAGGGACTTTACTTTCTTCTCCCTGCCCCATCGCATTTACTCCAGAATAGACCTTTTTTTGGTGGATCAACAAATTCTACTTCAAACCAAATCAGTCACCATAAACTCAATCACCTGGACGGACCATGCTTCTGTTGTGCTCTCCATAGTGGACTCAACTTCTGGTAACACGAACCCGATATGGAGAATCAACTCATACTTACTGCAACAGAAAGAAACAAAGAAACCTTTCCAAGAACAATTACTGGAATTCTTTAATACCAATGCGGGCTCTGTACAAAATCCATTTGTCTTAACGCTCATAAAGCGTTTATGAGAGGTATTGGCATTCAGATAGGAGCGAGGAACAGGAGGGAGAGGCAAAAGCGGTTAGCTAAACTTACAAAAGAAATCACAACCATATCTATGGCCAGAACAAATTAAGTACTTCCCCGGCCCTCTCTCAAAAATTACTACAGCTTAGATATGATCTCAGACTCCTTCTATTGTAGAATTTTGAAAAATTCTGTAAAAGACTAAGAATTTGTCTATTATGCCAACAGTAATAGAGCAGGCAAGTTGTTAGCACAAGCTCTTAGGGAGCATAGGTATAAAACCAAAATCCCATATATCATTCACCCAGGCACTAACCAAAAGGAAAAGGAATCCCCATAAAATAGCAGACACCTTTAGTTCTTACTACGGTTCGTTATATAACTTAAAAAAACGATCCGACAACTCATCAACCATCCCCAGAAGCGATTGACGACTTTCTATCAATCCTACCTATACCAAAACTGACACCTAACCAACTACAATCTTTAAACGCACCATTTACAGCAGCGGAGATTCACAAAATTATAGACTCTCTGCCTCCAAACAAATCTCCTGGCCCTGATAGCTTCAGCAGAGAATATTATAAAGACTTCAAAACCCTTTTATCTCCATATCTGCTCCAAATTTACAACACTGCCGCTGCCTCTTTTCCTCCTGAAATGTTGGAAGCTTTGATTGTAACCTTGCCTAAGCCAGGGAAGGAACTGAACTCTCAAACTTCAGGCATTATTTGTAACATTATTTGTTGAATGTAGATCTAAACTTTATGCAAAACTGATAGCATCACACCTAGTGGATATATTACCCTCACTTATCCACCCTGATCAAACAGGGTTTAACAAGCATAGGCAAACCTCTGATGCCACTCGTAGACTAGTGAATATTATTCATTTAGCAAGGGTGCAGCAAAGGCCTTCTCTGCTCCTGACGCTGGATGTGGAGAAGGCCTTTGACCGTATACACTGGTCCTATCTGATCAGAGTATTGGAGTCTTTCAGCTTTGAAGGTTCCATACTAGCAGCTATTATGGCTTTATACTCCAAACCATCAGCCCGAGTATATCTAGCTGGTACACTATCCTCCCCATTTACTATAACAAATGGTACGAGACAAGGGTGCCCTTTATCACCCCTAATTTTCAACCTATTAATGGAACCCTTTGCTATTTACATCAGAACACATCCAAATATCAAAGTATCCCCAGCATGTACCAGCGATCATTCTATCAGCTTATTCGCTGATGATATCATCATGATCTTGAACGAGGTGGAATGCTCCCTGGCTGTGGTACACGGAGCTCTAGTCCAGTTTAATCAAATATCGTATTATAAAGTGAACGAAAGCAAGTCTCACATTTTGGGTTTAGGTATTGATGACTCTCTAAGAAACAAACTGCAGAAGCAATATCCATATACCTGGAGCTCATCAGGCATAACATATTTAGGCATCACTCTGACAGCACAAGTAGACCAACTAATAGATGCAAACTTCTCCCCTTTCTCAACACACTAGGACACAAGCTAAGAGACATAACTAAAACAGAAATCACCTGGTCTGGCAGATTGGCAGCCTTTAAAATTATTGTATTGCCCCAATTCATTTGTCTATTCAGAGCACTTCCCATCCCGGTACCCAAAAGTTTCTTTTCAAAAGCCTAATCTATCATTAACTCATACCTGTGGCAAGGGAAAAAAGCTAGATGTGCTTTCCAAAAACTGATAAGCTCTAGGAAAGTAGGAGGGGTGGGCCATGTTTTACTTAAAGACTACTACATAGCTGCCATCTTAGCCCAAGCAAAACAATGGTTCCTACAAAACCTAAAGTCTAGATGGTTAGAATTGGAGATACATCAATGCCCATACAAAACCTACAGGACCTACTACTGACTAGTACCTATAAGCCCAAGATCCCATATGAGCTTTCACCTACTATGAAAGTCACAACCCAAGCTTGGAATATATTTTTGAGCACTCCGATTAATGATACCCAATCTAAAACCATACCCCTTTTTATTACTAGTCTACAACTATTAATACTGAACCTAAATGGGTATCACCACGGTAGAAGATATTAAAATCAGACCAAAACTAAAACTTTCAGAGCAGCCCAAATTGAACATGGACTTAAATTAAATGACCAGTATACCTATATGCAAATAACACACTTATTACTGTCTATTCCCAATCCCTACATAAAAATTCCTTGGAGAATTTTTCTCACATTTTATCTCACAAATACCAATACTCCTATCAAAGGGGTTTCTTTATTCTGTAACTTCATAAACCAAAAATCAATATACATTAAAACCCCATCTATGAAAACATGGGAATTGGATTTAATGTCGTCTTTTACTCCTGAACAATGGCAATCATCACGCACATCCACATACACAGCCTCTACGAGGGTTAATCTATGGGAACTTTCTCAGAAGATCTTACTACGATGGTATTTATCGCCTACCAGGATAGCAGGTCTTGACCCCCGAACATCTCTGCTGTGTTGGATGCAGCGTGGACATAGAGGGTCGCTATTTCATATACTTTGGGCATGTCCACTACTGTCTACATTCTGGTGGGATGTATTCTAAAGTATCAGACAAATCACTAATATACCGACCCTTAAAAACCCAGGGTTAGCTCTATTCTCGCTGGGAATAGAAGAGATTTCTCCTTCCCTGAGAAATATAGTCTCCCACATTCTCCTTAGCTCCAGACTAGAATTAGTTAAGAGGATGGAAAAGCATTGAGGTTCCAAACATAGCAGGTGTTCCTAGAACCACAAACTGACATATAACATATGGAGTTATGTTCGCTTCCTCACAAGGATCCTATGACTCAAAATACCCACACTGGCATCCATGGTTCGATTGGTTTAAACCTAACAATACTAACTAACCCACTTACATAATGACTCAAACCTTTCATGCTACTCAACATCTCTGAACCTTATACATACCAATCTTTACTCACTTCTGGGTCTCAAGCCACATCCAATATATGTTATTGTTGTTTTGTATTTTCAGTTATCCAAGTTTCTTACTCCTTTTATATCTTTGAGTTTGGACTGAGCCTATTGTATTGAGATATTATATATAATGGTAAAATTACGCATCATCATATTGCCAATAATAGTGGAAGGACTTGCTGGTTCAGGTCAGTGGATGCAGCGTGATCCCCGAGGGGCGACTGGTGTACTGAGCATGGCGAGGACTGTTTTCACTACAGTGAATTTTCTAAGCATATTCAGGGCGATAGTTAGGATACTACAACAGTGTACGAGTTCACTATTAACACTCCAAAAGTTAACGTTGATAATCAAAGCTGCTTCTGTTTCTGCATTACCATGCAATAATAAGTGATTGTACCTATATTCTCAAATATCCATTATTATGTTGATGTATTGATGGCAACTTACTTAACGGGTTTTTCGTAACCAAGATTTTTTGTAAAAACCTTCAATAAAAATCATTGATTCTAAAGTACATGTGCAAGATGAAGGAAAACCTGCAAACATGGCCTGTTGAGGGTGCTTGAGGACAGGGTTGAGAAGCACTGATTTAGAGCACTGAGCTAAAATCTAGCTCAATGACAATCCTATTCTAATTGTGGCCATTTGAGGGAAACCAAATGAGTGTTAGAACCCCTGCTTGTCTTTTTTAGGTTGGGCTTTTTGTCCCACCCCTAACCAATATCTTTCCTTGGGGACACACAGGTCAATCTAACTAGTGTCCCCATTAGGCAAATTGCACTCTAGCACTACACCCCAAATTATTAGGTATTTTGGGGTTTATTAAAGGCAAATCCACTCTGCAATACAAGCGCACTTGCTGTAAATCTGAAGGAAATCACTGGTGATTTTATCATCTAATCGTGTAGAAGCAAAGATGCTGTTTTTTTTTTATTGTCCTTGCATTGGATCTCCAGCAATTGCACTTCCAAGTGCACTTGTAGTGCAAAGTGGATTTGCCTTTAGTAAATAAACCCCAAAGTCCAAGATACCTAATAATTTGGGGTTGCAGAGCAAAATTCTAGAGTGCAATTTACCTAATGGGGAAGCTATTTAGATTGGCCTGTGTGTCCCCAAGGAAAGACATTGGTAGAGTTTTACCCTCACTTTCTGTTTGGCTATATGACAGGAAGTGAATACATTTGAAGGAGAAAGTGACAAAATTTGGGAGGTGTCTTCACCCTATCAGGGGTGCAAACATCCCCAAAAACTGACAAGACTTCTAATCCCTCTGCACTCTATCCCCAAGCAAAAATAAGAAAGGATTTCATTTAGTTTAACTTTGCAAAGACACATTCCTAAGTTCAACTGTGATGCATGTCAATGGCCCATTTAGACTTTGTTTAATAGAAAACACCAGTTTCCTTTCACTAGAAACATTTGTTAGTCCAGTCCTGGAAATCTGCATCTGCTTTACTATTAATTTCCCTAAAAATTGGGTTCCTGCAGCTAGATGCGCCAAATGCATCTAGATGCATGACCGCTGTGTATGTGAGATGCGCAATTGCTGTGTGCACAAAGGTATGTACCCGTGGTGCATATCTGGTTCCCAGAAGCGTTGGCCAGCACACAGGAATGACATCAAGCCCCTAGAGGAAGTTTCTTGTACTGCTGCTAATTTGTTCCCATCACCATGCCCCGCTCACTGTTCTCTGAGGAAATAATGATCCTTATTTGCAAATTAAGAAAATTATTATTATTTTTTTTTACATGGGGTGGTGTTTGTGTGGGTTCCTAACACACATTCACACATATTAGGGCCAATTTAAACAGAATCAGATTTATCTACCAGAAAATGTTTTTAGAGTGTGGGATGAAACCCACAGAGGCACAGGGAGAACAGGCAAACTCCAGGCAGATGGTGTTGCAGGCAGGATTCAAACCCTTTTTGCTGCTAGGTGAAAGTGCTAACGACTACACCACTGTGCTGCCCAAATAGATATCTATAAATGTAGGTTCTTGTGTCAACCAGCAGAGAGAAGTTGGGTAGATGCCAGATTCCCAATTCTGGAGGCTTAATAATGGTCTAGAACAGGGGTCTTCAAACTATGGCCCTCCAGTTGTTCAGGAATAGGGATGGGCTGAACACCCCCTGTTTTTGCATCCAGAACATGCGAACAGGCAAAAAATTAGTTTGAACACGCAAAAACCGTTAAAATCTATGGGACGGGGGCGTGGCCTGGACGGAGACCGTGATGGCAGCATAAGCCGAGAGCTCCTGTGATCCGGGGACAGATCTTAGCTTGACGGGGAGCCCACATCTCGATTTCAGCATGAGCAGATCCACCCGGAGCTCCTCAACGTCTCGTACCACATTAGACCCAGGTACGCAACTCAGTAGGAACATCCCTGACATATTTCGTACCCAAAAACTGTCTGCACACGCGGCCTCGTAGGCCCAGGCGCCGGCCTCTCCTACTGAACGGCCCGACATGCAGACCATGGGTACTCTTACTCCCACAACCGACTCCGGACGAACACACATGCTAAACCTGTTCGACCTGGAAAAAGTAGCATCGGACATTAAAAGCACGGTGACAGAAGCTATTGCTGACCTAAAATCGGACATGCAGGCGATTGCACACCGCATTGACACGGTAGAACAAACAACCCTGATTCATGCAGCAGCCATCCGCCAGGTCCAATCTGCCTATGATTCACAACTCTCCCAAATGTTTGACCTCCACAGGCATGTGGAAGACCTCGATAATCGCGGCCGCCGGCATAACATAAGAGTAAGGGGGATACCTGAAAGTATTGATCCAAACTCAGTACAGCAAACTCTATGTACACTATTCAATGATTTAATAGGAAGACCTGCAGACTCACCCATTGAAATGGAAAGGGCCCACCGTGCTCTGCGCCCCCCAGCCCAGGGAGAACGAACCACCCAGAGATATTGTGTGTTGCCTGGTGAACTTTCCCCTTAAGGAGGAAATCCTACGGAAAGCCAGGAAAAGAGGTTGAGTAATTTTTAATGGGGCTGAAGTAAAGCTATTCCAGGACTTGTCACAGATTACACTACAAAACAGAAGAGCCCTAAGACCTTTATTGGATGCACTACGCGCTAGGAACATCCAATATCGCTGGAAATTTCCCTTTGCCCTATCTGCGTCCACCAGGGGACGCTCTGCCATCCTCCGCACACCAGATGACCTGAAGAATTTCTGCGATCAGCTCGATCTCCCACGGATCGAGCTTCCGGAATGGTATGACCTCTTCTTCCCCTCGGAACCATGGCATCCGGTTACCCTCAATCCATCTCCGAAAGCACCACGCCAGAGATCACATAGACGCAAGGCAGGATCGGCATCCCCGAAAGCACACTCATCTTGTCGAGACCTCTACCAACGAAGTCCTGCTCGTACTCCGGTGTCCCCCCCGGGACGCAATCATCCGGAAGATAGACTATACCCATTCAGCCATGTCGCAACAGCAGTGAGTTTTTGATTTAACCCCCGATGCACACTGCCCCTTCATCTTATACTGTGTACTAAGCTATGCATCAAGAATGCAACCACTTGATATCCCCTGGCACTTCTCATCCTCACCTGACTCGCCCTTACCCAGATTTACCATTTTATTATACACAGGAATTTCTTCATATCTCACAAGCTGGTCAAGTCTCCATCTGGAAAATAACATTCAGGAATCGAAGGATCAGATCCTTAATTTTTTTCCATGGTACTCCCATCATCCCAAATCGTGCCCTCCCCCCCCCCCCCTTTTTTTTTTTTTTTTTGTGTGTTTGGTCCTGCTTTATTTATGCTTATTTTACTATTTTTTCTAAGGCCTTAAATACCCCTACCGAAGGTTGAGGAACAGCAGATCTTACCTATCTTTTCCATAATTGCCCACACCCCAAAATCACCTTGCCTTAATATCTCAAAGAACAAAATACGATCTGCCTTTCCTCTCCCACTGTAAGATATGGTCATGTATTTCCTCTTCACCCACAAATGTAGATAATGCATGTATGCTATTAACAGTCAGAAACAATGTATAAAGAATGATATCCTTATGGAAAACGATTTTATGTATTTAGCAAAGGCAAACTCCTGGCTATCCTGATCACCAGGGACGTCGTCCTTGCCCGACCCGAGGTGCCCCTCCGGGGGGGGTTCCACTTTCTTACTTTAGCTCTAATCACCTCCCGCACAACCTGCACTTGGGGTGGGAAGGAGAGATTCCATTAACCCGGACGTCCCTGGTCTTCAGTGAGCAAACCACCTATCCCAGGAGCTAGATCACATACAATGCGCTCTATCAGGTTACTGGGACCCCCGAGGGGGATATCGAACAAGCCATAACCTCACAACCACATTATCGCACATTATGACCCTTCAGTTTAAATGATGATAATTATTTTTCCCTCCCCCCCTCCTCCCCCCTCCCCCTCCTTCCTTCCCCCCCTCTTCCCCTCTCCCCCCCCTTCCTGACCTCCCCATCCATCCAGTCCTCCCCTCCCTTGCCCTTCTCTTTATCCCCCCTCACGAGATCTGCCATCTTAGTTTTCACCTCTAAAGATAGTGATTAGCTTTTCGTTTAGCAGGAAAAGCTTAAGTTAGATATCTCTCCCACAGTGTGCATCGGATTGCGGTTGTCTTTGTTTTTGTTAATATTCTTGTATTTGTTTTTGGGGAATTATACTGTTAGTTTCTCCCCCTTGTCTGATAAGCTTAGTACATGGCTGAAACGGTAAGGTATACAGCTTATAGGCTATTCCTACTATTATGTATTATGTTTATGTTTTTCTGATAACTGCCAATTGTTCCTATTCTTGGGTTCCTTTACTATGATACTGGTGGTTCTATAGTAAAGTATAATGTTAAGTGGGCTCCCCTCAAAACCACAAAAACACAAAATCACAAATCTACAGCTTACATCTCTCCGCCTAAGCGGAGAGGCAGATCTGTCCCCCGGTCCGCACCCAATCAAGGACCCCCGTCTTTTCTCACTCCCCCACACAGCAAGTCCCTAAGGACACCAGCTGATACTCCAGGACTTTTTTTTCCTCCCCTAGGCGAGGCAGATTTTCTAACCTCGCCTCTGGTGTATCTTCTTTGCTCGGTCCCTCTCTTCACTCTTACCCTATCCTATACTACCTCCCCCTCCCTTCCTCTCCTTCTCTCCTCCCCATCTCCTATTCCCATTTTTCTTCTCCTTTCTCTCCTACATCCCAGACTCACTCCTGCTTCATTACTTCTCGCCCCTCCTCTTCCCTTCTTCTCTTTTCTTCCTTCTCCTTTTTTCTTCTCTCTCTCTTCGCTAATTCTCTTTCTCTCCTGTTCTGCCCCTAGGCTCCGGGGGTTGACTGACCCCGCCCAGCCCCCTCCTTGACAGCCCTCACACATTTTCCACCACTACTTACCGAATTGCACTTTGGTGGGGCTTGATCCCCAGATGCAAACAGTGCATAACCATGCAATCGAAACCATTAACCGAACTTTCCTTAACGCTAAAATGTATATCCCTAAACGTGAAGGGTCTTAACCTTCCTGAGAAACGCTCCCAGGTCTTGACATCTCTCTCTAAACACAAAGCTCATTTTATTTTTTTGCAAGAGACCCACTTCTGCTCCGACACAATACCTAAACTCGCCAATCACATATATCGTACAGCTCACCATGCCACGAACCCAGATGCCAAAACGAAAGGCGTCTCAATATTAATCTCCAAACATGCAAACTTTTTTCTCTCAGACTCATTGATTGACCCGGCGGGCAGATATATCTTCCTCAAAGCGAAGTACGCAAACAAACCAAAAACATTGGCGAACGTTTACTGCCCCAATGAACATCAAGTCTCCTTCTTTAGAGACATCTGTGATCGGCTGGCAACCTTCCAGGAAGGCCTAGTTCTCCTTGGAGGAGATTTTAACGTGCCCCTGAATCCACTATTGGACTCGTCATCAGGCTCTTCTGCCCTAACGTACAGGGCTCTACGTCAGATCAAAACCCAATTACAAAACCTGACCCTTCACGATACATGGCGCACATTATCACCCACAGTAAAAGATTACACATTTTTCTCTGCTCCACATCAAAAGTATTCTAGAATCGATTATTTTTTCCTCTCCCAATCCGATCTCTCATTTTTAAAACAATCCACGATAGAACCCATGTTTCTATCAGACCATCATCCCATTACGGTTACACTATCTTTTCCCGAAATTCAACCTCGAACTAAAGTATGGCGATTTAACCCTTCGCTGCTCGGGGATCCGGTCTCCCTAGACCACATACGCACGTGCATCCTCAACTACTTCGCTGAGAATTCGTCACCTGAAATCTCTCCTATCTCCCTCTGGGAGGCTCACAAGTGTGTGGTCCGGGGGGAACTGATTGCACTGGTGGCTAAAACCAAAAAACTAAACCAAGAACTTATTAATTCACTTATCGAAACAATTAAATCCCTAGAAAGAACACACAAACAAACACAGGCAGTCGCCACTTTACAAGAGCTATCTCACACCCGCGCTCTTCTTAAAATAGAATTGGACAAGCGCTCTAGCAGGCGCTACATCCTCTCCCAGAGGATCTTTTACGAGCAAGGGAACAAATGTGGCCGCTTGCTGGCACGCTCAGTCCAATCTGCTAAAACCTCTACCAGAATACATCACTTACGCAATCCCAAGGGAGATCTCCTGGTCAAGAATGAGGAAATCGCTAGAGAATTTGAGACCTTTTACTCAAAACTATATAACTTATGTCCTGATCAAATGTCTCAAAACGCCCAGAAAACCCGCTCTGACCTCATTAAATCTTTCCTCTCCAAATATAGCCCCAAGCCAATATCGCCCCAACTTAAACTAGAACTTGATAAACCCATATCTTTAACTGAAATTGAAGTGGCAATTAAATAAATGAAGCTTGGCAAAAGCCCTGGTCCCGACGGTTACACCCTCCAATATTATAAAACATTTTCAGACATCCTTTCCCCCACACTCCTATCTACATTTAACGCCTTAGCTGATGCCCAATTTGATCCCTCCAGAATGCTAGTGGCCCACATCTCGGTCATACCAAAAGAGGGTAAAGACCCTTCATCAGTCGCGAACTACAGGCCATCATCCCTATTAAACGTGGACATCAAATTGTATGCAAAAATTCTTGCTATTAGACTACTCCCCTTAATACCAAACCTTGTATCCCTGGACCAGGTAGGGTTTGTCCCGGGCAGAGAAGCCCGAGACAACGTAATCCGCACATTAAACATACACCACTGGATTTCGACCACTAAAACCCAGGGATTTCTCCTTTCCCTCGACGCCGAGAAGGCGTTTGACAGGGTGGCCTGGGACTACATGCACGAAGCTCTTTCGGCGATTGGGATCGGAAATCGTATGCTTTCCTCTATTATGGCATTGTACTCTGGTCCCTCCGCTGCAGTTAGAGTTAAAGGCCTCCTGTCGGGCGCCTTCTCGGTCAGGAATGGCACACGTCAGGGCTGCCCTCTATCACCACTTCTCTATATCCTCACCTTAGAACCCTTCCTCAATAAACTAAGAAACAACCCTTATATTCGGGGCATTGTGGTAAAAGGGAGAGAGTACAAGGTAGCGGCATTTGCCGACGACATTTTGCTCTCACTACAAGCACCCCGTGTCTCGCTCCCAAATCTTCTACATGAAATTGACCTCTTTAACAAAATATCCAACTTAAAAATCACACAAAATCACAGGCCCTGAATATCTCGCTTCTCCCCCAAGAAGTGACAAGTTGTCAAGAATCCTTTCCGTTTCAAACGCCCTCACCTACCTAGGAATACAGATCCCACCCCACTTATCAAACCTATATGTATTGAATTTCCAGGTAGCTCTTCTTAAAGCCCAAAATTTTCTCAAAGAATGGAAGACGTTAAATGTCTCCTGGTTTGGGCGAGCAGCTCTGATTAAAATGCTTATCTTACCGCGCCTACTATATCTCATACAAACAATACCAATAGCCCTGCCAACTAACTTTTTTACAACATACCAAAAAATCTGCTCAACATTTTTATGGAGAGATTCTCCCCCCCCGCATTAAATATTCTAGACTCACCTTATCTAAATCCAGGGGCAGAATAGGATTGCCGGATCTAGGCAAATATTATAGTGCAAGCCATCTTACGAGGATAGCGGATTGGAATATCCACACCCTCAAGAAATCCTGGATTGCCCTGGAAAATGCCGTATCACATCTTCCTTTACACTTACTCCCGTGGTTATCCCCTAAGCACTGGCCACAACCAATAATGACACATCCACTAGTCTATCCGTCCCTATTAGCATTCAGAAAGGCTTCACTTAAGGGGAACTTAGCCTCAATCCCAGGCCCCTTAACTTCGCTAAGAGGAAACCCTGCTTTCCCCCCAGGCTCCCACACCAATTTCCTGCAGAAAGAATGGCCACATGAAGACGTTCTAATCATGCATTTCTATCAGGACAGGAAAATCATGCCCCTAGAAAAACTCATAGAAATATGCAAAACCTCAGCATTTTCCTTCTGGACCTACAGGCAAATCAGACATTTCCTGGAATCTCACATCAATCAAACTCACGGGATTAAACAGCTCACTCAGTTTGAAACCCTGTGTCACCGTAAAATCCCACAAAGACACCTCATCTCTCTTCTGTACACTTTGCTTAATGACCCCTTGACATCTACTATCTCACCTTCACAGAGTTCATGGAACAGGGACCTTTCGACACCCTTAACAAATGAGGAATGGAATAAGGTCCATGAATACATACACAAGGGTTCATTGAATGTTACTACACAAGAGAACGGGTATAAGATAGCTACCAGATGGTATAGAACCCCCTCAAGACTCCACAAATTTAAGACCTCTATCCCCAACACTTGCTGGCGATGCGGAGTGGAAGTGGGTACTATGCTCCATATATGGTGGGACTGCGCAATCCTCCAACCCTTTTGGAAGGAGGTTCATAAATTAATAGCACAAATTACCACATTTACTCTCGACTTTACCCCAGCCCAATACCTTCTACACCATACATCATTATCCAAACAAAACTACTTCAAATCCCTAGCGATGCATCTGGTTAATGCTGCTAGACTATGCGTCCCAAAACATTGGCAATCGACATCTGTTCCATCAATCGGTGAATGGTTTGCAAGAATTTCCAAAACTAAAGACATGGAAGAGCTTATTCATGTTTCTCAGGATAGGGTTTAGAAGTTCATGGCTACATGGTCCTGTTGGATACACTTCACGACCACTGAGGGATACCGCCAGTATCTTCCAAGGGTCTCCATACAAACATAGCCACGTTCAATCAGGAGGGCGCTCCTGTCTGTGCTTTCCCCTCAGGTTCTGGGGGGGGTGGGTTTGGTTGCACCCCGGAGCCATCCTCTTCTACTTCCATCAGCCTTACTTCCAAACACTACCCTCCCTACTCCCCTTTCTCTTTCATATACACCTCACTTTTCACACTTAACCTTTTCCCCTTTCTTTCTTATCTCTTACGACTCTCTTTAATCCATGATTCACTCTGGACCCCCACATCTATCTTCCTGGTGGTCTACCCATTTTATCTCTCTGTTTCCTCTTCACTATTATACCCTTTCTCTTTTACTTAACCCTCTCTTTTATTTTTGAGTATTACTTCCCCCCCTTTTTTCCTTTCCTCTCTTTCCCCTTTCCCCCTCTTCCTTCCCCTTTTCTTTCTTCCCCTTCCCTCCTCTTCTTCCTCTTTAGATCATTCTATTTTCCTCTCCTCGGTTTGCATCTCTTGTATAGTTGTCTCATTTTCATTATGCCCTAAGATGAGGGCCTCCACTTGTCGATCTTGAAGCTTCGGGACACTCAACATTTGTACCTGGGGGGGTCTCGACGTTCCCTGAGCCCTTACCCGGGACTGGCCCGGTGCTCAATTCTCCCCTTAATACTCGCCGAAAGATGATGTGAGTGGGGGGAGTTTTGCACTGGAATTTAACACCCCGTTGAGAAGTTTCATGTTTTTGCTCCCAACATTATCTTAAATCTTTCTCCCGATCAACCTTCTACTAGCATTTTGTTGGAAAACGTATGAATACAATGTTGATTGTTCTTTAAGCTATGTGACGATTGTACAAGATTCTATGTATGATTTCTGTTTGTGATATATTTTTTCTATACAATAAAATCTTTATGAAAAAAAAAAAAAAAAAATCTATGGGACACGAACATGAAAAATCAAAAGTGATAATTTTAAAGGTTAATATGCAAGTTATTCTCATAAAAAGTGTTTGGGGACCTGGGTCCTGCCCCAGGGGACATGTATCAATGCAAAAAAAAGTTTTAAAAATGGAAGTTTTTTCGGGAGCAGTGATTTTAATAATGCTTAAAGTGAAACAATAAAAGTGAAATATTCCTTTAAATTTCATATCTGGGGGTGTCTATAGTATGCCTGTAAAGTAGTGCATGTTTCCCATGTTTATAACAGTCCAAGAGCAAAATGACGTTTCTAAAAGAAAAAAAAGTAATTTAAAAGTGCTAGTGCTAGTGCCATCTATTAATGAATTGTCAGTCCCGACAATACACATAAAATTCATTGAAAGTCATTGAAAAAAAAATGGTGTGGGGTTCCCCCATAAATCCACACCAGACCCTTATCCAAGCATGCAACCTGGCAGGTCACAGGAAAAGAGGGGGGATGAGAGAGCGGCCCCCCTCCTGAACCATACCAGGCCACATGCCCTCAACATGGTTAGGATGTCCCCATGTTGATGGGGACAAGGGCCTCATCCCCACAACCCTTGCCAGGTGGTTGTGGGGGTCTGAGGGTGGGGGGCTTATCGGAATCTGGAAGCCCCCTTTAACAAAGGTGCCACCCAAATCCCGACCCCCCCTATGTGAATTGGTAAGGGGTACATTGTACCCCTACCATTTCACAAAAGAAAGTGTCAAATTGTTAAAAAACCACAGGAGACGGCTTGGGACAATTCCTTTATTAAAAATAAAAAAAGAGATTCCAGCGATGTAATCCAATAAATCCATGCTCCTACTCTAGCAATGTAATCCAATTCTCGATCTCCAGCGATGGATGATCTCCAGCGACTCCAGCGAGGGAACATGCACAGCTGGGCTAGCTTGACAACTCTTATTCCTGTTGCATCAGAGGGGGGCGGGGTCACCCGTACACGTCACTGGGAAACCCCGGAGTTTCCCCTTGTCAGAGGGGGACGGAGTCACATGACGGGTGGCCTCGCCCTCAGCTACATAAGAGCTGTCAAGCTAGTGCTGCGTCATTGGCTGGGTGCCTCTGGTGGAGGCAGGATCCTGTGCGTGTTCCTCGGTGGAGTCACTGGAGATCATCCATTGCTGGAGATCAAGAATTGGATTACATCGCTGGAATAGGAGCATGGATTTATTGGATTACATCGCTGGAATCTCTTTTTTATTTTTTATTTTTTATTTTTAATAAAGGTCCTAAGCCATCTCCTGTGGTTTTTTAACATTTTGACACTTTCTTTTTGTGAAATAGTAGGGGTACAATGTACCCCTTACCAATTCACATAGGGGGTGGGATCTGGGTGTCCCTTTGTTAAGCCCTCCACCCGCAGACCCCCACAACCACCGGGCAAAGGTTGTGGGGATGAGGCCTTTGTCCCCAACATTGGGACATCCTCCAGATGTTAAGGGCATGTGGCCTGGTACGGTTCAGGAGGGGGGCCGCTCTCTCGTCCCCCGCTCTCTCGTCCCCCCCTTTTCCTGCGGCCTGCCAGGTTGGGTGCTCAGATAAGGGTCTGTTGTGAAATTCTGGGGGAGCCCCACACCATTTTTTAAAAAAATTTGGTACGGAGTTCCCCTTAAAATTCATACCAGACAATATGTATTTTTGGGGGGAACCCCACACCATTTTAAAAAATTTTTTGGCACAGAGTTCCCCTTAATATCCATACCAGACCTGAAGGGCCTGGTAATGGAATTTTGGGGGACCCCCATGCATTTTTATTTTTTATTTTTCAATGACTTTCAATTACTTTTATGTGTATTGTTGGGACCGACAATTCATTAATAGCCGGCACTAGTGCTAGCACTTTTAAATGACTTTTTTTTGTTTAGAAATGCCATTTTGCTCTCGAACTGTTATAAACATGGGAAACATGCACTACTTTACAGGCATACTATAGACACCCCCCAGGTATGACATTTAAAGGAATATTTCAGTTTTATTGTTTCACTTTAAGCATTATCAAAATCACTGCCCCTGAAAAAACTTTTTTTTTGCATTGATACATGTCCCCTGGGGCAGGACCCAGGTCCCCAAACACTTTTTATGACAATAACTTGCATATTAAGCTTTACAATTAGGTTTCTCCCATAGAATTTTAAAGGGTGTTCCGCAGCTTTTTGAATTTGCCGTGAACACCCCAAATTGTTCGCTGTTCGGTGAACGAGCGAACAGCCAATGTTCGAGTCGAACTCATATTCGACTCAAACAGATAGCCCATCCCTATTCAGGAACTACAATTCCCATCATGCCTAGTCATGTCTGCGAATGTCAGAGTTTTACAATGCCTCATGGGATATGTAGTTCTGCAACAGCTGGAGAGCTGTAGTTTGAAGATTCCTGATCACTCTAGCATGTCTTGAAAAAAATACAAGTGGATCATGGCACATCTACATTCCACTTAAGATGGTCATGCACTACGCAATCTGATTGGCCAATCTCTGTACAACTCAATATTTCAGCAAAATAGGTAATATGAAGACGCAGTTGAACAATTAATTCAAATTATAGGAAATCAAACAGTCTCTTGCGATAAATCTAATTTTTTTAAGGTCTAACTGATTGCAGTGTTTGGACACCTTTAAATATCAAGATCTGAAAATATTAATTTATTGGGTTAAGGAACACTTTTCTGTTCTTTGTAATGTATTTAAAGATTTGGGTAAAAATATAAAAAGCACATTTTAAAGATATATTATAAGTAATAGGAATGAGATTAGCATCAAAAGGGTTAATTAACTGAGAACACCTACTAATTGCCTAACAAGACACATCCAATGAGATTAAATTAACCAATTGTATTGGGCGTGCACTATTATCAATGAGAAAACCACAGTTACCCTAGCACCAGTTGCAGTTTACATATTTATTAGCATTTTGCACTTCAAAGTGCGCCTGTTCGCACATTCAGTTAATGACTTTTCCAGTGCACCAATTAAGGTATGAACTGGTGCAACACATTCTTCTTAGTAAATCAGCCCCAGGGCTTCTGGAACAATATGCTGTGAACTGATGAATCAATCAAATTATTCTATATTTAATACAGTACATTATTATTGCAGAATGGAAGTGCACAGTTAGAGGACATGTTTTGTGTATAGAGTTTGTAAGCTAACCTGACCTAACTTATATATATATACAGGCTCTCCTCATTTAATGACCAGGTTCAGTTCCAACGCCCAGGTCGTTAATCAAATTGGTCGTTAAATGAGGAGCCACAAGTACTCAATATTTTAAGCATTCTTAACTACTGTACTGTATTGTGAAAAAAGGTCTGAACACAAATCTCCAGCTCAATAACGTTGTTTTAATTTGGATAAGTACAGAACACAAAAGAAAATTCTGTACTGTACAATACAATGATGTATTAAACGAGGAGTATTTGTATCAGTTTACGGTCAGGGAAAAAGGCAAGTGGGGTTCTGAAGGGATCCATCACCTAGCACCATTGTGAATGTTTTGGAATGGAAGCACACAAGGCCCAAGGGAGTGTTACAATGCATAGTGCAATAAAATTGTCACAGATACATTTCCGTATGGACTGTGTATGCAGGATGGAGTGAATTGTTACTGCACATGAAGTGAAAGGGATTGGAGAATGGATTATTAATATTATACAGGATTTATATAGCGCCAACAGTTTGCTCCACGCTTTAGAACGTTAGGTCAAACAGTACAGTTACAATACAATTCATAACAGGAGAAATTAGAGGGCCCTGCTCATTAAGACATTTTTTAATGCATCCTACTTTATTTTTGTATATTTAATTGATATTGTCTTGGAGATATGTGTATTTGTATTAGCACAAGGTGATTTCATATGTGTACTTTCAAAGGAAGCACTGCACTACATACACCATTACATCTTTTGATATTTTTGTTAAATAAATAACTGAAAAGGCAATATTTTACCTATATCTTTATTCAAGCATATCACTTTTATCTGTTTCCATGAAGATATGTTTGTCTGTTATATTATGTGGAAATTGTCAACTATATTCATGGGATGTAGTTTCTTTTGAATTATTTTTTTATAATTTTGTCAAGAATGCTTGTTAATGCTAACTAATACAATATCGAAACACAAACACTCAATATCATAAGTGTATTAATAATGATAAAAATAGAATACAGTGAGAATTCAATAAATTCAACACTTTGTCCAGTGTTTAATCTTTACAGAATCTTAATGGAATATCTGCTCACTGGTATGTATTATCAAATAATTCCTAGCATTTATCCTGGCATTTATTTTAAGACAACACAAAAGCTTCTTTGAATGTAAATTTATTCCATCATGATTTGTCACAATACAGCTTACAATTTACTGATAGCTATACATATTAACTAGTCCTATAGTAAACAAAAGCCCTGTTAAATTAAATATCATATGGTAGCTGCTTGGAAACAATCACAGCACTTTGCATACTAATCAACATGTAGCTGTAGATGCAGGGAGTAAATATTATGATCTTTTATATGACTTCATAATTTATTTATTATATTTAGCAATAGCTTGCTATGCTTTATTTAATTTTATTCAAAAATATCTGCAAAACTGGCCTGTAACTATAAATATTTTATTGACTTTAACGGATTTACCACTATAATCTTTCCTTCATAGATATGATTTCAGCTGTGTTAATGTACATATACACCAAAGCCAATGGTCCTTTCTTTTGCTGAAAAATATTTAGCAACTCTCTCTAGTTAATGGTATTGTGGAAGAGTGGTGACTAATCTAGTCCTCTTACTGTATATAATGTGTAATGGCTACAAACTAAGGAACTATCACAGTAACTAGCCCATTACAATATTATGGGACAAAAAGCATTTCAGAAAAAGTGCTATAGTTTTAGACAGCAGAAGATAGACAGGTGGCTGTCAGCAGACTGCTCTGATCTTTTGGCAAATACTTATTTTTAGCAACCTTCATTCTTGTATTTAGGAGCTGTTGATTTGTTGATAACCCTGCTTGTGATACTTTTTTTTTAAATATTTCCTACTTCATACAGTGTTTTGAAAAAGTATACATACCCCTTGAAATTTTCCACATGTTGTCATGTTACAATCAAAACACTTAAATGTATGTTATTGGAATTTTATGTGATAGACCAACACAAAGTGGCACATAATTGTAAAGTGGAAGGAAAATGATAAATGATAAATGGTTTTCAAGTGTGTCGTGCATATGTATTCAGCTCCCCTGAGTCAATACTTTGTAGAACCACCTTTGGCTGCAATTACAACTGCAAGTCTTACGTGTAATAAAGCAATATATGGTGCCAACTATGACTGATATACAGTAAAACTAAAAAACTAAATAAATTAAATTGATGTATCAATAGCACAATGCATATTAAGCATATAATAAACCATAAAGTGCAAACGTGCAATGACAACTAAGACCAAAGTGCAATAATTAGTGACAAAATATTGAATGACAACAAAAATTTGGGCAAAAGGTTCATATGTGACTGATATTCAGTAGCTGATATTCAATGAAGGAGATCCTATATAGGTGTAGAGCATAGATTAGATACTTGGCAGTGTGATACCCATCACCATAGTAGGATTAAAGGCTTACCAGAAAGCCTGTGACCACCCTTGCTCAGGGGGACACAAAGCACTTTGTTGGATCAAAAGATCCACTGAAGAGGTGTCTAAGCATCTCCCACCATCAGCCTCTGTGTTCATCGGGTGATGATTAAAAGCCTGAAGTTCAGACAGCCTCAGCAACACATATTTGTATATGCAAAGAGACAAGAGACTCCAGATATTATTATGTAATATTGTCTCTTTAACAGTTTTATTGGCAATGTTGCAGTGCTGCATACACAGGTTTCAAACTGGGAGTAAATCTCCAGTATAAAACAAGCGAAAAGCGATTTATTAGAAGTTACAGGTCCATAAAAGTGATTGCGCATGTTCAAAGCATGTGTACATAGCGTCCCTATGCTTTGCGCGTGCGCGCTCACTTTTATGGACTTGTAAGAAATCGCTTTTGGCTTGCTTTATACTTATACTGTCTTTTTGCCTATACAAACATCTTGTTGCTGAGGCTGTCTGAACTTCAGGCTTTTGATCATCAGAGGCTGCTGGTGGAAGACGCTTGGACATCTCTTTAGTGGATCTTTTGATCCAATAAAGAGCTTTGTGACCCCCGTGAGAAAGGGTGGTCACATGCTTTCTGGTAAGCCTTTAATCCTACTATGGTGATGGGTATCACACTGTCAAGTATCTGATCTACGCTTTACATATATATGGGATCTCCTTCATTGAATATCAACCACTGAATATCAGACATATATGAACTTTTTGCCCAAATTTTTGTTGTCACTCAATTTTTTGTCATTAATTTTTGCACTTTGGTCTTAGTTGTTATTGCACGTTTGCACTTTATGGTTTATTATATGATTAATATGCATTGTGCTATTGATACATGAATTTCATTTATTTTTTAGTTTTACTGCATATCAGTCATATTTGGCACCATATATTGCTTTATTGCATGTATGCACCTTATGTAAATAAAGTACCAGTGTGTCATCATGAATTGTTTAGTTTAATTTTAGTGCTGCACTTTATACATTTTGTATTTTTAGGATTGTTGTCCTGCTGGAAGGTTAACCTCCACCCCGCCTCACGTCTTTTGCAGACTCTAACAGGTTTTCTTCTAAGATTGCCCTGTATTTGGCTCCATCTATCTTTCCATCAACTCTGACCAGCCTCCCTGCCCCTGCTGAAGAAAAGCATCCACAGAACATGATGTTACCACCACCATGTTTCACAGGGGATGGTGTTTTCAGGGTGATGTGCACTGTTTGTATTCTGCCACACATAGCATTTTGCTTTTAGGCCAAAACTTTGATTGAGTTTTGGTCTCATCTGACCAGAGCACCTTCTTCCACATGCTTGCTGTGTCCCCCACATGGCTTCTTGCAAACTGCAAACGGGATTTATTTTGGCTTTCTTTCAATAATGGCTTTGTTCTTGCCACTCTTCCATAAAGGCCAGATTTGTGAAGTACACTACTAATAGCTGTCCTGTGGACAGATTCTCCCAGAGTTACCATGGGCCTCTTTGCTGCTTCTCTGATTAATGCTCTACTTGCCCAGCCTGTTAGTTTAGGTAGATCACCATGACTTGGTAGGTTTGCAGTTGTGCCATACTCTTTCCATTTTCGAATGATGGATTGAACAGTGCTCCATGAGATGTTCAAAGCGTGGGAAATTTTTTTATAACCTAACCCTGCTTTAAACTTCTTTACAAATTTATCCCTGACCTGTCTGGCATGTTCCTTGGCCTCCATTATGCTGTTTGTTCACTAAGGTTCTCTAACAAACCTCTGAGGACTTCACAGAACAGTAGTATTTATATTGAGATTAAATTACCCACAGGTGGACTCTATTTACTAATTAGGTGGCTTCTGAAGGCTATTGGTTCCACTAGATTTTAGTTAGGGGTATTAGAATAAAGGCAGCTGAATACAAATGTACGCCACGCTTTTCAGATATTTATTTGTAAATAAAATTGAAAACCATTTATCATTTTCAGTGAGTAAATTAACTTTTTTTTGTTTTTTTTGTTAAGTAATTTGTTCAGTGTTCACAGTAAGGGTATCCTTTTGTGACTTTCATAATTTTACATGTTTGAATGTAGTTTTGTTATTATATTGAGTGAAGATATTTGCAGATTAGCTACCGCAATAACTTTGTTTAACTGCAGGCCTGCTCTATGGGTGGGAGCATTAAAGCACATGAACTATGTTGAAATACATATGACGAAGAAAGGGCTGCATATAAATCAACACATATGGCTGCCCCATGTACATATATAATTACAGATTGCAAGAATAGTTACACTTTTGTTAAAACATCTCTCTTATGGTGGGCATGTCTGGAGCATGGCCACATAGTTACATAGTTACATAGTAGGTGAGGTTGAAAAAAGACACAAGTCCATCAAGTCCAACCTATGTGTGTAATTATATGTCGGCATTACATTGTATATCCCTGTATGTTGTAGTCGTTCAGGTGCTTATCTAATAGTTTTTTGAAACTATGGATGCTCCCCGCTGAAACCACCGCCTGTGGAAGTGAATCAGTGAATCATGAGGATCAGTTTATTAGAGCTCCTGAGCCTTGGCTCTAAATAATGCACAGTGCATTCTGAGCCCTGATTGGGCAAAGCTTAGGGTGCAGTGAATAGCTGGTTGTTAAGGAGCGGGCCAGGAAGCCGGCTGCTGTGTCCTTAACAACTGATGAATCATCAGCTGTCAATGGGCTTTCCCCCTTACAGCTGAATAAAAAAAACATTGCCGGCAATTAAAATTTTAAAAAAGAACGGCATGCGGTCCCCCCCAAAATCTATGCCAGACCCTTATTCGGGTATGCAGCCTGGCAAGCAAGGAAAGGGAGGGGATGAGTGAGCGCCCTCCCCTCCTGAACCATACCACAGGCCACATGCTCTCAACATGGGGGGCAGGGTGATTTGGGGCCACCCCAAAACACCTTGTCCCCATGTTGATGGGGACAATGGCCTCATCCCCACAACCCTGGGTAGTGGTTGTGGGGGCCTATAGGCAGGGGGCTTATCGGAATCTGGAAGCCCCCTTTAACAAGGGGGCCCCCAGTACCCCTACCAATTCACAAAAAAAGTGTCAAAAAGTAATAAAAATACAGAGACCATTTTTGATAATTCCTTTATTAAAAAAAAAACAAAAAAACAGTGTCCCCCAATGTAGATCAATTGTCAATCATGGCGCCGCTGCTACTGCTGGACCCGAAAAAGAAAAAAAGAAAAAATTGTTGTCAACTGAGGCAAACTGCCAAATGCCTGGCTCGCTGTTTGACAGTTCTTATATACAGTAGGTAAGGGACAGAGCCACCTGGCGATGTCACCTGGTGGCACGCCCCCTTGTGATGGCACGGACTGGTGCATGCTGGGTCAGTGATGTCACAAGAGGCGGTGCTACCAGGTGATGTCGCTAGGTGGCCCTGCCATTACCTATATAAGAACTGTCAAATGGCAAGTTAGGCATTTGGCAGTTTGCCTTAGCTGACGGCGGAGCGATTTTATTTTTTCTTCTTCAGGTTCGGTAATGTGGCGGGCGTCCTGATTGATGATGGATTTACATGGGGGGACACTGTTCTTTATTTTTAATAAAGGAATTGTCAAAAACTATCGTTTTTTATTACTTTTTGTTTTTTTTGGTGAATGAGTAGTGGTACCATGCACCCCATACTCATTCACATGGAGGGCAGGATCTGGGGGCTCCCTTCCTAAAGGGGATTCCAGATTCCAATAAGCCCTCTGCCCGCAGACCCCAAAAACACCGACCAGGGTTGTTGGGATGAGGCCCTTGTCCCCATCAACATGGGGACAAGGTGCTTTGGGGTGGCCCCAAATCACCCTGCCCCCCATGTTGAGAGCATGTGGCCCCAAAGCACCCACCACCCCATATTAAGGGCATGTGGCCTAACCTGCTTCAGAAGGGGGGCGCTCACTTGCTCCCCCTTTCCTGGGCTGCCAGGCTGCATCCCTCAAATAAGGGTCTGGTATGGATTTTGGGGGGTACCCCACAATGTTTTTATTATTTTGGTGTGGGGCTCCCCTTAAAATCAATACCAGATCCGAAGGACCTAGTATGGACTGGGGGGACCCCACGCCATTTTTGGTAAAAAATGTTCTATTGCCGGCAATAGTATTGTATTGCTGGGAATTTAAATTTAATTTCATGCATATTTTTTCTTTAGAAATGTCATTTTTGCTGCAGCATGTTCTATACATGCTACAGATGTGCCACTTTACAGGCAGACTATGGGAACCCCCCGGGCACTATATTTAAAGGATTTTTTTTATTCGTATTGCTGAATTTTAAGCATCATTAAAATCACTGCTCCTGAAAAAACATTTTTTTCTTTAAAAAAAATTGCATTGATACATGTCCCCCAGGGCAGTACCCGGACCCCCATACCCTTTGTATGGCCAATTACTTGCATATTATGCCACGTACACACGACCGGACTTTCCGGCAGAAAAGGTCCGACGGAATCATTCCATCGGATAATCCGATTGTGTGTTGGCTTCATCTGACTTTTTCTTTCGAAAATTCTGACGGACCTAGAAATAGAACATGTTTCAAATCTTTTCGACGGAATCAGTTCCTATCGTGAAAACTGCTCGTCTGTATGCAGTTCCGACGGACCAAAAATGACGCATGCTCTGAAGTAAGCACGAGGTCTGGTAAAACTAGCGTCCGTATTGGAGCTAGCACATTCCTCATGTTGCAAATTCTGTGATCGTTTAATGCAGCGCATTATTTTTTTCTTTATAATGCTAGAAGAATTAAGTTGTTTTGCTGCTCATATTCACACAGAGTTCTCACGAATGGATTTCTGGATTATTTGTCCTGATCTCATGAATAATATTGTATTTTTTAAAAGCCCGGTCTCCATAATAATGTTTACAATTTTTTTTTAGAGTCATCTTTTATTATTTTTTATTTCATCAAGATCTTTTTTTGGGATTATTTAAAAATTATTAGTGATCTCCATATTTTTTTATTTTTTTGTGTGTCAAGTTACCACAATAACATACATTTTTAATTTTTTTTTCTTGTGTGTCAAGTTACCACAATAACATATTTTTTTTATTTTTTTGTGTGTCAAGTTACCACAATAACATATTTTTTTTATTTTTTTTGTGTGTCAAGTTACCACAATAACATACATTTTTTAAATTATTTTTATGTGTCAAGTTACCACAATAACATACATTTTTTATTTTTTTTTGGAACCTCAAGGATGTTGGTGTCCCTTGTTTATTAGACATTGTCTTTTTAGAAATGTATTTGAATAAAAGCACATAGGCGAGTATTTTCAGAAAATAAAATATCCATTTATTCTGGGTGACAAAATAAAGATAAAGGCAACGCTGGAGAATTTGGAATTTTGGAATTTGTGAAGACTTTTGCCCCCAAGGGCACACATCAAGTCTGTGGAAAAGAAAATTGGGATCTTGAGGAGTCCATATAATAGGGAGCACAATCTGGTCCAGGAATCCCAGAGATCAAGACCAGCAGCAGATGGCATATATGTCCCCAGGCTGTGGTACTACCACAGCCTGCATCTTCTGTCAGACCAGACTGAAGCCAGGTCATCACTTTCTTCTCTTCACTGCAGCCTTCCCTGCAGCCTTCTCTGCAGCCTTCCTTGGAGGTTGTGGCTCTGGTGGTGGACTTGTGGCAGGAGGAGGATGGGTGCGATCAAATATGTGGCTGTTGTCAGTAAGCTGGCCCCTCAGCCCCTTCTGAAGGGCCTCAGCAAAAATTCCCTCACAGAGGGGGCGTTGGCCCTTCTCCAATTCTACCAACCTGGTGGCTAGATAGCAGCCATAGGCCTCTTCAGCATCAGGGGGGCTCCTGAGGACATTTGTTGTTTCCCTAATGAGGCCCAGTGCTGCCTCCTCTGTCACCGTCCCCTTCCTGGGCCTTTTTGTGTGAAGGCGGAGGGGAGGCACCTGGGATTGGATGAGGCTCCTACTGGGGCCAGCCACCTCCTGGCTGTCACTGGGTCTGGCCTCCACCTGCCTGCCACTTTCCAGACCCTCCTCCTGGCTGAGATCATCCTGTGTATAAAAAAGGGTTCATCAATCACACACAATTTTCAGCTCATGACTTGCAAATTCAATGTTAATACATATAAAAGACTATCATTCTGACCCCAGCATTTTTTTTAAGCTGGTCACAAACATCTTTGGCCACTACTGTCAATTGATATGTATACATCATTTTTTGGCTAAAATCATTAATAGGTAATCAATTATAACATCTAGTTAACATCATTAATATTAGGACAAGAAATATGTAGAAAAATAATATAACTGGCTCCAGCTGGGCGCATCTGCTTCTTCCAGGATAGAAGGGCCAGGTTGTTCCTCATCAGCCTCTGCTGGGGTTGAGGGAAGGGTGTAGGGAAGGGTGAAGGGAAGGGTCAAAAGAGATTCCCTGGCTTCAGTCTGGTCATCCAGAAACCACAGTTTTTGGAAGTACCAAGGCTTGGGTACATATACATTATGTGCTGATGCTCCTGATCTCAGGGAAGCCAGGATCTTATGCTCCTTCCTCTACATGTTCCTCAAGATCCAAATTTTAGTTTCCAAAAACATCATGGTTGCCTTTGGGATCCGAGTCTTCACAAATCCCAGAAGTTGCTCCAGCATTGCCTTCCTTACTTGTTTATTGTAATATATGACCTCCCACAGATTCTTCATCTCCCTGTACTTGTCAATAAAACCGGACATAAATTCAGGGTCCTTAAACGTATTCATTTTTTCTGTAAGACAGTACACAAGACAAAAACACTAATGTCAGCCTAAACTCTCATAATCTTTTCCCAATATAGACCTCAATCTTTAAGCAGTATAGACCACTGATGTTCCAAAATTTAAAAGTTTACCTTCGTTTTGGATGCTTGCAACTTCCATTCCTCTTTCCTCCGCGCACAGAATGTGCGTACGTATGGCACATGCATGTTAGCTTTATATACACTGCGCATGCGTGAAACTCCACTTGCGTCACCCGCCCCTGACGGTTTTTTTCATGAATATTCCCCGCCCCTTCTCTCTACGGTGCACAGTAGGAGCAACATGGCGGAGACACAGCAGGTGGTTGGAAATTATTCCAGTAACGAGGAAAGCCTGGAGCCCGAAACGTCCTGATCCAGGAAGAGGAGATTTAAGGCCTCCAATATGGCTTTTGAATAAATGGTGGAGATGGTGGACATCTTGCGGAGGAACGATTATGATGGGAAGCATGGACCGTACACCCAGCCGAATTTGCGCAAGGCCAAAATCATGTCAAGAGTTGTGAAGCAGCAAAATTTTGGGGTATGACGCTCCAAAGACCAATTAAGGAAACGCTGGTCTGACCTTAAACTGAGGGAACAGGATCAGTACAGAAGAATAAAGAAAGTGCTTCAAAAAAGTAAGTACTTGTCGTGTGTTCCTATTCTGATTATTAACTTGCATGCTGCTCCATGTGCTTTTCTTTACTGTTGTACAGTTTTAAATGACTACTTTCATGTTCGTGGACACAGTAATTGTTCATAGGAAACATCGTTAGTAGGAAACCTTGTTTGAAAATATATACAAAGTATTTAGTTATTACAGGATTTTAACTACATTTTGGTCTTGCTAATTTGTCTTATTAAAAGAAGTTTAGGACTTGTTGTCTTTGAAACTAGAATGAATAGCAAACTTCATTCAGTGGAATGTAAGGAGAGAACACTTGGCAGCTATTTACACATCTGGACTCAGACGCACTAGTGTGGGACATCATAGAACATTTTTTACTTTCAATAGATTTTTATTGGTGGTAACACACAAAAAAAATTTTTTACAGAACAGTTGTATAAGGCAATACATGGTAGGAGGTTACAAAAGTACATAAGGAGCAAATTAATTTGAGGGGAAGCCTCTTAATGCAAGATGTAAGAGAAAAGGTCATGCCTGCAAAAAGCTGTGTTACAGTGTAAAGTATTTCGAAATTATAAAATAAAATTATACAAAAAAGATAGATATGTCTCTGGCGCTAGGACAGTAACAATTGAATAGTCTGTCAAACCAGAACCCAACAGGGGTCATGTAAAACTCATTTACCAGGTTAAGTAGGGCATGGTTGTAAAGAGTAAGGGAGACTTAAATCCTATGTTTGCAAGGGATCAGGGATCAGGAGAGATACCCGCCACCCGCCCCATATGGGAGCTTACTGCGGGTTTGAGGCCACCCCCCCCGGATCCCTCACCCACTGGCGATTCCTGCCCATAGAGGGTAAACCAGTCTCAAAAGCTAGATGTAGTAAAGAGTAATGTCCTGTCCCGTTAGTGATTATAAATAGAACATTTTTTAGGGTAACCCACACAGGGGCTCCAGGGGATACTTGGGGTGTCTCCATCTGTGAAACTTGGCCAAAAAATTTAAGTATTGCAGTTTGGTAAAAAGGGAATTTTAATCATGGCTTCAACTTGGATCTCTTCCCAAACAAACAATTGTACACCACTTCTAAGGAATGTTTCATATTCCTATTTCTGGACTCAAATATCTGTGTGCTAAGTATCCCTTTTGTTTCATTCTCATAGGGGAGAAAAGACTCAGACAACAGGATCCCAGGGACCCCCTCGCCAGTCTGAATGGGAAGTTAGCCCCAGCCCCCCTCGAGGATGTGGAGGAAGGAGAGGTGGAGAAAGTGGGCAACATGGGCACCCCACCAGGTGAGTGTCTGACACTCCAGCTTCAGGTAATCTATGTATGTGTGCATTTTTCTAAATACATGTTTTTTCATCAATTTTAGGTGATGTTCTGGTTGTGGAAGGGGAAGCGGCAGGACCATTTACAAGCGCCAGCGCTCAAACACTCATTGCCAAGATCATGGCCTGGAATGGGGAGATCGATGCAATGCGCAATCGCCTGAACATCATGCAGCAGGAAATGAAGAACATGATCCATGTTTTGGGGAGAATCTAATTCCTTTTTCCATAAAACAAAATCAACCATGTTCCTTATTTCCTTTGTAGATGACCACATTCTATGATTTTAAGTTTTTTTAACATTAAAAGCCAGATTTTGAAGATGCACATGGTGTGTCAACATGTGCTATCTGCCATCAGGGTATTTCGATGTATGTTGAATCCCAATCTGTGTGCATCTTCAAAATTTGGCTTTTACTGGGGTGACATCACCCATCTGATTTATGGCAATATCAAGACATTTTTGACACTAATGTCTGATATTGCCTTCATTTTATAGACGTTGAACTTTGTAAGTTCCAGAGTTGTGTGTATGTTATGTTTTAAAACATGCCTGTTTGTAAAAAAAAAAAAAAAAGTTTAAAAAAATATATATATTGTTAAAAAAAGAAATATATATTAAAAAAAATTATAAACTCACATGTGAATGTGCACATATTAAAAAGTTTGCCAATCAACAATGTGTGGCTTCCACTTTCAATGCTCAATGCCAGTTTTGTAAGTTTTGTGTTTACAGTGACAATGGGGCTTATTTACTAAAGGAAAATCCACTTGGCACTACAAGTGCACTAGGAGAACCTAGGATACAGTCAAAAACAAACACAAGCAATAAAGAAAATTAGAGTTTAGATTTACCAGGTTTTTTTTTGTTTGTTTTTATTCTAAATAGTTTTACACATTGTCTGGCATAGCAATGGCCGCCCTACCTGTAAAATAATTCACATATTTCTCCCGAACTTCACAGGTGCTTTGGGGGGCCAAGCCAGCACGGCCAGTATCCAGGCCCGTCAGAGGATTCTCAGTAATAAGTCTGGCCTCAGGCCCAACTGAGGCTATATAATTTGTAGAATATTTTCTTAAAAAATTGTGAAGGATGCAGCATGATAGAACGATATGATTGAGTTTGTAGTCTGCCATATGGATTGCTGTCAGAAATAGGCGGAACCGGCTGGCCATCATCCAGAAGGCATTCTCAACAACTCTTCTTGCTCTGGCCAGCCAGTAGTTAAAAACCCTCCTCTACAGGGTGAGGGTCCTTTGGGGGAATGGCCTCATCAGGTGCTCGCCCAGACTAAAGGCTTCATCTGCAATGAAGATAAAGGGGAGTCCTTCCACGTTATCCGCATCAGGTGGCAATCCCAGGCAACCACTCTGGAGAAGCTGGTAGAACTCCATCTTGGCGAAGACTCCTCCATCCGACATCCGGCCATTCTTCCCCACGTCCACATACAGGAATTCATATTGTGCCGACACCACTGCCATTAACACAATACTATGAAACCCCTTATAGTTAAAATAGTATGACCCCGAATGGGGTGGTGGCACGATGTGGACGTGCTTCCCATCTATAGCCCATCCACAGTTTTGAAAGTCCCAACGGGTGGCAAAATGGGGTGCCACAGTCTGCCATTCCTGTGGCATTGAAGGAAACTGGGGAGTCAAACAAGAAAAAAAAATATACGTACTTTTGCACATAACATTGCAAGCAGATTACACAAAAAACATTCTTGGCCACCATCAGTATAACATTTATTTTAGGTATTATTTAAAGACTAAAATATAAGCCCCACTTATCAGATTCCTCGCCCCCTCTGATGGCCCATTGCTAAAATTTAGGAGGGGCTTATAAATTAATTTAATTACACACATACCATTTTGACACATTTTAGGGGGGAGGCTTATAAATTAATTTAAGGACACACATACCATTTTGACACATTTTAGGGGGGCTTATAAATTAATTTAAGGACACACATACCATTTGGACACATTTTAGGGGGGGTTATAAATTAATTTAAGGACACACATACCATTTGGACACATTTTAAGGGGGCTTTTAAATTAATTTAAGGACACACATACCATTTGGACACATTTTAAGTGGGGGCTTATAAATTTATTTAAGGACACACATACCATTTGGACACATTTTAAGGTGGTGTTTAGGGTAAAGCACTACAATGGAGCTGATAAAATACATTGTTAAGTGACTAGATTAGGTGGATATGGGCCCAGGATAGCATGCGGGGGAGGTTAGTGAAGGCAAATATGCATGAAGGACAAAAAAAGGAGCATTAAAAGATTACAGCATGCATGAGAAAAAAGGGGACATTCACAGCATATTGCAATCATGGTAATTAAGGATTGACGAAAGAAATACAATACATTAACAAACATTAAATACAATAGAATGTGATGTTAAAGGATAAATCTTACCTTCATATAGTCCTTCTGCAGGACCTGAATGATAACAGAAAAGGTCTCTGGGATAATGATCCCCAGAGCCTGGGGGGAGATGCCTGTCAAGAAATTGAGGTCCTGCAGGCTTCTCCCAGTCGCCAAGTACTGCAACGTGGTGACTAGCCTCTGCTCCAGAGTGATGGCTTGACTCATGCAGGTATCCTGCCTGCTGATTTAAGGGGTCAGCAAAGCCAACAAACAGTGACAAATGGGGCCCGTCATCCTGAGAAAGTTCTTGAAATCGTCAGGATTATTCTCACGGATCTCACAAAGCAAAGGCATGTGAGAGAATTGGTCACACTGGAGCAACCAATTCTTGGTCCATGAACTCCCCACCATGTTCATGGACTGGGCTTGGGTCAAAGAATGAACCCCAACACCAAGCCCCAGCACAGCATGAATTCTACCACGAGTATGTACATGCAACATGGCTTCAAAACGGTCGGCTGGTCAGAACGAACTTAACAGAAAGTACTGAAGAACAGCAAGGCCTGTGAAAAGCGAGCTGAAAATCAGCAACAAGTGGACAAGAAACCACTGAATACACAAATGCGAACTGACTACATGCACTGAAAACCAGATACAAACCCACCAGAACAAACTGAACTGTAGTTAAACGATCTGAAAAAACATGAGTCTGAAAAGCGTGAATTGTCTCTCACCAAACTTCTACTAACACGAGATAAACACAAAATTAGCAGAAGTGGCCCAAAGGGTGGTGCACTGGCTATTGAACTTCCGTTTTATAATCCCATCGTACGTGGTGTACGTCATCGCATTCTAAATGATCGGACTTTGGTGTGATCATGTGAAGGCAAGTTTGTTTCAGCGGAACTCCGTTGGAAAGACCGTCGGAGTCTATTCTGATGGAGAGTCTGGTCATGTGCATAAGCCATAAAAAGACTTTTTTCAAGTTTGGGTCCCATAGAATTTATAGTGTTCGGATCAGGGGTGCTAACAGGGGGGTGTTCAATCCATCTCTACTCATAACTTACCAGCTGGCTCAGGAGTTAATTTGGCTCTGGAAACAACAAGATCCCCACATGTTTCTAAATCCCTGGGGACTCCTTTAGCAGACTCCTTCTGCTACTAGGAGAGTCTTTTAGTACAGTAGATGGGAGCTTAGTGCAGACTCCCCTGTCAGCTGCTGTTGAACCGCTCTTAAGATAGCTACATAAAAAAAAGACTTTGACTGTCTGCATACAAACATCTTTCAGGGAGTACATAATCTCTCTTCAGCAATCCTTTGCCCCGGCACAGTGGTGTAGTGGATAGCACTTTCGCCTAGCAGTAAGAAGGTTCACTGGTTCGAATCCCAACCATGACACTACCTGCCTGGAGTTTGCATGTTCTCCCTGTGCCTGCGTGGGTTTCCTCCCACACTCCAAAGACATGCTGGTAGGTTAATTGGCTTCTGTCTAAATTGTCCCTAGTATGTATGAATGTGAGTTAGGGACCTTAGATTGTAAGCTCCTTGAGGGTAGGGGCTGATGTGAATATACAATGTATATGTAAAGCGCTGCGTAAATTGACGGTGCTATATAAGTACCGGAAATAAATAAAATAAATAATAATAATCTACACAGATAAAAAAGTGCATACCCTGGAATCACTACAGGACAAGAGGATGCCTCTCCTAACTCACATCCAGTTAAAACAAGATTTAGAGGACAGAAATTGAAGGAATATTGTGCACATTAGGGGTTTACCGCTACCCCTCTAATATAAGAGGAAATTCGGTGTCTTATGATTTGATGGTCTTCTTTTAGTTCAAGTCCTTTGGGACCATCTACAGTTTTTTGGAAGTATTCTCTGATTATATCTACTGTGCATTTTCATACAGCCTCATAGCTAAATACCGTATGACACTTAACAAATATGTTGCTACATCTAGAATATGGTTCTTGATTTCCCTGTACATCAGGTGGAGCTGGCAGGTAGTATTGTGTGTTACTCTCTCTTTATGTTTATGTTTACTAGTTAGTGCAAAGGAGATGTATCACTTATTAGTCACCAGTTATCCCATAATGATACCCCTTAGTGGGGTTCTGTTGCAACGTTGTGAAACACCTAGGGCCAACATGGCTTGCTAATGCTGTATAATGTATTATCACAGTACAACATACTGTATATCAAACCCACTCCACCATGAGTGATAGATTTCCTCCCATAGTGGGTTGAAACATTCATACTTACTGTGATCTCCTTGCTTGAGTACTCCAGCAAATATACTCCTACAGATGTGACCACTGGGGTTTCCCTTGTGGTTTAAATAAACTGCTGGTGACCTTATCAGCCCCCCTATATGTAAAACCACCCTATCCTTTTCCCTTTAAAGTATAACTAAAGGCAAAACTTTTTTTAGTTTTGGATAGAGAGGAGAGGGATTAGAACACCTATCAGTTTTATTGCTGCCTGTGCCCCAGTTAGAGATTCATCCTCTGTATTTGTCCTGTTTACCATTATCATTCAAAGTGAAAGTAAAAGAAAACCCAAATTTTGAATAGTCCCCAGAAAAGTAATAGAGGGGAAATCTTTCAATGGGGACACTAGTACTGGTGAATTGGGGGTCCCCAAGGAATTCCCTTAATTTTCATGGATTTCCTCTCACTTTCTGTTTGGCTATGGGACAGGGAGTGAAAGGAAAGCTCTGCAATGGGACACAGATGCAAAAGAAAAATTTGACAGGGGTTATAATCCTCCCTTACTCTATCCAAAATGAAAAAAAGTTTTGCCTATAGATCTACTTTAAGCAACTGTCTCATCCTGTTTAGTTGATTTCTTATGTGGTATTATGTTGTTAAAGCATTATAATTCTATTATGCATGTAGAAGAGATTTCCCCTCTGTTCTTCCTCATGAACCAGGCATGCACTTCCATTCCCCCCTCTTTTCTTTTTCCCCCTGCATACAGTTCTTAGGATATTATTACAGCAATTGATATGCACACACTTTGAACTACTTTAAGAATAGACCTTGGAAGCTCATCACCCTATGATCTGCCACCTTCAACATCTAAGCTTTACCTGGTTATAGGCAGGCATGGCGAAGGAACAATGAGAATTTCTCACTCACTATTAGCTCTACTCAGCTCATGCTAGTACCAATTGAATATGTGTATTTCTTTGGTTCATTGCCTTCCATAGACGAGGTTTCTTACTTACTGGGTTGGAAAACCACATCCCACACCCATCCCATCCCTCCATCCACGAGGCAGGAAATTTAGACCCTCCTCAATCCCTACTCTACCTCTCCTATTTTTGTCACATCTCTCTGCTTTGTTTACTCTTTTAAATACCAGCAATAGTGCCTACTCATCTCACTTGCAACTACAAAATCATTGGTACTAATATACTCTCTCTCAATGTTCATGGCCTAGGTACCCAAGAGAAAAGTAGGATGATACTTACATACCTTCGGAAACAAAAAAACTCTAGTGGTCTTTCTCCGGGAGACCTGTTTTTCCTGCTCATAAATTACCAATGACTAAGGACTGCCACATTCCTATCTCCTTCTGTGCATGTTCTCCTGACAAAGTCTAGAGGCATGAGCACTATTTTGTCCCCTCTTGGACACAAATAGATATATACAAGGACAATGAAGGATGTTGTCTCTTCATTAAAGGCTATGTAGAAAATCAGAAAATTACCTTTGCTAATGTTTATATGCCCAAGCAAAAATTAATCTCTCATTTAGAAACTATGCTAAAATCAATTTCACATTTTGCAGAAGGGAGCCTCACTCAGGGTGATGATTTCAATTTCTCTCTTGATTTACTTCTAGACTCTCCTAGGACTGCCTCTTGCATGTCTACACCAGCTCAGAAATGCATTAAAAGAGTCTCCTCTCCCAGCATATAGCAGACATCTAGAGCAGGGGTCTCAAACTGGCGGCCCTCCAGCTGTTGCAGAACTACAAGTCCCATGAGGCATTGCAAGGCTGACAGTTACAAGCATGACTCCCCCTGGCAGAGGCATGATGGGACTTGTAGTTCTGCAATTGCTGGAGGGCCACCAGTTTGAGACCCTTGATCTAGAGAATGCATTACCCTTCTACAAAAGTTTTTACATTCTTCTCGCTGGTCCATAATACAAACACAAGTATTGACTTTTTTCTTACTCAAACACTGCCACTTACACACAGCTATGCACTTGGACATAGATAACATCACATTATCTGACCAGACACCTGTGACACTGAATAAAACCTATGTTCTGGTGCAGGCTTCATCTCAGCCTCTGCTTCCTTCTCTAGAAAACGTCTTGGTGACTTCCTGATATCCATCCTGTAGGACGCTCAAACCATTAGTAGAGTGAGGAAGTTCTTTAGCTGACCTCATTAAAGCACACCCTTCACCTGACCTCCTCCTCCAGGAGATTGCTCCCATCCACTTCTCCACTACTTTAGTTCAGTCCAGTGCTATGGTACTTTCCAGGATCCACAGGTCTAGTACAGCATTGCTCCTGTGATACATGTGATACATGTTCTGCTCACCTCTGTAATTGTCAGTGGCAGTGGTATTCATTTGGCACAGTGTACAAACTGGAGTAGGAATGTGAAGTGAGTGATCTCATGGATCATTCATTTGGCAGCATGTGCAGGAGCTAAGCAATCACATAACAGCCTATGTGGAGCAGAGCTGTAGTATTTTTTTTTAATCCCGTAATTTTTATTACAAAAAAATTCTTACAATACATCTAATATATTTCACATTCATATTATCCAGATACAGCAAAAATACACATTACATTTATTATCCCCAAACATGAGAAGTGTGTCCCTGGAAGTCAGTAAAGCTCATCACCGGTGAACTTCCCTTACTTTGTACCAGCTTAAATCAACTCTGTTAGTAAATGGAATTGGAAGGAATTTCTATGAATTTGGGAACCAATGCAGAAAATCTTTGACTAATGTACTGCGACAATAAAAAGCTAAACTTTATCCCATCTATTACCAATACCAACAAGAATAGAAATAGCTACCTTTTTTTAAAGAGAACCATAATGCCCTTTATAACTTAACCTCACACAGGTCAGTTACCAAACAGCATCTATACAAGGAACATATACATACAGTATATACCCTTATGCCATCATTAGACTCCCACACTTTGAAAGTGTTTGAAGAGCCAAATACAGTTCTAAAGTTTATGCAGACCATTAAACAAGCAAAACCAGACAAGGTCCCTTGACCCTGGTTACTAATATAAGAGCAAGATCCACTTCACTGTGCAAATTACCTGGCCATATCACTGCTTAATATCAGTATGAAGCTGTTCTCGACTAGCAGAAGAGCCGCACTGGCTATTGAACTTCATTTTTCTCAGCTCGTCGTACGTGTTGTACATCACCGCATTCTTGACGTTTGGAATTTCCGACAACATTTGTGTGACCATGTGTATGCAAGACAAATTTGAACCAACATCATTCGGAAAAAAAACAAAATAAAATCCGGTTTTGTTGTTGGAAAATCCTATCGCGTGTACACAAAAAATTTGTTAGAACACGCGAACACCGTTAAAGTCTATGGGACACGAACATGAATAATCAAAAGTGCTAATTTTAAAGGCTTATATGCAAGTTATTGTCATAAAAAGTGTTTGGGGATCTGGGTCCTGCCCCAGGGGACATGGATTAATGCAAAAAATGTTTTAAAAACAGCAGTTTTTTTGGGAGCAGTGATTTTAATAATGCTTAACGTGAAACAATAAAGTGTAATATTCCTTTAAATTTTGTACCTGGGGGGTGTCTATAGTATGCCTGTAAAGGGGCGCATGTTTCCCGTGTTTAGAACAGTCTGATAGCAAAATGACATTTTAAAGGAAAAAAAGTCATTTAAAACTACTCGCGGCTATTAATGAATTGCCGGTCCGACAATACACATTGATAAAAATGCCATGGGATTTCCCCACAGGGGAACCCCGAACCAAAATTGAAAAAAAAATGACGTAGGGGTCCACCTAAATTCCATACCAGGCCCTTCAGGTCTGGTATGGATATTAAGGGGAATCCCGGCCAAATTTTTTTTTAAAAATGGCGTGGGGTCCCCCTCAAAATCTATATCAGACCCTTCAGGTCTGGTATGGATTTTAAGGGGAACCACGCCAAAATTAAAAAAAAATGGTGTGGGGTCCCCCCAAAAATCCATTCCAGACCCTTATCCGAGCACGCAACCTGGCAGGCTGCAGGAAAAGAGGGGGGACGAGAGAGCCCCCCTCCTCCTACCAGGCCACATGCCCTCAATATTGGGAGGGTGCTTTGGGGTAGCCCGCCGAAACACCTTGTCCCCATGTTGATGAGGACAAGGGCCTCATCCCCACAACCCTTGCCCGGTGGTTGTGGGGGTCTGCAGGCGGGGGGCTTATCGGAATCTGGAAGCCCCCTTTAACAAGGGGACCCCCAGATCCCGGCCCTCCCCCCTGTGTGAAATGGTAAGGGGGTACAAAAGTACCCCTACCATTTCACAAAAAAACTGTCAAAAATGTTAAAAATGACAAGAGACAGTTTTTGACAATTACTTTATTTAAATGCTTCTTCTTTCTTCTATCTTCTTTCTTCTATCTTCCTTCGGATTCTCCATTTTGTTCTTCTTCTGGTTCTTCTGGTTCTTCTGGTTCTTCCTCCGGTGTTCTTGTCTGGCATCTTCCTCCGCGGCACCAGCGTCTTCTTCCCTTCGTCTTCTGGGCCGCTCCGCATCCAAACATGATGGGAGGCTCCCGCTGTGTGAAGCTTCTCCTCTTCTGACGGTTCTTATCCACTTAAGGACCAGCCTCGTTTTGGATTTTAGGTGTTTAAAACAGGTTTTTTTGCTAGGAAATTACTTAGAACCCACCAAACATTATATATGGGTTTTCTTCTAACACCCTAGAGAATAAAATGGCCATCGTTACAATACTTTTTTTGCACCATATTCGCGCAGCGGTCTTAAAAGCGCACTTTTTTGCGAAAAAATTCACTTTTTTGAATAAAAAAATAAGACAACAGTAAAGTTAGCCCAATTTTTTTTAATATTGTAAAATATAATGTTATGCCAAGTAAATTGATACCCAACATATCACGCTTCAAAATTGCGCCCGCTCGTGGAATGGCATCAAACTTTTACCCTCAAAAATCTCCATAGGCGACATTTAAAACATTCTACGGGTTGCATATTTTGCGGTACACAGGAGGTCTAGGTCTAGAATTATTGCCCTCACTCTACCGGTCGCGGTGATACCTCACATGTGTGGTTTGACCACCGTTTTCATATGCGGGCGCTATTCAATGTGGCTGCAAGTAGTTTTAGGCTGAATTTCCACTTTAAAGTAGAAGTTTGGTTAAAACCTAAAGCAGTCCATACGTTATATAAAAAGAGGGAGATTTCAGATCAAATCAAAGGACCAATGTGTTGACTTCACTTAAAGTGGACTTTTCATAACACTAACCTATTTCACAGCTTGGTAGATTTCGGAAAATGAGCTAATGGGGGTCTGCAGTGTGCTTGTTTAAGCTGATATCCAGCCAACAGCCAACATCACCACATGGTACCTACCTCTGCTCTCCTCCTTGATCCTTGATCACATGCATGTATGTCTTAGTTTAATTGTTAAAGCTGAGTAGAGTACTCAATGTTTTTGAATAATCTTCATGCAAACTGTAATCATCTGTATGGAAGAGTGTATAAACACACATTTCTGCATCAATAACTCCTGTAAATCAGAATCTGGATATATATTTTATATAGTGTTGAAATAACATTCATCACCCTCATCTGGCGTGATATATCCACAATATAAATATCATATAGAGATGGATAGCATGTATGAAGTTCATCACACGTCAGCAAATGTTAGTCCCAGCAGAATAAATCTGCAAAAGATATATAGATTCATGTAGTGGAATAAGCTATTGTAAGTCCATAACACCTCTCAATGGCACAATGCTTGGTGTTTTATTGTATTTCACACATTTTATACATGTTTCACAGGAATATCTGAAATACATTGCCTTAGCTTAAATTACAACATGTTGAGATAATATAGCCATAAGTAAATTAAACGGTGGATCTTACCAATATTTCTGAATATGAGTGAATAGGTGTGCATCTCACCAACAAGCATAAATAATGCTCTGTTCAAGAAAAAGAGAGCACTGTTTCTTTGACAAGTGCCCTGAATGTTAAAATTACAAAAAAGATGTTAAAAAACCCATAGCTATGGCAGGATTTCAACTGATCAAATCAAGATATTATTAAACAGTATAAAGTTTATTACAAAAATATTTTTTTTAAAAACAACAGTCATCTTTCATTAAAATATCATGGTCGTCAATATATAGACCTTTTCCAAAAATGTATCCCTGTTGAAATATACAAACTTATGTACAGTGATATGCCTAAGCAGTATACGTTTTGCATATGATTCCTCCGCACGCTCGGCGCGTTTCTTGTACTTTGGTCCACTGCATCAGGAGATTACTAGCGAAACATATTTCTGTTCACTAAATACAAGAAATACCCACATAAAATATTATTGTAACATGATAGAATACCAATATAGATATATATTGATGCACAAGCTCATTAGGTTACCTGGGCAAAGACCGGGTGCAGGAAAAGCTAGGCCAAAGCCCATAAGGGAACAAAACACATGAACACCAGTGTCCTCAATGAAAGAGGCAGAGGAAAGCTGAACAGCCCAGTCTGCTGTAACAGCCCATGAATCCTACTGATGCATTTTGCCTGAATGCTTCTTTGGAATGGAAATGTGGTAATGTAAAGGATTACCGTATATACTCGAGTATAAGTCGAATTTTTCAGCATGTTTTTTTGTGCTGAAAGTGACCCCCCTCGACTTATACTCGAGTCAAGCACTTTTCTGCAGCAAAAAATTTCATTTTCCGAACCGACTTTGGGGCCCCGTATCTCAGGGCCACTTGATGCTAGAAACCCCAAATTTGGTGTGCAAACCCAGTGGATCTAGAACTATAACATATGCAAAGCTGAAGTTCCTAGCTCTAAGTGGCCCCGAGATACGGGGGCCCCAAAATCGGTTCGGAAAATGTCATTCTCTGCTGCAGAAAAGTGCTTGACATTTTCTGAACTGATTTTTGGGGCCCTGTATCTCGGGGCCACTTAATGCTAGAAACCCCAAATTTGGTGTGCAAACCCAGTGGATCTAGAACTATAACATATCCAAAGCTGAAGTTCCTAGCTCTAAGTGGCCCCGAAATACGGGGCCCCAAAATCGGTTCGGAAAATGTCATTCTCTGCTGCAGAAAAGTGCTTGACCTTTTTCTGAACTGATTTTTGGGGCCCCGTATCTCGGGGCCACTTGGTGCTAGAAACCCCAGCTTCCACTGGGTTTGCACACCAAATTTGGGGTTCTTAGCACTAAGTGGCCCCGAGATACGGAGCCCCAAATTTGGTCAACTGTGTCCATCTGCAGCAATGTCATTTCGGGACCCTTTGGGTTCAGAGACCCCAAATTTTGGCTGCAGCTAGGGGGCATCTAGGAACCCTTAACTCCCGAGTTTGAAGTTCAGGGGACCTATGGCTGCAAATAGGCACAGTGAGGCTGCAAATGGGCATTGTTGACCCTCTTTTCCACTTACAGAAGCTGTGCATTTCTCACCCTCGTCTTATACTCGGGTCAATAAGTTTTTCCCAATTTTTTTGTGGTAAATTAGGGCCTCGACTTATACTCGGAACGACTTATACTCGAGTATATACGGTAGATTATTTTTACATGACATTATGTTATCCATTTGAAGGTTCTTTCCTGAATATGAACATATTAGCCAAATAAAAATTTATAGAAAAGCAGAAATAAGACCAAGCATTTTCTAGCACTTTTTTTACAAGTTTAAATCAGTATTTTTTGCTAGAAAAATGACTTATAATCCCCAAACATTATTTTTTTAACAGAAAACCTAGGGGTTATAAAATTATAATTGTTGCAATTTTTTTATGTCACATGGTATTTGCTCAGCGTTTTTTTACCACTTAAGCCCCGGACCGTTTGGCTTGCCAAAGACCAGAGCACTTTTTGCGATTCGGCACTGCATCGCTTTAACTGACAATTGCGCGGTCATGTGACTTTGCACCCAAACAAAATTGACGTTGTTCTTTTCCCACAAATAGAGCTTTCTTTTGGTGGTATTTATTTGCCTCTGCGTTTTTATTTTTTTTGCGCTATAAACAAAAAAAGAGCGACAATTTTGAAAAAAAACGCAATATTATTTACTTTTTGCTATAATAAATATCCCCAAAAAATATATAAAAAAAATAATTCTTCTACATATTTTTAGTAAAAAAAATCTGGTCCAGAAGTCTGCTGCCTCACAAACTTGACAGGGGGCCTAACTATTCCCCACTCTATCTAGAACTAGAAAAAAGTTTTGGCTAGAGATACACTTAAAGCTGTAAGAAGCTCATTCAAGCCAGAAGGGAGATCAGCAGTGGCAGCCTTCATTTTTCTCTCAATACAAGTTCTCTTAAGGGTTATTATGGTCTGATAGGCAAAATATAGTGTTTAATTGATCCAACTTATGTGAAGGTTGATGCCCAATTAAAACCCAATTGCAGCCAAAACATATTACCTTGTTTTGAATAGAGTGAGAGCCTCTGGATGGGTGAGAGCCTCTGTCAGGCTTTTATAGTTGTCTGTATCCCTGCTAGGGAGATTTCCTCTAACTTCCTGTCAGGAGCTGTTTCACTTTATAGCAGGTACACATTTTAGTTGGTTTATTAGTGGAGTTAAGCTAAATCGCCTTCATTTATGCTTTATACTCCCTGTACACTATGAAGTTCCTTTGCAATACCACACACACTTTAATGTACATTATTTCAAGTGTTAATGTATGTTGCATTGTGTGTTGACAAGTACATGTAGTGCACTGCACTGCAGATGCATCAACACCTGCTGCACTCATAGGCGTACGCACAGGGTGTGCCAGGTGTGCCTGGGCACACCCTAATCGCCTTGTGTGGTGCATATTCCCCCCTGTTTGGACCACTGATATTTCATCCCCCAAAAAATTTTTACAAAAGAAAATAATTTTTTGAAAAATAAAATAAACAAAATTACACTGTCCACTACCCTACTGACACCATCAGTACATATACACATGCGTATGTATTTGAGCTTTGGGGTGCACACCCTAATGCAAGAGGCTGCACACACCTATGGCTGCACTTGTGTGTTGGGATGCCATGCATAGATTTGAAGCTGGAAAAAAATTATGTGTAGGATGTAATACACAAATTATTATTTTATGTCACTGTGGCAAACAAACTTATATGCAGTTATCCTGATTTATAGTTAGCCCCATTCACAATTGAGCATATTTCTGCTTGTTTCCCTTTGCATGACTATGCCAGACTATTCTCAAAATGCATAATTTCTCTCTGTTCACACTTTTATGCTTAGTCACCTTACTTTTTAAAAAGAATGAGCGCTTTTTTTGGCATATTCAGGAATTTTTGATTCAATAGACTTTAAAAGGAGCATAAGCCTTAATGGGGGCACTTGTAAATGTGCAATACATGGATTTTCATATACATTTTTACTCTCGATTAACTGCTCTTCTCCTAAACAATTGACATCCTTACCTTACCAAGTAAAAAAAAAACTCTTGAAGCTTGATATACATGCAAAAAATGCTTGTAAAGCATCTGAAAAAGACATGGAAATGCTGGGGGATGTGGCATGCGGGCATGGTCGCTCACTGACAGAGCTCTGGCACAAACTACAGCTTCTGGGGCAGATAACAACCATTAACCTGAAAATATGGGCAAAATCCTAAAACCGTGATTACACACTCGCAACCACCGCTCATCGTCTGCTTCCTCAGCCAAACAAATACATGCTCTCTTCAAAAAACACTCTTCTTCCAGAAATAGCTGTGCAATGGACAAAATCATCCCATCTAACAGGGAAGCAGAAGATTCTGATGAAATATTGTTGCCAGCTTCTGAGGACTCTGTAAGAAAGTCTATTCAGCCAGACCATCCACCGACCTACTCTGTTTGACATGACAGAGATAGCTGCAGATATCAAAAACTCTTTCTCTGCAGCTACTTGAAATCTTGAAATCTGACATATTAATGCTCACTGAGCAAATAGCTGCTAGTGAGAAAGCAGGTACACAAACATAAAGAGCAATCACGAGGCTGGAACACATTGCAGATACTCATGCACAACATCTAAAATACATGAACAGACAAATGGAGGTCTTATGCCGCGTACACACGGTCGGACTTTTCAGCTACAAAAGTCCAACGGACGCTGACGGACTAAAGCTGGCTGGTAATCCGATCGTGTGTGGGCTTCTCCGGACTTTCAACGTACTTTTTTAGCCTCAAATCCGACGTACTTTAGATTTGAAACATGCTTCAAATCTTTACGTCGTAACTACGACGGACCCCGAAGTCCGCTCGTCTGTATGCTAGTCCTACGGACAAAAAAACGACGCATGCTCATAAGCAAAAACTAAACGGAAGCACTCGGTCTAGTAAAACTAGTGTTCGTATTGTAGGTAGCACATTCATCACGCTGCAAAATCTGTGATCGTTGAATGCAGCGCATTTTATTTCTTCTTTACGAATGCTCTAAAGAACGAAGGTGTTTTGCTGTTCATAATCAGAGTTCTCCCAAACTGATTTCTGAATTCTTTTTCTCTTTGATCTCATGAATGATATAGTATGCTTTTTATAAACAATGTTTCCATACTAATAATACTTTTTCCCTTATTTTATTTTTTTTTTAGTTTTGTAAAGTTACCACAAAGAACCCATTATTCTTTTTTTTTTTTTCTAGTGATTATTTTTTAGTTTTTAGATAAAGTTAACCCAAAGCACCGTTTTTGTTTATGTAGATTTTTTTATTTTCAAGACTTACCACTTGAACATTATTAACATTAGTAATGTATTTTTGGTGTGTTTTTTTAAAACTCAATGAGATTGTTGTCCCTTGTTAATTTAACATTGTGTGTAAAATCAATGATTTAAAAGAAAACACATAAAGTCTTTTGCTAAACTCAAAAAAGATCCATTTATTCATGGTCAAAATAAAATAAAGAGGAAGTCAACGCTGGAAAAAGTCGGTGTACAAGAAAATTGGGATCTTGAGGAGTCCATATAAGAGGGAGCACAATCTGGTCCAAGAATCCCAGAGATCAACAGCACCAGCAGATGATCTAGATGTCCCCAGACTGTGGTCCTACAACAGCCTGCGTCTTCTGTCAGACCAGACTGAACCCAGGTCATCACTTTCTTCTCTTCCCTGCAGCCTTTCCTCCACGCTGCCCTGCAGCCTTCCCTGCAGCCTTCCCTGCAGCCTTCCCTGTAGCCTTCTTTTGAGGCTGTGGCTCTGGTGTTTCAGTTGTGGCAGGAGGAGGAGGAGGAGGAGGAGGAGGGGGGGCTGCCTCATGTAGTTGGGTGTTTTGTGTTAGCGTGCCCTGCAGCCCCTTATGGATTGTTTCCCCAAATAGGCGCTCACAAATGAGGCGCTGCTCCCAATCCATCTGAAGAAGCCTGCTGGCTAAGTAGCAGCCATAGGATTCTTCCACTTCGGGGGGGCTCGTTAAAAAATGGGTGGCCTGTTGCATGAGGCGCAGGGATGCGTCCTGTGTGACCATCCCCTTCCTGGCCCTTTTTTTGGGAAGGTGGAGGGGAGGCACTTGGGATTGGGTCAGGCTCCTACTGGGCCCAGCCACCTCACTTGGCCCAGCCACCTCACTTGGCCCAGCCACCTCACTGGGAGCAGCCACCTCCTGCCTGACACTGGGCCCAGCCTCCTCCAGAATGATGGTGAATCCGGCCTCCTCCAGGCTGTCCATGGGCCCGGTCTCCTCCTGCCTGCCACTTTCCCCACATTCCTCCTGGATGGACTCATCCTGTGTATAAAAAAAGGACAATAGTTTTAGTTTATTTTTTTGGGTTCATCAATGACACACAGTTTGCTTCTCATGACTAGCAAATTCAATGTGAATACATCTCTTTAATAAAAGAGTCTAATCAGACACCCTAATTATTTCAAGCAGGTGCCAAACATATTTAGCCACTACTATCATTTGATATGTATACACAATTTGGAGTGCAAAATTATTTTAGACAATTATAACATCCAGTTAACATCATTAATATTAGTACAGTAAATATTTGTTAAAATAATTTACCTGACTCCAGATGGTCATATCCGGTTCATCCAGGATGGAAGACCCAGCTTGCTCCTCATCAGCCTCTGCTGGGGTGGAGGGAAGGGTGGAGGGAAGGGTGGAGGGAAGGGTTGAAAGTGATGCCCTGGCTTCATTCTGGTCATCAAGAAAACGGAGTTGATTGTAGTACCACAGCCTGGGTACATAAACATCATCTGCTGATGCTCCTGATCTCCTTGATTCCTGGATCTTCCTATGCTCCCTTTTATACATGTTCCTCAAGACCCCAATTTTCTTGAGCACTGTCTCCATTGTTGCTCCCGGGATGGTCGCCTGGACAAAGGACAGAAGTCTCTCCAGCGTTGACTTCCTCACATGCTTGGCATAATACTGAGGGTGTTTCACCACCCACAAATTCCTCATCTCTCGATATTTTGAAATAAAAGATGTAAGGAACTCTGGATCCTTAAATAGGGGATTCATTATATCTGGAAAAGAGAAAGTCACAAGACCAAAAACACTTATTATAGGTTTCTGCTAACCCCTCATCATCTTCTCCCTATGTAGGCCTCATCAATCTATCAAGCCATATAGGCCGCTTGCTACAAAGTCATGACCATAAACCCCAAAAAAATATATATCTCAAATTACCTTTGTTTTGTAACGTCCTGGTCCACTATCACCTACGCACAGAACGTACGTACGACACGTGCGCAAGGCCCCTCTTTATACACTACGCATGTGTGAAACTCCGCCTGCGTCGCCCGCCCCTGACGTTCGAAATTAACTCATGTTCTCCGCCCCCTAATTCGACGCACAGAACGTACGTACGACACGTGCGCAAGGCTCTTTATACACTACGCATGTGTGAAACTCCGCCTGCGTCGCCCGCCCCTGACGTTCGAAATTAACTCATGTTCTCCGCCCCCTAATTCGACGCACAGAACGTACGTACGACACGTGCGCAAGGCCCCTCTTTATACACTACGCATGTGTGAAACTCCGCCTGCGTCGCCCGCCCCTGACGTTCGAAATTAACTCATGTTCTCCGCCCATTTTTTGTTACGGCGCGTAGTGGAGTTAAAGAATGGCGGAGACACCTGAAATGTTGACGACCTCAGGTAGTGGAGACAGCCCGGAGGCTGGAACGTCAACGAAATCTATGAGGCCTAGATTTAAGGCCTCTAATATGAGTTTTAAAGAGATGGTGGAGATGGTGGCCATTCTTCACAAAGACGACTATGATGGCAATTATGGGCCGTACGCACGGCCAAATTTGCGCAAGGCCAAAATAATGGCGAAGGTCGTGGAGACTTTGCAGGCATCTTTTGGGGTCCAGCGCTCCAAAGATCAATTGAGAAAAAGATGGTCTGACCTGAAACTCAGGGAGCCGGATCAATACCGACGTATCCGGAAAGTTCTTAAAAAAAGTAAGTACTTGTCGTGTTTTTCTCTTGTGTTTATTACCTTGTATACTGCTCCATGTGCTTTTCCTTCCTATACGATTTTTGTTCATCGTTTTAAACGATCTTTTAATAAACCTCGTTACATATCCATATATATCTATATATATCTATATAGATATATCTATATATATCTATATAGATATATCTATATATATCTATATAGATATATCTATATATATCTATATAGATATAGATATATATATCTATATAGATATATCTATATATATCTATATAGATATAGATATATATATCTATATAGATATAGATATATATATCTATATAGATATAGATATATATATCTATATAGATATATAGATATATATATAGATATATAGATATATATATAGATATATAGATATATATATAGAGATATATAGATATATAGAGATATATAGATATATAGATATAGATATAGATATAGATATAGATATAGATATAGATATAGATATATAGATATAGATATAGATATAGATAGATAGATATATATATAGATATAGAGAGAGAGAGAGAGAGAGAGATATAGAGAGAGAGAAATATAGAGATAGGTAGATAGATAGATATAGAAATGTCAAACATTCTTTTTGAATATTTGAAGTTATCTTAATTTTTTTGATTTACATTTAGTTAGATATTTAGAGATTTTGTTCCAGATATAGAGAGAGATCAAAAGATTATTAACTATATTTTGAGATATTGATATCTATCTATCCGATATGTCTTTATAATTTTAAAGATTGAAGTAAAATAGGAACTCTACACAAACCACTTCACTACAAATGTTGGAAAATTATTATGTCCTAAAATATCTGTGTGCTAATTAGATTACTAATTTTTTGTTTCACATAGGGGAAAAATCACTCAGCCAACCACAAGAAGACAGTCCACCCCAAGCAAAACATGATTGGGCAATCAGCCCAAGTCCCATTGAGGATGTGGAGGAAGGAGAGGTGGGCGACACGGGCACCCCACCAGGTGAGTGTCTGACACACCAGCTTACGTTAATCTATGCATGGCTGCCTTTTGTTTAATTGAATTTGTCTACTCTATTTTAGGGGATCTGGTTGTGCTTCATTCAAGCAACAGTGCCACCCCCGAGGATGTGGAGGAATTAGGCTACATGGGCACCCCACCAGGTCAGTGTCTGAGACAACAGCTTTATTTATGGTAAGGTAAACTATGTATGTGTGCATATTTCTAAAGACATTTTTTGGTTTCATTCCACTTTAGGAACAACAAGAAGTGACTATTTCACCTCTGAAAGTGCCCAACGTCTAATTGGTCAAATAATGGCCTGGAATAAAGACATGGATGAAATGCGTAATCGGCTGGATCGTATGCAGCAGGAAATGAAGGACATGATTGATGTTTTGGGTCGAATCTAAATGCCCTTTTTTAAACCCCAAAACATCAATCATGTCCTTCATTTCCTGTTTTGCTGACCCCATTCTGGGCCTTCTCTTTCTTTTTTTGGCAGAACATAAATGGCTGTTTAACCTAATGTCAAAAAGGAGGGCTGTTTCTCGTATATACCTCAAAAATCCACAAAAAAATAAAAATTGATTTTCTAAAAAACACCAAAAAAACCAAAAAAAATTGATTTTAAAAAACCAAAAAAAAAAAAAAGTGATTTTAAAAAACCAAAAACCTAAAAAATTGATTTTAAAAAACCAAAAAAAAAAAAAAAGTGATTTTAAAAAACCAAAAAACAAAAAAAATTGATTTTAAAAAACCAAAAAAAAAAAAAGTGATTTTAAAAAACCAAAAAAAAAAAAAAAAATTAATGTTAAAAAACCAAAAAAATAAAAAAAATGATTTTAAAAAACAAAAAAAAATAAAAAAACTTGCTTTTAAAAAAAAAAACAAAACTTGATTTTCCAACAAAAAAAAAGCCTGTTTGCGAAAATCAAAAAGCCAAAAATATTTTTTTGTGGATTAGGTAGAAATATTTAAATATAATTATATTTTGCTACATTATTAAGATATCATTATATTTTTGTCTATGAACATTTTATACTAAATGCAGAACTGAATGCATAACAACCATTAATAAAAACATCTCCTTATAGGATTTTAACAAATGTGTGGTTTGTTATTTCAAGGCTCAGTATCAGTTTGGTTATAATTGTCAAAAAGTTGTTTACAGTGGCAATGGAGCTTATTTAGACATTTTTAAAATTCAAATACAGTTGGCACTACAACTGCTCGACCATAACCTAGGAGACAGCCCAAAAGAAAGGCAAGCAATAAATATAATGCCAGATTTCAGCAATATTTTTTTTATTGTAAAAAAAATTATATATCCTGGCCCATTGCAATGGCCCCCCTACCCATAAAATAATCAACATATTGCTGTCTAACTTGACGGGAACTTTGGGGGGCCAAGCCAGTACGGACAGTATCCAGGCCTGTAAGGTTGGCTTCTATTTGTCCGGCCTCAGGCCCAACTGTGCCTATATAATTGGCAGAATGCTTGTTTAAAAAGTTGTGCAGAATGCAGCATGATAAAATGATAAAATTAAGTTTGTATTCCGCCAAATTAATGGCTGTTTGAAACAGGCGGAACCGGCTGGCCAGAATTCCAAACGCATTCTCAACCACTCTTCTAGCTCTGGCCAGCCAGTAATTAAAAACCCTCCTCTCCGGGGTGAGGGTTCTTTGGGGGAATGGCCTCATGAGGTGCTTGCTGAGAGCGAAGGCTTCATCGGCAATGAAGACAAAGGGGAGTCCTTCCACGTTATCCTCATCAGGTGGCAATCCCAGGCCACCACTCTGGAGATGCTGGCAGAACTCCGTCTGGGCAAATACTCCTCCATCCGACATCCGGCCATTCTTCCCCACGTCCACATATAAAAAATCATAGTGTGCCGACACCACCGCCATTAAAACAATACTGTGGAACCCCTTATAATTAAAATAATATGACCCCGAATGGGGTGGTGGCACAATGTGGACATGTTTCCCATCTATAGCCCCTCCACAATTGGGAAAGTCCCAACGGCTGGCAAAATGGGATGCCACAGTCTGCCATTCCTGTGGCGTTGAAGGAAACTGGGGAATCAAACAAGAAAACCAAAATCAATTAATTTGGAAGCTAACATTGCAAGAAAATTAGACAATTAAAAACATTATTCCCCAGCATCAGTATAACATTCAATAATTTAATTCTTCTGGAATAACTAATATGGAAAAAGGCACACTTATCAGATTGCTCACCCCCTCTGATGGAACATTGATTACATTTTAGGGGGTTGTGAAATCCCTAAAAAAAATTACTTTAACGACACGCAGGAATTTAGGGACTAAAAAGGCTACAAGACTGCAGTTGTCGCACTCTGCAGGTGCAGTTGCTAACCAGCTTACAGTAAATGAGGTAATGTAAAAAGGCATTCATGTTGCAAGGAGTACACAATCACAGGCAAGGGCAATTAATGAAAACACTTTGAGGCTTGCATATGATTTGATGATGGAAATCAGCAGAGCTTCTGCTCATTTACTAAAGCACTGGAACAAATGCACTTGTAGAGTGCACATGCATTTTGCAAAGTGCAACATAGATTTGCTTTAGACAAATCAACACCACAGAACATTCAAGCTTATTTTAACGAGGGTGGGGGTGGGGGGGTTGTGAAATCTAGGTAATTGCTAATTAGCAGCACACTATTTGGAGTGAGTTCAGGTGGGGGGGGGGGGGTTGTGAAATCTAGCTAATTGCTAATTAGCAGCACACTATTTGGAGTGAGTTCAGGTGGGGGGGGGGGTTGTGAAATCTAGCTAATTGCTAATTAGCAGCACACTATTTGGAGTGAGTTCAGGTGGGGGGGGGGTTGTGAAATCTAGCTAATTGCTAATTAGCAGCACACTATTTGGAGTGAGTTCAGGTGGGGGGGGGGTTGTGAAATCTAGCTAATTGCTAATTAGCAGCACACTATTTGGAGTGAGTTCAGGTGGGGGGGGGGTTGTGAAATCTAGCTAATTGCTAATTAGCAGCACACTATTTGGAGTGAGTTCAGGTGGGGGGGGGTTGTGAAATCTAGCTAATTGCTAATTAGCAGCACACTATTTGGAGTGAGTTCAGGTGGGGGGGGTTGTGAAATCTAGCTAATTGCTAATTAGCAGCACACTATTTGGAGTGAGTTCAGGTGGGGGGGGGGTTGTGAAATCTAGCTAATTGCTAATTAGCAGCACACTATTTGGAGTGAGTTCAGGTGGGGGGGGTTGTGAAATCTAGCTAATTGCTAATTAGCAGCACACTATTTGGAGTGAGTTCAGGTGGGGGGGGGGGGTTGTGAAATCTAGCTAATTGCTAATTAGCAGCACACTATTTGGAGTGAGTTCAGGTGGGGGGGGGGGTTGTGAAATCTAGCTAATTGCTAATTAGCAGCACACTATTTGGAGTGAGTTCAGGTGGGGGGGGGGGTTGTGAAATCTAGCTAATTGCTAATTAGCAGCACACTATTTGGAGTGAGTTCAGGTGGGGGGGGGGTTGTGAAATCTAGCTAATTGCTAATTAGCAGCACACTATTTGGAGTGAGTTCAGGTGGGGGGGGGGGGGTTGTGAAATCTAGCTAATTGCTAATTAGCAGCACACTATTTGGAGTGAGTTCAGGTGGGGGGGTTGTGAAATCTAGCTAATTGCTAATTATAAGCACACTAAATACACTCCAACAAAATACATTCAAAATGAGTAGACTAGGTGGATATGTTCCCATCACTTCATGCTGGGAAGGTTATTGAAGGAAAATATACATGCATGACAAAAAATAACAGGAAAAAATTCCAGCATGTGTGAGGATAAAAAGGGGACATTCACACTATATTGCAATGATGGTAAGTAGTGTTTGAAGCAAGAAATACATTACATTATCAAAGATTACATAAAAGAACATGTGATGCTAATAAAAGAAAAATATCTTACCTTAATATAGTCCTTCTGCAGGACCTGTATGATGGCAGAACAGGTCTCTGGGATAATGATCCCCAGAGCCTGGGGGGAGATGCCTGTCGAGAACTTAAGGTCCTGCAGGCTTCTCCCTGTGGCCAAATACCGCAAGGTAGCGACCAGCCTCTGCTCCGGAGTGATGGCTTGCCTCATGCAGGTATCCTGCCTGCTGATATAGGGGGTCAGCAAAGCCACCAAACGGTCAAAAACGGGGTCCGTCATCCGGAGAAAGTTCCTGAAATCCTCAGGATTATTCTCACGGATCTCACGGAGCAAAGGCATGTGACAGAACTGGTCACGCTGAAGCAACCAATTCTTGGTCCATGAACTCCTCCTCGCCCTGTTCATGGACTGGTCTTGGGCTGAAGAATAAACTACAGCACCAAGCACATACAATGCACGAGCTCTACAACGAGTACGTACAGGTAACATGGCTTCAAAACGGTCGGCTGGTCAGAACGCACTAAACAGAACGCACTGAAGAACAGCAAGGCCTGTGAAGAACGACCTGAAAATCAGGAACGAGCGGCCAATAAAACAAAGATTTCTCAATGCCAACTGACCAAACGCACTGAAAAGCAGATACAAACCTCACAAGCACAGACTGAACAACAGTTAAAACGAACTGAAAAATACGAGTCTCACAAGCGCGAATCGTCTTTCACCAAACTTCTACTAACACGAGATAAACACGAGATTAGCAGAAGGAGCCCAAAGGGTATCGTACGGGCTATTGAACTTCCGTTTTATAGTCTCGTCGGACTTGGTGTACGTCACCGCGTACTAAGCTGTCGTACTTTTGTGTGGTCGTGTGTGGGCAAGTCCGTTCGTAAGAAAGTCTGCCGCAAGTCCGCCGAAGGTACGCCGGAAGTATGTCGGACAGGCTGTCCGACTTTTGTAGCTGAAAAGTCCGACCGTGTGTACACGGCATTAGACAACAGAGGAAGAAGAAACAACTTAAGAGTGGGAGGAGTTCCTTGTATCTCTGAACAAATTCACCGGCCTTATGCTCTATCTTTAATAATTTACTGGAAAGACCCCCTGACTCACCTATCGAATTGGACAGAGCCCATAGATCATTGAGACCTAGAGCACCAGACAATGCTTCTCCAAGGGAGATGTTTTGCTGCCCTACCAATTTCTACTGAAAAGAATAAATCCTCATGAAGGCTAGGCAGAATTAATGAATTACTTTCAGTGGAGAATGTGCCTTTTTATTCCAACACCTCTCACCTATTACATTACAAAGCAGGAGAGCTGTAAAACCCATCTTAGAAGTTATGAAAGAAAAGGGGATAACAAATAGATGGAAATTCCCTTTCCTGACCAAGCAACACATAACGGCAAGCAATATATGCTGCGCACTCGAGATTACCTGCCACTTTTCTGCAAAAACCTCCAATTTGATCTGTTTGATCTGCCGGAATGGTATCAAGAATTACATTTACCCCCACCAATCAACAACCCACCATCGACTCCCAGACCCTCTGCAGCTTAGTCATCATTCCAGAAGGGAAATATCAAAAAAACCCTGGTAGTAATCATTCCAACTCTCCTGCAGCTAAGTCTTCCAGAGTAAGAGATAACCGTTAACCTGACTGTAACAGTACTTACACTGTTATAAACCTACCAAAGATTGTACATAAACGCATGTACTTTATTACTAATTGCCAGCACTGTTGGATCCCCAAACATCACCCTACATAGGTGATAAATTTAACATAAATGTAGCATATTACTCCAGCGAGCTAAGACTTTAAGCCATATTGCTCTCCATGCCCCTTTTTTTTCTCTCTTCCATTCATGTAAGATTCATTTCTCTGCAACTAGATAGCACTAGATGTATACAAACTCACTTTAGCGAACACTAGAGACAAATACTCACAAAAACTCTCTCTTACTATATGATCTTTAGATTCTTAAGCCATAACCTCAAGGATTGGAAACAGATAAAGAATTACATCTAACATCTGTAAGAACATTATATAGCTCATCAGCTTGGAAACCCTAATGCCCCATACACATGATCGGACATTGATCGGACATTCCGACAACAAAATCCATGGATTTTTTCCGACGGATGTTGACTCAAACTTGTTTTGCATACACACGGTCGCACAAAGTTGTTGGAATTTCCAATCGCCAAGAACACGGTCACGTACACCATGTACAACAAGACTATAAAAGGGCAATTCAGAACCAAGCACGGCACCCTTTGGGCTCCTTTTGCTAATCTCGTGTTAGTAAAAGTTTGGTGAAAGACGATTCGCGCTTTTTCAGACTCGTGGTTTTCAGATTGTTTTCTGCTGTTCAGTTTGTGCTTGTGGGTTTGTATCTGTTCTTCAGTGCGTGCAGCGAGTACAATTGACTTGTCATTGTGTTCATGTTCGTTTGTTACTGATTTTCAGGTCGCTCTTCACAGGCCTTGCTGTTCTTCAGTGCATTCTCTTACTTTGTTCTGAGCAGCCGACCGTGTTCTAGCCATGTTGCATATACGTACTCCTCGTAGAGTTCGTGCTGTGTGGGGGCTTGGTGTTGGGGTCCTTACCTTGACACAAGTCCAGTCCATGAACAGGGTGGGGAGGAGTTCATGGACCAAGAATTGGTTGCTCCAGCGTGACCAGTTCTGTCACATACCTTTGCTCCGTGAGATCCGTGAGAATAATCCTGACAATTTCAGGAACTTTCTCCGGATGACGGACCCCGTATTTCACCATTTGTTGGCTTTGCTGACCCCTTATATCAGCAGGCAGGATACCTGCATGAGGCAAGCAATCACTCCAGAGCAGAGGCTAGTCGCCACCCTGAGGTACTTGGCGACGGGGAGAAGCCTGCAGGACCTCAAGTTCTCGACAGGCATCTCCCCCCAGGCTCTGGGGATCATTATCCCAAAGACCTGTTCTGTCATCATCCAGGTCATGCAGAAGGAGTATATTCAGGTAAGATGCTTTAACATCACATTTTATTGTATAGAATGTTTGTTAATATATTGTATTCTGTTCCTTATTCCCTAATTACCATGATTGTAATATGCTATGAATGTCCCCTTTGTCCTCATGCATGCTGGATTTTTATGTAATTTTTTTTGGTCCTTCATACATATTTGCCTTCACTTACCTCCCCAGCATGCTCTCCTGGGCCTATATTCACCTTGTGTAGTCACTTAACAATGTATTTTGGCAGCTCCATAGTAGTGCTTTACCCTAAATACCCCCTAAAATGTGTAAAATAGTGATGTGTGCTTTAAATTTAGGCAGAGTTGCTGAGGCTTTTTTTGGTCTCCCAAAATCTTTTTGAACCATCCCCCCCAACTGCTAACTCAGCTGATACCAATCCTCTATCTGCTGACTTTGCCAAACCCATACACACCTCTTTAGTGGTCAGATTTATGGATGAATTCTCCAAAGTAGTGCAAGGGCCTGCCTGAATACTTTCAAATGGTACTGTTTCAAGTTTTTGTATCCTATTATTATCTTGATAGGTAATAGCAGAATGTAAAAATGTGCTAAAATGTGTACAGTGTGTATTTATATCTTTGTATTATGACACTTCTTACCTGTCCAGTGGGCTGCCAATAGTGTAAAGTAAGGAGGGGCTGGCCAAAGTAATACACATTATTTATACATTTATCTCTCAATGAAGTGGAGAGGATTACCTGTCCAAAACATCTCACCCCCCCCATAAAATTTATAAAATGGCCCATGGGGGGGGGGATCTGATAGGTGGACCTTATACCTTTGTCTATAAATACTCCCTAAAATAAATGTTATACTGATGTTGGCCAAGAATCTTTGCGTCTAATCTGCTTTCCATGTTTATGTGCAAAATGATTAATTTATTTTTCTTGTTTGACTCCACAGTTTCCTTCCAACCCACAGGAATGGAAGACTGTGGCCTCCCACTTTGCCCAGCGGTGGGACTTTCCTAACTGCGGAGGGGCAATTGATGGGAAACACGTCCACATCGTCCCACCACCAAACTCGGGGTCATACTATTACAACTATAAGGGGTTCAATAGTATTGTGATGTTGGCAGTGGCGTTGGCTACTTATGAGTTCCTGTATGTGGATGTGGGGAAGAATGGCCAGATGTCAGATGGTGGATTCGTCGCCCAGACAGAGTTCTACAGGCATCTCCAGAATGGCAGCTTGGACTTGCCACCTACAGAAAACAATGTAGTTGGACTCCCATTCATCTTCATTGCGGATGAAGCGTTTGTGCTAGGGGACCATCTTATGCGGCCATTCCCTATAAGGATCCTCACCCCGGACCAGAGGGTTTTTAATTACCGGCTGGCCAGAGTCAGAAGAGTGGTGGAGAATACGTTTGGAATCATGGCCAGCCGGTCCCGCCTATTTCTTACACCCATACACATGGTGGAGTATAAACTCAATCATATCATCCTGGCGTGCTGTGTTCTCCACAACTTTTTAAGGTGAAATTCTGCCAACTATGCTGTCTCAGTGGGGCCTGAGGGCAGAATTCATGTAAATGAACCAACTGTGATGGCGCTTGTGGCTGGCCGTCCTGGCTTGCCCCCCCTGAGTGCCCACGAGGTCCATCTAAGATACCTTGAATACTTTGCGGGTAGGGGGGCCATCAATATGCCAGACAATATCTGAGCCTTTTTTTAAATAAAAAAATTAGTTTACCTACTAAAATATTTGCTGACATTTATTACTGCGTGATTGTGTAACATTAGAAAGCACTGTTTTGTGTTATTTACTAAAGGAAAATACACTTTGCACTACAAGTACACTTGAGTCTGCACTGAAACTGCACTTGTAGTGCAAAGTGGATTTGCCCTTAGAAAATAACCCCCATTGTCACAGAAAACACCAATTTTACCACAACAAAAGTTTTGAAGCATTGAAAGAAGAATCCACACATCCTTGATTATCGATCTTTTTAATACCAGCACAATCACATGTGCATTTCTAAAAGGTTTTTAAAACAAACCAACATGTTTGTTGTATAACAATTTTTTGGGTCACATTAATAAAAATAGAAATGTCCATTTAAGGTAAAACATGCATGTTTAAAACCAACAAGAAATACACAAATCTGGAACTTACAAAGTTCAACTTTGTTAGAAATTGAAGGCATTATCAGACATGAGTATTTATAAACTGTGTTTGATATTGCGTTCAGCAGATGGGGTGAAGTCACCCCTGGAAAAGACAAATTTTGAAGATGCACACAAATTGCCTAATGTCAACATGTGCTATCTGCCATCATGGGGGATCAAGGGACGTGTTTTGGGGGTGCAACCCCTTCCTCTCAGCTACTTTATTATTGAGGAGGGGGTTGCACCCCCAAAACGCCTACATTGATCTCCCCTGATGGCAGATAGCACAACACACTGTGTGCATCTTCAGAATTTGGCTTTTCGAGAATATGTGAGAAATTTTTAGATTCCAAAAACAACAAAAAGGGAAGGAATTTGTTTTAAACTCTCCCTAAAACATCAATGATGTTCTTCATTTTGTTTTGAAGATTATTGATGTTTTTCTGAATGTTTTCCAAATCCCTATTACACCCCATGATCTCCCCGATCAGGATCTGTGCACTTTCACTGGTGAAATGACCTTCTTCCACAACATCAACATCACGATCACCTAATAATATAGAAACAAAAACACACCATGTATTATAAATATGCCAGCATCCATCTCTTACCTGAAGCTGTGGTCGCAGACACTCACCTGTTGTGGTGACAAGTTCTATAACGTCTCCCTCCTCCTCCTGCTTTGCTTGGGTTCGGTGGATTTCCCCTTCTTCCTGAGGTGGGGGGTCTGTGGTCTCCTCAGATGAGGGGTGTCCTCCAAGTTTTTTCTCCCCTATGTAAGAAAGAATAGGTATACTTAGCACACAGATATTTGATGGCAGAAATAGGAATATGAAACATTGCTTGGAAGTGGGGTACAATTGTCTCTTTTGGCAGAGTTCCAAGATGAAGAAATATTGTTTGCCTTTGTCAAGCTTGAATACTTACCTGTTTTGTACAAGCTTCACAGATGGAGACACCCCTATAGTATACACTGGAGCACCTGTGTGGGACCCCCTAATAAAAAGGGTGTTCTTGTGTCCCACACTTGTGCTCCAGCATGCAGATGTGTAAACAGCTGCTGAGTGTCCTCTCCTTACACATAATCTAGTTTGCATTACATTCTAGTTACAAACCCATCTAGACAACAAAATTATTTTAAGAGAAGTAGGCTAGCAAAAATGTATTCAAATGCATATGGCCAAAACAATGGTGTTTTCTAGGTCGAACGAACAATGTTTCATACGAACAAACAATGTGCCCATGAACATGAAAGTTGCCATTTTAAACTGTACAACAGTAAGAAAAGCACATGGAGCAGCACGAACATTAGAAAAATAAAGAATAAGAACACAGGACAACTACTTACTTTTTTGCAGCACTCTCCTGATCCTTCAATACTGATCGTGCTTCCTTAATTTGAGGTCCGACCACAGCTTCCTGAGCTGATCCTTGGATTGCCGTGCCCCAAAATTCCGCTGCAGACTCTTGACTAGGGATGAGCTTCGAGTTCGAGTCGAACTCATGTTCGACTCGAACATTGGCTGTTCGCAAGTTCGCCGAACAGCGAACAATTTGGGGTGTTCGCGGCAAATTCAAATGCCGCGGAACACCCTTTAAAAGTCTATGGGAGAAATCAAAAGTGCTAATTTTAAAGGCTTATATGCAAGTTATTGTCATAAAAAGTGTTTGGGGACCTGGGTCCTGCACCAGGGGACATGGATCAATGCAAAAAAAAGTTTTAAAAACGTCAGTTTTTTCAGGAGCAGTGATTTTAATAATGCCTAAAGTCAAACAATAAAAGTGTAATATTTCTTTAAATTTCGTAGCTGGGGGTATAGTATACCCCCAGCTGTATAGTATAGTATGTCTATAGTATGCCTGTAAAGGGGCGCATGTTTCCCGTGAAGGAAGATAGAAGAAAGAAGAAGCATTTAAATAAAGGAGTTGTCAAAAACTGTCTCTTGTCATTTTTAACATTTTTGACAGTTTTTTATTGAAATGGTAGGGGTAAGTACCCCCTTACCATTTCACACAGGGAGGGGCGGGATCTGGGGGTCCCCTTGTTAAAGGGGGCTTCCAGATTCTGTTAAGCCCCCCGCCCGCAGGCCCCAACAACCACCGGCCAGGGTTGTGGGGATGAGGCCCTTGTCCTCATCAACATGGGGACAAGGTGTTTTGGGGGGCTACCCCAAAGCACCCTCTCAATGTTGAGGGCATGTGGCCTGGTACGGTTCAGGGGGAGGGGGCTGCACTCTCGTCCCCCCCTCTTTTTCTGCGGCCTGCCAGGTTGCGTGCTCAGATAAGGGTCTGGTATGGATCATTGGGGGGACCCCACGCCGTTTTTTTTTTGGCGCGGGGTTCCCCTTAACCACTTAAGGACCAGCCTCGTTTTGGATTTTAGGTGTTTACATGTTTAAAACAGTTTTTTTTGCTAGATAATTACTTAGAACCCCCAAACATTATATATTGTTTTTTTTCTAACACCCTAGAGAATAAAATGACGGTCATTGCAATACTTTTTTTTTCACTGTATTTGCGCAGCGGTCTTATAAGCGCACTTTTTTTGGAAAAAATTCACTTTTTTGAATAAAAAAAATAAGACAACAGTAAAGTTAGCCCAATTTTTTTTATATTGTGAAATATAATGTTACGCCAAGTAAATTGATACCCAACATGTCACGCTTCAAAATTGCGCCCGCTCGTGGAATAGCGTCAAACTTTTACTCTTAAAAATCTCCATAGGCGACGTTTAAAAAATTCTACAGGTTGCATGTTTTGCGTTACAGAGGAAGTCTAGGGCTAAAATTATTGCTCTCGCTCTATCGGTCGTGGCGATACCTCAGATGTGTGGTTTGACCACCGTTTTCATATGCGGGTGCTACTCACGTATGCGTTTGCTTCTGCGCGCGAGCTCGTCGGGACAGGGCGCTTTGAAAATTTTTTTTTTTTAATTATTTATTCTACTTTATTTTATTTATTTTTTCACTGTTTAAAAAAAAAGAAAATTGGATCATTTATTCCTATTACAAGGAACGTAAACATCCCTTGTAATAGAAAAAAGCATGGCAGGTCCTTTTAAATATGAGATCTGGGGTCAAAAAGTTCTCAGATCTCATATTTAGACTAAAATGCAAAAAAAGTTGTTTAAAAAAAGACACAAAAAAAATTGTGCCTTTTAAGAGAAGTGGGCGGAGCCGACTTAATGACGTCGCTCTGGCCGTCCTATGGTATAGAGACGGGTAGGCGCCATCTTGACCTCACTCATCTCTATACCCAGGCACAGAAAGGACCCGATTGCCTCCGCCACTACCGACGGCTCCGGTAAGCGGCGGAGGGTGCGGGAGAGCGGCGGGAGGGGGGGTGGCACCTCTCCCGCCGCGGATAACGGTGATCTTGCTGCGAACCCACCGCAGAGACCACCATTATCGTGTACAGAAACGCTGGCCACAAAGATGGATACCTCGGTTGTGGCAGCAGCTGCTGCTGTTACCGAGATATCCATCTTTAAAGTAATGATGTATATATACAGTGGCCGGTCGTTAAGTGGTTAAAATCCATACCAGACCTGAAGGGTCTGGTATGGAATTTAGGGGGAACCCCACGTCATTTTTTTAAAAAATTTTGGCCGGGGTTCCCCTTAATATCCATACCAGACCTGAAGGGCCTGGTATGGAATTTAGGGGGACTCCCACGTCATTGTTTTTTTTTAAATTTTGGTTCGGGGTTCCCCTGTGGGGAATTCCCATGCCGTTTTTATCAATGAACTTCTATGTGTATTGTCGGCAATGCAATAGCCGCAAGTAGTTTTAAATGGGTTTTTTCCTTCGAAATGTCATTTTGCTGTCAGACTGTTCTAAACACAGGAAACATGTGCCCCTTTACAGGCATACTATAGACACCCCCCAGCTACGAAATTTAAAGGGATATTACACTTTTATTGTTTGACTTTAAGCATTATTAAAATCACTGCTCCTGAAAAAACGGCCGTTTTTAAAACTTTTTTTTGCATTGATCCATGTCCCCTGGGGCAGGACCCAGGTCCCCAAACACTTTTTATGACAATAACTTGCATATAAGCCTTTAAAATTAGCACTTTTGATTATTCATGTTCGTGTCCCATAGACTTTAACGGTGTTCGCGTGTTCGAACAAACTTCTTTCCTGTTCACATGTTCTGGTGCGAACCGAACAGGGGGGTGTTCGGCTCATCCCTACTCTTGACCAATTTCGCCATGATCTTGGTCTTTTTGACATTGGGGTTGGGGTAAGGTCCATACTTCCCATCAATAGTCGGCCCTCTTCATTATGTTGACCATCTCCACCATCTCCCCAAAGGACATATTTGAGGCCTTAAATCGTCTCTTCCGGGATCGGGACATTTCTGGCTCTGGGCTTTCCCCCTCCTCCTCCTCGTTGCTGTAATTATCAGACACCTGCTCTGTCTCTGCTGTGCTCTTCCCCACTGCGCCGAACGAGAAGGGGCGGGAAATAGACTAGAAAGAACATCGGGGCGGCAGAGTTTCATGCATGCACAGTGTATATAAAGCGTAACACGCGTGCGTAGTTTGTACGATCTGTGAGCGGAGAAAGGAGTATCAGAGGCGCCGATCGTGAAAACAAAGGTAAGCTTTAAAATTGGGCCTATACTGCTTCTAGATTGAGGCCTGTATTTGGACAAGCTTAGAAGACTTTAGGCTGACATTAGGGCTTGTCTGGTGTTGTGTCTTGCAGTGAAAATGGATCTAGTCAGTGATCAGGACTTTATACCAATCTTCATAGATATGTTCAAGGAGCTGCCCTGTCTGTAGCAGATAAACCACCCCGAATATAAGAACCAAACAAAGAGGAAGGCAGCGCTGGATAATTTGCTGCAATTTGTGAAGCCGGTGATCCCCATGGCAGACATCACCTATTTGAAGATCCTAATTGGTGGCATGAGGAGCACTTATCTAAGGGAGCACAAGAAGGTCCAGGATTCCCAGAGATCAGCAGCTGCAGATGACATTTATGTCCCCAGGCTGCGGTACTATGACAGACTGCATTTTCTGTCAGGTCAGACTGAACCCAGGCCAGCACTCTCCACTCTTCCTTCCACGCTTCCTTCCCCCTCAGCTGAGGCTTCTGACACCCAACCTGGGCCTTCCAGGCAGCAACATGTGGAGGAGCCCAGCTTGAGCCAGGTATAGCATTCTTCTAAATAGTTCTGGTTGTCCAATTAATGATGTTAAATAGATGTTAATTTGGAGTACTAATTTATGATTGTGATTTATGAACCAAAAACTAAAACCATGTCCCTTTTTCATACACAGGGAAGTCACAGCCAGGAGGTGGCCGGGCCAAGCAGGCTGCCCAATGCCCAGGTCCCTCCCCTCCACCTTCAAAGACAAAGTGGCAGGAAGAGGAGTAACCTGGAGGAGGCAGCAATAGGCCTATTTTGGAAGGCTACTGAGGCCCTCAGAACACCCCACAGTTTGGAAGAGGATTTTGCAGAGCTAACTGCCTGCAAAATGCTGCAAATGGAGGAGGGCCGACGACTCTTATGTGAGTTTGTAATTTTGGAAGCTCTAATTAGGGGTTGAGGGGCCAACTCACATGTGAAACCCACATTTGTCAGCTCACCCATGGTCCTCCTCCTCCTCCTCCAGGTCCTACTACTCCTCCTGCCACCCCTCCAACACCAGAGCCACAGTGTGGAAGGAAGCATCTAAGGAAGATCAGAGAGTGATGACCTGGGTTCAGTCTGGTGTGAAAAAAGATGCAGCCTCTTGTATGACCACAGCCCGGGGGAACATACATGTCATCTGCTGCTTTCATGATCTCTTGGACTTCTGGACCAGATTGTACTCCCTTAGATATGGACTCCTCAGGCCACCAATTTTGCCGTAAAATAATTGATGTGTGCCCTGGGGCTCAAAGGCTTCGCCAATTTCTGATGTTTATCCAGCGTTGCTTCCCTCTTTGTTTGGTTCTGAGCCCTTAATAAAGGAAATTTTGTTTCAATTATACTCGCCTATGTGTGTTTTCCTTCAAAAAGGACAGTTTGATTGTGAGGAGGCAGGTACATTTCAAAAATACAATGTGAAATTAACAAGAGACACCAACACCAAGCAATCTCCTTGAGATTAAATAATACAGGATAATAATGGTGTTGTGGTAACTTGACACACAAAACACACCCAAAAATATTCTGGAGTAAAAAAAAAAAAAAAAACAGGATCAGGCTTGATAAAAATGCAAATAAAAAAAAATTATATATACCTTTTTTGTCAGATGTGACAAATCAAAAAATATTGATGAAATCAACAGAAATAATAAAGTAATAAGTTTGTGAGAAGTCTGTGTGAATATGAGCAGCAAAACAACTTCATTCTTATAGCATTATAAAGAAGAAGAGAGTACGCTGCATTAAACAATTTAAAACAATGCAGCCTGACGAAAGTGCTATACCCATTCTGAACGCTAAGTTTACCAGATCGAGCAGTTCTGTCTCGGAATTTCTTCTGAGCATGCGTGGCACTTTGTGTGTCGGAATTGTCCACACACAGTCGGAATTGACACGATCGGATTTTGTTGTCGGAAAATTTTATAGCCTGCTCTCAAACTTTGTGTGTCGGAAAATCTGATGGAAAAAGTCCAATGGAGCCCACACACGGTCGGAATTTCCGACAATAAGCTCCGATCACACATTTTCTGTCGGAACATCCGACCGTGTGTACAGGGCATTACAATTATTACTGGGTAGCTACATACTCGAGAACCCCAATCTTTCAACACCTGGCACAGACTATCAAAGGAATCTGAGCTATTCTTATATTATTTTTTAAATGGATATTAACGTCCTTTATGCTCCTACAGCAGGTCTAGGTGTAAAACTCATACCCATCTACATATACTGTCTGCCTACCATCTACAATTATATGAGGACCTCCAACATCACCTCGGAAGGATCTATAAGTACACCTGGTAAACATGGTTTATAAGGCAATCCCTACAATAACAATAAGTGAACCTTGATTATAACTTACACTAGGGAATATTGTCCATGGTTCGCTTGTCACTCTCCAAACCTCAAATGAAAAGACATCTACTAACTGAAATTATACACATTACATATCAACATTCATTGTTGATATGTTGCCTCTTGCGTACAAGAAAGTCATGCACATATGTGTAACAACATGCTGATAGCTTACTTAAAGGGGTTGTAAAGGTTCACGTTTTTTCACCTTAATGCATCCTATGCATTAAGGTGAAAAAACATCCAACAATACCAGCGCCCCCCAGCACCCCCATTTTACTTACCTGAGCCCGTTCTCCTGCTGCACTAGCACCCGATTTCCTTTTCGCTGCTCAGCCTGGCCGTTGATTGGCTAGAGTGGGTGGATTGAAAGCAACGCAGCCATTGGCTCACGCTGCTGTCAATCACATCCAATGACGTGGCGCGCCGGGGGGCGGGGCCAAGTGATACAGTCAGCGGCTATAGCCGCCGGCTGTATCATGGGAGCGTGCCCGCAAGAACTAAACACCATGCGAGAGAGCTCGCATGAAGATGTTTAGTTCTTGTGGGGAGGAGCTGAGACAGCCACCGAGGGACCCCAGAAAACCAGGTTCAGGGCCACTCTGTGCAAAACAAGCTGCACAGTGGAGGTAAGTATAACATGTTTGGTATTTAAAAAAAAAAATACCTTTACAACCCCTTTAAAAACTATCCTCATACTCGTTTTGCCTAATAAAAGGAAGAACCACCTCTTAAAAGGTGCCTTCCCAAAGATATATATTTGTATATGAAGCTTTATGTGATCAGGGGCCCTTTCATCCACCTCTAATACTACCGAAATGCAATCCCTTACACCCTATATGAAGCAAAGACCTGATCACAATTTCAAACTATTTCAATACTTAACTACTCTTCACTCCTAGACACTGAAATTTCCAAGGTTCCCACTTTATATTCAGTCATATATAAAGTATACTTTGAGGGGCGCAATAAAAACTTTGATCATATTAAAGCTATAGGGTTTCTATTTCAGTCTCTAGCACACTGTAAGAAACTCAGTTGTCATGGTAAATAAATAGGTTCAATGATTACCTTCTTTTCAGGTTTAAGAGACAAATGCATACTGAAAAAAATACTCCCCTTGATGTTAGTTGCAATCCTGACTTGCAATCCTGACTTGGAAGAGAATATATGGTTATTTGAAGTTAATCCATTTGGTTAGATAAGTTTGTTTTACCATTTAACATATTTCACATGTGATGTCTCATCAGATCAACAGGTTCCAAGAAACTGAAATGATTTCTTGACTAAAAGTTGTAATTGCACATACATTGTGAAGTGAGTTATGCCTCAGTTTAGTATAGTTATGATTGTTTAGAAAACTCATAGGAACTCATACCAGGGTTGTTTCGTATTCGTTTTTATATCCTATAGCAATATAACCCATGGGGTTGCAGGTTTCTTGGCTCTTAAATATATCAAATACCACTAACACCACAGATATAAATCTTTGAGCTCAGTGCTCTAAAGTGCACCTCCCACTTACCCCACAAAATCTATTTCAAATGATCTCTGTCCATATCAGTGATTTACATATATCACACCTGTGATTGATACCAATTGGGTATACATAGGAGTGGTTAACAGGTTACTCCCTCTTAACCAGCCCCTTTCATCCCCCTTTCATCTCCACCCACTAGCCTCCCTTTTTCCTCCACCCACCCCCTTTTTACTCCTTCTCTCTCCTATTCTTCATTGCTTTACTCCTCCCAGAACTATGGTCTATTCAATGCTGGGGAAAAAACCCACACTAATATCACATTACTTACTTTATTACTTATAGATGTTCAGCATCCCTTTCCTTATTAGTCGGCTTACCGACAGAATGAGTTGAGCTTTTGAGGATGTAACCCCTCACATTTCCATCAATATTTTTATGAATTTAACTGTATATTACTAGTTCTATTGCATCATGTTCTGTTTATACGTATGCTATGTATTCTCCAAGATGTCTGCATATGCATTGAGCAATTATTTGTCATATACAACGTTACGCAATTTGACATTCATGTACTAATAACATTTTTACTCTTACGTTGTGTTTGAGCCTGCCTCATTTAGATTAGGGATGAAGGCGCACTACCCCCTTTCCTTGTGCGCTTCATTTAAAGTCCCAGTATATGGAGATATAAATTCCCCCCCATGTCACATGTTGAAACCAGGATGGATGCAGAGCTTCAAAACAATGGGTAGCATGTAGCTACCTCTTTAACACTTATATACTTACCTTAGGGTTAGACAGGATCTTATGACCCCTACCCTCTGGATGCTATTTACTGTTTATGTGCACTTGCAATACGTGGTTTTTATATGTGACACCTTTTTACATATTTATGTTCCACAGTTCTTTCATCCCTAGTGGATGTTGTTCATCGTGCCTGCTTTGCTTTGGTTGCATTTATCTTTCTTACCCCGGGAGCTGCGATTCGCATCAGACACCACCCTTTGCCACCCTTCAATTTTGACTAGTGTCATGGGGACGGATAGCCTTGTGCGTATTGACGTCACCCACATGCCACACCAGTGACGTCCTCTTTGGGTGCTGCTTGGCTGTCGCTGTATTTTTCCATCTAGCTGATGTGCTGGCGGTAATAGGTTTGGCGCCATTAGCGGGCAGACGTTTCCTGCTCGTCATCACGCTTGCGTGACGTTGGTGTATGTCCGCTCTATTTGACTGGCCCACCTGGGCGTCCCAACCTACAGTTGACCACATGACCGGTTTGCACTGCCTGCTTCACTTCACACCAATACTCGGTACCTGTCACTAAAGGGTAATTCTATATGTCACGGTCTGTTTATACTCCACTACTCCACTCTTTCTACTTTACACCTATATTGATTTCCTACTTACAACACCAAACAGGTGTATCTCTCTTCAGGATTCTCTAAATGTTACTTATTTACCTTTTTTCTGGTTTGTTTATACTTTTTCACAATTTTCACTGGTCCACCTTACATTCAGTCCTTATCTCTTTTTTGCACACTATCCAGTAGGTGTATTTTTACCTACGCTTAACTTGCACTTTAACGTCACTCTCTTTCACCTTCTTTCCTCTATGTATTCTAATCTCCTCTGTACTTGACAGTGCTGTCGGGTTTATCGTACACAAAACTTTTTATTGATTTACTTGTCATTATTGGCACAATACTCAATATATTATAATTTTTCACTGGTTGGGGACTTTTCAGTGTGGGCCCATTGTTCCGGAAGGACCTTTGCAACTCAGCTCCTGGGGAGGCTTAATGTGGTGACTCCCGCATACCAGGATTATTCGAGTTCAGCATTCCAATGGGATGTAAGTTTGGGGACTTGACCATCTCTCTTTTCTATATAAACCTCATTTCATATAATATTTTCCATATCATGGGTTGTTGATTTAGAACATCTTTTATTACTTATAGACATTCAGCAACCGCTCCTGATGAGTCGGTTTACCGATGAAACGCGTCAAGATTTTGAGGATGTAACCCCTCACATTTCCATCAATATTTTTAGGAATTTAATTGTATATTACTAGTTCTATTTCATCATACTTATGAAATGAATACAATTGTTCCCCTGTTATGGTAATCACGTTTTACATCCTGTTTATACGTATGCTATGTATTCTCCAAGATGTCTGCATATGCATTGAGCAATTATTTGTCATATACAACGTTACACAATTTTACATCCATGTATTAATAAAATTTTTATTCTTATGTTGTGTTTGAGCCTGCCTCATTTAAAGTCCCATACTCTTTTATTATTTTTTGAACACTAATATCACATAACATTGATGGACTGTATACCCCTGAAAAAAGGTCAGAGAACCTAAAAGATTGAAACCCCAAACAGTTTTCTTCCAGGAAACACATTTTAAAGGTAACCAAATTCCATGCCTAACCAATAACTTCTTTTAACCAATAACAATAGGAATCTATTGTGACAGGTCCTCTTTATGGAGAGATACGGGATCAATAAGACCCCACATCTTACCTCCAGGCTGGAAAGCATGAGATCGCAAAAAAAAATCACCGATCTCATGCTGACAGATGCGACCACAGGTCTGTTTACTTCTGGTATCCCAGGCATGATGTCATAATGTTGCGCCCGGGCCTCCAACAGTCATAGAGATGACTGGTGACCATCTAGTCACCGGAAATCTCTATCGTCATCATCCAGCGCTGGATGATTCTTTCCCCCGGGCCGCCGATGGCACGGGAGAGCCCAGAGAAGCACCGGATGGCGGCAGGAGGGGGGCCCCTCCCGTAAGAACGATCAAGCGGTGGAACTGCTGCTATGATCATTCTTATCATGCACAGAATCGCCAGCTGCAAAGAATGATATCTGAATGATGCCTGTAGCTGCAGGCATCATTCAGATATCCCCTCACAAAGTCAAGGACGTAATATGACGTACTGTGGTAGGGAAGTGGTTAATAATTTAAAACCTGGCAAAAGTCCAGGTCCAGATTATTTTTCATCACAATATTATAAAATATTTACTGAACCACTTACCAAACCACTTTTAAACACATTTAACTCCCTGTTAAAAAAATAAAGATATCTCAAACACCTTTCTTATGGCTTACATTACGGTGATCCCAAAACCAGACAAAGACCATACAGAATGCTCTATACCATAGACCCATTTTGCTACTAAATATAGATGTAAAACTTCTAGCAAAAATTCTAGCCAACATCTAACCAGATTAATAAACTGGCATTTTCATCATAAAAACAAAGACTTGGTAAATCTGTAACGTTCTTGGACCACCATACCACTCCAGTGCCTACCGTGGACACGACCCTCAAATTAACCATTGGCAGTAAAACAGCATCCTTTAATCAAGACAACACTTGATATTTTCTACAAAATAGCCATCACTAGGGATGAGCCGAACACCCCCCCGGTTCGGTTCGCACCAGAACCTGCGAACGGACCGAAAGTTCGCACGAACGTTAGAACCCCATTGACGTCTATGGGACTCGAACGTTCGAAATCAAAAGTGCTCATTTTAAAGGCTAATTTGCATGGTATTGTCCTAAAAAGGGTTTGGGGACCCGGGCCCTACCCCAGGGGACATGTATCAATGCAAAAAAAACTTTTAAAAACGGCCGTTTTTTCGGGAGCAGTGATTTTAATAATGCTTAAAGTGAAAAAAAAAGTGAAATATTCCTTTAAATATCGTACCTGAGGGGTGTCTATAGTATGCCTGTAAAGTGACGCGTGTTTCCCGTGTTTAGAACAGTCCCTGCACCAAATGTCATTTTTAAAGGAAAAATCTCATTTAAACTGCTTGCGGGTTTAATGTAATGTCGGGTCCTGGCAATATGGATGAAAATCAGTGAGACAAACGGCATGGGTACCCCCCAGTCCAATACCAGGCCCTTTGTGTCTTGTATGGATATTAAGGGGAACCCCGAACCCAAATTAAAATAAGGAAAGGTGTGGGGCCACCAGGCCCTATATACTCTGAACAGCAGTATACAGGCGGTGCAAACAAGACAGGGACTGAAGGTTTGTTGTTAAGTAGAATCTCTTTGTAATTTTGAACGGGTACATTTTTAACGTGTTTAGCTCCAGCCAAAAAATCTTTTTTAAGCTTTTTGGAAAACATAGGGAAGGGTTATCACCCCTGTGACATTTGTTTTGCTGTCATTCCTCCTCTTCAGAAGATTTCACCTCACTTTTTGTCCCAATGAAAAATGTTTTTTGAAAATTTGGGTTTTTTTGTGGAACAAGGATTGGAAAGCATCAGTGGAAAGGAGAAATGTTTTTCCCATATTAACTCTTACAGGAGAGAATTTTCCTTTCTAGGGGTAGATTTCATCTCACTTCCTGTTGTCTCCTTCCGTTTGCAAGTAGGAGTCGTTTGTAAGTTAGTTGTTTGAAAGTAGGGTCCTGCCCTATATACTCAGCAGAAATTTGGGCCTTAGGTGTTGCTGTGGCCACAACACTGTAAGCCCTCACAGGGCCCTGCTGTGAAATATTAGATCAAGAATTGTAATTACATGCCCCTGTTGAACAGGAGCTGAAAAATTAGGCCTTAGGCACTGGTGCTGGTGCCACAACACTGCAACCCATCACAGATACTCTAGTTGGAACGCAGGAACGAGCCCTGCTGCAAAGTATTGCATCAAAAATTGTAATTACATGCCCCTGTTAAACAGGGGCAGAAAAAATGGGCCTTAGGCACTGGTGCTGGTGCCACAACACTGCAACCCCTCACAGACACTCTAGTTGGAACGCAGGAACGAGCCCTGCTGCAAAGTATTGCATCAAAAATTGTAATTACACGCCCCTGTTAAACAGGGGCAGAAAAAATGGGCCGTAGGCACTGGTGCTGGTGCCACAACACTGCAACCCCTCACAGACACTCTAGTTGGAATGCAGGAATGAGCCCTGCTGCAAAGTATTGCATCAAAAATTGTAATTACACGCCCCTGTTAAACAGGGGCTGAAAAATTGTGCCTTAGGCACTGGTGGTGGCGCCCAGAACCAAAAATGTTCTTACAAGCTATCAGCGTGATGATTGAGGAGGAAGAGGATAATTACTCAGGGATAGTCACTCAGCATCAGCATAGGCAGTCTTTGAAGGGATCTGAGATTTCAAAAAAAATTATTCGGTTACATCAGCATCAGGTGCTTGGTAGCTGGTGGTGATCCAAGACTGATTTATTTTTATGAAGGTCAGTCGATCGACCGAGTCAGTGGACAGACGCACCCTGTGATCGGTTACCACGCCTCCAGCAGCACTGAATGTGCGTTCCGAAAGAAAGCTGGATGCAGGACAGGCCAGTAGCTCAATTGCATACTGTGCAAGCTCTGGCCAGTGATCCATCCTCAAGACCCAGTAACCCAGAGGATTTTCGGTGGGAAAGGTGTCCAAGTCTGATCTTGCCCCTAGGTATTCCTGCACCATGTAAAACAGACGCTGGCGATGGTTGCTGGAACCGATCATACCTTGGGGCTGCGGACCAAAAAATTGTCTGAACGCATTGGTCAGACGGCCACCTTCTCCACCGCTCCTTCTTTGACTGACCGAAGCCTCAGCAACACGTTGTCCAGAAACAGGAGTTTGTAACCTCCCAGTCTCTGGGAACGCGTTGCACAGACCTTTCTGCAAGGCCTCCCGAAGATGTTTCATCCTCTGCTCCCTCTGCGATGGCAAGATAAGGTCCGCAACCTTACCCTTGTAACGTGGATCAAGGAAGGTTGCCAGCCAGTATTGATCCTTCTCCTTGATACCACGAATACGAGGAGCCTTACACAGGCTTTGCAGGATCAGGGAGGCCATGCAGCGTAGGTTTGCTGAGGCATTCGGTCCGGAGTCCTCTGGGTCACTAAGGACGACATGGTCCGCAGCCACCTCCTCCCAGCCACGTACAAGTCCATGTGTTTCTTGGGACTGATCCCTTAAAGACTGCTGCTGATGCTGAGTGCCAGGCTCCACCTCCATACTGACACAATCTTCCTCCTCCTCCTCCTCCTCCTCGTCCTCTTCCTGTGTGATCGGCGGGCACGCAGGAACACTGTCTGGATAAAGGGGGCCTTGAGAGCTAAGGACGTCCTCCTCTTCCTGCCTCTGTTCTGCCTCAAGTGCCCTGTCCTTTATTCCACGCAGCGTGTGCTCCAACAGGTGGACAAGGGGGACAGTGTCACTGATGCATGCACTGTCACTGCAGATTTGCTACAGGCCTCTCCCATGCTACATAATCACCCCCTGAAATGGCCCAGCTATTAAGCAGCTTCTCTGACATGCTGGCTGCTGGTCTGGAACAAAATGCAATGCAAATTACATCCTCCATTAAAGCAGACCTACAGAGCCTGGGGGCCCGAATGGTGCAATTGAAAAGGCTGTAGATGACTCTGCAGCACGCACAAATCAGAACACCACATGCATCCAGACACTACAAGAACAACATGAAACTGCTCTCTCCAAGATAGATGATTTAGAGAATAGGAGCAGACGTTACAATTTTCGCATCACAAATTTATTAGCGACATACAAGGCACGTCAAATTATTTATAAAGCATATCATCCCAGATATCCAAGATTAGAGACTCGAATTGGATAGGGCCCACAGAGCGTTGCAACCCCCCCGCCAAGATGATCTCCCATGGGACATTGTGGTAAAACCCCATTTCTACGGGGTGAAGGAGGAAATCATGAAGAAATCTCGCAATCGGGACAATCTCAGCCTACATGGAAATAAAATCCAAATTTTTGCAGATATATCCCCCGCCACAATCCAGAAGAGGAGATCTCTCAAACCTGTCCTTGACATTCTCTCCAAGAAAATGATAAAGTACAGATGAGCCTTTCCCTTCTGCCTGCAATTGCAGTACAATGAAAAATCCTACAGCTTTACAAACTTCCAAAACAGTGAATGTCTACTCCTTCAACTCGGTTCATCTCGCAGGAACTACCTCCCCACCAGATGGAGAACCGCTCAAGCTCCTCCAAGAGGCCTCCACCAAACAGCCCCCTTATTCCGCTATGGATGAAACAGCAATCAAAAACACACTGTGACTCTATCCATCCAAGATGAGCGCCTAGGCCGACTGACCCCTAGGGACCTGACTCCAATCCTTCCGAATTACCTGGTGTAGTGGCTACTCCTACACCCACTTAGTCCTTTTTTGGATCTGTTGGACTTGTCCTCCCATTTCAGCTATACCCTTATCTCCACTCCCCCCCTTCCCCCCCTTTTTTTTATTATTTCCCAAGGTCTACTATTTGCTACTACTCTCCTTTCTGCGAAAGCTGCAGTTATTTATTTAAGCCATGGACTGGGACCAAAAAGACTGGTATAGTTTACATCCCATAAATATATTTCCCCTCTCCCCCCTAACCCTTATCCATTCCCTCCTTCCCATACCCCCCCAGCCATCCCCCTCCCTACCCTTTCCTTACCTTCTCCGTTACTGTTGCCTTAAGGCTGAACTAACTGTTTGTTATGTATACTCGGGTTAGGAGATATATGTTTATTTGTTTCTTACGTATGCAACTCATACATGTTGATTGTATATCCCTACCCGGGGTCCTCCTTTAACTTTGTTTTCCAAGGTGCCCTGCGACCGGAGCGGGGCTGCTTGCCACTCCACCTGTTGTGACCTTGAGGAGTAATCCTCCCCTGGTGACACCAGGAATGCAACCCCAATCAGGGTTGCCCTTAAACCAATCCCTACATTCTATAGGGAGTCGGAGCAGGTCTTGGATGGCCAACCCTGCTTACAGAGAGTCCAGGATATTTAATACACTGGACTTGTCTTCACTCATTCTCTTCCTCTCTCTTCTCCTTTTTGGTCTTTCCTTACTTCCTCTGACCTTCTCTCTCCCCCTGTGATTGGGAAGAGACAGAAAGATGTGGCAGATGTTGTAAAAGAATTTGTCGGACTGCTCTGAGGACAGCAGCGAGGCTCAGTCGGATTTGCAGGGCTCAGAGCACAGCACCTCCAGCAGCAGCAGCACCAGCGCTGCCAGCAACAAAGACAGGAGAGGGAGTTGCTGGAAGAGGAAAGTTACATTTAGAGTGTCCCAGCCATCTTCACCCCAGCCCAGCTGTCCATCATCCCCATCCCTGTGGGGAAATTCATCTCTCCATCTCAGAAGCTCAGCAAGAAGGCACTGAAACAGTATAATACCGTTACCCATCGATCCTGTCTGCTGACCACCTTTGCTAACACTTTGGAGACCAGGGCTTGCCAGTGGGATCCCGGGCTGGGGTTGCAGCCATCTGCCTTGTGTGGTCCCCTGTAACAAGGGACCAACACTTTCTGGTAAGCGGCAGTATTTCTCAGTGGTGGAGGAGATTCTCATATTGCACCAATCACTTTGGTGTAAACCTTCATCATTCATCCCTGTGGACTCATCTTCACTATTGGAATTTCTGATGCTTACCCATACAGACTGTGTTTATTTATGGACTGATTCTTGTATTATTTTATTATTATTTTTGTATTATTTTAATTAATAATCATCATTTTAACTTTTATTTACATTTTTCACTTGCACATTTGGTGTGTAATCACGATATGGGTTGCTAGATACACTTATTGTAATTTGTGGATATCAATATGCATTATTATGTATTTATGATATGGGTTGTTTAATATTCACGTAATATTTGTTTGCTTTTCATTTTTGCAAACCTCATTGATTAGCGCGACTTTTTGCTCTATCTTTACATATGTTTGGTGTAGTATAACACTTTAGTCGCAGCTCTTTTTTATGTTTTCACTTACAGCGCAGTATCTTTTTATATCCCCCCACCAGGTGCCTTCAAGGAGAGATCCCTGAATCAAGTCTACTCGGATTCTAGGCTTGCTCCAATCTCCCCGGACGGGTGTACCTACTCGAATAGACAATAAGAACTATTTGCATACACTTGCACTCACCCCCTCACATCCATGGCTAACACTACCCCCAAACAAGTGTCCCTTAAGATAGCATCCCATAACACACAAGGCTTAAATTCCCCGATTAAAAGACGTAAGGCCTTCCATAACTACCACTCTAGGGGATTAGACATCATCCTAATCCAGGAAACCCACTTCCCTAAAAGCTTCTGCACCAAAACTATCCAACCTTTTTCCTAGCCAATGCAGATGATAAAAAAAGAGGGGTTGCTGTCCTCATCTCCAAACGCACCCCATTTACTCTCTCTCAAACCATCAGGGACAGTGAAGGACGGTACATATTGGTAAAAGGCCATATTAATGGTGCTCTATTTACCCTCATTTCTTATTATGCTCCAAACAAAGGCCAATCATCCTTTTTCTCTTCCATGCTAACCCTCTTATCCCCCAACCTTGAAGGTAAGGTAATAATGGGCAGCGATTCAAACGCCGCCTTCGATCTCTTTCTAGATAAGTCAACACAAGGCAGAACCCACCTGAAACGGCCCCCCAAACAGAGCCTCCATATAGCCAGGCTATTCCACTCCCTAGGCATGATAGACACTTGGAGGGAATTACATGCTACCTCAAAGGATTGTACACATTTCTCTACACCTCATAGGACATACGCACTCATAGATCATATTTTCCTACACACCTCAGATATTCACTTAGCATCTTAGGCCTCTATAAGTGAGGTCCCCTGGTTGGATCACTCCTTAGTCTCTTGAAATCACTGTTTTTTTGAACCAGGCAAGTCCCCCCCAGTGGCGCCTTAATGAGACTCTCCACACCAACCCAGTACACTGTACTATGCTTGAAAAAGAGCTACAGGAATACTTCCGCATTAACGATACCCCAGACGTGTCTGCAATCTTTATGGGGAGCCCATAAGGCAGTCATGAGGGGTAATTTTATCTAGCTAGCATCACGCCTTAAGCGAGAAAAACAAATAGACATAATCAATTTAGATAAAAACTTTCAGTCCATGAGAGAAAAAAAACACAAAAACAACCCCACAATCGCATCGCTAGCTCAACTTGATGCAGCTAGAATTGCCCTGAAAACAGCCTTTACCTCAAGTGCTGAAAAACACCTAAGATGGGTGAGTGGCAGATTCTATCTCCAATCAGACAAATTCAGCCCCAACTTGCAGCGAAGCTCTCACCTAAGCATAGGGTTCACGCCCTGCCCAAAATTAAATCACTATCCGGCACCCTGACTCAAAACCCCAAACAGATCCTTGAAGCATTCCATTCATTCTATTCAAATCTATATTCAGGATCAAACCCCAGCAGTACACATACACTCAACACTTTCTTAGACAACATCCCATTCCCGAAAATCTCCGACCCACATCGATCTATAATCTGAAAAGGAAGCCAGAGAGGCCATAAAAGAGCTGAAAAGAGGTTCAGCCCCAGGCCCAGATGGCTTCTCGACACAGTATTATAAAACCTTTATTGATGTCTTTTCTCCTTATCTAGTCCGGTTTTTCAATTCCCTTAACTAGGATTCGCCTTTAGACTCCGCAGCTAATTTAGCATACATCTCTGTCATTCCAAAATCTGACAAGGACCAGAGCCAAGTGAGCAATTATAGACCCATATCATTAATTAACAACGACCTAAAAATAATGACGAAAAATTTATCCAACGGATTAGGATCCTTCTTAGGGTCCTATGTACATAAAGACCAGATTGGTTTCATCCCGGGGACGGCAGGGAGACAGAGCCGGACCAGATAAGGAGGGCAGTAGATGTCATATCCCTTCTGAAGTCAGGCTGGGATAGCAATTCACCACAAGAAGGCTTTCTCTTGCCAATTGACCTCCAAAAAGCCTTTGACACAGTCACCTGTGTCAAAGGCCTGTGTCAAATTACCTATTCGGCAATTTAGAAAGGTGGGGTTTTGGTTTAAATCTTCTCAACCACAGCACAGGTCAAACTCCAAGGACACCTCTCAGACCCTTTCTCCATCACCAAAGGATCTAGACAGGGTTGCCCACTATACAAGAACATATTTGGGGGGCACACCATACAATGCGTTTAAATTCAAGATGGTGCTGCTATAAGACCTACAAACATTACAAAATATTTTACAGCGCACACATCCAAGAATGACATTTCCTGCAGGGCTAGTTAAAAACACCTGAACATACATGCGACAAAGTACCCCGAATTAGTGGGTCCTACACTAGCAATAGAATGGAAGATCCTTTGTCTCAACCATGGGAGCTGAACTCCTCTATGTGGGAGAACTGAAAGGGATACATCCTAAACACTGGTGGCCACTAAATAGGAGGTAATGAGGAGGGGGAGGGGTGCTCCAGCCCAAAAGACCTGGTCAGGGCCTATTACAATATACAAGAACATATTTGGGGGGCACACCATACAATGTGTTTAAATTCAAGATGGTGCTGCTATAAGACCTACAAACAGTACAAAATATTTTACAGCGCACACGTACAAGAATAACATTTCCTGCAGGACTAGTTAAAAACACCTTAGCATATTAAAAAAATACGGGGGTTTGGTCACACTATATGGTCATATAGTGCTAAGCCCACTTACTGCGACAAAGTACCCCGAATTAGTGGGTCCTACACTAGTAATAGAATGGAAGATCCTTTGTCTCAACCATGGGAGCTGAACTCCTTTATGTGGGAGAACTGAAAGGGATACATCCTAAACACTGGTGGCCACTAATTAGGAGGTAATGAGGAGGGGGAGGGGTGCTCCAGCCCAAAAGACCTTGTCAGGTGTTTTTAACTAGCCCTGCAGGAAATGTCATTTTTGTATGTGTGCGCTGTAAAATATTTTGTAAGGGTTGCCCACTATGCCCCCTCCCTTTTTCCATTGCAATAGAAACTTTAGCTATTTCTATTAGAGGTCATCCAGACATCCACGGAGTCAAATGTGGCCCTACAATACACAAATGCGCCCTCTTTGCGGATGATGTCCTCCTCTTCATCACCTTCCCTCTCATCTCAACCCCTAATGTCTTGCAACTCCTACACAAATTTGGACAGGTCTCTGGATTGCAAGTCAATATGTCTAATGCCCCGTACACACGGTCGGACTTTGTTCGCACATTCCGACAACAAAATCCTAGGATTTTTTCCGTCGGATGTTGGCTCAAACTTGTCTTGCATACACACGGTCACACAAAGTTGTCGGAAAATCCGATCGTTCTAAACGCGGTGACGTAAAACACGTACGTCGGGACTATAAACGGGGCAGTGGCCAATAGCTTTCATCTCTTTATTTATTCTGAGCATGCGTGGCACTTTGTGTCGGATTTGTGTACACACGATCGGAATTTCCGACAACGGATTTTGTTGTCGGAAAATTTTATCTCCTGCTGTCCAACTTTGTGTGTCGGAAAATCCGATGGAAAATGTCCGATGGAGCCCACACACGGTCGGAATTTCCGACAACACGCTCCGATCGGACATTTTCCATCGGAAAATCCGACCGTGTGTATGGGGCATAAGTCTGTCGCCCTCAACGTCTCCACAACCTCATCCCTAGTGGATAGATTACGGATCCATTTCCTCTTCTCTTGGAGTACCACCCCCATCCCATACCTGGGCGTCCACCTAACGACCACTATAGACCAACTGTATAAATACAACTACCCACCCATGTTCAAGAAGCTTACACTATACAAACTGTCCTGGCTAGGAAGGGTGAATGCCATTAAAATCCCTCCTACCAAGGTTACTATATCTCTTCCACTCTCTTCTCATACCAGTTCCCAAACTCCATATCAATAACCTACAGTCATCGATAGTCTGATTTACTTGGGGCAAATCAAATCACAGACTCCCTAAAAAGACCCAGACGGAAAGGGGGTTGAAGACTGCCCAATCTCTGGTGGTACTACCAGGCAGCACAACTGAGCCAAATCTCAGCCATATACTCCAGAGGCCCAAAATCTGACTGGATAGGAATGAAAAAACAAGCTATCAATAATTTTACTATTGATTTCCTTATATGGCACCCCCCTAAATCTAGGCCCCCGATCCTATCCCCTACCCTTTCTCATTCAAAAACATTATGTGACTCCCTACATAAATTAAACACCATAATGTCCAGGTGGCACCCCTTAGCCCACATTTTTCATAACCCCCTATTCCCTCCAGGAATGGATATCAAGGCATTTCAGTGGTGGCTTGATAAAGGTCTCTATCGAATAGGGCACTTCTTTAACTCGAACGGCCCCCTTAAACTAAGTCACTGCACCACAAAACTTGAAATGCCTTCCTCAGAAAAATTTTGCTTCTACCCAATAGCCCATTTTCTACACTCAAACTGTTCCCAGGATTCGCTCCCCTTAACTGTTACCCTGTATGAACAGTGGTGTCCCACAGCCATGGATATGAGAGGGGGAATATCCCTGATTTACTCAGAAAGCGACATACATGCAGAGCTGGGAACGAGACCTTGAGATCGATTGAGACTTGGACACTTGGCACTCTCACTTCACAAGTGCATTCAAAGGGATCCTTAACATCTCCTTGATTGAACCAAACCTCAAGGTCATGTCCCGCTGGTACCTGGTACCAATACGCCTAGCTAAATTTTATCCACAGTCTTCACCCCTATGCTTCAGAGGATGCGATCACCTGGGATCTCTCCTCTATAACTTATGGGAGTGCCCCAAAATCAGAGGCTATTGGAACAAACTTTTTTATCTAATCTACAAAGTCACTAGTACAGCGGTATCCCAAGACCCGACAATAGCCCTCCTTAACCATAAAATTCCTAAACTCCCAAAATACACCCAAATTCTGATCCACTACATCTTCAATGGAGCTAAATTAACAATAGCTCGGGCCTGGAAGTCTCCAAAGGTATCCTTCCATTTAACCAAACAAAATATTTCCTGGATCATGTATCAGGAAAAAACCTCTAATGCCATTCTTGACAAACGCGTTTGGGAACCTTGGGCCCAATATAGTGATGTTTCCCTTTAAACCCAGGTCCGTTCCTTCGCACTGACGGCCCTCCAGAAGTAAGCCTTTTTACATCTCCTAGCTCTCCTTGAAGCCAGTACCTTACCCCCACACCACCCTTCTTGCTCCTTCCCCCTTTCTCTACTTCAATTTCTCTATCTCTTCCTCCTCTTTTCTATCCCTGTTCCCACCAGAATTGTTAGGATATGTCCGTAACAAAAATCCCTCTTCCTCTCACAATTGCACTAGTTTGTTTTTGGTACAAGTTGATAGTTTCGGATACATTACCTAGGTTCAGTTGTCCTTAGGGCATACTTCATAAATGTACCTGAGGGTAATACTCCTAGCAGGTTATCAATGGTTTTCTTAATACCTCCTGTGAGTGCACTTTGAATTAGTCAAAAACCAGAGGCTGGAAGGTCTCGCTACCCTGGCACAGTCTTATCCCATTTGAGGTGCCGGGTCTCGGGGCAACTGGCAGCTAATTAAATCAGTTGTCACTGTTCCTCACGTTACTGTTACAAGTATAACTCCCTCAGCACTATCCTCTGCACTCATGGCAGAACCGCCCAAATGGTGTATGTCTCTGGGAATCCTCTTTGATAACAGCTGTTTCTCTGTATGTTAATCTATATTCTATGACTCCCCTGTGCGGGAGAACTTTTGTTACAATATTACTTATCATTCAATAAAAATATTTGAAAATGAAAAAAAAAAAAAATCCTTATACAAAGGTACATAATGCCAATCAAAAAATTAGTTGGTCTCCCTCTGCCTCTGAATATGCTGGCGATGCCGGTCAGAGAAAGACACTTTTCTACACATGTGATCATGCCTACCAATCTCACGATTCTAGTATCAGGTTAAAAGATGGATTGTGCACATAACTGGGACAAAATTCAAATTAAAGCCTGCAAGCTGTCTACTACATATAAATTCTTACTCATACAGAAAATATAAAAAATCCCTGACGAGACACCTGCTTAATGCCGCAAAATCAATCATTCCATACCACTGGAAATCCTCCTCAATGACTAAAAATTGGTTAGCAAAAGTAAGACCCATCTACAATATGGAAGAAACTGTGGCTATGAAAAGAGAAACCACCACAAGCTTCCATAAGACTTGGAGAGCGTGGTACCTATTTACTCAAACAGATGAGTTTAAAGTCCTTACAGATTGACGTTTCAAGCTAATAGCACAACCCGTAAGCAAAAAATCTTTATCTGGCTTTCAGACAATTACGGTTAACCTGTAATAGAAAACAACATCCTTCCTCCACCTATAAAGACCTTTTTTGAATTGTTATTTTAGGTTCAATATTACTGTAACTGAATTGTCCATAGAATCATCCCTCAGGTTAGGCCATATTCCCCCATCCCCCCTACTCCATTACTATATTTCCAAATGCATTATTCTTATGTGATGTTATAATCCCATTATCATCCTCATTATTACCAATTACCTGTACTAGTAGTAAGACCCTCAATTTTATATGTATATTGACTTAATTGTATTTTGTCTACACTAAGAATTAGTTGTGCCTTTATATAGCTATTAAAATACTAGCTATCAACAGTTTTATTAGTGTTAATATAGCCATATTACTTGGACCATTCATACAAGAATTGTATTCTGTAATATGTTATACCATGTAAAGAAAAGACCTTGCGAGCCACAACAGTCCAATGCCTATAAAGTGGAAAATGATAATAATACCCAGCTGCAGACGCAGATCACGTTTCATAACTGTGCAAAGTGGTATAAACGACTCCGTGTTGTTAGCTTCGTCCTGGCCCCTCCCCTACACGTATTCGACACAGGGATCATGTGTCTTCATCAGGGAGATATGATTGGATGGGTGCTCTACGATCTAGATATAGTAACGGCGGCCATTTTGCCATGGACCGCAGGCATTCTAGCAATGGGCTACAACTTCTACTCCCAAGTATACGCATAGGGGAGGGGCCAGGATGGAGCTAACAACACGGAGTCGGATCGTTGAGAGACGCATACTATACCACACGCCATACCGGCAATTTTACCACTTTGGAAGCCTGATATAGAGCGGTGCACTCACGCACTGGTGTAATGTGAGTACCTCAGTGTGGGGAGTGTGTTTTATAAATAAATATTTACGGTATCACACTATTGAGTTTTTTCTTGTTTATGGTTTGTAGCTGTATTGATTGAACCAGCTGGAGATCGGCACCGGAATTTCAGTATAGAGCCCCGGGGTTGGCTCCAAAGCGTGTTTTGGCACAGTTAGCCACTGTGCCACACGCTCTGAGGTGAGCACAACAGCTTTGGGGGGGTCACTGAAGTGCACCGGAGCATGGTTTTGCAGCACCTTAAAATGGATGAGCATGCTGGATGACACTACATATGGACACTGTTTTATACATTTCATTTGGCATCTTTTTTATACTTATCACATAGGAATATCTGATAGAACCTTTTGATGTTTATATAGAGCACTGTGCACTTTTATATTTATGTATGCACTTTGGATTTACTGATACTGTATATGCACATTGCACTTTAAAGTGTTTTGTCACATACTGTCACTATGAATTTACCACAGTATTTTTATATATTTTTTTTTTATCTATTTGATCGATATTTAAAGCTTATGAATTTGTCACATACGTTACTCTATTTATTTGATTGATACACATTTGGCGTAAGTTTACACTTAGGTGTATATTTGCAAAGATATATATTTTTTCTAGCACAACGCACTTATTTCTTTATATGTTATACCATGTACACGTGTCTGTACTGTTTTCAGTTTCACTAAAATCTTTATTGTGAAAAAAAAATAAAAAAGAGAAAGTGCTGCTCTGCTTATGTGTGAATGCAGGCTTAAGAATATTCATCTACATGTAACTATTGTATTAAATATTGTACATTTTTTTTAGCTTAGGTATGTAATTGTGAATATATTTTAGATTAGTTAAAGTACATTGATGCGTCTTTATTCTAATTTTATGATATATATATATATATATATATATATATATATATATATATATATATATATATATATATATACATATATATATATATATATATATATATATATATATATATATATATATATATATATATATATATATATATATACTAGTTGAACTAATTTCTGTTTTACATGAATGCTGTCATAGTAATAGATACCTTTTTTTTATAAGATCTAATGAAAGCAGGCATTGTCCGGCCAACTGATCAAATAAAATACTAAGAGCAGTGATGCTGAATAGTTCTGACTCCCTTGCCTGCAAATCAGTGATTAAAGCTAAAATCATTCAGCTTCAATGCCCTGGGCTTAGAATGCACTCAGGATATTAAGTTAAAGTCACAGTTTTTAATTTGAATAATGCAAAAATATGCTATTTGCAAAGAGCCAATACATGTCTCTTGTAGAAATTTTTATGTGTTTAAGTCATTAAATAATAAAACATTATAAAGTAAGTAAAATAAACACAACCTTCCCAGTTTAACAATTAGTTGAATTACATATGTTTGTGTCCAAAGTATATTTATGCATTCTTTTGCATTGCTTTAACTTGAAGTCAAGCAATCTAAAGTAGTGTAACATGTCAATTTATCTTATGAATTATGTGGACAGATGCCTGTAGAGAAATTCCCATTGACAAAAGAAAATTCTAATAAGCAGGTGTGCTGGAATTCATGCAAAGTACATTTACAATTTCTTGAAATGTTTTCTGCTCTTAGATATTAAATATTAGACATGCTTCACAATTTTCCCTAAGGCTAATCAGAAACAGCATTTTCTGTGTCATACGTTAGTATTGTCAAGCATTGGTTAAAAGACATGTTTGTTTTTCAAATCCTCAATTTAAATATTTAAAGATAAAATTACTGTGGAATCCAAACTGATCTAAATGTAAAGCCAATTTAAGATATGTTGCATTTTTATATATCTATACTCATTTTATATAAAGAGCTTGGTAAAAGCATTTTATAATCATATTCCATTTATGGATTCAAAACAATTTATGGTGCATCAAAATACTGTGCTATCAATTTACAGTTTGTATAAGCAATTTTTTGTAGAAAAAAGCAAAAGTGCAATGATTAAAGGAACCATATCACTTGTATTACCTTTACTCTATACTATACTACTATTCAAATTCAAAAATGGAATACACAATGGGTATAAAATCATTGCTGTAATCATATAAGCATATTTGACTTCCAATAAAATCCTTCTATTAACTTGTTCATTGCTTGAATACATTTTTCAATAAAGAAAGATCAAAGTGTATGGAGGATTATGGTATATCTAAAGGGGCTAGTACCAGAAAAAATAAAATGACACAAACAATGGATAGGGATGAAAGTGTTGATATGCATATTGCATATAAAGATGTGGCATTCAATATTCTAATGTGTACAACTTACCAGTCATGTATTTTATGGATGAAAATATCCACCATAATTAACACATTTTGCTATAAAAGGGAAAATGAAGATTATCAAATTAGAAAAAAGTTATCTTTACTACAAATATAACTCCTTCATTCACTATAGTTGGGGGATTCCCCAATCTCCTACTATTAATTTGTTGATCATCTCCAAAAAATATTAATACAATCAAAAGAAATAGGGCAGTTAAGCATATCAACACCAACGAATAGGAAACACACAGCCATTATTGTCTAAACCGCTGGCAACAAAAGTGAGTACACCCCTAAGTGAAAATGTCCAAATTAGGCCCAATTAGCCATTTTCCTTCCCCCGGTGTCATGTGACTCATTATTGTTACAAGGTCTCAGGGGTGAATGGGGAGCAGGTTTGTTAAATTTGGCGTTATCGCTTTCACTCTCTCATACTGGTCACTGGAAGTTCAACATGGCACCTCATGGCAAAGAACTCTCTGAGGATCTGAAAAAAAAAAGAATTGTTGCTCTACATAAAGATGGCCTAGGCTATAAGAAGATTGTCAAGACCCTGAAACTGTGTTGCAGCACTTTGGCCAAGACCATACAGGGGTTTAATAGGACAGGTTACACTCCGAACAGGCCTCGCCATGGTCGACCAATGAAGTTGAGTGCACATGCTTAGCGTCATATACAGAGGTTGTCTTTGCGAAATAGATGTATGAGTGCTGCCAGCTTTGCTGCAGAGCTTGAAGGGGTGGGGGATCAGCTTGTCAGTGCTTAGACATTATGTTTCACACTGCATCAAAGTGGTCTGCATGACTGTCATCATGGAGAAGGAAGCCTCTTCTAAAGAGGATGCACAAAAAAGCCTGTAAACAGTTCGCTGAAGATGAGAAGACTAAGGATATGGATTACTGGATTCATGTCCCGTGGTCTGATGAGACCAAGATAAACGTATTTGGTTCAGAATGTGTCAAGCCTGTGTGGTAGCAACCATGTGAGGAGTACAAAAACAAGTGTGACTTACCTACAGTCAAGCATGGTGGTGGGAGTGTCATGGTCTGGGGCTGCATGAGTGCTGCCAGAACTGGGGAGCTACAGTTCATTGAGGGAGCCATGAATGCCAACATGTACTGTGACATACTGAAGCAGAGCATGATCCTCTCCTTTCATAGACTGGGCCGCAGGGCAGTATTCCAACATGATAACGACCCCCAAACACACCTCCAAGATGATTGTTGCCTTGCTAAAGAATCTGAGGGTAAAGGTGATGGACTGGCCAAGCATGTCTCCAAACCTAAACCCTATTGAGCATCTGTGGGGCATCCTCAAACGGAAGGTGGAGGTGCGCAAGGTCTCTAACATCCACCAGCTCCGTGATGTCATCATGGAGGAGTGGAAGAGGACTCCAGTGGCAACCTAAGCTCTGCTAAACTCCATGCCCAAGAGAGATAAAGCAGTGCTGGGAAATAATGTTGGCCACACAAAATATTGACAGTTTGGGCCCAATATGGAATTTTTCACTTACGGGTGTACTCACTTTTGTTGCCAGTGGTTCAGACATTAATGGCTGTGTATTGAGTTATTTTGAGGGGACAACAAATGTACACTGTTATACAAGCTGTACACTCACTACTTTACATTGAAGCAAAGTGTAATTTCTTCAGCCCGGGTTCACACCTATGTGAATTAGATGCGGCTTACAATGCATCCAATTCGCAGGACATTTTAAACTAGGTTCATTTGAATGAGGCTGGTTCACATATGTGCGATGCATTCGCACTGCGCATTGCACAAAAAATGTGTGCGTTTTCTGGTCATTGCAGTGCGAATTACAAGCCCGTTATCTTCTATGGGCACGCATCTGATTCACAGCTGTGTTGCGGTATGAACAGAAAAGATCTCCCCTCCTCCTACACCTCCCCCTCTTCTAGTTCCTCCCCTGTCTGTTTTGGTGTGGTGACCGGAGCAAGCATGGCAAAAAGGGGTAGAAAAGTTTCATCAAAGGTGAAGGAATCCGATTCTGAGGAGCTGATCAGACTTGTGAGGGATAAACCGATGATTTATGACACCCGGCATCCTAAATATAAGGACAACGTTGTTAAAAAATATGCATGGCTGGAAATTGCCAGAATCATCTTGCCAGAGTGGAGCATGTGCTCATCCCAAGTTCAGGCTGCCAAATGTAAGTTTTTTATTCCCTTTCACTACCTGTAGATGCTGTCCTATTGTTTAGTTATGTTGGCCATTTTTAATCTAATATTAGAAAAAACAACAGCGTGTGTTTGGCCACAAATCCATACAAGGCCACATGCCCTCAACACTGTGCACATAACGGCGTCAGACAGCGATGGAGGGGTACCTAAATTAATTAATAAGCTAAGATTTGCTTAGGCTAGCAAAAGAATATACAATGCAAATGTGAACAACATTATTTTTATTTAACTAAACCAAAATTATGAAAAAAAGCATTATTTGTTACAGCACACTTTTAACTTTGTCAAGGCCCTGAAAATATAATGCAAACCAATACAAACTTTTTCTGATTAGATAGAATTCATCTGCCAAGGCACCTCCTGGCGACATAAAGAAGTTTTGGAATTCACCACGAATATTTGTACCACTAGTGGTTCCCCTAGTAACATTCCACTGTGCCGCCTCCATGTTATGGCTCAGGGAATCCTCAAATAGATATCCGTCACGTTCATGCACATAGTTGTGCAGTGCACAGGCTGCTTTAACAGCACTGATAGCATGGTCAATACTGAGATTTATTGATGTATGCATGAATCTCCACTAATTGTATAGTATCCTAAATGCACATTCAACTACTCGTCGTGCCCTAGTGAGCCTATAATTGAACACTCTTTTTTCTGTTGTCAAAGAGCAACTAGAAAAAGGCCTGAGCATGTGCTCTGCAAGTGCAAACGCTTCATCTCCTACAAATACATGTGGGAGGGAAGGATCTGTTGTTCTGGGCAGGGGAGAATGACTGGGAAAGTCTAGTGTATTCTCACGCAGCATGAGGCCAAATGAGAAATGTGAAAATACACTAGAATCTGAGCTGCTGCCATAAGAACCCACATCAATATAAAGAAATTTATAATTTACGTCTGCCACTGCCATTAATACCAACGAAAAATATTTCTTATAATTAAAATATTGGCTACCACTAGCTGGAGGCTTGAGGATGCGGATGTGCTTCCCATCAATGGCTCCCAGACAGTTGGGGAAGTTGCAAGGCTGCCAGAATTGCTCCGCTACCTGCAACCATTCATGTTTGTTTGGCTTCTTCATAACCAAATCCTTCAGTTCTTCCCATATGACTAGGCAGGTTTGATGAACAATGCCACTAATAGTTGATTTTCCAACCTTAAATTCAACGTGCAAACTTCCAAACAAATTTCCTGTTGCTAGGTACCTAAAAGCAGACATAAATAAACTGAATTTTATTTATTTGTTTTTCAGTGCATTACTTACAGACAAGGTGGCGCAGCATGTGTGATGCTTAAGCAAATATATACGCCATCTCAAAGAAGCAAGGAGTGGCTCGGGGGCAGCGCCTAGGGTACCCTATATATTTGCCAAGGACTTAGATTTTCTGCAACCCATTGTGGAGATGAGGGAGTAAGGTTTCATCTATATCATCTATATATCTGCAAACCTCTTAACTTTGATTATGCCTAGTTAAGTTACACTCTTTTTTTTCTTAACAGGACAGAATCTAGTTGGGAGGAACAAGATGTGATGGATGACCAACTGGAGGCACAACCGGAGGCCCAAGCCCAGATTAGTTTGGAAGAAGGCACAGAGGATTTGTCACAAATCCAAAGCTCCTCGAATCTGTGGGAAACCAACCCAGATGAGCAATCTGCAGTGGCAGAGGCTATCCCTGGGCCCTCCTCTGCTCCTGCACACATTGTTCTGCCAGCCAAAGTGCCACGGAGGCGAACACCTCTATCGCAACCTGACATAAGTGAGCGCCTACTTGAAATGTTGAAAAACATGTCTGAAAAGGTGGATGCTTTTTTATGTCCGGATACTATGCTGGCGCTCAGTTTTGTCCCTCTAATAAAGAAAGTCAAACCTGAGCGCTACTTTGAAATGCGAAGCACTATCGAACAAGTGCTACACTCCTTCTCAGAGCCACGTGAGGAAGCTTCATTTCAAGTGCCATATGTGCCACCACCAAGACCTCCCCTGAACTACCCCAGATACATCCACTACCCAGAACAACACCAACCTTACCCCTATAATCCCCCATCCTATCTTTCAAGCTTTGAAAAGCAGACCTCCATATATGAAGTTAGACACAGTAACATTCCCTATTCCATCCCATCCCCAATTCTTTCAATCAGGCCCCCCCACAAATCCTGGTATGTATGTGACAAGTCAACATGGCGAGGCTAGGCCAGATCCCAGCACTGCCCGTGATGACCAGGCTTCTGCCAGTCACTACTCCACTGAGGCCCCTTTTAAAAAAACATATCACAATCTGTGATTTCTGAGGTCTGTCCAAGGTTGGGGACCAAGAGGACACATGTTTTTAAAAATATGTTCAAGAGGCCTACTTGAGAGACATGTATATTTTTTGTTTTTGTTGAATGTTAATTTATGTTGGCTACATGTGCCAATTTTATAATTTTTTTAAGTATACTTGAATAAATAATTATTACGACAACTTTTGTTGGGTTATATATTTAGAATGACACATGTTTGAAAAGTTAAAAATTAAAAATATTGCATTCTCCTACATTCACATGACAAAGGACATCAGTGGTGAAAAGTATCTTAATGTGATCAGTAATCTTTCAGCAGGCTGGATACTTGGTCTGTAGCACATGTTCTGACGCTCCAAGCGAGGGGAGATTAATCCAAGTAATTTGTCATATCTAATTCAAAAATGAGTCTTTTATTAGATTAGTGTATGAAACCAATTTTTACATACACTTTTCTAAATAATAAGGTAGGTGTTTAAGAACATTCTTATTTGTAAGAAGACCTGTATTCTTTATCAAAAGAAAAATGTATGTTAAAGAAGTGGCATAACAAATAAGATATAATGTCATTTGCAGTTGTGTCATCATTTGGACAAATGTTTAGCCACTGGCAGCTGAATTTAACAATAACAATTGTCTGGTCACAAACTGGACAACAAAATGTTGAGGGATCCCCCCACACAAAGCACCTTGTCCTCATCAACTTGGGGGCAAGGTGTTTTTTGGGGGGTGGGGGGGCACAAAACACACTACACATGTTAAGGGCATATGGCCTGGTTTGGTCCAGGAAGGGGGGGCTCACTCCCCCCCTTTTCATGGCCTTTTAGGCTGCATGCTCTGATAATATTCTGGTATGGATTTTGAGGGGGGCGGAACACCACGCTTTTTAAAATTATAACACTGACATAAAGTCACACACATAGGTTAGACTTGATGGACCAGTGTCTTTTTCAAACCTCCCCTACTATGGAAATATGTTTTTTAAATTATTGTTTGGCAAATAAATTACTCACCTAGTTATTGACATGCATGTGTAATTAAAAAATTTGTCTTCATGACCACGGAGGTCTTCATACAGGATCATGAACTGGCCTCTCTCATCCCTATTTGCTAGTATGGGATGAACCCAGTATCTTTTTCTCCTCCTCCTTCTCCTCTTCTCTACTTCCAGCAAGATTGCTGCTGTTACAGCAACAACTGTTGGCATTATCATAGGCAGAGCAGCACACATTTTGCTAACAAAAATAACCCACACAATACACAGTACAGACTCCTGGACAACCAGGAAGTGTCCAGAGAAATCAAGCTTTTTATAAGCAGCCTCACAAATAGATAACAAGTGATTGGCCTGCTCTAAATTCACTTCTATAATTAGACACTCACGGGTTACTTCCGAATTCGCAGCTGATCCACACCTAAAATGCTGACGAACCGCTGAACAACTGATTTTTCTCTGCGCAGTGAAACCGCAGCTTCAATTCGCACCGCACATGTGTGAAACCGGGCTCAGTGTTCTCAGAAGAAAAGATATAATAAAATATTTACAAAAATGTGGGGGGTGTACTCACTTTTATATGAAAAGAACAACAAAAGGATTAAAAATATCCCCACATATAACACAGTCCTGTACTGCCTATAATATTTATAATATCTATAATATAGCTCATAGCATTAATCTAGTAATTAAAGCAACCCTGTTGCTCTATAATGATGTGGAGGTCAGCAGGAGGGACCAAAGAGGGCTGCAGAGGACTTAAGTGATCAACATTACTGAAAATGTTGCTTTTCCTGCAGAGACCTTAGCAAAAAATTTCTCAGCACTGGAGCACTGCTTTAGTTACTTTTTGTAGTGACAGGGTTGCTTTAAAGCTGAATTCCAGGCTTGCTTTTAGGCTCCTCTCCTCTACTATATTTATATATATATATATATATATGGCATCTACTAGCTCTTACATCCCCAAACTGACTGTCCCTGGATGGCTTCTTTCATTTTATGAATTTCAGTTCTTTCAATCATGAAGGCCTGTCTACACATGTGGGCATTACTTAGAATGGTCAGCATGAAAATGCAGTCTGCCTAGATACTCGTTTCTTCCAGACTGAGATCCAGCCATTAAGGCTTTTTGATATATGCATAACTCACTTCAAGGGCCATCCCACTGCTTGGATCAGAGCTGAGGAGTCTTGAGAATAGTGTAGGTAGGTGCCCAAGTTATTGAATGGGTTTGTGCTATATGTTTGCCATTTTGTTATGTTTTAGCTCTGTAACTTTAAATCAGTGGCTGGTGCATAGTTTTCATGTCATGTCTTGCCTTGTGCGTAAGCCTGTGTATCTGTGGCTACTAGGGCACCTCAGTCTCAGCAGTAGGAGAGTCAATTGTGGGGAGTGTTTATGATAGGACCTGTGATCACGGAGGTGTTTTTCGCTTCAAATTATTCATTTTTTTCTGGGTTCAGGGGCTTTGGACTTTTTTACAAGAACTTCATACTATGGCCTTTTCTTAGATTCTGGTATAGGCAGCATCAGGTCTCTTCTATTTGCATCCAAGCTATTTTTTTTGTACAAATATTTTATTGAAGAAAAGAATGACTATACATAGATAAAGAACAAAAAGGAAAATTCCCAACTGCAGGGAAAATAAGACAGGATATATCGTGTTACAATGCGGTGACAGGGATGCAGCCCTTAGTAGGATAAGGTTTGCAAGAGAATACATGCAAATATTCATGCAACATCTTAAAACTTACAGATGTAAAATACTATAAGTAGCAGTGTCAGTCTCAGATAAGTATGGAGGCAGGAACGCTGTGTAACCTCTTACAAATTACAGCACAAGAGAGCAAACCTAGTGTGAAACATAAATGAGGATACTAGGGTCTCTGCTGAATAAAACTGGAGAATCAAGGAGATTATCACGATTTTAAGATTGGACCATGACACCATGGGTCTCATAAATTGTCACTGATGATGTCCTGTCAAACATAATCCTAAAAGGATAGGATGATAGGGGGAGAGAAAGGGAGCAACTAGTAAGGCAAGGGGGGTTAGGGCCAGTCCTGAGGAGAGGAGAAGGGGTTGGGAATGTGGAGAGCCCTAGAAGAATGGCTCTGATTAGCAATATTGTTAATAATCAGGGAGATAGTAGTGTACTATCAAAATCAACAGAGAGGTAATGGTCCACTCAGGGTTCCCTCAAGTTTTTCATATTTCTTTACCTTGTCAACCAGAATTGCTTCGACCTTGGTGTGGATTATGGCTCTGTTAATTCTGTTTTTAGTTTCTACAATACTAAGGTACGGGGACTTCCATGCCTTGGCTATAGTTTGTTTTGCTGCCGTGGTGACCTGTAAGAGAAGTTTGAATTTCTGTCTAGTCACTGCTAAGAGCTTTTTTTTTTTTTTTTTACCATAGATTTTTATTATAGATTTTCAGTTTATACATAAAGTATAAAGCATTGTTTACAGTATATGACATAAACAGGGTGAGTATTGACTGACAGTCATAATTCCACAAAGAGATAAATCTACGTGAGCCACCCATAACCACGTAGCTAACGACCTCAACAGGAGGTAGGCCCTGTCACCTCGACTGGGTACAGACTGTGAGCAGGAACCTCTAGTAGTCTTAAACAAGGCAGTCCTCTAATGACCTTAATGAGGGTCAATAGTGAGGGAATACAATGTATGTTCATTTCGAACTTTGTAGACAGCTATCTTATGAACTTCAAACGTAGATATATTCTTAATACATTAATAACAGAAAACACATACCTTTTAGAGCAGTCACTAAATAATACAGTCTGGGTTGGTTCTTCTGGTTTGACTACTTCTAGTAATGTCGATTGTTTATTCATATTCTGATTGCTTTATCTAATTATTTAAATACTTTTACCACTATAAGCCTAGTCGTTTAGCCTAAATATCATGAAACATAATACTCAGTTTCACAAGTGAGAGGGAGCATACTGAGAAGATTTCCAGACTTCCCAGTGTTTGTGGAAGGCCGGGACTCTTCTTTCCTTATACGCTAGCATTTTTTCCATTGTGTAGTGGGCATTCACTCTGGAGATTACTTCTTCGATTTTTGGGGGTGATTGAGAGCGCCATTCTCTTGCTAAGGATATGCGTGCTTCAAATAGAATATTTATAACAACCTTTCTCGTCAAATGAGGAAAGTTGTCTATGCCCAGACTAAGGAGGGAAAGTTCAGGATTTAGTGGGCTTGTGGTATTTGTAATTGTGTGAATGATGGAAGCTACTTTCTGCCAGAAAGGTTTTATTACCTTGCAGCTCCACAATATGTGAAGAAGGTTGCCAGTATTGTCACATTTTCTCCAGCATATTGGGGAGGAACTCGGGTTCATTTTGTGAATACGTAGGGGAGTAAGATACCACCTATGTAGTATCTTCAGTGCATTATCCCAGTGGTCTATGCACGCTGAAGATTTACTATTACTCTTCACCGCTAGACACTGCTAAGAGCTTTTGATTGAGTATAGCTGTGGCTGGATCAGGGTTGAGGGTACAGCTAAATAAGGTTGATAGGATGCGGAATATCTCTGCCCAAAACAACTGGACTGTAGAGCTTTAGCATAAGTTCGGACCGAACTTTTGCTGTTTGGACGTTCAACAAACAGCCGAACAAAGGGGTCATTCGACCGTTTGTTTAGCCCCCCATTTGTTCAGCCAATCAGGGCACAGAGCACTGTCAGAGTCATAATTGGACACTGTCATCATGACTTTATCCAACCATGGCTCATTCCCGCCCGACAGTATAAAAGTATTCTTTCAATGGCAGCCATTTTCAGTGTGATTTTGGCATGGGGAGAGATAGAAAAGGGCTCTGTTCAGTGCTATTAGTTAGTTAGTGTGCTATGCTGTGCTATTTTACTTCAATTGTCAGTGTTGAATATTAGTTTAGTGTCAGTCTAGGGATAGTGTGAGTGTAGTGAGGAGGACCATCATTCAGCTTTGCATAGTGTGCAGCTAGAGTAGGGACAGCTCAGATAGTTTCACTGTAGTATAGTGGGACCGTGTCATTCATACATACATTAGTGTAGAGTAGGGACAGCTCAGATAGTTTCAATGTAGTGTAGTGAGAGTAATCTTTACATTAATGTATAGCTAGAGTATGGACAGTTCAGATAGCGTCAGTGTAGTGACGGTTGAACGCCGTCTATTTGATTGTGTTACTGCCAGTTTATCACCATATAGTTCTGTGTGCGTTACTGCCAGTTTAACACCATATAGTTTTGTGTGCGTTACTGCCAGTTTAACGCAATGTAGTTCTGTGTGCATTACTGCCAGTTTAACGTCATATAGTTTTGTGCGCTACTGCCAGTTTAGCGCCATTTACTTCTGTGTGCATTACTACCAGTTTAACGCCATATAGTTCTGTGTGTGTTACTGCCAGTTTAACACCATATAGTTCTGTGTGCGTTACTGCCAGTTTAACGCCATATAGTTCTGTGTGCATTACTGCCAGTTTAAGGACATATAATTCTGTGTGTGTTACTGCCAGTTTAACGCCATATAGTTCTGTGTGCATTACTGCCAGTTTAACGTCATATAGTTTTGTGCGCTACTGCCAGTTTAGCGCCATTCACTTCTGTTTGCATTACTACCAGTTTAACGTCATATAGTTCTGTGTGTGTTACTGCCAGTTTAACACCATATAGTTCTGTGTGCGTTACTGCCAGTTTAACGCCATATAGTTCTGTGTGCATTACTGCCAGTTTAACGCCATATAGTTCTGTGTGTGTTACTGCCAGTTTAACGCAATATAGTTTTGTGCATTACTGCCAGTTTAACGACATTTACTTCTGTGTGCGTTACTGCCAGTTTAACGCCATTTACTTTTGTGGGCGTTACTGCCAATTTAACATCATATAGTTTTGTGTGCATTACTGCCAGTTTAACGCCATTTAGTTTTGTGTGTGTTACTGCCAGTTTAAAGCCATATAGTTCTGTGCGTCACTGTACATTTGTCGCATTATATTGTAGTATATTATAGTGTATCTGTGGAGTGTGTCTGTGTAGTATGAGTACTACCATTAAAGTGCACCAAACACCTCTTTACATTGATTAAAGTGCATCTACGTACAGATTTCAACTTCTTCTTTACATTTGCTTATAAGCACCGCCACCCTCCCTCCCAATAATGTCTGGGAGGACAACAAAGAGGGGCAGACGTTCCCTTGGCACTGTAAGGGGGCCAGCAAATGTGTCCACAGGCCTCTGTTTAGTGAATTTGCCCATGCTATCCAGCCACAGCATGCAGAGGAGGTGGTGGACTGGCTTACTAAACCTTCCCCATCCTCCTCATCCTCTGTCACTCAAGCAGAGACAAGTGTGAAGTCCCCTGCAGTTGACAGAGTGGATAAACCTGCCTCCTTGTCCACATCCATTCCAGCCATAGCCCCAATATCAGCCATTGAAGGGTCAGCTGAGTCATTTGACCACAGCGTCAGCGTCATCATTACTCCTTGATGATGCCCAGCCATTACTGGATTCAGATGTTGGTTCAGAGGTTGAGGATGACAGGAACATGAGCCTAGAGAGAGGGAGGAACACTGATAGACAAATTGACATTCATGTTCCCCAAGCTGCAGCGTATTGCCAAGTTGTCTCGTTGTCTCCAGTGGTAATGCTGAGGATGGAGGAGATGGAGATGATTACGATGATGATGAGGTCACGATGCGACTGGGTGCCAGAGCAGAGGATGAAACTGAATGTGAGGCGGCACAACTACAAGGAGGCCAACATCAAGAAAGAGTAGAGAGCAGCCACCCTATTCCATTACATTCTGCAACTGCTATCTCCCGGTCCTCTGCCCAAAGCTCAACTGTCTGGGCCTTTTTCAGCATATCTGCAGCAGATCGCACTGTTGCTATCTGCAAACTGTGTCTCAGGCACATCAAACATGGCAAAAACACCAACCATTTGGGTACCATATGCTTAACAAGGCATTTAACGTCCAACCACTCAGCCCATTGGCAGGAGCACCTAAAAGCCACACAAAAGGGGCACACATCTGTCCCTCCTCCTTCACTTCCTCCTCCTCCTCACTTCCTCCTCCTCTGCCCCTGCTATACAGAGTCATTACTTCTCAGCAGCCTCCACTGACAGGGATGATGGTATAGCACAGGATGTCCCAGGTCCTAACAGCACATCTGCCAGCAGCACACCACCAGATGTAGACTGTAACCGTCAAGTTTCTTTGCCCCCTCTGCTGCAGCGGAAAAAAAATTACAGCCCCGTCACCCACATGCCCAGCGTCTAAATACAAGCTTGCCAAAGCTGTTGGCTCTCCAACTTCTGCCTTTCAGCCTGGTGGATTCTGCCCCCTTCCGTAAATTTGCACAATGTGCTGTACCACAATGGCAGGTTCCCAGTTGCTACTACTTTTCATGCAAGGCCGTTCCATCTCTCTACCATCACGTGGAAGGGAATGTTCTGGCATTGTTGGGCAAGGCAGTCAGCCATAAAATCCACCTTACTGCTGACACGTGGTCCAGCAAGCATGGACATGGATGATATATTTAGTTCACAGCACAATGGGTAATGCTGCTTGCAACTCGAAGGGATGAAGGACAGGGTTCAGTGCTGCAGCTTGTTGTGCCCCCACATCTCCATACAGCTGGTGGTGATGATGCCAGACCTGTGAGCTCTACCCCCTCCTCCTCCACCACATCCATGCCCTCCTCTGCAGAATTGTCCTATGAACATCAGGTACCCCCTAAGTGTTCAAAGGGCTATTCCCAGAGTCAGGCTAAAAGGTGCCATGCAGTGCTTCAGCTGGTGTGTTTAGGGGACAAAAACCACACCAGAGCAGAGATTCTTGCAGCTCTGCAGGGACAGGCCCAGAGGTGCTTCACACTATGCCAGCTGGAGCCAGGAATGGTGGTGTGTGATAATGGTTTAAACCTCCTGTCTGCCCTTAGACAGGGAAAAGTTGACAAATGGGCCATGCCTGGCGCATGTCCTCAATTTGGTGGCACAGCGTCTCCTAAATACGTACCCAGGGTTGCAAGATGTGCTAAAGCTGGCCAGAAGAGTCTGTAGCCATTTTAAGTGGTCATACACAGCCAGTGCTCGGTTGGCTGAAATTCAGCGAGAAATCCACCTGCCCATAAACCACCTGATTTGTGAAATGCCCACCAGATGGAACTCGACTGTGTCAATGCAGCAGCAGCTATTCATGCAGAAGAGGGCCATCAATGAGTACCTGTGCAAATATGGCACAAAGTTAGGCTCAGCCCGCCTCAGCTTTTTTTCCTCATGCCAATGGCTGATCATTAAGGATGCATGCACTGTATTGTCACCATTTCAGGGGGCCACAAGGATAGTGAGCCACAACAGTGCATGCATCAGTGATACAATCCCTGTTGTGTTCCTGCTGGAGCAGACTTTGCGTGGCATTATGGACAGGGCACTGGAGGCAGAGCAGCAGGAGGAAGAGGAGGACTTCCTTTCCTCTCAAGGTCCACTTTATCCAGACACCATCATTCCTATGTCACAGAACACACAGGAGGAGAGAGTGTGGAAGAGGTTGAGGAGGAGGACTATGGCACTTTCATAGGCTTCGAAGAAGAGGAAGACATGCGGCAATCTGTAAGCGATGGCTTTCCAACCCCAGGACCCTTTGTTGTAATATGTTGGCCAATTTATGTATAATATTGTAATATTGACCAGAAATCCAGTTGCATTGTCCAACTGAATTTTAACATATCAATGGGACAGCTGAAAACCGTTTGATGCGTAAGTCTCATGCAAGTCTACCTAGGTATGTGAGGTATGGGCTGTTAACCTAATTGAACATTTCAAAGGGTACATTGTTTAAAGGACCATAGAAGAAATATTTATTGATGGTAATTAGACCTGAGCTGGTAACAATAGGATCAGGAAGTGTTTTGGGTTGGCCTAGCAGAGGCTCCCTCCTGTGGGGCTAATTTATCAGGAGGGCTTGTGGATATGCAGGAATGTAGGTATTCCAAAAGGTATTCAAAAGGGTGTTCAGGTGGTATACACATATCTAAAGGGGACTTGTTGATGTTGATATGCGGGAGTGCAAATTGGGGTGGTTCACGGCTGTTCACGGCTGGGGGTTGTTGTCTGTTTGAAAGACTAAAGCTAATCAAAGTCCAATCAAATTGCTCAGCCATTCAATATTTAGTGAATATAACACGGCATTCAGTCTATAGGTTTGGGAGTGAGGCTTGTCTGTGTATGGGAGAGGCTTGTCTGTGTATGCACAGAGACCTATGAACATGGGGTTCTGAATTATATCTACTCTGTCGGATTTCTTTGTCATCTGTGGACTTTGGACTTTGTTCTGTGTTGAAGTCAATAAAGTGCATCTCTCTGGAAGAATTGGGTTGCTGCGGAAGAGTACTTATTAATTATCTATACACCCAATATTAATTCATATATTCGATCACTACACTGGTGCCGTTCATGTGACCAGAAGAGCATTTTCAGACTTAGTAACAGAAGTCGGTGGTGACAACAATCCTGTGAGGTGGACAGAAGTCTGATGAAGAACCAAGAGCTGTGCTGTGACTCTAATGTCTGGTTGTGACATAAGAGAGTCTGGTCTACAAAATTAAACAAGTTTGGAACCCCAGAATTATCCTCTGGAGACTGGAAATAACAACAACAAAAAAAAAAGGACAGAAGACCTGAAGTGGAAGATAAAGAGTAACTAATGCGTTGAGTAAAATATTTCCTTTTTTTCAATTATTAGTAATATAGTCAAAATGCTTACTCGGTGTGAAGCTAGTGTCAGTTCTGATAAAGTTAACAGATGGGTATTAAAATGTATTAAGCGCCATGGCGGTCCTTATGAAATTCCAGAAAAATGTAAGCAGACGTGGACGATGATGAAGGAATTTTTAGAGATAAATGTTTTTGATAGCAAAATTTCAGAAAGTAAAAGAAAAGGTTGTATTATACAGGGCTTGTTATCTTGCTGTCTAACAATGGAAAGTTCTTTGAATTATAAGGTTGAGGAAATTACCCAGTTACAGAAGGCAGTTGATAATAGCAACAATGTTTGTGAGAGGTTACAAAACCAATCAGACACTGAGACAGTAAATTTAAAATTGCATGCGGTTACCATTGGAGAAGCTTTACTTGAGAAATCTAAACGTTGTGATGAATTATTAGAGGAAAATGAGAGATTAAAATTAAGAATTATGGATTTAGAGAATAGATCTCAGGAATGCAGATATGCATCAAATCTTGGATTCAGCAATCTGCAGCAAACAGAACCGCATATTAAATCTGATAATTCATTACCAGCTGCCCCCACTGTGACTACCACAGTTTATAACAATAATAATAATACAGGTGAAGTTCAGCTTGTAATGAAGCCATTGAAACCAAAATTATTAGACGCAATTCTTAAAGAAATAGGAATGGTTCCATACCATGATTTAAACAGATTTTTAAAATGGTTTTGTGACGTGCAGCAAGTCAGAGATATGTACAATCTCAACCCATCTGACTTAGAAAGAGTTTTGCAACATTCTATAGGAAGTGGTCTTTGGATGAGAATTAAACAAATCTGTATTCAGCCTCTGAGGACAAGGGACATATTACTGGAATTATTATGTGTTTTGTATGGTGTACGTTCTGATGTCACTATTCATGGAAAGATCCAACAAATGCAAAATGAATCTCCCTATGAATTGTCACACAGGATAGCAACTATTATGGAATTATTGGTCGGTAATAATCTTGCATTTGAGCGTGGGGGCTTGATACATATGAGTATGTTTCTAGATGCATTGCATGAAGATATCAAACAAAATATTTTATTAGTTACCCCAAATCCTCATGATTTAAAAGACATATTGTTGAGAGCAGACCATTTATGGAGAAAGTCAAATGAGCAGGCTGTCAAAGTTCATTTAGCCACATTGTTTAGGACAAATACTGAGCATAAAGATCAGAAGATAATATCCTATGATAACACCCAGAGAGGACACTCCGGGTCAAACATAGGTGATATTAATATGAAAAACAGAGCTGACCAAAATAATAATAAGAAAAGGTCCAAGACTTGGATACCGTTTTCTCAATTAAAACAGAAATATGACCAGCTGAAAATTGAGTATGATAAGATGAGAGGGGAACGTGATAAATTATTACAGCAGTTGAAGGGGGTACAGGGTGTCATAAATGCAGAAGATGTACATTCTCCAGATCTGTTTTTGAATGCAGATGACACTTCTCTAGCAGTGGGGGTGAATTAGCTCCAAACTGTAAACATGTAAATAGGGTTTTGTTTTAACTTCAAACAATGTTTAAGGACCTTGCTAATTAGTTTTGTTGGAGAGTTTTGTTTTTCAGGGACGTCTGAAGATGCTTGCATGTGAATAGCAGAAGTCTGAAATTGAATAGTGGTGGAGAATTATGGGAGAAATGCTGAATAGACAATATATCACTATACATGGAATTATAAAGCATTCATGGACTCTCTCGAAATTCATCAAGCAATGGACCTTTTTTTCTTTTTTCTTCAACGCCCTAATTTTTAATTTTTCTCCCTTTTCCTGATATCTTTTGCTTTTTTTTTTTTTTTATTTTCTTTATGTTTTTTTATTTCTTGAACTTTATCTTAAAACCAAAGAGAAGCATTTAAACCTAAAATAATTTTCGTAACATCTGTACATATTACATAATGCGTATTGATCAATATATTTGACATTTAAGGTGAGATGCTGCACAATGGCTTGGCATAGCATAAATTATAGTATGTTGGGTGGTTTTCCTAAATTTATAAGAGGGGTGAGTGAAATTCATCACTCTAGTCATGATTTGAAACTTTGTTGATTCAGTTGTTTATAATATGCTAAAGGCTATGACATATATGGATGAAAAAGACCTTTCTACCTTTCATGGTGAAGATACTGGCAAGAATTTCCACTGCCGCTTTGTCTGGATAGAAGATCTGATAAACACTGATGTCAAGCTGATTCTAGCTGAACCATCATGTGGGGGTATATGTATATGTTGGTATACCATTCAAGTGTAATTATGGACTGAATGATCCAAGTAACTGCTTTATTGAAGACAATGGGGGGTCGGCCTACAGCAAATTACAAAAGCAAATTGTGGCTGGCAATCAACAAGTTCTGATACTTGACAGGTACACATCCCAGTCATCATTGTTCAAATAGGAAATGGAAAGAAGCAGATGTGAATTGTAAAATGCTTGCAAGATGGACTCATGAATGTCAAGTGCAAGGAAATAGTTTGCAGTACAGTTAACCTTTTCACCTTGAAAGTGAGTGCTGGTACATTGATAGTTCTTCTTACTATAAAGATGAAAGTAGAGTGTTTGCGTAAAAGTATCTTTAAAAATGAAAAGCTTGAGCCTGGAGATGAGAAAATCCTGGACTTATGTGGATTGGAGTTCCCAGAGCATACCAAGTTTACGTTCAGTGAGATGGTGAGAGATGTGATGAAGTCAGACCGAAGAATGGACTTTGATATCAGCTCGTCTTTGCGCAATATTCAAGATCTTGATGTGATATAATAAGGCCTAACCTCTGTATGGGCCACTGATGTTTACCAAATCCTTTTCCAGTCATGGTCTAAAAGTTATATTATCTAATAACTGTTTCATGGGGATATTTTAGAGGCTGGCGAAGAGAGATGTAACCAGTTTCAACTTCATATTTTACATGAGCCATTGTAAAGCATCCAGTACCTTAAATCGTAATGATATTTTTTGTTGTTTGATTTATGGGTCAGTTCTAGTAGATAGAACCGACCCAAGTGGGGGTATATGTTGTAATATGTTGGCCAATTTATGTATAATATTGTAATATTGACCAGAAATCCAGTTGCATTGTCCAACTGAATTTTAACATATCAATGGGACAGCTGAAAACCGTTTGATGCGTAAGTCTCATGCAAGTCTACCTAGGTATGTGAGGTATGGGCTGTTAACCTAATTGAACATTTCAAAGGGTACATTGTTTAAAGGACCATAGAAGAAATATTTATTGATGGTAATTAGACCTGAGCTGGTAACAATAGGATCAGGAAGTGTTTTGGGTTGGCCTAGCAGAGGCTCCCTCCTGTGGGGCTAATTTATCAGGAGGGCTTGTGGATATGCAGGAATGTAGGTATTCCAAAAGGTATTCAAAAGGGTGTTCAGGTGGTATACACATATCTAAAGGGGACTTGTTGATGTTGATATGCGGGAGTGCAAATTGGGGTGGTTCACGGCTGTTCACGGCTGGGGGTTGTTGTCTGTTTGAAAGACTAAAGCTAATCAAAGTCCAATCAAATTGCTCAGCCATTCAATATTTAGTGAATATAACACGGCATTCAGTCTATAGGTTTGGGAGTGAGGCTTGTCTGTGTATGGGAGAGGCTTGTCTGTGTATGCACAGAGACCTATGAACATGGGGTTCTGAATTATATCTACTCTGTCGGATTTCTTTGTCATCTGTGGACTTTGGACTTTGTTCTGTGTTGAAGTCAATAAAGTGCATCTCTCTGGAAGAATTGGGTTGCTGCGGAAGAGTACTTATTAATTATCTATACACCCAATATTAATTCATATATTCGATCACTACACCCTTGAGAGTAGTATGTGGCTGGGAGTTCCAGATGCTGTCATCCTGAGTGACCCCGCGGAGTCTGCTTCTCAAGCCTCAACAAATTGGAGGTGCATGGGCAACCTCATACTTCAAAGCCTGCGAAAGGACCCAAGAATATGTGGCATAAAGGAGAAGGATGATTACTGGTTGGTAAGCCTCCTTAACCACCATTATAAGTGGAAGGTCTTAGAACTCATCCCGTCCCCACAGAGAGTTCAGAAGATAAAATCTCTTGAGGACACATTAAAGAGGATTTTATTCAATGTTTTTCCCGACTCCAGTAGGTTACAGTGTCCTGGAAAACATCATTTTGAGTCTTCTGTTGGTCAAGAGAGAAGCGTTGGAGAAGGTGACCGCCTAAGTGAGGCATTTAGGAATTTTTTTAGTCCTCGCCGCCTAGGGCTGTCAGCTTCCACATCCCATTAGCAGCGTCTGCATCACATGGTGGACGATTACCTCGGGGCCAAAATAGAGATGGAGGGCTTTCCAGCTGACGATCCACTGACTTACTGGGTCATGAGAATAGACCACTGGCCAAAATTTGCGCAGTATGCTGTTGAGTTGTTGGGCTGGCCTGCATCCAGCGTGCTTTCAGAACGGGCATTCAGTGCTGCAGGAGGTTTAGTTACTGATCATAGAACGCGTCTGTCCACAGACTCCGTGGACCATTTGACTTTTAAAAAAATGAATCAATCCTGGATTACCAGCTATGAAGCCCCTGATGCCGATGTCACTGATTAAGTCTTTTTGGGATGTGGAATCTCTGCAGGACTTCGAGGCTGCCTAGCTTTGAGGGTGTTCAATAATTTAATCTGGAAGATTAAACTCAGAAAACTATTTTTCAGCATTTGTTTGACTGGTGCATATCATTGCAATTTTTTTTTGCCTTCATCAAGAGCACCTCTGTAGGGTTACGGTGGGAAGGCTCCCCCAACACCCAAAGAGTAATTTTTCTGCACCTGTTTGACAGGTGCATATCATTGCAGTTTTTTTGCCTTCATTAAGGGTATCTCTATAGGGATACGGTGGGAAGGCTCCCCTGACACCCAAATAGTAACTTTTCTGCACCTGTTTGACAGGTGCATATCATTGCAATTTTTTACAGCAAGGACAATTCTTGCTTTCATCAAGAGTACCTCTATAGGGTTACAGTGGGAAGGTGCCACCGACACCCAAAGACCAATTTTTACGAACCCATTACTTCTATAAAATGTCAAAGTGACACCAGAATGTATACAAAAAATCTCTAATCTTGTTCCCAGTGCACTACATTGTGGCCTCATCATAGACACTGGCTCCCCAGCTGTTGCTGAGCAAAATAAAGGCAGCTTGCTGGGAAAATTTCATTTTTTTGGCTTTATAAATGCAATTATTGCTGCAGCAGATTCTAGACATGGTACAGATTTGCCACTTTACAGGTAGACTAAGGGGGCCCCCAGGCACTATATTGGAAGGAATTTTTCATTTTTAGTCTTTCACATTAAAAATCACTGCTCATTTAAAAATGACTTTTTTCACAAACTTTTTTTTAATGATACATGTCCCCCGGACCCCTATAACCATTGTATGCCCAATTACTTGCATATAAGCCTTCAAAATGAGCACTTTTGATTTTTGACGTTCAGGTCCCATTGACTTTAATAGGGTTCGTTATTCAGGTCCGAACTTTCATGGTGTTCGGAAGTTCTGGTGCGAACCGAACAGGGGTCTGTTCGGCTCATCCCTATTGGGCATCTCCACCATACGTGGAGATGTGTGCCACTGTCTGAGCAGCCTCAAAAGCAAGTGGGGGAGTAAGACGAGAGGAATTTGGCACTTTTGGCAGGGACTAAATACCATCTTATTAGGACTTTGTAATTTGTTTTTAGGGCCTCTATATTCTGTGAGGCTGACTTTGTGGTGGTCCATATATCAGACCAGTCCTTAGAGTATAGCTGGAGACCTAAGTCTCTCTCACACTTAAATAAATAATGGAGAGATGAATGGAGTGGGGATCTAGTAATTGGGTGTAGAAAGCTGAGATCAGACCACCAGCATCCGGGTCTGATTTACAGGTGCATTAAAAATTGGTCATATTGTGTAGAGATGAGTCTGTGTGCAGACAAGGGGTGAAGAAGTGTTTGATTTGGAGGTAGCGAAAAGTTCAGAGTTTGGAGTACCATGTGTTTCGCAGAGAGTGGGGACGGGTTTAAATGTATCAGGAGTCATGAACTTATATGCATGGATAAGGTTGGCTGAAGACCAGTTATGAAATGATGAGGCGGAAGTCATTGCTGGGTTAAAGGCTTGGCTCCAAAAATAGGATAATAGTGGGTTATGAGGAGACAAGAAACCAAATTTAGTTTTCGTCTGTCCCATAAGGATAAATAGTGACAAGTGACAGGGTTCTGTAATGACTTGCGGTCTGTTGGGTGGAGCCATAGAAAATTGGCCACTGAGAGGGTATCACAATCAGTGGATTCCAGTGCAACCCATAAAGAAGTTTCCTGGGGGGGGGGTGTTTTTTACACCTCTGGTGTACAATACGTCGCTCTTTTTTTATAGGAAGCCTTACTAATACAAGTGCCCCTGATTGCAGGTTTATATGCCTCCCAAGTTGTTAGGGGGAAACATCATCTGTGACATTATGAGTAATTTCCAGACAGACTCCATGGCAGACTATGTGTGGGTTAAACCCGTCTCCTCTCCAATGCTATAGGACCCCACTCCCATCTATTTGAGCTCACCATTAGAGACTGCGTTCCTTTTTTTCCTCCTTTGTGGACAAGTACATCTGATTATATGCACACTTTATTCTTCAAAGTTGGAGCACTCTACCAGGGATGGCAGCTAGGCTGAAGTTGAAATGAGTGACTGTGAAGGGTGACGGTAGCCCTGTTTGGTGGGAGGATAGGTGTGCTTATGTCCCTCAGCTCATGGCGAAATGCTTATATTGGGACCAGGCAGCTAGTCTGAAGATGAAATGGGTGACTGTGATGGCATCCATGTTCAGTGGGAGTACAGGTGCTGGTGCACTTATGTCCCTAATCTCCAAGCTCATATTGGAACCTGCTGTGGCACAGGGTCAGCCTAGGGAACTAGCCTGGATGGTCATGAGAGTAAGGCCTTGTTGAAGTACAAAGCAGTGGCTTTCTGTAATTTGGGGTTATGATGCAACCTGAATCCAATACACAATAATCCAACCTGCGCCGTCTAGGGGGGAAGCTCACTGCCTCTGTGGGCCCTGCCCTCAGGAGTACCGAGGCAAGGTGTTGTGATGTTTTCAAAAAGCAATGTAAACACCCATCCCAGGTCCCTTCCACCAGCCATTATCTGCCTGCAGATCAAAGCACAGAGAGTGATGATGTCACTGGGTCTAAAATGAGGTATGAAACCAAAGCAAAAAGGTTTGTTTAAAAATAGTATTGGACAATTTAATTAAACTTCAACTTTAAAAGAAAACAGACTTAAATCAGCTTGTCTAGTATTTAACATTTATCATTACATTTCTGTCAGGATATAAAAGAAAACATTTCATAAAGGTGAGAAGAAAGCTTGTCACGTCATTGCAAAATAAACATTAGAACAGAAATAAGAAGACATGTAGTGACTACTTTGTGAAGAATGATAAAATAGTTTTATTTAAAAAAAATATATATATATATCAGGTTAGTACACATAATGAATGTCTACTGTCTTGGGTAGTATTATGATTAAAAACAGTTTCTTGTTCTCTAAAAGTCCTCAAGTCGCACATAACAAAATTATGCATAGGAAAAAGAGTTCTTATGATCAGTGCAGCACTGGCAAATTTAGAGTGTATCAGAAAAGACTGCAGCCAAAGATAACTCGGTGACAGAAGGCAAAGCCAAGCTTTTAACAAAATGACAAAAAAAGATAGAAATTTAGCAGTCTGGTTTTATTCCAGTACTTAATTTAATTTTGAAAGTAGACATGCAGCCATGATCTGTATTAGCCATTTTTTACATAATCATTAAACAACTCCGGAATCTATCAATGAAAAACAATAATTTATCTTTATATGAATAAAGAAGCCAGTCTTCCAATGGTTTTCTTTAGTACAAATCTTAATGCATATACTTGATTAATGATGTATGTTTGATGTCAAAATGTACACTATATTTGAGCTATTATGGCACATGCTATCTTCGGTTTTGTCTAGCAACTGTCACATGCTGAGCACTGCAATCTAACATGACCACAGGAGAATTTTTTAAAAAGGTCCAAAAATATTAATAAACCATATACAACATGTGTTAAAATATTTGTCATATGTATACTTTGGGGTACAGGTGTACTTTATCAGTTTTCCCAACCTCTTCCTCACTATAAAAGCAAAATATAGTTGTTTCAGGTTGTTCAGGTTGGTGGGGTCCAGTGAGGGCTTTTTATCCACTTCAGCCCCAGAAGGATTAACCCCCCTTCCAGAGCACTTTTTACAATTTGGCACTGCGCTGCTTTAACTGGTAATTGTGCAGTCATGCAATGCTGTACCCACACAAAATTTGTGTCTTTTTTCCCCACAAATAGAGCTTTCTTTTTATGGTGTTTGATTTCCTCTGCGATTTTTATTTTTTGAGATATAAACGGAAAAAGACCGAAAAATTTTGAAAAAAAAAGATATTTTCTACTTTTTGTTATAAAAAAATCCAATAAATTCAATTATAGTCATACATTTAGGCCAAAATGTATTCCGCCACATGTCTTTGGTAAAAAAAAAAAAAAATGTCAATATATGTATATTTATTGGTTTGCACAAAAGTTATAGCGTCTACAAACTAGGGTACATATATTTTGGAAGTTGGACACCCCAACGAAATTGCTGAGAGGCATGTTGAGCCCATTGAATATTTATTTTTTTTGTGATTGAAAAATTACAAAAAAAAAAATATTACTCAAAGCTGTGATACGTGTGGCACGTGTGAGCAATGATATATTGCTCACACGTGCCACGGTGGAGTTACACCCCAAAATACATTCTGCTGCTTCTCCTGAGTATGGGGATACCTCATGTGTAAGACTTTTTGGGAGCCTAGCCGCGTAGCGGACCCGGAAAACCAAGCACTAACTTCAGGATTTCTAAGGGGTAAATTTTTGATTTCATTCCTCACTACCTGTCACAGTTTTGAAGGCCATAAAATGCCATGATAGCACAACCCCCCCCCCAAATTAGCCCATTTTGGAAAATAGACACCCCAAGCTATTCGCTGATAGGCATGTTTAGTCCATGAAATATTTTATATTGTGCCACAAGTTGCGGGAAAATAATTTTTTTTTTGCACAAAGTTGTCACTAAATTATATATTGCTCAAACATGCCATGTGCATATGTGAAATTACACCCCAAACTACATTCTGCTGCTTCTCCTGAGTATGGGGATATCACATGTGTGAGAGTTTTTGGGAGTCTAGGTGTGTACAGGACCCCGAAAACCAATCACCAGCTTCAGGCTTTCTAAGGGCGTAAAATGGTGATTTCTCTTCCTCACTACCTATCACAGTTTTGGAGGCAATGAAACATCAAGGTAGCACAACCCCCCCCCCCCCTCACATGACCCCATTTTGGAAAGAAGACACTTCAAGCTATTTGCTGAGAGGCATGTTGAGTGCATGGAATATTTAATATTTTGCCACAAGTGCCGGGAAAATTACATTTTTTTTTTTACACGAAGTTGTCACTAAATGATATATTGTTCAAACATGGCATGGTTATATGTGGAATTACACCCCAAAAATACATTCTGATGCTTCTCCTGAGTATGGGGATACCACATGTGTATGACTGAAGGCGGTGCTTGGTTTCACACATGTGCTGTCCTCGTACTTAGGAGAAGCAACAAAATTTATTTTGGGGTGAAATTCCACATATGCCCATGGCATGTTTGAGCAATATATCATTTAGTGACAACTTTGTTCAAAAAAAACTTGTGGCAAAATATAAAATATTTCATGGACTCAACATGCCTATCAGCAAATAGCTTGGGATGTCTATTTTCCAAAAAGGGGTCATTTGGGGGGGGTTTGAACTGTCCTGGCATTTTACGCACAATATTAGAAGCTTATGTCACACTTCACCCACTCGTCTAACCACTTATTATTTTTTTGCTAGAAAATTACTTAGAACCCCCAAACATTACATATTTTCTTAAAGCAAAGGCCCTACAGATTAAAATGGTGGGTGTTGACTTTTTTTCACACAGTATTTACGCAGCGATTTTTCAAACGCAATTTTTTTGAAGAAAGAACACTTTTTTAAATTTTATTGCACTAAAACACACTATATTGCCCAAATGTTTGATGAAATAAAAAAGATGATCTTATGCTGAGTACTTGGATGCCAAACACGACATGCTTTAAAATTGCGCACAAATGTGCAGCGGCGACAAACTACATACATTTTTAAATTTGTTACGAAGCGGGAGATAAAGCGGGCAGATTGCTGGCCAGAGCTCTGAGGGATCCAAATCTGAATCACCACATTACAGGCATAAAGAGACCGGTCGGCTCATTAGAAATAACTACAGAAGCCATTGCTACACATTTCCAGAGGTATTACACTAAATTATATAATCTACCAGCGCAGCACAAACCACCAGACTTAAGTGGAGATAGGGCACACATAATCCAAGACTTCTTAAGCAATAGTGGACTCCCTATTCTAAAAGACACCGACCTAACCCCTCTAGAAGAACAGATCACCGCTGCGGAAATTAAACAGGCCAATAAAGATCTAAAACCGGGAAAGAGCCCAGGCCCAGACGGTTACACAGCCATTTATTACAAAACTTTTATGAACATCCTGACGGACCCGTTGGTGAAGGCTCTGAACTCCCTTTCTAAACAAAGAAAGGTTACTCCTGATTTCTTAGTGGCCTACATCACAGTGATACCCAAGCCTAACAAGGACACCACTAATTGCTCCAGCTATAGGCCGATTTCACTCTTGAACCTAGATTTTAAAATTCTGACAAAAATTCTGGCCACCAGACTGAGCCCTCTCTTGTCCGATTTGATTGGACCAGAGCAGGTAGGTTTTGTGCCAGGGAGAGAGGCCAAAGATAACATCATTAAATCTCTCTTACTGACGCAAGCGGCACATACCGGGAAGATAGGAGGCCTTCTCATGTCCACGGATGCGGAGAAGGCCTTCGATTGGGTGGCATGGGACTTCATGCTAGCGACATGTGCCCATGTGGGGATGGGCGAATGATGTCATGGATTTCAGCTATCTATCAGAACCCTACGGCTAGACTAAAAATTAATCGGAGAAGGTGGTTATTACCAATGGTACCAGACAGGGATGCCTTCTATCTCCCCTTCTATTCATTTTGTCATTAGAACTGTTCATCAGATTAATTAATAATGACAGAACAATCAGTGGATTTAGGCTTTCAGACAGGGAGTTCAAAGTCACAGCCTATGCGGACGACCTATTATTTTTCTTGACTAACCCACATACCACTATACCCAACTTACTTAAAGCATTCACAAATTTTGGATATGTTTCAAACCTTAAAATAAATTTTGCCAAGTAAGAGGCAATGAAGATCAACCTGAACAATGATGAATACCTAAGAACCAAAGGGAACTGCCCATTTAAATGGGAAATGGTGGTGCTCAGATACCTAGGAGTGTGGTTGACACTCACATTGAATGAGATTTTCGCGCAAAATTTCCCCCCACTGCTACAGACCATAAAAAAGGATCTTAAATCCTGGCAATCTGGCTATTTCTCATGGTTCGGCCATGCAGCAATTCTGAAGATGTCCATATTACCCAGACTGATATACCTATTCAGGGCGCTACCGGTTTCTATCCACAACTCCCTTTTCAACAAGCTACAATCAAGAATTAGATTCTCTCTTTTGTCTAAACCAAAGGCACTTGGGGGAATGGACCTGCCTGATTTTAGGGGTTACCACCTAGCATCCTACCTGAAAAGGGTGATAGATTGGCATTGTAATGGTGGCTCCAAAGACGGGTAATGTTAGAAGCTGAGCTGAGCCCTATTCCATTGCACTTTTCCCCATGGATCCCATGGAGTAGCTACAGAAGAAAATTGGAACTAAACCCACTGACGGAGACAACTCTGACCACCTTCCACATAATAGCTAGACTCTTCAAAATAACTTTGCCATTCAGTCCCCTGACACCTCTGAGAGACAACCCTGATTTTACCCTGGGGGTGGGGAGCATGCTGCTCTAAAATAAAAAATCTAATACCCTAATTCTAGCAGAAGAGTGCTTCCTTAATGGACAAATGAAAGAGCTTTCCTCACTTAAGAGTGACTGCGAACTCTCACCTCTCCCGCTATGGTCCTACTTCCAAATCAGAAGTTACACCAATAATACAACACACAAAAAAGACTTTATCAGGCAGCTAACAGACCTAGAATCAGTTTGCCTGTCTGACGAACGTCTCAAAAGGGCTACTTCAGTTTCCTACAAATGGCTACAAAATTTAGAACACACTGAGTTGGTCACACGAGCTTCAGATGAACATAATGGAGACCCAATGGAGGAACGCTTGTATACTGTCTCATAGGTGCTCGCTTAGTACAAAAATGCAGGAAACTGCATACAAACTGCTAATAAAATGGTACCTTACACCTGCTAGGTTGCATAAGTGGAGCCCGCAGACCCCCGATTCCTGCTGGAGGTGCCGGGGATACATAGGTACCCTTATGCATATATGGTGGAGTTGCCCACTACTGACCTAATTTTGGAATGAAGTAAAGGCATTAATTGTACAAATAATGGACACCAGTATCAAGCTCAATGCAGCTTGCTGCCTATTGCCTATTTCCAATTTCCCACTCAAAAGATACAAGAACTCATTGACCAAACATTTACTTAATTCTGCCAAAGCACTGATACCGATTTACTGGTGTTCCTCCCAAACTCCAACTTTGGGTGAGTGGCTAGACAGAGTTTCCGAAATGTATGCAATGGAGGAGATGCTAGCCCAATCTACTGTTAGAATTGAGAAGTTCCACAAAACATGATCCCCATGGATTGTTTTCCGCTACTCCAAAACATTTGAGGAGCTGAAGAATCTCTAGATCAGCACATAAAAGGGATATGTTACTACTTCTCCCCAGAATTACTTATTGAGCAACGTAATCCTGCTTCTCTTTCTCTTTCCTGTGTTTCCTACTTTCTTTCTACTCTTCTCTTTAAACAATATATTTGCTATTTGAATTCATTGAAGATATGTTCGATAACAAAAGTGATAATGTTGTCACCAGATGTGATAGGACAAATGGGCTTATACTCATGACTAGATAACATAGATCCATTAGAAAGTTCTAGTGATGACACATAGGTCTCAATGTTTAAGCGTTTTTTTGGGGGCATCATAATGCAATGGACTTTAGAAACGTATTGTCCTAATTTTCTCCAGAAACCTTACATTACACCTTTTGTATTCATGTATCCAATCTAAGCTTATTCTGTAAACTGTTCATTTGATTTCTAATAAACCTTTTGATGTTAAAAAAAAAAAACTACATACATTTTTAAAAGCCTTTACAAGCCTTTACAGGTTACCACTTTAGATATACAGAGGAGGTCTACTGCTAAAATTACTGCCCTCGATCTGACGTTCGCGGTCATACCTCACATGTATGGTAAAATTGTTGTTTACATGTGACACGGGACCGACGCTTGCGACGCTGAGCAATTCAGGCTCAGAATATGAACCCGTAGACAGTAGTGGCACCCTGATATATAGCTCTGATGGATTAGTGGTCCCTGTCAAGGTCAGGAGTACCCGACCCCATTCTTCTGCTGTCATTGAGGTGCAAGAACCGCAGGGCTCTCATATGGAGCAGAGGACCAGTACTAGTGCTGCTCATCCTTCTGGTGAACTGGTAAGCACCAGCGGCCTAGTACATCCTGGTCATACATCCAGCACTGCAGTAACACTTGGTGACATGGTGAGTCCCATAAGTGCAGTTCAAGCACTTTGTTCTTTGGTGTGGGTCTTTTAAGTACGCTTGCCAACGAACTGCATGGCAGGTCAACATATGTCTGGTCAAGCATGTGGTGCCCAATCGGGAGATGTTTTGGCCATGCGAGATACGCTTGAGAGATATGTTGCAAATAGCAGTGGTGGGATCTGACGCACTCATCTCAAAAAAGGCCCACACCAAAGAACTTTTGGAATAACGTGCAGAGACAGCAGCGCCCTGCACATGCGGAGCTCTGCGGTGTGATGCAGTCGGTGTGATGCCCTTAAGCTGGCCCCTGGAGGGCATCCTGCCTCATTGGTGATGTGTCTCCTCTTCCTCTCTCCTATCAGGCACCCACCTGGAGTTAGGGACCTCATCATCCCCTCCCTCCTCATCATTGGAGCAAAGCTGGCAGTATGTTGCAGCTGGGGGAACATGACTGCCAGATTGCTGTCCTTCTTGGGCACCCCCTCTATTTGGGCTCATGTTACTGCCTTCCTCTAGCTGGGTACCATCATTGGAGCCTTCAAAATGCTGGGCATCCTCCTGGAGCATGTACCCAACACTGTGGTCAAACAGTTCGGGGGACTCCTCAGGAGGACATGGTGGGGCTAGGGAAGGAGTGACTGATGCCATTGAGCCAAGGAAAGAGGCCGCGTTGGCAGCTGCTTTGCCAGACAAAGTACCCTGAGCCTGGGTGAGAGAGGATGAGGAGGATGAGAACGGCTTGGTCATTCACTCTACCAAGTCTTCCGCATGTTGCTGCTCAACACGGGCAGCTGCCGAAAAAAAGGACAAGCGTGTCCCACGGCCACGTGCTGATGAGGATGCACCATCATCATGACCAGCACTGTTGCCTCAAGACACAGAGCCTTCTTGCCCTCTTTTATTGGCTTGTGACTGTCTGCCTCTCCTTGTTGGCCTTCCAGACATACTAATGGTCTGCAGTGAGATATAGCTGCACAAAGCTGGGATGTATATATATATATATATATATATATATATATATATATATATATACTGATACTGCAGCTAGCAGAATCAACTGCCTGCCTGTAGTATTATTAGTATGAAACACCAGAAATTGTCTTCAGGTAGCTTTAGGTGCACACTGTGCAGAGTAGGGATGAGCTTCGTGTTCGAGCCGAACCCATGTTCGACTCGAACATCGGCTGTTCGGTCGTTCGCCGAATTGCGAACGATATGGGCCGTTCGTGCCAAATTCGTGTGGCGCGTCACGGCCCATAATTCACTGCGGCATCGCAGTGCATTGCTTGCTGATGATTGGCCAAGCATGCACTATGACCCGCATGCTTGGCCAATCACAGCGCCGCCTGAACAGAGAGCCGTAATTGGCCAAAGCCAAGGAGGCTTTGGCCAATTATGGCTCAGGGGATTTAGTACACGCCCCACACTATATAAGGCCGCCTGCACGGCGGCCCTGTGCAGTGTGAGAGAGAGAGAGACAGTGTCATTTCATTTGAGTTAGCTAGATTAGACAGGACAGTCAGTCAGTTCGCTGCACTTAAAGTGTATTGTGTATATATATGCATCCCAGGTGTTGCATATATATATATACACTGTATTCAGTTTAGCTAGATCCGTTCCTGTTATCTTCTAGACTATTTACATTTAGTGCAGTGCGTCCTGCTCACAGTGTTCAGCTAGATCCGTTCCTGTTATCTTCCTACTGACAGGCAGGCTTGTCTTGTTACAGTATATAAAGCTACCTGAAGAAAATTACTGGTGTTCTTTTGATCCTATTAGTACCACGGTCAGACAGCTAGACTATTTACATTTAGTGCAGTGCGTCCTGCTCACAGTGTTCAGCTAGATCCGTTCCTGTTATCTTCCTACTGACAGGCAGGCTTGTCTTGTTACAGTATATAAAGCTACCTGAAGAAAATTACTGGTGTTCTTTTGATCCTATTAGTACCACGGTCAGGCAGCTAGACTATTTACATTTAGTGCAGTGCGTCCTGCTCACAGTGTTCAGCTAGATCCGTTCCTGTTATCTTCCTACTGACAGGCAGGCTTGTCTTGTTAAAGTATTTACAGCTACCTAAAGAAAATTACTGGTGTTCTTTTTATCCTATTAGTACCAGGGTCAGGCAGCTAGACTATTTACAGTTAGTGCAGTGCATCCTGCTCACAGTGTTCAGCTAGATCCGTTCCTGTTATCTTCCTACTGACAGGCAGGCTTGTCTTGTTACAGTATATAAAGCTACCTGAAGAAAATTACTCCTGTTCTTTTGATCCTATTAGTACCACGGTCAGGCAGCTAGACTATTTACAGTTAGTGCAGTGCGTCCTGCTCACAGTGTTCAGCTAAACCTACAAATTAGTGGGGTGCGTCCACCTCACAGTGTTCAGCTAAAGCTACCTGTAGAAGGTTGGTGGTGTTCTCATACTACAGGCAGGCAGTTGATTTTGCTAGCTGCAGTATATATATATATATATATATATATATATCCCAGCTTAGTGCAGCTACAGGCCATTAGTATGTCTGGAAGGCCAAGAAGGAGAGGCAGACAGTCACAAGCCAATAAGAGAGGGCAAGCAGGCTCTGTGTCTAGTGCTGGTCGTGGAGACGGTGCATCCTCATCAGCACGTGGCCATGGGACACGCTTGGCCTTTTTTTTCGGCAGCTGGCCGTGTTGAGCCGCAACATGCGGAAGACTTGGTCGAGTGGATGACCAAGCCGTCCTCATCCTCCTCATCCTCTCTCACCCATGCCCAGGGTGCTTTGTCTGGCAAAGCAGCGGTCTCTTCCCTTGGCTCAATGTCATCAGTGACTCCTTCCCTAGCTCCACCATGTCCTCCTGAGGAGTCCCTCGAACTGTTTGACCACAGTGTTGGGTACATGCTCCAGGAGGATGCCCAGCGTTTGGAAGGCTCTGATGATGATACTGAGCTCGATGAAGGCAGTAACATGAGCACGGACAGAGGGGGTGCCCAAGAAGGACAGCAATCTGGCAGTCATGCTCCCCCTGCTGCAGCATACTGCCAGGTTTGCTCCAGTGATGAGGAGGGAGGGGATGATGAGGTCACTGACTCAACGTGGGTGCCTGATAGGAGAGAGGAGGAGGAGGAGGAGGCGGCACATCACCAACGAGGCAGGATGCCCTCCAGGGGCCAGCCTAAGGGCAGCACATTGACTGCATCACATGTGCAGGGCGCTGCAGTCTCTGCGCGTTATTCAAAAAGTTCTTTGGTGTGGGCCTTTTTTGAGACGAGTGCATCAGATCGCACCGCTGCTATTTGCAACATATGTCTCAAGCGTATCTCACGTGGCCAAAACATCTCCCGCTTGGGTACCACATGCTTGACCAGTCATATGTTGACCTGCCATGCAGTTTGTTGGCAAGCGCATCTAAAAGACCCACACCAAAGAACAAAGAGGACCTCTCCTTGCTCCTCATCAGCTGAGATTTCCAACCCCACTAGACCTTCAGTCCTCTCTGAGACCTGCACTGAGAGGAATGAAGGTGTAGAATTAGGTGTGTCACAGCCAAGTACTTGTGGGCAATCTGCTTTTGGTACACCGACGTCAGATTGTACCAGGCAAATTTCCCTGCCCCAGCTGCTGCACCGCCGAAAGAAGTTTGCTCCCAGCCATCCACATGCCCAGCGGTTGAATTCTAGCTTGGCAAAATTGCTAGCACTTCAACTGCTGCCTTTTCAGTTGGTAGACTCTGCCCCCTTCCGTGAGTTTGTGGAATGTGCGGTTCCTCAGTGGCAGGTACCCAAACGCCACTTTTTCTCACGGAAGGCGATTCCGGCTCTCTACCGGCATGTGGAAGGCAATGTCCATGCCTCGCTGGACAGGGCGGTCAGCGATAAGGTGCATATTACCGCTGACTCATGGTCCAGCAGGCATGGACAGGGACGTTACCTAAGTTTCACGGCGCATTGGGTGACTCTGCTGGCAGCTGAGAAGGATGCAGGACAAGGTGCAGTAGTGTTGGAGGTTGTTCCGCCACCACGCCTCCAAAATGCTAATGATTGTGACACACCTCTCTCCTCCACCCCCTCCTCTTCTTCTTCCTCCATGGCCTCTTCCTCGGAACCAGCGGTGCTCCGTAGTCGTTCAAGGGGCTACGCAAGTACGCAGGCCAAAAGATGCCATGCGGTGCTTGAGCTGGTGTGCTTGGGGGACAGGAGCCACACTGGGGCAGAGGTTCTGTCAGCTCTGCAGGGGCAGGTTCAGAGGTGGTTGACGCCACGCCAACTTAAGGCAGGAATGGTTGTTTGCGACAATGGCACCAACCTCCTCTCTGCCCTCCGACAGGGACAAATGACCCATGTGCCCTGTTTGGCTCACGTCCTTAACTTGGTGGTGCAGCGGTTCTTGGGCAGGTACCCGGGCTTACAGGATGTCCTGAGGCAGGCCAGGAAAGTCTGTGTGCATTTCCGCCGGTCATATAATGCCAGTGCTCAGCTGACGGACCTCCAAAAGGAGTTTAACCTGCCCAAGAACCGCCTAATTTGTGACATGCCCACCAGGTGGAACTCAACGTTGGCCATGCTGCAGCGGCTGCACACGCAGCAGAGGGCCATCAATGAGTACCTGTGCGACTATGGCACCAGGACAGGGTCAGGGGAGCTTGGTTTTTTTTCCCCACGCCAGTGGGCCATGATCAGGGATGCATGCACTGTTCTGTCACCATTTGAGGAGGCCACGAGGGTGGTGAGCAGTGACAGTGCATGCATCAGTGACACTGTCCCTCTTGTCCACCTGTTGGAGCACACGCTGCGTGGAATAATGGACAGGGCACTTGAGGCAGAACAGAGGCAGGAAGAGGAGGACTTCCTTAGCTCTCAAGGCCCCCTTTATCCAGACAGTGTTCCTGCGTGCCCGCCGATCACACAGGAAGAGGACGAGGAGGAGGAGGAGGAGGAGGAGGAAGATTGTGTCAGTATGGAGGTGGAGTCTGGCACTCAGCATCAGCAGCAGTCTTTAAGGGATCAGTCCCAAGAAACACATGGACTTGTACGTGGCTGGGAGGAGGTGGCTGCGGACCATGTCGTCCTTAGTGACCCAGAGGACTCCGGACCGAATGCCTCAGCAAACCTACGCTGCATGGCCTCCCTGATCCTGCAAAGCCTGCGTAAGGATCCTCGTATTTGTGGTATCAAGGAGAAGGTTCAATACTGGCTGGCAACCCTCCTTGATCCACGTTACAAGGGTAAGGTTGCGGACCTTATCTTGCCATCGCAGAGGGAGCAGAGGATGAAACATCTTTGGGAGGCCTTGCAGAAAGGTCTGTGCAACGCGTTCCCAGAGACTGGGAGGTTACAAACTCCTGTTTCTGGACAACGTGTTGCTGAGGCTTCGGTCAGTCAAAGAAGGAGCGGTGGAGAAGGTGGCCGTCTGACCGATGCGTTCAGACAATTTTTTGGTCCGCAGCCCCAAGGTATGATCGGTTCCAGCAACCATCGCCAGCGTCTGTTTTACATGGTGCAGGAATACCTAGGGGCAAGATCAGACTTGGACACCTTTCCCACCGAAAATCCTCTGGGTTACTGGGTCTTGAGGATGGATCACTGGCCAGAGCTTGCACAGTATGCAATTGAGCTACTGGCCTGTCCTGCATCCAGCATTCTTTCGGAACGCACATTCAGTGCTGCTGGAGGCATGGTAACCGATCACAGGGTGCGTCTGTCCACCGACTCGGTCGATCGATTGACCTTCATAAAAATGAATCAGTCTTGGATCACCACCAGCTACCAAGCACCTGATGCTGATGTAACCGAATAATTTTTTTTGAAATCTCATATCCCTTCAAAGACTGCCTATGCTGATGCTGAGTGACTATCCCTGAGTAATTATCCTCTTCCTCCTCAATCATCACGCTGATAGCTTGTAAGAACATTTTTGGTTCTGGGCGCCACCACCAGTGCCTAAGGCACAATTTTTCAGCCCCTGTTTAACAGGGGCGTGTAATTACAATTTTTGATGTAATACTTTGCAGCAGGGCTCGTTCCTGCATTCCAACTAGAGTGTCTGTGAGGGGTTGCAGTGTTGTGGCACCAGCACCAGTGCCCAAGGCCCAATTTTTCTGCTCCTGTCTAACAGGGGCATGTAATTACAATTTTTGATGCAATACTTTGCAGCAGGGCTCGTTCCTGCATTCCAACTAGAGTGTCTGTGAGGGGTTGCAGTGTTGTGGCACCAGCACCAGTGCCCAAGGCCCAATTTTTCTGCTCCTGTCTAACAGGGGCATGTAATTACAATTTTTGATGCAATACTTTGCAGCAGGGCTCGTTCCTGCATTCCAACTAGAGTGTCTGTGAGGGGTTGCAGTGTTGTGGCACCAGCACCAGTGCCCAAGGCCCAATTTTTCTGCTCCTGTCTAACAAGGGCGTGTAATTACAATTTTTGATGCAATACTTTGCAGCAGGGCTCGTTCCTGCGTTCCAACTAGAGTGTCTGTGAGGGGTTGCAGTGTTGTGGCACCAGCACCAGTGCCCAAGGCCCAATTTTTCTGCTCCTGTCTAACAAGGGCGTGTAATTACAATGTTTGATGCAATACTTTGCAGCAGGGCTCGTTCCTGCGTTCCAACTAGAGTGTCTGTGAGGGGTTGCAGTGTTGTGGCACCAGCACCAGTGCCTAAGGCCCAATTTTTCAGCCTTTGTTTAACAGGGGCGTGTAATTACAATTTTTGATGCAATACTTTGCAGCAGGGCTCGTTCCTGCGTTCCAACTAGAGTGTCTGTGAGGGGTTGCAGTGTTGTGGCACCAGCACCAGTGCCTAAGGCCCAATTTTTCTGCCCCTGTCTAACAGGGGCAGAAATTACAATTTTTGATGCAATACTTTGCAGCAGGGCTCGTTCCTGCGTTCCAACTAGAGTGTCTGTGAGGGGTTGCAGTGTTGTGGCACCAGCACCAGTGCCTAAGGCCTAATTTTTCAGCTCCTGTTCAACAGGGGCATGTAATTACAATTCTTGATCTAATATTTCACAGCAGGGCCCTGTGAGGGCTTACAGTGTTGTGGCCACAGCAACACCTAAGGCCCAAATTTCTGCTGAGTATATAGGGCAGGACCCTACTTTCAAACATCTAACTTACAAACGACTCCTACTTGCAAACGGAAGGAGACAACAGGAAGTGAGATGAAATCTACCCCTAGGAAGGGAAATTCTCTCCTGTAAGAGTTAATATGGGAAAAAAAATTCTCCTTTCCACTGATGCTTTCCAATCCTTATTCCACAAAAAAACCCAAATTTTCAAAAAACATTTTTCATTGGGACAAAAAGTGAGGTGAAATCTTCTGAAGAGGAGGAAAGACAGCAAAACAAATGTCACAGGGGTGATAACCCTTCCCTATGTTTTCCAAAAAGCTTAAAAAAGATTTTTTGGCTGGAGCTAAACACGTTAAAAATGTACCCGTTCAAAATTACAAACAGATTCTACTTAACAACAAACCTACAGTCCCTGTCTTGTTTGCACCGCCTGTATACTGCTGTTCAGAGTATATAGGGCCTGGTGGCCCCACACCTTTCCTTATTTTAATTTGGGTGCGGGGTTCCCCTTAATATCCATACAAGACCCAGAGGGCCTGGTAATGGACTGGGGGGTACCCATGCCGTTTGTCTCACTGATTTTCATCCATATTGCCATGATCCGACATTACATTAAACCCGCAAGCAGTTTTAAATGAGATTTTTTCCTTTAAAAATGACATTTGGTGCAGGGACTGTTCTAAACACGGGAAACACGCGTCACTTTACAGGCATACTATAGACACCCCCCAGGTACGATATTTAAAGGAATATTTCACTTTTTTTTTTTTACTTTAAGCATCATTAAAATCACTGCTCCCGAAAAAACGGCCGTTTTTAAAAGTTTTTTTTGCATTGATACATGTCCCCTGGGGTAGGACCCGGGTCCCCAAACCCTTTTTAGGACAATACCATGCAAATTAGCCTTTAAAATGAGCACTTTTGATTTCGAACGTTCGAGTCCCATAGACGTCAATGGGGTTCTAACGTTCGTGTGAACTTTCGGTCCGTTCGCAGGTTCTGGTGCGAACCGAACCGGGGGGGTGTTCGGCTCATCCCTATTGCAGAGGACACAGTACACTAACTGTAAATATTGTAGTTGCTTGCCTGTGGTATTAATATAGGATCAGAAGAAGGCGGGGTGAGAATTCACCCCCAACCTTACCAGGCCACATGCCCTCTAGTACCTCTACTCATTCACAAAAAAGTAATTGTAACCATGAAATAAAGACACACATTGACATTTGACAAATTCTTTATGGAAAAAAAACTCTCAATGATGGCTCATCATTGTAAATCCATCATCAATTATGATGATAAAAAAAAAACAGACAACCCGATGCACACAACAAATCCTGGCATTACTTGTAGCCAAAATACAGCTGTCTATATAAAAAGGGGTGGGGTTATGTTGACATTATTGAGATAATATGGCCATATTTGAGTTGTTATGTCACTGCTATTTTTCCCCCTTTGCTTAAGTGGTGGGGATTCCCAGAGATGTTGGTGATTCCGAGGGACACGGTAGATGCAAGCACCCATGGCTCCCTTAAGAACCAGTGGAAGGGAAATCCAACACTCAACCAATCAACCTCATGATTTTAATGATGTAATCTTGTAAGAGCAATATACCTACATGCAGAATAAACCATATCACACTGACATTTTGGAGCTATGACTGACCCCTTTTTCAAGATGACAAACAACAAAGATTGACATAAACCACATACATTTATACATTTTTTGTTAGGGAAAGTTTACCTCACCTGCACAAACACAACCTCCAGTGGCACATGCTTCAAAACATGACTAGCCAGACTATGGGTAACCTTGGTGCAGCCAAATGGGATCTAACATAAAAACTACTACTACTACATTTACTGCTACAGCAGAGGCATGTGTGCTGGATGCCAATAAGTGTGGCACTGTATGGACAGCCTACATTCCAGAAACCAGATTTAGAATTCGTCCTGCACTCCAAACACAGGAAGTTGTCACAAGGCACTGTCCGGTCATGTGATTCAGTCAGCAAATGGAGGTTTACCGCTATCACCAGGTCCTGTATGCTAATCAATACTGTGTAGAGGATGTGCAATCCAGAAACTGGATACAACCATCATCTTGCATTCCAAGTACCAGGAATCATCAATTGGCTCCACCGAGTCACCTGACCTGACCTTTTGTACCAATCTTCATGCAATCCCACCTGGATCAATGGGAACAAGTGACAATGGGAGGTGGTCATATATAGAAGGGATAAAAATAATTATTCTATATATGATTTTTGGCTCCTGCCAAACAGGCTGAACAGGCAAAAGTTTGGCCATTCATCTGAACACCCAAATACCCGAAGTTCAGTCAAAACCTAGGTTTAGATTGAACCATTGGCTCATCCCTAGTTACATAAAAGAGCAAAATTAAAACCTAGGTGGCTAAACAAATCACCAAGTCCAGATAGCTTATATCCATAAGTTCTTTTTAAGACAACTTATTAACTAGAATGGTACCCCATTAGGGCCTAGCCTTCAACCTGCAACCTCTGCTGTGACAGGCAATGACTCTTCTCACTGAGCTCTCACTGAGCTGATGCTAGACAGCATGATCTCTGATAGAATTGAACGCGTGTCTTGACTTCTGCTGAACCCTGAACTCTTTACTCCTCCCATGAACTTCCTAATTTAAGCCATGTCTCTGGACTTCCTTTTTGCCAGATTATCATGCTCTCTCTCCAGCCAATATCTTGTTCTTTCTCTCCTGCTGCTGTCCCTATTTTTGCGACCACATGTTACTGACCCTTGGCTTGTTCCTCGACTATGCTACTGATCCCATCCTGCAGCTATTACTGATTTTTGGCTTGTTTACTGACTATTCTTCTGTGTGATCCTTATCTGCTATATCTGCTTCTGGACTCCGGCTTCCTCACCTCCTGGTGGGGCAATCATGTGGACCTCGACCTGGTACTAACATGCAGTTAAATCCATCTCCACCATCAGGAGCTCTGGTGAACACTGGTTAGTACTTAGACCCTGCATCTCAGATGAGCCTGCATCATCCACCGATGTTACCCGCTTATCCTGCTGGCCAGGGAAAGTCTTGCTACTGCTATAGCAACTGGTATTCGAGCCTGACCCCTCATCTTGACATACCCATTGATTGGCATAGAGCAGATGTGGTGTCAATTTACAAAAAAAGGATTGAGATGTTTACCAGAAATTTACAGAGCAGTCAGTCTAACATCAAAACTAAGTAAGGTATTTTGAGGAAATTGTAGGAGACTTTATACAGAAATTTGTCTTTGATAAAGGTATCATAAATGACAACCAACATGGATTTATGAAATCTCGTTTTTCTCAGACCAACCTGTTATCATTGTACGAGGAAGGAAATGAGTCATTGGATTGTGGAAGTCCAGTGGACATAGTTTTAGATTTAGCTAAGCCATTTGATAATTTACATCATAAATGTTTAATTTATAAAATAAGGGCTGTTGGAGTTGATAAATTTACATGGATAGAAAACTGGTTACATGAACGTGTACAGAGAGTAGTGATAAATGACTCTTTCTCTGAATGGTTTAAAATTGTCAGTGTTTCCAAGGGTTCTACCTTGAGGACAATGCTTTTCAATCTGTTTATTAAATTGGTACAAATATAGAGCTCAATGTCAGTGTTTACTGAAGTAGAAAAATAACTTTGCACAGGATATATTATCATTACAGTAAGATTTTTCCAAAATAGGAGGTTGGGGAGCTACATGGTAGATGAGATTCAATTTTAAGAAATGTCAACTTATGCACTTGATGCCACAAATATATATGCAAATTATACATTAGGGGGCCCTGGGAGAATCAGTGATGGAAAAGGGTCTGGGGGTGCTTGTAGACTACACTAAGCAATAGTACATAACTCTAAGCTGCAGCTATCCAAGCTAGCAAAATACTCTCATGTAGTGTTGGGGGAAAGGTTTGGCCCGAGCATGAGTTCAGGCAAAACATTGGCTGTTTGGCCCATTCAGGGAACACCCAAATTTGTAGGGTGTTTGGCGGGTGCCCTCAATGCACTGCACTCTGCAAAGTGCATTTTACACCCTGATTGGACAAAGCTTTGCCCAATCAGGGCACAGTATAAGCTAGTTGTTAAGGAGTGGGCCGGGAAGCCGGCCACAGTGTCTTCAACAACAAATGAGTCATCAACTATCAATGGGTTTCCCTGCTGACAGCTGAATTAAAAAAAAAAAAAATTGCCTGTTAAAAAAGAAAGAAAAAAACAACATGCCCCTTCAGGTCTGGTGTAGATTTTAATGGGAACCCCATGCCAAAATTAAAAAAAAAAACCCATGGGTCCCCCTAAAATCCATACTAGACCCTTATCTGGGCATGCAGCCTGACAGGTTAGGAAAGGGGGCGAGCAAGCCCCCCCACCTCCTGAACCATACCAGGCCACATGCCCTCAACATGGGTGGTGGGTACTTTGAGGCAGGGGGGACTCCAGATCCCGATCTCCCCACCCATGTGAATGAGTACCCCTTCCCATTCACCAAAAAAGTGTCAAAAAGTAATAAAAACACACACAGTTTTTGACAATTCCTTTATTAAAAAATAAAAAAATAGTGCCCCCTGATTAAAATCCATAGTCAATCACGCCGCCACTTGACGATGCACCCTGGTGACGGTGCCACCCAGCATGTCAGAAGGGGAGCGGTGCCAACAGGTGAGGTAGCCGGGTGGCCCCGCCCCTTACCTGCATAAGAAATGTCAAATGGCGGAGCCTGCAGTAGGCAGCCAGCCTTCATAGACAGCAAAGTGTCCTGCCCCAAAGCACCCACCCCCATGTTGAAGGCATGTGGCCTGGTATGGTTCAGAAGGGGGGTGCTCACTCATCCCCCCCTTTCCTGACTTGCCAGGCTGCCTACATGGATAAGGGTCAGATATGGATTGTGGGGGTGACCCCCACACTGTTTTTTTTTTTTTTTTGGTGTGGGGTTCACCTTAAATTTCATACCAGACTTGGAGGGCCTGGTATGGATTGGGGAGTCAATTTAAATGTGATTTGACTATTTTTTTTCTTCAAAATTTTGTTTTTTGCTACAGCATGTTTTATGCATGCTACAGATGTGACACTTTACAGGTAGATTAAGGGGGCCCCCAGGCACTGTATTTAAATATTTTTTTCTATTGTTGCACGTTATGCATCATTAAAAAAACTATTGTTTTAAAAAAAAACATTTTTGCATTAATACATGTCCCCCAGGCCAGTACCTGGACCCCCATATCCCTTTTATGGCCAATTACTTGCATATAATCTTTCAAAATGGGCACTTTTGCGTTTTCCTGTGCAGCTCCCATATACTTCAATGGGGTTTGCCGTTCGGGGGTTTTCAACACATGCCTATTCACTAGGGAGGATCTCAGAGTCTGATATGATCACAGATTTAGACCTAACTTCTTGCTATTCCCCAATGTTGAAGAGAGGCCTCTGTAGGTTTAAAAATTGTCGGGTTTCTTTCCATCAGTAATTTGGAGGCCACAACAATCTTCACAAGCTACCTCTAGCGGCGGCTTTTGGCGATCTCCAGACACAGAGGCACCAGCTTCCCGGGAATCAGCATGATCTGGCTTTTCCTTGCCTACATTTCAAAGTCCTGTGAAATCCAGGCCATGCAGAGACCCCTGCTACATGTGATGATGGCATGCTTGCAGAGGTAAGCCCATGTGCTGAAACATCACAAGCCTCTCCTAGACCTGATCCCATTGCTGCATTCCCTACTACCAGTCAGTGTTTTTCAGATACCATGATGAAAACATGTTTCTATCTCTCAGGGCCTCTCTACAGGCAGATATGTTTGCCTGTATTCATCAGTCTAAACTGGAACAGCAAGAACCCCCACGACTGAGTAGATCATGTGGAACATTCCATGGGTGATTTTACAGCTAATTACAACAGCTGGTAGATGCTGCATGAGTGATTTGTGTATTTCTATGGGTCATTTTTTTCAGGTTAAAGAGCAAATTTTAGCAGCCTGCAGGCATTCAGGATTAACTTCCTGAGCAAGCTTCTAAACTCCAGCTTCTTCCAGATCTGTCTTAATTCATGCTTCAACAAAAGCTCTGAGAAACCAAAATATTCCATATAAATGGAAATACCAAATTGAAATAACTTAATGTGGCTCCACCTCTTATGTTGTCTCACTAGAAAAAGGACTTACTCTATTGTGACAATGGGACATCATACCAAAACACCTCCTGCTGACAAAACTCAGTGCCTAAATCTGCTCCAGACTGGCAAGTTGTGCGTACTAGTCAAGCAATTTAGTGCTTTTGTTTGGGCTGGCTCGGTTTACCCACTTTACACATTATGTGCTACTGTATGTCTCTTTCCTGGCAGAATTGGAGTTGTTTCCACTTCTCTTTTTATCCCCAATATTTTTGGCAGTGTAGTCTGCTCGAGATCTTCCTTGAGTGATGAAGGCCTCACCTTTCTACTTCGTTTTTTTACCTTTGCTGTTCTATTTTGTTCCACGTTGGAACTGTTTAACTACATGGACATTTGGTTTCTTGATTCTTTAAAGATCGTGTTGGATTTTTTCTCTGCTTTCAAACATACTTCCATGTGGATGAAGCCTGTACACATGATGCAAATATAGTTAATATACAGAAGACCCATTTTTAACTTAACGCGGTAGTAAATCGCTGTGTGTTTTTTTTGTGAGGACCTGCATTGCATACTAGCACATTATGTGAAACTTACCTTAGAATGAAGCCTTTCAGTCGCAATTTCTCACCACTGACAAGGCTTCCATCTTCACCCGGTCTTCCTTTTGGGTTCGCAGACTCCAGCTGTGTAAATGGCTGGAGCTGCGATGACATCACTCCCGTGCATGCATATGGGTGGCTGTTCCTTTAGAGCGTATATGCCGGTGACGTCACCAGATGCATGTACAGTAAATATCTCCTAAACAGTGCATGTTTAGGAGATATTTACAGTACCTATATGTAAGCCTTATTATAGGCTTACCTATAGGTACAACTTATGCATGGCAGTTTATTCCCACTTTAATGCTAAGCCTCACTGCACCCACACCAGGGGCGGATCCAGAGCCTAGTCTTGGGAGGGGCACTGCCAGAAAATACATTTTTTGGGGGTAAATTTAACAGGGAAATGGCTGGTGTTAGTGCTTCAATCATCACGGCACCATGGTTGTTATGGTGTCAGGATGATTGAAGCGCATTATTACTATTATTACATTGTTATAAAAAATGAAATAGTTCAACTCACCAAAATGCAGAATCAGTGGGAGCCGAGCATGTCACTTGCCAATGTCACCTGCCACACGTTGCGGATTGTCACTTGCCACGTCGCCTGTCACTAGATGCAGATTGTCACTTGCCACGGCCCATGGCACACATTGCAGATTGTCACTTGCCACGTCACTTGCCACATGTTGCAGATTGTCACTTGCCACGTTCCATGCCAGATGTTGCGGATTGTCACTTGCCACGTTGCCTGTCACCAGATGAAGATTGTCACTTGCCACCTCCCATGCCACACATTGCAGATTGTCACTTGCAACGTCCCATGCCACATGTTGCAGATTGTCACTTGCCACATCACTTGCCGCCTCCCATGCCACACGTGGCAGATTGTCACTTGCCACGTCCCCATGTCACACATTGCAGATTGCCACTTGCCACCTCCCATGCCACACGTTGCAGATTATCACTTGCCACGTCCAATGTCACATGTTGCAGATTGTCACTTGCCACGTCCGATGCCACACGTTGCAGATGGTCAAACTTGCCACATCCAATGCCACACATTGCAGATTGTCACTTGCCATGTCCCATGCCACATGTTGCAGATTGTCACTTGCCAGTCCCATACCACACCTTGCAGATTGTCACTTGCCACATCCCATGCCACACATTGCGGATTGTTGCTTGCCTTCTATAATTGTCTCTTGCTGTGTCCCAGAGTCAGCCAGCACATTACCAGTCAAGCAGCAGAGAGATGATGTAATCTCTCTGCTGCTGCGGCTGCCTGCAGTCTGCACAGTGAGGGCAGAACTGCAGGGATGCAGGGCAGGCACTGGGCAGTGAGAGATGATGTTATCTCTCTGCTCCCCCGCCCGTTGGCTCCCCGATTGGCCAGCAGCCCACTCACACACTGTCACTGAGCAGCACAGCTGCTCACCAACAGAGCCACCCACTGTCTCTCCCCACTGGAGCCGCCCGTGTTCTCAGCTGCGGAGCCGCCCTCTGGCTCTCTCACCCGCAGTGACGCCTGCCCACTCACCCACATTCTTGGAGGGGGCAATTGCCCCGTTGCCCCCTCTGGATCTGCCCCTAACCCACACAGCTTATCCACATGTCTCCTTAACTTCTGGCTATAAAGCACACTGTTTTGTTTCGTATGAAAGACTTGTTTGGTTTGTATCACTAACTGTGATGGAAGATATATCATCATGGTCTGCCATCTTAACTCTAAACCTTATACCTTGATGAATGCATGTGTACCTAACGCCTCTAAACTGTGATTTTTTAGAAGATTATATATATTATACATGCTTTGCAGATATCTTATCCCAGTATATAGTACAACCTTTCATGACAGCAACCTCTACAGCCTCATTCTCATACTCTTCCTATGCCTGATACTCCTACCAATTTCCAACCTATTTCTCTATTGAACACTGATGTGAAAGTATATGCCAAACTGCTAGCTACATACCTTCTTGATGTTCTCCCTACCCTGGTCCAGTCCAATCAAACAGATTTCACTAAGGAAAGACAACTAAGATGCAACTAGATACATTTTAGATATAATTTGCCATGTGGAGAGGAGTCAGATGCCTTCTTTGCTCTTATCTATAGATGCGGAAAAGGCGTTTGACTGAGTACATCGGCTGTATATGAGACAGGTCTTATTGACGTTTGTTTATTCTACACGATCTGCACAAGTCTACCCCTCCAGCCTCCTGTCTAAATCCTTTCCCATTTTCATTGGAACCCAAGAAGGTTGTCCCTTATCCCCGTCCATTTTTAACCTTATGATTGAGACTCTAACTGAGGCCATCTGCTCCCACCCCTCCATTTTGATTTTTTATTTCCGTAGCCACCCTCATATCATTAATCTATTTGCTGACAATGTAATTTTTATTCAAATAAAACCCATCTGTGTCCCTTCCTAATGCCCACCAAGTGTAAAATCTCTTTAGCTCCATCTTCTAGGTAAACTTTTCTAAATCATTCATCTTTGATTTAGGCATCCCTTGCCCTGTATGGAACAGTTTGTCCCAACAACTACCTTATTCTTGGGCAGACAAAGGTATCCTAGGTATTACTCCATTCTCTATCAGTCTTGCAGAAGCTAGTTATAAATCTCTTATTGCAAAATTAAAAAGGTACAGCAATTTTCTCATTGTGAACTTACATGGATGGGCAGATTAGCTACCATCATATGATGATACCGCCACAAATTTGATATATATTTAGGACCTTACCCATCCCTATCAAACGTGAATACATTCGATCTTTAACTTTCCATCTCAAGAAATTAGTTTGACAAAACAAAAGAGCATTGTGTTCTAATGCCGCGTGTGTACGTGGCATTAGAACAGCATGCCGCATGTGTACACGGCATGGTGTTCTGATGCCGCGTACACACGAGTGGACTTTCCGGCAGACTTGGTCCGGCGGACCGGACTCCGTCGGATAATTCGATCATGTGTGGGCTCCAGCTGACTTTTTTTTACCAAAAGTCCGACGGACCTAGAAATAAAACATGTTCCAAATCTTTCCGACGGACTCGAGTCCAGTGGAAAAATCTGCTCGTCTGTATGCTAGTCCAATGGATAAAAAATGATGCTAGGGCAGCTATTGGCTACTGGTAATCAACTTCCTTATTTTAGTCTGGTCGTACGTCATCGCGTACTAATCTGTTGGACTTTGGTTGATCGTGTGTAGGCCAGGCCATTTGTTCGAAAGTCCGTTGGAAAGTCCGTCGAAAAGTCAGTCGGACCAGTCTGGTCAAAAAGTCCACCCGTGTGTACGCGGCATTACGTGCATTTTGTTAAATATAAAAAGCCTGAAGGAGTTGGCTTTGTGGATATTATGGATTATTTTTATGCCTTATAGCTTATTCAATTAAAATACTGGTTTCACTCTCCTCTGGAAATCATCTGGGTAGACAATGAATCTACCTTAACTTAGACTATAGTTCTTAACCACTTTAATACAGGGCATTTTCACCCCCTTCCTGCCCGAGCCAATTTTAAGTTTTCAGCGCTGTCGTAATTTGCATGCGCGGTCATGTAACACTGTACCCAAATGACATTTTTATCATTTTTTCCCCACAAATAGAGCTTTCTGTTGGTGGTATTTGATCATCTCTGTGTTTTTTATTTTTTGCGCTATAAACAAAAGAAGAGCGACAAGTTTGAAAAAAAACACAATATTTTTTACTTTTTGCTATAATAAATATCCCAATTTTTTTTTTTTTAAACAAATTTTTTCCTCAGTTTAGGCCGATATATATTCTTTTACATATTTTTGGTAAAAAAAATCGCAATAAGAGTATATTGATTGTTTTGCGCAAAAGTTATAGTGTCTACAAAATAGGGGATAGTTTTATGGCATTTTCATTATTTTTTTTTTTACTAGTAATGGAAGCGATCTGAAATTTTTATCATGACTGCGACATTGGCAGACATATTGGACACTTTTGACAGCATTCACATTTTTACAGCGATCAGTGCTATACAAATGCATTGATTTCAGTATAAATGTCACTGGCAGGGGAGGGATTAACACAAGTAACACTAGGGGGCGATTAAGGGGTTAATTGTGTTACCTAGGGAGTCATTCTAACTGTAGGGTAAGGGGACCCACAAGGGGAGAAGACCGATCGGTGTTCCTCTGTACTGGGAACACATGATCGGTCTCCTCTCACCTGACAGGACGTGGATTTGTGTGTTTACACACACAGATCCACGGTCCTGCTCTGTTAATGGGCAATCGTGGGTGCCCGGCAGACATCGCGGCCACCGAGCACCCGCATCGGCTCCCGAGTAACGCCCCCCCCCAGATTGCCAGGAAGCCCAGGACGTCATATGACGCCCGCCCAGGATGGGAGATCCTTCCTGCAGACGTCATATGATAATGGGCGGGATGGGAAGTGGTTTAATCACTACTTTTAGCTGACCTATGGTCCCCTTTTTGACCTTCCACAATTTCCAATTATGGTCAGGGCATCCTTGTTGGCTTGGCATGCACTTGTTCAATGGTGACATGCACAAAATTTAAGTTTTTACTACAATTTCCTCATTAGACCTTCTTATATCACATTTGCAGATTAAAGCATGGCGGTAGTTTGGTATTCAAAGGGTGGAAAACCTTCTTATCAAAAATAAACCTAAACCTTTGATAGAGTTAGTAAAACATTATAATATTAATCCTACTGGCTATTTTCTGCATATGCGTATTTCAAATTTTTTAAAGTTAACCCCCAAACCTCCAATGTATAATCATCCAAAAGCTTGGAAGTTCTACACTAGTTCTATGCCCCACACCAGGGACCTTTCATTGTTTTACTCTCTCCTCCATCACAAAGGGACTTTTTACAAGACCCCACATGAGCAATTTTGAAAGCTGGACTTACATTCTTTTTCCTGAGAATCCCAGTGGTTAAGAGCATTACCTTACTCTTACACCATCACAGATTGTGTGAACCATTGGAAATTAACCCAAGCAATTAACTCCCGTGGTATCTCATCCTATTCAGACGTGCAAAATTCTCCCCTACTCACTCCTCTTTTTACATAGTTACACAGTTGGTAAGGTTGAATAAAGACACCAGTCCATCCAGTTCAACTGGTGGTATGTGCTTGTGTCAAGTGGGCAATATTTTTCACAACCTTTGGGCTTGTAAAAGTCTGACTAATTTCTGGTATTAAACATTTCATTTGTTATCTAAAATTACTGGAATACTGCCCCCCTTCAGATCCGGCCTTAGATCGACTTAATTTGGATATTGAACTGTTCCCTAGCCAGTACCGCACCATAGTACTTCATTTGCTCTAGTTTTCTAAATCATTGATTACTAGATTATGAAGGAAGGACCTTGCACCCAGTATCTCAGAACTCATTGCCATAGTTAATCTCCATTATGTATATGAAAAACTGCTTGCTATTAGAACTGGCACACTCCCTATATTTGAGCAGGCATGGAAATTTGCGGTTGATTGGATTTCTTCTTGATGTAGATTGATACTGTATATAATCTATGGATGTTGCCATGCAATTTTTCCAGTCTGTCTCTTTTTGTGTAATATTCTCTTCTTTTGTCTTTATCTTATCGGGGTACTGTTCATGATTTTTGCCTTTTGCATATTGTTAAGCTTTTTTATAGTTTCTTGATTTCAGCACATTTTGTACAGATTTTATATGACAGTCTGATTGTTGTACAGTTACTTTCTCTTTCAAAATCAATAAAAATCTTATTGGATATATGTATCCATGGTGACTCTTTTATAAACTCTGTTATAAACTGTTTATTCTAGAATTGACAAAATTTAGATTTTAAATGTTAGAGCAGTAAAAATGTGGCACTTCCTCCCCTATGAATTTGTACTAGCTAAAAGTTTTAAAAGCTTTAAAAATGTTTTAGATCTCTTCTCCAGGAACCAGAATATATAGGGCTATGGTCATCGTTACAGAAAAAAAAATCACACATATATACATAGGTTGAAGTGGATGGACCTGTGTCTTATTTTCAACCTTATAAACTATGTAACTCCCCAATCCCCTTCCCACCTCAGCAAAAATCCTCTCCCTCCAAACAAAACAGCACTAAACTGCATGCAACTTCCCTGTGCTAGCCAAAATTATCCTCAAAGTAAAAGATCCCCCTCGCCTAATCTTTCCTAACAGTGCAAATTTTTGCAGCCCCCAAATCCTTTTGAACACAAATCTTTCCTCTCAGTACAAATTACCCTCTTTTGCTGAAATTCCCCCTCTTAGAAAAAATTCTGTCCCTCCCAGCCCAAATCCCCCCCAATCTATTCTCTTAGCTCAAATCCTTTCCCCTTCTGAAATCCACCTACTTAAGACTCCCAGCACAAATCTGTGTCTCCCCCAAAATCCCCCTCCCAGCACAAATCCACCCCAATCCTCCTCCCAACATAAATCATCTTCCCACCTCAAATCTCTCTCCCAGCACATATCTCCGCTCTCCATATCCCCCCACCTGGCACAAATCAACACATCAGAGCCAAGGAGGGGCCTAGGGAAAACTTTCCTCAGCTCTGAAGTATATCATTCTGACAGGCAGCTGGTGGAGAGATATGCTGCTTGCTGTAGTGACCAGAGTATGCAGTGTCATGGAAACTGGGGCACCCCACAAAGCATGTGAGGCACATACCCTGAGTGCCCAGCCTTCAGAAATTTCACTGCCACAGTATAGCAAACATAAATACATTATTATTCATATTCTTTGTGGCAGATAGAGAACTTGTATTACCTTAGGTAAAAAAATGCTAGTTAGGAGAATGGAAAGATCACCAGGTATAGGGTTAGCACACTTAAACTTTTCTCACAATTCTAATAACATCTAATACTGCATACAGGAAAGGCAAAGAGTTGAGAGCCAGCAACCTATGATTAATGAGATATCAAATTAAGGTTTAAATGAATTTCCCAAGCCTACCACTGTTTTATTGGAAATTCTAGCTTTGTTTTTATCTCTGCACTTTCTACAATGTACAGTTAAGTTACAGAGAAGCAGTTGGATTCATAGTGTTTAATAATTGCTATATTATATAATACTGAGACCAGACTAACAATTATTAGAATTATATTAGTGTGACTCCAATTAAAGTCCTTTATCAGGTACCAAATTACATTTCTAAAGCATTTAGATACATTGGGTACCTCTGTGCTGTCTAAATGGTTAATTGTTTTTACTTAGTATACCCTGTGTTTTTTTTCATACACACTGAAGCTATTACTTAGAAGATAAAAATACCTCGTCATTATTTTACCAATATTTAATGGATGCCTAATAAGAAAGTGTAATAAGCATGTTCTTTGGTATACTTTTTTCAGAAACGTAGTTTTAAAGGTCAGCATTGAGAGCTTTTTATTTCTATTTTCTATTGAGTCTACTTAATGCATTCAGCATTTATGTGCCTATAACATTATGTCTCATATGCATTGTTGTAGAATCCTCTTCAGTGAAAATGTACATGGTGAATTAAGATCAGGGTTGCATTGTGTGTGTGTTCTTCCAGCAATGTCCTCAATCATTGCAAATATCTAGCTATAGATGTTAGTTTGCAAAACAAGAACCATATATTTACTTCACAGATTTTGACACCTTTGAAGAAAAGTCAGCTTATACCAAGTGGTTTTGTTCCTGGCTGAAGTTACATAGTTGGTAAGGTTGAATAAAGACAATAGTCTATCCAGTTCAACTTGTGTGGGTGTGAGTTTGTGTAGGTGCAGGAGAGAGACACGCTGTGCTGTGTGTGAGACACAGGAGGCGGGATAGAGACTCGCTGTGCTGTGTGTGAGACACAGGAGGCGGGATAGAGACATGCTGTGCTGTGTGTGAAACACAGGAGGTGGGATAGAGACGCGCTGTGCTGTGTGTGAGACACAGGAGGTGGGAGAGAGACGCGCTGTGCTGTGTGTGAGACACAGGAGGCAGGATAGAGACATGCTGTGCTGTGTGTGAAACACAGGAGGTGGGAGAGAGACGTGCTGTGCTGTGTGTGAGACACAGGAGGTGGAATAGAGACTCGCTGTGCTGTGTGTGAGACACAGGAGGTGGGAGAGAGACATGCTGTTCTGTGTGTGAGACACAGGAGGCAGGAGAGAGACACGCTGTGCTGTGTGTGAGACACAGGAGGCGGAATAGAGACTCGCTGTGCTGTGTGTGAGACACAGGAGGCGGGGTAGAGACATGCTGTGCTGTGTGTGAAACACAGGAGGTGGGAGAGAGACACGCTGTGCTGTGTGTGAGACACAGGAGGCGGAATAGAGACATGCTGTGCTGTGTGTGAGACACAGGAGGCGGGAGAGAGACACGCTGTGCTGTGTGTAAGACACAGGAGGCGGGATAGAGACATGCTGTGCTGTGTGTGAAACACGGGAGGTGGGAGAGAGACGCGCTGTGCTGTGTGTGAGACACAGGAAGTGGGATAGAGACATGCTGTGCTGTGTGTGAGACACAGGAGGCGGTAGAGAGACATTTTGTGCTGTGTGTGAGACACGGGAGGTGGGAGAGAGACGCGCTGTGCTGTGTGTGAGACACAGGAAGTGGGATAGAGACACGCTGTGCTGTGTGTGAGACACAGGAGGTGGTAGAGAGACATTTTGTGCTGTGTGTGAGACACAGGAGGTGGGAGAGAGACACACTGTGCTGTGTGTGAAACACAGGAGGTGGGAGAGAGACACACTGTGAGAGCAGGGTGAAGTGAGAACATTGATGAGAGTGACCAGGACCAGGAGTCAGACACACTGACCTGACCAGGAGAGGTGACAGGGATCGGGAGATCGTGAGTCGGACAGGTGATCAGCTGATTGGGAGAGGTGATGGGGGGGCGGGACCTGACAGGGAGACAATAAGTGCAAGGTGAGGCTGATAAGCTAATTGGTAGAGGTGACAGGGGTCAGAGGTGTAATAGCCAGACCAGGAGAGACAGCAGGAGCGGGATCGAAGAGAGACAGACTGACCGAGGGGGACTGACCAAATATTAATTACAAACGATCCAAGCCTGATATCAGATGTGGCAATATGGGACAACTTGGGATCTAGCAATCACAGTATGATCACATTTAGTGTAAATCATAGGAAAAGGAGGCACAAGGGTAGCAAAAGAGCATAAAAATTCAAACGAGCCAACTTTTCTGAACTGTGCTCAATACTACAAGACATCATTTGGGACCAAATCCTAAAAAAGTTGAACACAAAAGAAAAATGGGAATGCTTTAGGAACATAATAAACAAAGGTATCAGACAGTACATTGGAATAGGCAATAAATATAGAAGAGCAAAGTTGAAACCCGAGTGGCTAAACCATATTGTAAAAAATCTTATTAACCACTTGCCGACCGCCTCACGATGATATACGTCGGCAGAATGACACGGGCAGGCAGAATCACGTACCTGTATGTGATCTGCCTCCCGCGGGCGGGGGGTCCGATCGAAGCCCCCCGGTGCCCGAGGCGGTCGGCATTTCTCCCCCGGCGATCAGAGGTGAGGGGGAGGCCATCCATTTGTGGCCCCTCTCGCGATCGCTCCCGGCCAATGAGATCATTCCTCTGCTGCTGTATAGTAAACAACAGCAGAGGAAATGATGTCATCTCTCCTCGGCTCGGTATTTTCCGTTCCGGCGCCGAAGAGAGAAGACATCAATGTGAGTGTAAAACACAACAAACACACAGTAGAACATGCCAGGCACACATTACACCCTCGATCACCCCCCGATCACCCCTGATCACCCCCTAATCACCCCTCCCCCCCACCATCACACTGACACCAAGTCGTTTTTTTTCTTCTGATTACTGCATTGGTGTCAGTTTGTGACAGTTAGTGTGGTAGGGCAGTTAGTGTTAGCCCCCTTTAGGTCTAGGGTACCCCCCTAACCCCCCTAATTTTAACCCCTTGATCACCCCCCGCCGCCAGTGTCACTAAGCGATCATTTTTCTGATCACTGTATTAGTGTCATTGGTGACGCTAGTTGGGGAGGTAAATATATAGGTTCGCCGTCAGAGTTTTATAGCGTCAGGGACCCCCATATACTACCTACCTTATTAAAGTTTTAACCCCTTGATTGCCCCCTAGTTAACCCTTTCACCAGTGATCACCGTATAACTGTTACGGGTGGCGCTGGTTAGTTAGTTTATTTTTTATAGTGTCAGGGCACCCACTGTTTATTACCGAATAAAGGTTTAGCCCCCTGATCACCTGGCAGTGATATGCGTCGCCCCAGGCAGCATCAGGTTAGTGCCAGTACCGCTAACACCCACGCATGCAGCATACGCCTCCCTTAGTGGTATAGTATCTGAACAGATCAAAATCTGATCTGATCAGATCTTTACTAGCATCCCCAGCAGTTTAGGGTTCCCAAAAATGCAGTGTTAGCGGGATCAGCCCAGATACCTGCTAGCACCTGCGTTTTGCCCCTCCGCCCGGCCCAGCCCAGCCCACCCAAGTGCAGTGTCGATCGATCACTGTCACTTACAAAACACTAAACACACATAACTGCAGCGTTCGCAGAGTCAGGCGTGAGCCCTGCGATCGCTAACAGTTTTTTTGGTAGCATTTTGGTGAACTGGCAAGCACCAGCCCCAAGCAGCGTCAGATTAGCGCCAGTACCGCTAACACCCACGCACACACCGTACACCTCCCTTAGTGGTATAGTATCTTAACGGATCACTATCTGATCCGATCAGATCTATACTAGTGTCCCCAGCAGTTTAGGGTTCCAAAAAATGCAGTGTTAGCGGTATCAGCCCAGATACCTGCTAGCACCTGCGTTTTGCCCCTCCGCCGGGCCCAGCCCAGCCCACCCAAGTGCAGTATCAATCGATCACTGTCACTTACAAAACACTAAACACATAACTGCAGCGTTCGCAGAGTCAGGCCTGATCCCTGCAATCGCTAACAGTTTTTTTGGTAGCGTTTTGGTGAACTGGCAAGCACCAGCGGCCTAGTACACCCTGGTCATAGTCAAACCAGCACTGCAGTAACACTTGGTGACGTGGCGAGTCCCATAAGTGCAGTTCAAGCTGGTGAGGTGGCAAGCACAAGTAGTGTCCCGCTGCCACCAAGAAGAAGACAAACAGGCCCGTCGTGCCCATAGTGCCCTTCCTGCTGCATTCGCCAATCCTAATTGGGGACCCACCACTTCTGCAGCACCCGTACTTCCCCCGTTCACATCCCCAACCAAATGCAGTCGGCTGCATGAGAGGCATTTTTATGTCCTCCCGAGTACCCCTACCCAACGAACCCCCCCAAAAAAGATGTTGTGTCTGCAGCAAGTGCGGATATAGGCGTGACGCCTGCTATTATTGTCCCTCCTGTCCTTACAATCCTGGTCTTTGCATTGGTGAATGTTTTGAACGCTACCATTCACTAGTTGAGTATTAGCGTAGGGTACAGCATTGCAAAGACTAGGCACACTTTCACAGGGTCTCCCAAGATGCCATCGCATTTTGAGAGACCCGAACCTGAAACCGGTTACAGTTATAAAAGTTACAGTTACAAAAAAGTGTAAAAAAAAAAAAACACAAAAAAATATATAAAATAAAAAAAATAGTTGTCGTTTCATTGTTCTCTCTCTCTCTATTCTCTCTTTATTGTTCTGCTCTTTTTTACTGTATTCTATTCTGCAATGTTTTATTGATATTATGTTTTATCATGCTTGCTTTTCAGGTATGCAATTTTTTATACTTTACCGTTTACTGTGTTTTATTGTTAACCATTTTTTTGTCTTCAGGTACGCCATTCACAACTTTGAGTGGTTATACCAGAATGATTCTTGCAGGTTTAGGTATCATCTTGGTATCATTCTTTTCAGCCAGCGGTCGGCTTTCATGTAAAAGCAATCCTAGCAGCTAATTAGCCTCTAGACTGCTTTTACAAGCAGTGGTAGGGAATGCCCCCCCACTGTCTTCCGTGTTTTTCTCTGGCTCTCCTGTCTCAACAGGGAACCTGAGAATGCAGCCGGGGATTCAGCCAGTTGACCATAGAGCTGATCAGAGACCAGAGTGGCTCCAAACATCTCTATGGCCTAAGAAACTGGAAGCTACGAGCATTTCATGACTTAGATTTCGCCGGATTTAAACAGCGCCATTGGGAAATTGAGAAAGCATTTTATCACACCGATCTTGGTGTGGTCAGATGCTTTGAGGGCAGAGGAGAGATCTAGGGTCTAATAGACCCCATTTTTTTCAAAAAAGAGTACCTGTCACTACCTATTGCTATTATAGGGGATATTTACATTCCCTGAGATAACAAAAAAATGATTAAAAAAAAAAAAATGAAAGGAACAGTTTAAAAATAAGATAAAAAAGCAGAGCGCATGCGTGGCAGCTTCTAAGATGGCCACCAGCATCTGAAGCTCTGTGCCACCACAGCCTTCTCTGTCCCCCGTGCACTGACAGAGCGATCACCCGATGGAATAAACGGCACTGCAGGTTGGGGGAAACCCCCGGGAAGCCTCCTATGTCCTCGGGCACCGCCAGAAGGAACCTCACCGGCCAGATGACAGCCGCGAGCGGACCCCTCAGCTATGCCAGGATGGCCACCGCACATCCAAACCGCAGCATGGTGGTTACTGCTGAAGAGTCTATAGCAGATCAGGACATCCTCTCCCCACAATCTCCAGGTACTGTGTGCGTCCCACAGCCCCAGGACCTTTCACCAGCATCCACCGAATCACTCCTTTTAAGACTACAATCCGGATTACCATCTACCCCCATGATGGATCTGCAGACAGGCCTGCTGCTATCAGTCAGCGAAGCTAAGGAGGAGGCCCCTACCCCCACAGATTTCCCCTCCATGATGGAAGCTTTTGCCCTTATGCTTTCAAAAAGCCTAGCTCAGAATGCTACTCAAATTACATCTTCCATTCATGCTGACATGCAGCAGTTTGGTCTCAGATTGGTCTATATTGAACAAAAAGCAGACCAAGCTGGGGCTCGTATTAACCAGAATACTGCACAAATTCAAGAAATGCAGGATCAACTCGAGACGGCCTTTGCGAAAATAGATGATCTTGAAAACAGAACTAGACGGTACAACTTTAGGGTTTGGGGGCTCCCGGAAGCTGAACAAGAGGTACAGGCTGCTATCAAAGATTTTATCAAAGATCTCATCCCAGGGATCCCTGAATATCGCCTGGAGCTGGATAGGGCACACAGAGCTCTACAACCCCCACGCAAAGATGGCCTCCCAAGAGACATAATTGTGAAGCCTCATTTTTATGCCGTGAAGGAGGAGGTTATGCTGAAAGCCAGAAACACGAAGGAATTCGTTTTTCACGGACATAAAATACAGATTTTTGCCAACCTGTCCCCCTAAACCACTGCTAATATTGCTACAAGAGAAGGATATTTCCTACAGGTGGTCATTTCCTCTGAGACTAAACTTCACATACAAAAGCAGAAATTGTGGCTTTTCCACCTTTGCTGAGGGCGAACATCTATTTCTGCAATTGGGCCTAATCAATCAGAATCCCTCCTCGTCGCTCACAAGCAAAGGGACTCCTTCCTCTACCAAGAGACCCCCTCCGGCAAGTCCTCTTCAACCTTCCTGGCTGAAACAAGGCTCCAAGCGATCGAAGGAAAATCTCCCGACTTGAATCATAACTATTTGGTGATGGTTTGAGACCTAACAGTGGTTGGTTGGTGGCGTCTCCTAGCCCTCGGGAATCTGGGGGAGACTTATCCCGGCCCCTTTTTTGTTCTTTCTCACTGGTCCACTCCAGGGGCTCGCTTGGACGCTTTAGAGAACAGTTAGCTTTGTTAACACCTGCTGGAGCCCAAAATATATATTTTTTTTCTCTCTTTTGTATCTGACCACTTTTACCAACCAGGGTTCCTGGGACATAGTTTTGGGTATTTTTTTTTGTTGTTTTTGGAATGGCCCATGGGCTTTGGGAAAAGGGACTTCACGGGAGGGACCACCCACTGTCGGTCTCAGATGAGCTTGAGGCGGCCTGAATTCCCGTTACTTGAGAGGGTGATCCAAGGTCACCACGATACTCAGTGTCTAAGGGCATTCTTGTTCTTACGCTTAAGTTTTTCAAGTTAACTACACATTTTGTTCGCTCTGTCAAGTTTTTGATGGACTCATTTGATGTCTTCAATCAATAGGTTTAGAGGGGCTGGGGCTGTGGTGGACCCAGTGCGCTGCTCCTAGTTCCCAAGAGAACTTCCGAGTCCCTTGGGACCTAAGTGGTACCCCTGCTTCAGGGCTGCTCCGGTTTTACTGGATGCAAGGGAAGGATCGACCTCTCGCTCCCTCCCTTAGGGTTGAATGGGGTATGGGACCCCATCTCATTTATTCACAAGCTAATGTGATATTTTTGGTTTTTGGGTTGTTTACAATTAAATGCTCATCATTTTCTCTTTCTTTTCTCCTCCATTTCATCTCTTTTTCCCATCCCTCTCTCTCTACCTGTATATACTTGATTGTAGGTTTTTCAGGACTCAAAGGGGATCTATGGCTCAGCTTCCCAGGTTGGAGTACTCCATGTGGCTCAGTAGCTGGTCCTCGCATCACTCTTGATTTTCCAGGATACGGTAAGGCTCAGATATTCCATATAGTTCTCCCCCCTCTGGATTATGGCTAACACCTTAGATAAACACCACCCCCTTAGAATTTTCTCACACAACACACAAGGCCTCAATTCTCTGGTTAAACGTAGAAAGGTTTTCCAGTCATATAAATCAATGCACGCTGACGTCCCTCTGCTACAAGAAACCCACTTCCCAGCTAGCTATAAACCCTCTTTCATACATCAACATTACCCCCAATTCTTCCTGGCTTCCACGGAAAACAAAACCAAGGGAGTAGTGATCTGTTTCGCCAAACATATAAAGGTCTCTCAACCAGAGACGGTAGTCGATCCCCAGGGTCGCTTCCTGCTAGTCTCTGGCCACATAGATGGCGATCTCTAGACCTTCATTTCCTATTATGCTCCCAATAAGGGTCAAAGACAGTTCTTTGACTTAATGCTCAAAAAACTTCATACCCACCTTAAATGCACTGTATTTGTGGAAGGTGATTCAAATATCGCCTTTGACTCTGGACCTGATAGACTAGCTAATGGACATTACAGACCTAAACGCCCAGCCAAACAAAGTGCTAAGATTGCAGCTCTCCTGTTTGAGGAAGGACTTATTGATTTATGGAGGGAAACTAATCCACACAAAAAAGACTATACTCATTTTTCCGCACCCCACAATTCATATGCCAGGATAGACCACATCTTCTCTCGCGCTCGCATAATCCCACTTATCCTTAACTCAAAAATCTTGGATTCCCCCAAACCACGCAATAGTTTCGGTGGTAGCCCAGAAAGCAGGTCCCTCAAAGGGACCTCCTCGATGGAGGTTGCAAGAATCACTCCTCAGTGATCCGATACATTGCACAGATATTGAGAAAGCCATTAAAGACTATTTCAGTATCAACCAAACAGCAGATGTCTCCCCCCAGAGCATATGGGCAGCACACAAAGCTGTTCTCCATGGACACATCATTAGATTATCTTCCCATCTCAAAGCAGCACACAAAGCGGAAGTCCTTAAATTAACAGCTGACTATCGTTCTGCAGCGAGGGCACACAAGAACCTTCTTACTGCTGAGTCCCTGAACAAACTTGATAAATCCCGTACTCTCCTCAATCTTGTTCTGACCTCGGCTGCAGAAAAACATCTAAGATGGACTGGAGCCACATTCTACCACCAATCCGATCGGATAGGCTTCAGATTATCGACTAAACTTACCCCCAAACCACGCACTTTAGCTTTCCCCAAAATTGGAACACGTGAAGGAGACTTGATCCAAAACCCGATGAAGATTATGGAGGCCTTTTCCCAATTTTACTCTAAGTTGTACAAACCCATTGACCCTCCCTCACATCTAAAACGTGATGGCTTCTTAGACAATATTCCTCTACCTAAACTGTCTAAAGAACATAGAGATCTTATGGAAGATCCTTTTTCAGTGGAGGAAGTATTAGATACGATACGATCCTTAAAGAAGGGATCAGACCCGGGTCCAGATGGTTTTTCTACGGGTTATTACAAAAAGTTTGCCCCATCCCTGGCTCCTCATCTAACTAAATTTTTCAACTCCCTCAGGGATGGAGCCCCCAGGGACATGATCTTAATACAGCATTTATAACTGTAATCCCAAAACCGGGGAAAGACCCTAGTGAAATAGTCAACTACAGGCCCATCTTGCTTATTAATAATGATATTAAAATATTTATGAAGATTTTAGCGAATAGGGTAGCGAGCTTTATTACAACCTATATTCATAAGGACCAGGTGGGCTTCATCCCGGGGAGAGAGAGTCCGGACCAAATTCGTAGAACAATAGATGTTATATCCCTGCTCAAGTCTGGGTGGGACGGTGGCCCTCTTCAGAAAGGCTTCCTCCTTTCCATCGATCTGCATAAAGCATTTGATTCCGTACACTGGGCCTACATGATGGAATTACTTCAAAGATGGGGGTTTGGCACCCACTTCCTGAACACATTTAAGTCTCTGTACTCTAACCCCTCGGCCCAGGTCAGGCTCTTAGGGAGATATTCAGAGAAATTCCCAATTGGTAGGGGGACCAGACAAGGTTGTCCACTTTCCCCTCTCCTGTTTGCGATCGCCATTGAGACTTTGGCGACCAGGTCGAATCCAGACGTTAAGGGCGTGCGCTGTGGTGATCAGGAGCATAAGTGTGCGCTTTATGCGGGCGATCTCCTCCTCTATATCACTTCCCCCCTCACATCCACCCCTGTGATCTACAAAATTTTACAGAATTTTGGCTCGGTTTCTGGCCTAAAGGTCAACTTATCTAAATCGATAGCTATAAACATTTCGGTTCCATAAGACATTATTACACAACTATCTTCCAACTTTGCTTTTTCTTGGGCACAAACAGAGATTCCATATCTAGATATTAAAATAACACCAAAATTTACTCAACTTCTACAGCGCAAATTACCCCCCTATGCTTTGAAAGTGCAGAGGGTATCTGTAGAGATGGGCTAGAAGTGGTCTGTCCTGGCTGGGTAGGATTCATGCGGTGAAGATAACTCTTCTCCCGTGCCTCCTATATCTGTTTCACTCCCTCCCTATTCTGATTAGGAAAAAAGCCCTCCTCAAGTTTCAATCAGAGATTCTCCGCTTTGTTTGAGGTCATAAAGGTTATAGATGTCCATCCAGCATTTTCTACCATCTGAAGAGTCAAGGGGGACTTGGACTGCCAGACCTATGGGGCTACTTTCAGGCAGCCCAATTATCACAAATCTCAGTAGTCTTCACGAGGCCCAAAACCTAGCTGGCTGTCAATGGAACGTCAGGCTACCCCGCTAAACACTATAGATTACCTTCTCTGGTGCGACCCTAAAGTTAGACCAGCCATCTTGGCTCCAACCCTCTCACATTCTATCGCCCTTGGCACAGGCCTTTTTAAACATCACAACCTGATCTCCCCAATGAGACCGTTAGCACATCTTTTTCACAATACAGACTTTCCACCAGGGATGGTCATTAAAGTGTTCAAATGGTGGACAGATAAAGGACTCTAAAGAATAGAACACTTCCTTTCTCATAAGGGCCCGATCACACTGTCCCACTGTAAAAAAGACTTAGAAATGCCAGAATCGGAGAGGTTCAGATTCTCTCAAATTTCTCACTTTTTACACTCAATTTGGTCACATAACCTTGACAACACCTCCTTGACTCCTTTTGAACAATGGTGCTCCAACACAGTAATCCAGAGGGGAGGAATATCACTAATCTACACAGCTTTGAAATCTAATGCGGACAAACCTGCTTATGCTCGAGCCTGGGAAGAGGACACAGACAGCACCCGAACGATACAGGACTGGTTTATCGGGTTCCTCAGATCTTTTAAAGGTATACTAAACATCTCTCTGATAGAAGCTAGTATCAAAGTTATAACTCGTTGGTACTATGTCCTAGTTTGCCTGTCAGTCATTTTTCCAGGAACCTCTCCTCTTTGCTTCAGGGGTTGCGAACTTCAGGGTTCAATGATACATATATGGTGGTCCTGCCCGTGAATTAGATCGTTCTGGCAGAAAGTCTTCCGAATAATTAGCACTGTATCACGGAAAGTAATAACCCCAGACCCCAATATCGCTCTGCTTAATGGGAGGATAGGGGATATCGCTAAACTAACACAGAAGCTGTTTTTTTTCATCCTCCTAGGGGCCAAAGTAACTATAGCAAAAGGTTGGAAAAAATCTAGAGTATTAATCCTGGGTTTCAAGAGGAAGGTCTCTTAGATTATGGCGCAGGAACAAATTGTAGCCAAACTGCAGGACAAAAGTAGTATTTCCTTTGCTATACGGGAACTGTGGGCCAGATACTGTCGAATTCCTCTGTTCCCAGGCATGCCTTTGGAGCCTGAGTCTGGAGGGCCTACACAGTGAGGCCGCTCTCCACCCTCCCCCTCTCTTTCTCTTTTCACACCTTTCTCTCTTCCTCTGATAGAGACTCTCTTGTCTCCTATGTAGGATTATGTTAACAAGTTCGTTACAGGTTGTCTACCGATATAAGTAGAACTCGATCAGGTAGCCAATTCTCTGTAGTTTGCCGAAGTCAAAGTAGGCTTTGACTACCTCTAAAAACTTCACAATCTGATACTCGGATTTAGGATTCTACAGGTCTTTGGAGAGGGGCTAATTTTTTTTTTCGAGAGGCATTAGGGTCTCAACAGGAGAGCGTACCATTCTGATCAACAGGCTCTTCCACAGTATGCTCCCACAGGGGTGGAGAGCCATCGGTCAGTTTGCTTTACTAGGCCTCCCCATGACTGGTTTAAGGTGATTAGCCTCCCATCCAACCCGAGTATTAGGTAACATCTCAAGACTACCTCTAGAGTTGCACAGTTGATTGAAATATAGGCCTTTTCTAACCTCAAATTACTTTGCTTTTTCTTGTCATTTTGCATACAGTTAATGTATAAGAAATGGTCTTCTTTGTTTATTTTGCCAAATGGAAAACAAAACGTGTAGCGCTGAAAAGGAACGGAAGGGGAATAAGGCACCTACACACTAATAAGGTATGGAGCCAGTGTCCTTCAAACAACTAAACTCAAAGACAGTTGAGTTTCTCACATTGTATATGAATCCAAATACAATTCAGAGTCCATAGGTAAGAAGCTAAATGGAATACTGCTTGTGAGTGATATGTGAACCACCTTCACCAGCATAAGGTCCTATAGTCTCTGAATCGATGCTAAACACCAGATTGCAATTAAAGTTCCAGAATGGATGATGTATGGATGAATCAGCTCTAAAACATCACACCACAGTGTCTTCACACACGTGCAAATCGCTCAAACGGTAAAGTTGGTAAAGTTGGAGGCTTACCGGAGGGTTTGAACCCAAAACAGTGTATACTGTGAGGGTCAAACCAGCTTTTATTGCATAGTGGCAATGGTGGGAAGACCTTGACAGCGTGAAGGGATCACAAGGGGTTCATAAAGATGTATCTTCTCCAATCGTAACAGAGGGTCTCCCCGTATGTGGTGGCTGGATCACTGGGTAAAAACAAAGGACAAAACCAATTCATAGATGTGATGGCTGTAATTGTTTTCTTTTTTAGGCTTTCTTTCTTCTAGTTTTTACAAACAGAAAATTTCTGCGCTATGGATGTAAATAGATTGTATTTTCTTTTTGCGGTGCTGTCAGATGTGCCTGTCTCAGGAGAAGTGTGTAAACACAGCTGCAAACTGTAGAGATCCTTTGGAGTGGAGAGCCGTGTGATCCTGGCAGCAGAAGGGGGGGAGGAGGAGGGAGGAGGTGTCCTTGAGGCAGCTGATGCCTGGATAGAAAGCGTCTTGCTGCCTAGGGATAGGAAACCTTTCAAACCCTCCGGTAAGCCTCCAACTTTACCAACTTTACCGTTTGAGCGATTTGCACGTGTTTGAAGACACTGTGATGTGATGTTTTAGAGCTGATTCATCCATACATCATCCATTCTGGAACTTTAATTGCAATCTGGTGTTTAGCATCGATTCAGAGACTATAGGACCTTACGCTGGTGAAGGTGGTTCACATATCACTCACAAGCAGTATTCCATTTAGCTTCTTACCTATGGACTCTGAATTGTATTTGGATTCATATACAATGTGAGAAACTCAACTGTCTTTGAGTTTAGTTGTTTGAAGGACACTGGCTCCATACCTTATTAGTGTGTAGGTGCCTTATTCCCCTTCAGTTCCTTTTCAGCGCTACACGTTTTGTTTTCCATTTGATATATGTACAATTTTCTAGTGCTGTGTTAGCGGCTTAAATATTACTCGTGAGTAAGCGCAAATTTTCCATTTGGGTTGTTTTGTTTTATTTGTTTATTTTGCCCCCCCCCCCCCTTTTTAAATAAAAAAAAAAAAATTAAGTAAAAGTTCATTAATAAAAACGGCATGGGATTTCCCCACAGGGGAACCCCAAACCAAGATTTTAAAAAAATGGCGTGGGGTCACCCTAAATTCCATACCAGGCCCTTCAGGTCTGGTATGGATATTAAGGGGAACCCCCCGCCAAAATAAAAAAAAATGGCGTGGGGGCCCCCCTCAAAATCCATACCAGACCCTTCAGGTGTCTGCATCCATGATGGGAGGCTCCCGCTGTGTGACGCTTCTCATCTTCTGACACTTCTTAAATAACGGAGGGAGGGGCCACCTGGTGACCCCGCCCCCCTCTGATGAACGGGGACTTGACGGAGACTTCTGTAACCGGAACCGGGTGACCCCTCCCCCTCTGACATCACGGGGAAACCCATAGGGAAGTCTCCGTCAAGTCCCTGTCAGAAGACGAGAAGCGTCACACAGCCGGAGCCTCCCATTATGGATGTGGAGCGGCCCGAGAACGAAGAAGGGAAGAAGACGCCGTGGAGGAAGATGCTGGACGAGAACACCGGAGCAAGAAGCAGAGGATCAGACGAGGAACCAGAGGAAGAAGAAGATGGAGGAAGAAACCGAAGGAAGATAGAAGAAAGAAGATAGAAGAAAGAAGATGGAAAGAAGAAGACTTTAAATAAAGGAATTGTCCAAAACTGTCTCTTGTCATTTTTAACATTTTTGACACTTTTTTTGTGAAATGGTAGGAGTACCCCCTTACCATTTCACACAGGGGGTGCCAGGATCTGGGGGTCCCCTTGTTAAAGAGGGATTCCAAATTTCGATAAGCCCCCCGCCCGCAGACCACCACAACCACCGGGCAAGGGTTGTGGGGATGAGGCCCTTGTCCCCTTCAACATGGGGACAAGGTGATTTGGGGGGACCCCAAAGCACACTCCCAATGTTGAGGGCATGTGGCCTGGTACGGTTCAGGAGGGGGGCGCTCTTTTGTCCCCCTCTTTTCCTGTGGCCTGCCAGGTTGCATGCTCGGATAAGGGTCTGGTATGGATTTTTGGGGGGACCCCATGCCATTTTTAAAAAAAAATTTGGTGCGGGTTCCCCTTAAAATCCATACCAGACCTGAAGGGCCATTTTTTTTTAAATTTTGGTTTGGGGTTCCCCTGTGGGAAAATCCCATGCTGTTTTTATCAATGAACTTTTATGTGTATTGTCGGACTGACAATTCATTAATAGCCGCGAGTAGTTTTAAATTACTTCTTTTTCCGTTGAAATGTTATTTTGCTGTCAGACTGTTCTAAAAATGGGAAACATGGAATTTACAGGCATACTATAGACACCCCCCCAGTACGAAATTTAAAGGAATATTACACTTTTATTGTTTCACTTTAAGCATTATTAAAATCACTGCTCCTGAAAAAATGGCAGTTTTTGAAACTTTTTTTTGCATTGATCCATGTCCCCTGGGGCAGGACCCAAGTCCCCAAACACTTTTTATGGCAATAACTTGCATATAAGCCTTTAAAATGAGCACTTTTGATTATTCATGTTCGAGTCCCATAGACTTTAACAGTGTTCGCGTGTTCAAACTAATTTTTTGCCTGTTCGCATGTTCTGGTGCGAACCGAACAGGGTGATGTTCGGCTCATCCATATTTGCAATATAGCTCAAGCTCTGTCAGATTGCATGGAGAGCGTCTGTGAACAGCAATTTTCTGTTGCTGTTCACAAGAGAATTGCCACAGTCTCTCAATTGTATTTAGGTCTGGACTTTGACTGGGCCAATCTAACACATACATATGCTTTGATCTAAACCATTCCATTGTAGCTCTGGCTGTATATTAGGGTCGTTGTCCTGATGGAGGGTGAACTTCCGTCTCAAGTCTTTTGCAGACTCTAACAGATTTACAAGTTACAGGTTAACAGACACATTTCCCTGTCTCTATTACATTTCAGTAATAAGCCCCCTCATCATGTCTGGGAGGCCAACAAGCAGAGGAAGTTCCCCCCCAAGCCACTGTGAGGGGGCCAGCAGCCTATGTATCCACAGGCAAGGGTGGAAGCGGTACATCCTCAGGCAGGGCACCATTTTCTCTGTTTAGTGATGTTGCCTGTGCTATCCAGCCACAGCATCCTCTATCAATCAAGCAGAAACTAGTTCACAGTGCCCTGCAGCTGCCAGATTGGCTTATTCTGCCTCCTTGTCCACAGCCAAGCCTGCCATAGCCCCAGCATCATGCATTGAGGAGTCAGCTGAGTTATTTGAACACAGCGTCAGCCACTCGCCCCTTGATTATGCACAGGCATTACTTGATTCTGAATTTGGTTCTGAGGTTGAGGAAGGTAGGAACAAGAGCCTACAGAGAGGGGATAACACTGATAAACAACAAATTGTCCGTCGTGTACCCCTAGCCACAGCGTATTGCCAAGTTGGCTCCAGTGATGATGAGGATGATGAGGATGTAGAGGATGATTATGATAATAATGAGGTCTCTGATGTGACTTGGGTGCCAGATAGAGCAAAGGAGGAAAGTGAGGGTGAGGCACAACCCCAACAACACAGGATTTCCTCCAGAGAAAGCCATCGTGGAAGAGTTGAGAGCAGCCACCCTATTAAATCAGATTGGGGAGCTGTTATCTCCCTGCCCACTTCCCACAGCTCAGTTGTCTGAGCCTTTTTTAGCACATGTGCAGCCGATTGCATTATTGCAATTTACAAACTTTGTCTCAGGCAGATCAAGCATGGCAAAAACACCAGCCAGTTGTGTACCACATGCTTGCAAAGACATTTAACTTCCCACCACTCAGCCCATTGGCAAGAGCCACTTAAAAGGGATGCAATTCTTCTTCTCCTCACTCCTGACCTTACTGGTCTACCCCCACTATATCTCATGACCTCTCAGCAGCCTCCACTCACAGGGATGATAGTATACTGAAGGGTGTCACAGGTACTTGCTGCATGTCTGCCAGCAGCACACCACCAGCTGTAGAGTAAAGCAGGCAAATTTCTCTGCCCTAGCTGCTTCAGTCCCTGCCACCACATACCCATACCCCTAAATTCCAGCTTTTTTAAATTGGTGGCTTTCCAACTTCTGCCTTTGCATCTGATGAATTCTGCCCCTTCTGTGAATTTTCAGAATGTGCTGTACCACAATGGCAGGTTCCCAATCACTATTTCTTTGCACGTAAGGCCATTCCAGCTTTGTACCATCACATGGTAGGCAATGTTTTGGCATAGTTGGGAAAGGCAGCCAGCAACAAGGTCCACATTACTGCTGACACGTGGTCCAGCAAGCATGGCCAGGGATTATATATTTTGTTCACAGCACACTGGGTAACTCTGCTTGCAACTATGAAGGATGCAGGACAGGGCTGAGTGCTGGAGCTTGTTTTGCTGCCATGTCTCCCTACAGCTGGTGGTGATGATCCAAGATTTGTCTGCTCCACCCCTTCCCCCTCCTTCTTCTCCATGCCCTCCTCTGCTGAATTGTCCTATGAACCACCAGTATCCCCTAAGCATTCAAGGGGCCATTCAATGAGTCAGGCTAAAAATACCATGCAGCTGGTCTGTCTAGTTGACAGGAGTCACACTGGAGCAGAGATTCTTTCAGATCTGCAGGGGCAGGCCCAGAGCTGGTTCACACCATGCCATCTTGAGCCAGGAATGGTGGTGTGAGATAATGGCACAAACCTCCTGTCCGCCCTTCGACAAGGAAAGTTGACACATGTGCCATGCTTGGCACATGTCTTCAATTTGGTTGTGCAGCGTTTATTAAACAGGGCACTTGAGGCAGAGCATCGGGAGGAAGAGGAGGACTTCCTTTCCTCTCAAGGCCCACTTTATGCAGACACCATTCTTGCGACACCACAGAACTTGCAAGAGGAAAGGGAGGAGGAAGAGGATTCTGGAGAAATTGAAGCAGAGAAAGACATGCCTCAAACCATCCCCAGAACCCCTGGGAGTAATACGTGGCTGGGAGGAGGCAGTTCCAGCTACTGGAATCCTAACCCAGAGAAGTTTGCTTCCCATGCCTCTGCACAAAATGCGATGGCCTCTCTTACTCTTCAAAGCCTGTGAAAGGACCTGAGAATCCATGGCTTCAAGGAGAAGGATCATTATTGGTTGCCAATCCTCCTTGACAACTGTTACAAGGCAAAAGTCCTGGAACCCATCCTGTCCCCACAGAGGGAGCAGAGGATTAAATATTTTGAGGACACCTTAAAGAGGAGTTTACATAACACCTTTACAGACTCTGGTAGGTTACAGTCTCATTCAAAAGCTAGTTATGAGGCTTCTGTTGGTCAAAGGTGGAGCGTTGGAGAAGGGGCTGCCTCAGTGATGCATTTCAACATTTTTTTAGTTCTTGGCACCCAGGGCTGTCAACTTCCACATCCCATTGGCAGCGTCTGCATCATATGGTGGGAGATTATCTAGGGGCAAAAACAGGCATGGGAGCTTTCCAGTTGATGATCCACTGGGTTACTAAGTTATGAGAAAAGACCCAGTATGCAATTGAGCTGCTGGACTGCCCTGCATCCAGGCTGCTTTTTGAACAGGCATTTAGTGCCACCGGAGGTTTTTTGACAGATAAAAGAGCGTGTCTGTCCACAGACTCAGTTGACTGGCTGACATTTATCAAAATGAATAATTCCTGGATTAGCAGCAACTATCAAGCCCCTGATGCTGATGTTGCTGATTAATGCTGCGTACACACGGTCGGAATTTCAGACAACAAATGTTTGATGTGAGCTTGTTGTCGGAAATTCCGACCATGTGTAGGTTCCATCAGACATTTTTTGTCAGAATTTTCGACAAACAAAATTTGGGAGCTGGTTCTCAAATTTTCCGACAACAAAATCTGTTGTCGTAAATTCTGATCATATGTACACAATTCCGACGCACAAAATTCCATGCATTTTCGGAATCAAGCAGAAGAGCTGCACTGGCTATTGAACTTAATTTTTCTCGGCTCATCATACGTGTTGTATGTCACTGCGTTCTTGACGTTCGGCATTTCCGACAAGATTTGTGCGACTGTGTGTATGCAAGACAAGTTTGAGCCAACATTCGACAGAAATAAATCTAGGATTTTGTTGTCGGAATGTCCGATCGCCTGTACGCGGCATTTGTGTTTTTGGGATGTGGAATCTCTGAAAAACTGTCTAAGCTGCCTAGCTTCTATATGGAAGAAAAATTTTGGTACAGGTTTCATGGGCACACTTAATACCCAAATGACCAATTTTTCCACAGCTGTTGAATAGGTGCATATAATGTAAATTTTTGATGGCAAGGCCAATTCTTGCTTCCATCAAGAGTATCTCTATAGGTGTACAGTATGAAGACACCACCAACACTCAAAGCCCAGTTTTTCGCACCTGTTACTTCTATCCAAAGTCTGCTAAACAGACACCAGAAGTTATCAAAAAAAATCTCTAATCTTGTCCTGAGTGCACTAAATTGTGTCTTCATCATACAGACTGGCTCCCCAAGCCGTTGTTTACAAAATAAAGAAAGCTTGCAGGGAAAATGTAATTTTTTTTCTTAATATATGTAATTTTTGCTGCAGTAGATTCTATACACAGTACAAATGTGCCATTCTACAGGCAAACTAAGGTGCTATATTTGAAGATTTTTTTTTTATTGTCACACTTTAAGCACTATTAAATCCTTGCTCATTTAAAATGATCTTTTTTAAAAACTTTTTTTGCATTGATACATGTCCCCCAGGGCAGTACCCGGACCCCCATACCCATTGTATGCCCAATAACTTGCATATAAGCCTTCAAAATGCGCACTTTTGATTTTTCAATGGGGTTCATTGTTTAGCTTTTTCAACCCAGGGGGTTGAAGGAAAAAAAATAATCCAATTATCCTATCCACACATTTGATCCTCCCGCTGTGCTATTGTGTTCTGACTGCAGGGAGCCTTCACTGCTGTCAGAACAGAATGATCAGTGCTTCAGGCTATAGCCAGCAACACTGATCAATCAGGAAAAAACTGACAGGCTGGTTGTACACAAATCAAACTTCTGTACAACCAGGGTGCCCATACATGGATTGAAATTTGTCTGGTCCCTGCTGACCCAGTCAGTTTTCAATCAATGCATAGCCTGCTTTTTTCTCTTAGGGCTGGTTCACACCAGGACACTCATAAGAACACGCTGCACATCTCTGTGCGATACACCTGCAGTGTAGTGTTGTGTGATTTGTGCCCATTCTTTTTGAATGGGCTGAATTGCACTAAACTTCACCAAAAGTAGTGCATGTGCTACTATAAAAAATGTGCTGCAACCAGATTGCATGGTACTTCTGTACCATGCTCTCCAGTGCAGGCAAAGACACTGCATTCACAACCTGTGTTTGGAGTGTCATTATTTATATATTGACACCAACTGCAAATTGCAAAAGTGGTGTATTTTGTATGTGATATGGGTTTCCCACACTATGTTCTGGTGTGAACAGGCACTAAAGGTGTCTTCCCACTTTTGCATTCAAATGTGAGAAAAGCCCAATACATGTTTGTTATGTGTTTCTATTCACATAACATGCCTAAATTTCTTTTAAAATGTGTTTACCTTTTATATTTCAATAAATGTATTGTAGTTTTGAAAAATAAATGGTTTGGTAAGAAAAAAAAATACATATATATATACTGTACATACTTTCCTTTTATAACCTACATATCAGAGAAAATGACCGTCCAATACAACTGCAACAACAATATAAGCAATAGCAGTAGACAACATATTTCTTTTGAATGTTTCTCAGGAAGGGGTGTCTTGGCTTACTGCAACTTTCTTTTGAACAATGTTACAGTGAGACTGCCCCAAGTGTTTCCTCATTAACATACAAACAACAGAACAGAGCACTTAACAAAAAAAAAATGTTACTTTTTTTAAAGTTTTAGTTTAAAAGGTTATATGAATGGGGACATGTTTCAAATATAAAGCAGGTGTTATCCCAATTTGTCTGCAAATTGTATCTGGATCCATATTCTAATATGTACACTATCTGTAGGCTAGGATAGGCAAATGTAACAACCACAGTCATTTCTTATGCTTTCTGGGACTAATGCTTGCCAGACTGGAAGTAAGGGAAAATCTTTGACAGTGCACCAGGCAATAATAAAAAGCTGATGCATTTATAACTGAGTTCTGGACAATAGGAAAACATGACAGGGATCTATCTCTTTGCTACACTTTCCAAAATACCTACAGTATAATAACACTCACTTTGGCAAAGAAATACATTATTATATTTTTTTTTATTGAGATGTTAGTTTGGTTTACATAATTTTAGTGGGGATCATTTTTGGAAAATGTAAAGTGAAACATTATAAATGCAAAATTTTATTTAAAAAAACTTGCCTGGGGAATTCTCTGACCCTACCTGTGAAGTGGCACATGCGTGCAATGAATATGACCTACTATAGAAACACTGACATTTACAAAGACAAACGTTTTTTCAAAACTTCAAATGCCAACAAAATGACAGCTCCCAGCTGCTTTATTCTGTTTGCCACAGAGTGGCCTGGGATTCCATTTATCTATACCAGATCCCTATCCTAGATGAGCGTCTCATATTAATGCAAATTGATGGCCCCAGACAAAAAGCAAACATGGCATGGGTTCCCCATTAATTCATAGCAGGCCCTTCAGGTCTGTTATGAATTTTAAAAAGGAGCCCCATGTAGTAATAAATAAAATGATGTGGCCCCCCCAAAATCTTTACCAGACACTTTGGGCCTATATTAATTTTAAGGCGGAACCCAAGAAAAAAAGTGTGAAGGCCCCCAAAAAATAACAGACTCTTATCTGAGCATGCAGCTTGACAGACCAACCATGTAGCATGCAGCTTGGTTTTCCCCCATGTTGCCCTCAACATGGGGGAGACCTCTCTGGCAAAGCACCATGCCTTCAAGTTTATGAGGACATATGCCACTTTCCCGCAACCATGGCCCGGTGGTGCTGGGATCAGGCAGGGTTTTTTTTTTACTTTTATTTATATTCCAGGGGCCGGGTGAGACGACCAGCCAGCTCACCATAGCTGATCTTAATCTGTCCCCCCTGTGAGTGGAGGATACGCTGTTGGTTGGGGGTGCCCTTTGTGGAGTCATTGCACCTACTGGGGCTCTTTAGTCCACTTTGGAAATTTAGAGCCGGGTTCAGGTGTCTTTCTCTCCACCACCCAATTTCTCCCTCCCCTTCCTCCCACACTGTGTAGGCTTTGATACGTACAAGATTTTACTCATCTGCCTATGAATATGTTTGTTTTTGAGTTATTCATTCCTGTTCTGTCTGATAATCTTCTAGATGTAAAAATCCATCATGACCATATTCGTTACCGCTGAAGAAAAGGTCCACCTGCTATACCTCGAAACGGGTCATCTATTGTAAAACTTATCTTCAATTGGTCACTATCATGTGTTCATAAATTCCTTGTATTTTCAAGATGTATCCATTTTATTCTGCATAATTAATACGTCACGGTTACTTTTTTAAATTAATTTTTCAATAAAATTTATTTAAATTTTTTACCTACTTTCTCATTTCCATTTTGAGTGACCCACTTTCAAAAGTCCCACCAGAGGTATTACACTCCTTGTGAGTGTTGTTGTTTTTGGGTATAACACAGGGATGTGGGTTTATTCTCAAAATCCAAAACTCATATTGGGGTGACACCTTTTCTATTCACCTTTTTGCATAATGGTTAAAATCGAACGTACCCAAAATTTTCTCTAACAATCTGGAGGTTTTCATTTTTCACTTACAGCTTTCAGAATTTGAAAAAAATCCTCAAACGAAACATTTTCTAAAAGCACATGACCTGTAAAAAAAAAATATTGCTACTGATTTTTTGCCCCAATAATTGTGCAAATGTTCATCATTTTGCTATTTTCAACAAAAATACACTAAAATCATTAATATTGCACATAAACACAACGTAACTTACAAAATTCCTGCTAAATTAGTACTAAAGCATCGTTCACATGTGGCATACTGAAGTGTATGCCCATGGGGGGCCATGTTTACCCTCACAGCGATGCACAGGTGTTCCGTGCATCCCCGTACAAGCAATACCATTTATATCAATTGGGATGTAACAGCTGCATAGGCATACAGTAGCTGCTGTTCCCAATCTGACACCTGCGTGGGTGTTGGTTAATGACCCCAAACGCAAACAGTGTGATCTCAGGAACATGTGGACCTACATGGATGTAAAATTGGGAGCAACGGCTCTGTTGGTGCAGGTGCTACATCCCAATGATATCAATGGGACTACCTGCACAGAGATGCACAGAACACATGTGCATCCCTGTAAAGCCACGCTGTGTTTGCCCTGTGTGAACAAGGCCTTAGGCCCCTTTCACAGAAGCAATCGGGTATGCCTGTCTGTTTTTCAGGCAAGCCCAATCAGAAAACCCATTGTTCTCTATGGAGAGGCTGATGTAAATGGACATGTGTCCGTTTATACCTACCTGCATCTGATCCAGTCTGCTAAAAACAGATGGATGGGGATTCCATTCCCTATCCATCTAGCAGATCGGATCAGATGGTATCCATTGGAAATGGACAGGCGGTCTGTTTCCATTCGACCGCCCCATAGAGAATAGCGAGCTGTGTCTGTGTCCGTGTCCGCTCTGCATCAGAGGAGCGGACACGAACCTGTCATCCGCCTGCTCAGTGGGGATCAGCAAACAGATCCCCTGCTGAGCAGGCAGATCTGCTTGACAGAGTCTGCTCCATGTAAAAGGGGTCTTACCAGAAACGGCTGGTCCTTTAGGAGCGCTGCCCCCCTGCAGGGCACAGGGCTCATACATTTGTATGAGTTTTTTTCCATCCACACGTTTAGAGCCTGAGGCTCTAAATGGCTTGAAAAAGGTTGAGCTCAGGGCGCAGAGCATTGCACCCCGAACTCACCAACTTGTGGCAATAGTGAATCAATATTCACTATCATCTTATGGCTTCTCCTCCTGGCCAATAAGGATAGATCGGGTTGGCTGGGAGGAGAAGCTGAGGTATCCGTGAAAGGGTGAGTGTGTGGGGGGGGATTGTCACCTTGGAGGGGTGAGTGCAAGCGGACCTGGGGGGTCTTACTATGTTTTTTTTTTTTACTTTTTACATTTTTTTACAGTCATTTTTTTTTGCTTTTTTTTTTTTTTGGGGGGGGGTCTTTGGTGAGATATCTTTTTTTTTTAGACATAGAAAGGGACTGAATATAGTCCATTTTCTCTGTATCACTTTACTTGAATGAATGAGGAATCTGTATAGAGATTCCTTTCACTCAGAAAATGACAGTCTGATATATTGTAACACTTGCAGTTACAATATATCAGCTGTCAGTGTCAGTAGGCACATAGCTGTGATCAGTAGTGATCGCTGCATGCGCCCTCTATTCTACAGGGGGTATGGTAAACACATGTTTACTAATTCCCCCCAAGCCCCTACTTCACCCCCACCACTCCCCCCTCCCCTGCCACGATCTTCAGCCTGACAGATCATAGGAGATCTGTGCAGGGAGAAGTTGAAGGTGGAGGGAGGGGAAGGAGAGATGCCGCTTGGAGTGGCCATGGATCGGGGGTGCGGGGGCATTTGGGGGGTGATCTGACTGGTGGAGGACACACATCTGGACCCCCACAAGCCCCATGAAGCACCTGAAGCCAGCAGGCGTGGAAGAGGAGGGATGCTGGCTAATGATGGTGGCTGTGGGGAGTGGGATTGCAGGGGGGCTCAGATTGGATGGAGGGGGGTAATCAGTGCTGGGGGGAGAAGGGGGTGAAGGGGATAGGAGAGTGGGGGGGGGCAGTTTTAGATGAAAGGGTGCAGTGGGGTGGAGAGGCAGGTGGCAGGGAAGCGGCGGCATGGGTAGGGGGGATGGTCACATTAGGGGTTAGTAACTCTGATCTGTGGGTTGTAATCCACTGATCAGAGTTATAGAATTGTTCAACAGAGTCTGACCTGGCCACCTGCGGGCACTTCTGTGGTTCTGTACTGTGTGTGGACTTGGCAGCGAAAGGGTTAATAATAATTGGGCCCCCAGCTACCAGACTTTCACGTGAATGAGTAAGGGGTAAATAGTAGGGATCACTGTGACATCATTTACCATATATGGTAAGATGTAGACAAGCTGGGGCTGAAGTGGGAGACTTGATTTGTACAGTCAAGTGGGACTTTTCTTCTACCATCCACCAGCAGTCCAAATGGCAAATGGAAAGGGTTAACCAAAATATCAAATGTTACCTCCATACATTCATCCATTAGAAAAATTAGGTTAGGACCTTTTATCCTGGGCAGAATTCACCATTAATAACAACACCAAAGTCAGTTCTGGAAAGTCCCCTTTTCTAACTGTTTTCAGTTGCCATTCTTCTGATCCATATCATGTGCCCACCATTTTTCCCCTCATGACAGCTGAAACCCAGAGGACCTTCAATTCTGACTGGGCAGAAGTTTTAAAAAATCTGAATCTGGTGGATTCTAGGTACAAATTGACTGTGGATAGTTGTCAATGTGTAGGTCCCAAACCTCAATATGGTGAGAAGTTCCGGCTTCAAACCAAGGGTATTCACTAGTATTCTTGAAGAAGCGTGCTTCTTGCTTCACTAGCTCTTTCTCTATTCTTCCTCAAATGAATGTGATTCAAGCTCAGCTTGCCTACATATTGAAAGATTTCCAACACCTTCTACAACTCCCTTCTAGGACCTCTATTTATTTTTAGGTTCTCACATGCTACATCTCACTTAGGTCTAGTGATTAGTGATCTACTGATCAGTATGAAATTGGATTCAAAATATTCCAGGGGAAAGCGTTATTATCAGATTGACAAGAAAAGCTACGGACAAGAAGACAGATGTTGGATTCATTCCACAGACGTCTCCTCTCCTTGGTTAATAAAATTATTTCATGGTAAATTTCCCTCCAAGCCTGCCACTAAACTGCTGGGGAGTCCTCATAAGCGGGGGGGGGGGGGCACTTTGGGGCTTCCAAATTAGCTTGCAGCATTTGCTTTTCTGTCTCTCTGTACTTGTTCTGTGTCTGCCTTCTTGGACTGTCTTGTCTTGTCAACTTCAGCTTCCCTCTTTAGGTTTGCTTGTCAGCTGCCTGTCCTGAACTACAGCTTGCCTTCTGGTTTTCAGTTGTCTTCTCGTCTGCCGCCTGTCCTCACCCATGGTTTATTGCTTTTTTACATGTTTTTTTTGGTCCTGCCTGGACCCCTGGCTCATCTCTCATTTTTCAATTGTTTCCACTGCATGTTCCTGCCTCCATCACTCTCTCCATCTGCGATTCTCCATCTGTGTGGGTCTCTGCTCACCTAGAGCACAGTGAACCTAGTTTCCCTAATGAGCTAGCCTGCATGAGTGCTCCCATAAAAAGCAGCTTTCTATGAGGGCACTCGCCGAAGAAGTGGAGCCAGGATTGGTATAAAAAATTACTGCACTAAAGTCTGACAAATTAGCAGCCAGCACTACAATCCAAAAGAAATTGCATAATGAATAAAGTATGTATAACCAAACATCAGCATCCATAAATAGTGACATAAGCATGTAAACATAAAAAAATTGCAATGTGCAGTAATAAGACCCTCATATAGTATCTCACAAAAGTGAGTACACCCCTCACATTTTTGTAAATATTTTATTATATCTTCTCATGCGACAACACTGAAGAAATTACACTTTGCTACAATGTAAAGTAGTGAGTATACAGCTTGAATAATAGTGTATATTTGCTGTCCCCTCAAAATAACTCAACAAACAGCCATTAATGTCTAAACCGCTGGCAACAAACGTGAGTACACCCCTAAGTGAAAAGGTCTAAATTGGGCCCAACGTGTCAATATTTTGTGTGGCCACCATTATTTTCATGCACTGCCTTAACCCTCTTGGGCATGGAGTTCACCAGAGCTTCACAGGTTGCCACTGGAGTCCTCTTCCACTCCTCCATGATGACATCACAGAGCTGGTGGATGTTAGGCTCCTTGCACTCCTCCACTTTCCATTTTAGGATGCCTCACAGATGCTCAATAGGGTTTAGGTCTGGAGACCTGCTTGGCCAGTCCATCACCTTTACCCTCAATGTCTTTAACAAGGCAGTGGTCTTCTTGGAGGTGTGTTTGGGGTCATTATCATGTTGGAATACTGCCCTGTGACCCAGTCTCCAAAGAGAGGGGATCATGCTCTGCTTCATTATGTCACAGTAAATGTTGGGCCTTGGCATTCATGGTTCCCTTGAAGAACTGTAGCTCCCCAGTTTCGGCAGCACTTATGCAGCCCCAGATCATGACACTCCCACCATCATGCTTGACTGTAGGCAAGACACACTTGTCTTTGTACTCCTTACCTGGTTGCCGCTACACACACCATCTGAACTAAATAAGTCTGCTTGTCTTCAGCAAACTGTTTGTGGGCTTCCTTGTGCATCATCTTTAGAAGAGGCTTCCTTCTGGGACGACATCCATGCAGACCAATTTGATGTAGCGTGCGGTGTATGGTCTGAACACTGACAGGTTGAACCCCCCCCACCCCTTCAACCTATGCAGAAATGCTGGCAGCACTCATACATCTATTTCCCAAAGACAACCTCCAGATATGATGCTGAGCATGTGCATGTAACTTTATTGGTCGACCATGGCAAGGCCTGTTTTGAGTGGAACCTGTCCTGGTAACTGCTGTATGGTCTTGGCCACCGTGCTGCAGCTCAGTTTCAGGGTCTTGGCAATCTTCTTATAGCCTAGGCCATCTTTATGTAAAGCAACAATTCTTTTTTCCAGATCCTCAGAGAGTTCTTTGCCATGAGGTGTCATGTTGAACTTTCAGAGTCCTGTATGAAAGAGTAAGAGCAAAAACACAGCATTTAACACACCTGCTTCCCATTTCGACCTGAGACGTTGTAACACTAACGAGTCACATGACACTGGGGAGTAAAAATTTGCTAATTGGGCCCAATTTGAACATTTTCACTTAAGGGTGTAATCACTTTTGTTGCTAGCGGTTAAGACATTAATGGCTGTGTGTTGAGTTATTTTGAGGGGACAGCAAATTTACACTATTATACAAACTGCACACTCACTACTTTACATTGTAGCAAAGTGTAATTTCTTCAGCGTTGTCACATGAAAAGATATAATAAAATATTTACAAAAATGTGAGGGGTGTACTTACTTCTGTGAGATACTGTATATGAAAATGAAGAGACTTAAATGGTATGACCACCATGTAATCAGATAGTCCAAATAGTGAGTAGAAAACAAACGTAAATTTCAATGATGATAGTGAAAAAATCCAAAAAATGCCTTAAGGAGTCTTCACGGCAAGTGCATCCCCCACCCAGGAGAGAAGAGTGAATACGCTTACCAGAGGACAGCGACCAAGCCTGTAGTAAGCCAAGTCAAATCATTATAGACTATTTATCTATAGTAATGCACAGTGTATGGATCTTGACTCATATCCCAGTTGAAATCTTTATTGATGAAACGCGTCAATTTTGAATGAGTCCGCTCCATGTCGTTGCACCCTTACCAATACCTATGTGATCACATCAAGGAGATGTTTTATTGATGACTATTATTCCAAGATTTGTGTAGGTTTCTACTTTTTAGTAAAACCTGCTGCTAAACAGTTTTACACTATGTGGAGGTCTCTTGTTTTCTAAGGATGTTGGAGTCTATGAATTGACAAGTGGTTGCTGTGAAGATGCTTGATGCCCTGGAGCCAGGAGTGCCTGTGGGGGACCGGAGAAGCATCAGGGCAGCTCTATGCAATACAATTCCACAGAGCGGGTAAGAATAACATGTTTATTATTTAAAAAAAAAATCAAAGCTCTAATATCACTTAAAAAGAGAAGTAAAGGATTAGCAAAAAAAAAATCATACTCACCTAGATGGCTGCAGCTCCGATCCCAGCTGCAGCTGTCTCCTGCCAGCTCTACCCAGAGAACCAGTTAGAGCTATGACTGTCTGTCAACGGTTCTCTGTTCTTCCTCTCCAGTGCTTACTGGAATGCTGGGCTGTGGAGGGGGCGGGAGGGTCTGGCTTAGTCTCACAGTAGCGTACTGAAAGACTGAACCAGCTGCCGGTCCAGGCTTCTGTGTGGATCTCAACTGTAGAATCAGGATATTTCCCGAGCCTGGACCAGCTAAGTGATGACAGCTGAAAAAGCTGTTGGCTGAGAAAGGGGCACAGGAGTGCAGAACGAACTGTACTTCTGTGATCCATAGGAGAAGCATAGCCAAAATATCTTTGGCTATACTTCTGCTTTTTACTTTTCTACTAATGTGAGGAAGATGCAGACACTAGGTAAAACTAGGGAATAGCAGAGATGTTTTCAAACACATTGATTATGCACTAAATAAATTGAGCTTTCTAACAAATTCACTTTTTAACCGCTTGCTGCCCGCCCACCGTCAAATGATGGAGGGATGGTGCAGCTGTTGTTCTGTGATGACGTCATATGACAGCATCCCAGAATGGCCATTATTGTGTGCCCAAGGGGGCATGCAGCGCGGTGACTGTGGCCATGCCGTGTTGCTAGGACACGCCGCGACCCTGATCTTTGTAAAGAGCCTTGGCCGCCAGTCACATGTAAACAAGGAAGTGCCATGAAATGGCTCTCCTCGCCTCACACTGACAGAGTGTGGGCAGGTAATCAGGGCACTGATCATCAGTGCCCTGATTATAGGAATATCCCAGTAGTGCCAGCAGTGCCAGCAGTGCCACCAATCAATGCCTATCAATGCCACCAATCAGTGCCCATCAATGCCACCTAATCAGTGCCCATAAGTTCCGCCTCATCAGTGCCCATTGCCACCTCATCAGTGCCCATCAGTGCAGCCTATCAGTGCCCATCAGTGCAGCCTCATCAGCGCACATCAGTGAAGGAGAAAAAATACTTATTTACAAAATTTACTGACAGCAAATAAGAAAAACTTTTTTTTTAAATGTTTGGTCTTTTTTTGTAAAAAATAAAAATACCAGCAGTGATTAAATACCACCAACAGAAAGCTCTATTTGTGTGAAGAAAAAGATAAAAAAAAGCTGAAAGCTAAAAAATGGCCTGGGCAGGAAGGGGTGAAAGTGTCCAGTTTTGAGGTGGTTACGGACCGCTCCCGCTGTCATAAAAGGGCGGCACTTTGAAGTGGAATACCCTTGTTATGGCAGCAGATAGCTGCCATAACCAAGTATCCACTTCTTCAGCAGGTGGTCCGCTTCAAGATAAAAGTGGTCTCAGCGGTGGGTTCGTCACAAGATCACTTTTATCTGTGGTGGGAGAAGGCCCCCCTCCCGCCGCTCTCCTGTGCCCTCCACCACTTACATTCTTGTAATAGGAATAAGTGACACAATTTTTTTTTTTAAGAGCAGTGTAAAAATAAAAAATAAAAAGTAAAATAAATAAGAAAAAAAATAATTAACACGTCCTGTCCCGCCGAGTTTGCATGCAGAAGCGAACGCATACATGAATAGTGCCCGCATATGAAAACAGTGTTCAAACCACACATGTGAGTTATCACCGCAAACATTAGAGTGAGAGCAATACTTATAGCCCTAGACCTCCTCTGTAACTCAAAACATGCAACCTTTAGATTTTTTTTTTTATCATTTCAAGTTTATTGAAGAAAAAATAAAGAATAGTAACAAAGAATACACTGTATATTGCAAATTTTTGCAGGTGCAACTGCGTACTTTTCGTCTTTTTACAAAATAAAGAAAAACAGTTAGTGTGACACTCGTGTAGAAGTCTAAATGTTTAACAGACATCGCGTTACTAAAGTTATTTCCATTAAGCTGACTTTGTGACTGTAATAAAAAGAAATACAACATAATAGTTCTGTCTACACTTCGCAAGCCATTGCGACAAACATTTCTTATCTATTGTTCAAATTGTGTATTGTTGAGAGCAAGCAAGAGTGTGGTCTCTATGATTCTCTGAGACAATCTAGTTCACGTCTATAAGAGAAGTACGGATTTCCAAAGTATATACCAGTGAGGACATAGGCTATAGGACAGCCAAGAAGTGTTAAAGAGTTGGATATAGAAAAAAAGAAGTAGGTGAAGATAAAGGAAATGCTTATGTGAAGGGCAAAGATGTAGTACAGAGGAAGTACAGAGGAAGGGCAGAGGAAGGGCACCCGCCCAGGACCGTATGGTCCCTCCCACACCTAATTCAGGAAGGGAATTCTGCAGAGTATTTGAAAAGCAACCAGGGTTGCCATGTTTTGTGGAATCTTTCGATATGACCTTTATCTTGGGCCAATACGTCCTCCATTTCGTGGATCTCATTGACTTTCGCCAGCCAGTCCCTAATAGTTGGAGTAGATGTAGAGAGCCAATGTAGAGGTATTTGAGATTTGGCTGCGTTGAGGAGATGTATCGTCAACGAGCGTTTGTAGCGTTTAAAAGAGGAGTTAGACAGGTGTAATAGACAGCATGCTGGTGTCAGTTCCACTTTGGTTTCTGTAATCTTTTTAATTAAAACCTTAACTTCATTCCAGAATGGTTCAATTTTGTGGCATTGCCACCAGATGTGGGTTAGTGTGCCTTTTTCAGCGAGACATCTCCAGCATGTGTCTGGTTTTTGTGTATCCCATTTGTGTATTTTATCAGGAGTGCTGTACCAGTGGGTCAACAGTTTGTAATTTGTCTCTTGTAATTTCGTGCTTATGGAGCATTTATGTGCTAAGGCAGCCACATACCTCCATTGTTTGTCTGAGATCTCCAAATCAAGTTCTTCCGACCATCTCCTCCTGTGCCCGTCCGATATCTCAGTCCCCGAGCGACTCATCCACTCATATGCCACAGAAGTGGCCCTTTTAATTGGGGTTCCCTCTCGACACACCGACTCCAAAGCTGTCAGGGGTCTGTTTAGTGTTAGAGGTTCCTTAATGTTACCCAAATAGCTTCTTAATTGAAAATATGTCCATAGTTTCATTTGGGGTCGGTTTAAGTCTGTCTTAAAAGACGACCAGTCTCTGAATTTGTTTTCATGATAGCAGTCTCCAGCCAGTAAGGGATCCCCCGCGGGATACGTCTTAAGAGTCGGGTTATGTAGACCTGGGACAAAGTCTGGGTTATCTGTCAGGGGCGTCAGAGGACTGGGTGTTGAGGTCAGTTTTTTTTGTTTGGCTAGTCCGGCAATAATCTTCAGTGTGGTACCAGTGATTGGGTGTAACCTAATGGCATGAGGCAATGTTTTGATAGGGGACCATGGCAGGTATCTAAGCGGTAGCGTGGCAAGTGTTGTCTCTAGTGATACCCAATCCTTCTCTGACTCATGGCAATGCCAGTCTATGATTCTGGTTATGTGTGAGGCCTGGTAGTAACTGCGGAAGTTCGGGAATTGGATTCCTCCTAAATCTTTGGGTTTGACCAGGGTGCCTAGTTTGATTCTGGGTTTTTTATGTTGCCAGAGAAATCTCGTGACCAATGTATTAAGCTCATTGAAAAATTTCTGAGGTATTTCTATCGGTAGTGTGCGGGTCAGATATAAAAATCTGGGCAGTATGACCATTTTTACTATGGCTGCCCTGCCGAACCAAGAAAAGTAGTTTTCATTCCAAACCGATAGATCTTTCGCACAATTTTTTAGGAAGGTCACAAAATTTCTCTCATATGTTATTTTTAGAGATGGAGTAAGCCAAATTCCTAGATATTTTAGTTTGGCATTATCCCAAGTAAATGTTGAGTTTGCCTGAGTTAATTTGAGTACATTGTCTGGAAGGGAGAGGTTCAGAGCCTCTGACTTTGTATAATTAATTTTTAGGTTGGATATAAATCCGTAGTGTGCAAATTCTTGTAACAGGTTAGGGAGTGTCGTAGTCGGTTTCGTTAAGAAGAACAATAAGTCATCTGCGTATGCAGCTATTTTATACTCTTTATTTTTAATCTGGAAACCTTGTATTGCTGTGTTTTTTTGTACTGTTCTAATAAAGGGCTCTAGTGAGAGAATAAATAAAAGGGGAGACAGGGGACATCCCTGTCTAGTCCCATTTTTAATATATACTTTTTCTGAAAGAATTCCGTTTATTTTTAATTCCGCTGTTGGGTTCTGGTAAAGGGCCGAGATCCAATGTAACACGTTCGGACCCAAGCCCACCCCTCCACACACCGCCAGCATGAAGTCCCATGCCACACGATCGAAGGCCTTCTCCGCATCTGTTGAGAGGAGAAAGCCTTCGATCTTCCGTTGTCTCACAGCCTGTGTTAGTAAGAGAGCTTTAGTAACATTATCTCTGGCCTCCCTGTTTGGCATAAAACCCACCTGTTCCAAGCCAATTAGTTTTGAGAGCAGCGGTCCCAACCTCAATGCAATGATCTTCGCAAACAGCTTAGCATCGAGGTTCAGCAAAGAGATGGGACGATAGCTAGCACATTCCTCTGGGTTCTTGCCCTCTTTCGGTATAACCGTAATATGGGCAGAGAGAAAACCAGGAGTAACATGTCTTGGCTTAGATAAGGCGTTCAATGCATCTTTTAAGGGTTCAGCCAAAATCTCCATAAAGGATTTGTAATATGTGGCGGAATATCCGTCGGGGCCTGGGCTCTTGCCTGGTTTTAGTAATTTGATGGCCTGTTTGACCTCCGCTGATGTGATTGGGGCTTCTAGGAGATCTGTATCATCTCTGGGTAGAGATGGTAGTCCGCTATGTCTTATGTAGTCTTGTATGATTTGTGTCCTATCTCCTAGCAGTTGTGGAGGTTTATGTTGTGGGGGCAAGTTATAAAGCTTCGTGTAGAAGGCGTGGAAGTGTTTAGCTATAGCCTCAGGTTTTACCTCGAGCTTTCCTTCTTTGGATCTGATACCAGCTATCTGATTACTTGAATTTTGTTCTTTGAGGGCCCTCGCCAAGAACCTCCCAGCTTTGTCGCCTGACTCATAATAGAGCCGTTTCTTAAAGAAGAGAATCCGTTTGGCTTTAGTATGGAGAATCTGCTGTAGATCCTTCCTAGCCTCTAGCAGGCTCTTGGCTGAGGTCTCTGACAGAGATTGTTTGTGTAATACTTCCAGTGACTCAATTTGGGTGAGTAATTTTCTAATCTGGGCATCTCTTTCCTTTTTGCGTCTTGAACCCATCCCTATCAGAACTCCTCGTATGGTACATTTGTGTGCTTCCCACACAAGTAGAGGGTCTGTCCCAGGTGTGTTGTTATGTTTGAAGAAGTCAGTTATGTTGTTTGTAAGTACAGGTAAGAGTGTCGGATCTGATAATAGAGACGTGTTCAGTCTCCATGTCTGTTGTCGTCTACTTGAGTTCTGTAAGTCCAGTGTCAGTGAGATAGGTGCGTGGTCTGATATTGTTTGTGTACCTATTTTTGCAGCGGAAATTTTTGATAGGTCTCTCTGAGGGACAAATATGTAATCCAGCCGGGCATATCTGTTGTGAGGTATCGAGAAATGGGTGAAATCTCTACCATCGGGATTAAGGAAGCGCCAGGAGTCCACCAGCTGGAGCTTGTGAAGGAGTGATTTAATCTTTTTCAAAATTTTATAAGTTATGCAAGTCCTTCCATTGGACGTATCTAGAAGTGGGTTTAGAGGTATATTAAAATCGCCCCCAAGTATAATACAACCATCGGCGAACTCCTGTAGCCTCCTCACGATAAGTTGGCAAAAAGATATGTGAGACTTATTTGGGAAGTACACATTGGCGAGAGTCAAAGGCAAGTCATTGTATGTACCCTTCAAGAAGACAAATCTGCCCTCAGGGTCACATAGCTGTTCATTTAGTTTAAATGGTGTGTCTCTGCTTATTAGTATCGTGACTCCTTTTGATTTAGAGTCGGGTGTGGTAGCATGAAAGGCTCTCGGGAACTGTGGGGATGTTAATTTGGGGATGTTGTTTGTTTTAAAATGGGTCTCCTGTAGGAAAACAAACTGAGGTTTACCTTTTTTAAGTTCTCTGAGCAGAGTGGAACGTCGCTCGGGTATATTTAAGCCTCTGATGTTGTGGGATATCACAAGGGGACGATTCCCCAACGATGAGTATACCATAGTGTCGGCAAAGGAGGAGACTGGCGGATATCGAATCTGTAAAGACAAGACAGTTATATGCGGTTTGACACCTGTTCTTCACCTAGAAAAAGAGTATCTCCAATAGCCTGAGCGGGTGCCCCCCCCCCAGTGAACAAAAGGGAAAGTCGAGAAGGAGAAAGAGGAAGGGTGAGTAGTAAAGCAGGGAAAGGTTTAGCAATGAGTTATTACTATGGGGGTTAATCTCCAGGAATATCTCAACCACCCCAGGTGGAGATATACCCCCAAACGTAAAATATCAAGTAGAATTTGTGGGGGTTGTGGGAAGCGAATACGACTAAGCGTGGCTTAGGCTCCAAGTAAATGGAGTGTTGTGGAACTATAAATGTTCAGTCTCAGCGTGACACACACGGAGGCTCACAGTAACAAAAATAATGATATTATTAAGATCACACCCGACCAAGGTGTATAGCAAATAAACTCGGGTCTAATCGTGAAAAACCAGAACCTGAACTCACAAAAAATAACTATAACAATTATGTCATCTGACTATCTTCAAATTAGGTAGTCTTTGCCGTCACCTGTGAAAAACGCCCCCCATATATATACATAATCAGATCTAATTTGCATATAGCAAATCTGTTCAGAGCATTAGTGGAAGAGAAAAAAAAAAAAAAAAAAAAAAAAAAGGGGGGGGGGGGAGGGATGGGTTGTGAGGCAGAAGGGAGGAGGGGAGGGGTGGTGAGGCAGGAGGGGGGGAGAGGAGGGGGGAGACAGAGGGGAGGGGGGGGGGGAAGGAGGAGGTGGCAACAACAAACAATTTTTACTCCTATTATCCCTCCTCCATCTATTCCTCTCGCTCTTGTATAGTTTTGTAAATCTTCGTGGTTTGTATCCCATTGCTTCAGGGCTAGGCGTCAATGTAACAGTGAGCCACGTCCAGGGCACAGCTGTCGTCGCGTCTGGGATCAAGGCCCTGTCTTCAATCAGCAAGAAATATGGGGCTGAGGTGGTAGGTCTCCTCCCGGATAAGCTTGAAATTTTGCATCTTGAGCCTAAAGGCTGTGCAGAGAGCCAAGGGATGCTGTCATAAGCATCTCTCTGTGTGAAGTTTGTGGAAGTGTCTATCCCTTTCTCCTCCTTCTCCATCGTGCCCCCCCCTTGGGGGAAATGTTCCACAAGCGACAGCATTACGACATAAACATCAGAACTGTAAAAGTTGAGATTTGGACTGCAGGTTTGCTAAAGTCATGTCCATTGTGATACTCATGTAGCTATTCACATTCTTGGGCTCTGGATGGGCCGGCCAATCTCCTTGGGGTATCTGCGTGGGAGCTGTTTCCTTTATTCTGTTTATGTTTTTTCGATAGCCTTTTGTCTGGAGAAGAGAGTGGGGAGGTGGGAGGACTTCTGATCAAGGGTGGTTGTAAAATTTCTTCATACCATTCCGGTAAATCCATTGGCTCCAGGTCTAGTGCTTCACAGAACTCCGGTAGGTCTGCTGGCGAACGCAGGATAGCTTGATGGCCATTGTATGTAACTGTGAGCGCAAAAGGAAATCTCCAGGTATATCTTAAGTCTTTTGCTCTCAGTTTCTCCAGCAGGGGTCGCAGTGCACGTCTGTTCTTTAAAGTAATCTGAGAAAGATCCTGGAAAAGCATAATTGTGGCACCATTAAATATGATTTGTTCATTTTGTCTGGCTTTTCGCATGATCTCCTCTTTAGTAGCAAAGCTTTGTAAGCAACAGATTATGTCACGGGGCGGTGCGGTATCTGAGCCTCTGGGTCTGAGAGCTCTGTGAGCTCTTACGAAATTGATTTCCGTGTCTTCCTGCCTCTCAAGTAGGCTGTTGAAGACTCTCCGGAGTGCTGTGGTGATCTGATCCTGATCCACTGATTCCGGAATCCCCCTGACTCTGATATTACACCTCCTCCCCCTGTTGTCGAGGTCTTCAATGTGTCTGTTCATATTAATAAAATGCTGCATGTGGTTTGATGAGACCAGCTCTAGCTTGTGGATTGCTTTATCTCTCTGTCTGCCTGCACTTTCGGCCGCCGCCATCTTTTCATTTATCACCATCATGCTTGTTTTCAAATCCGTTATGGCGGCAGAAAACGTAGCTTTTATGTCTGCAGCAAAAACCGACATGTCTGCAAATGTGAGCGGGTGGTCCGGTTTGGACTTACCCCTACTGGTATCTTCAGAAGCGGACAGCGAGTCCTCGCTCTCTCCTTCCTCCTGTGGCGTCGGCGCCATCTTGCTTCTCGGGGTCCCGCTACGGGCCGCTGGTTTATGTCGGAAGATTTCAGCTATGTTGGCACTGGCAGAAGCCGAGTTTCGGCGTGTCCGTGGTCCAGGCGTCCAGTGAAGCTTTCTACCCGGCATTTGTGAGCTGTTGGTCGGGTGTAAGGGCTCAGAACCTCCGCGTGTGCCTCAGAGCCTCCTTAGTGAGCAGCCATCTCCGCCGCGCGCCAGGCCACGCCCCCCCCTTTAGATTTTTTTAACCATCGCATATGGAGATTTTTAGGGATAAAAGTTTGTTGCCATTCCACGAGCGGGCGCAATTTTAAAGCATGACATGTTGGATACCAATTTACTCAAAACATCATCTTTAACAAAATAAAAAAATTGGGCTAACTTTACTGTTGTCTTATTTTTTAATTAAAAAAAGGGTATTTTTTCCAAAAAAAGAGAGCTTGTAAGACCGTTGCACAAATACGGTGTGAAAGAAAGTATTGCAACGACCGCCATTTTAGTCTCTAGGTTGTTCGAAAAAAATATTTAATATTTGGGGGTAATTTTCTAGCAAAAAAAATGATTTTAACTTGTAAACAACAAGTTTGAAAAATAGGCCGGGTCTTAAAGTGTTTAAATACTTTTCTCACTCTAGAGCTACCGTTTGGATGAAAACATTTTATTATAAAAGGTATATCACTACATATACTTTCAAATACAGTGGATTTAATTTTGCTCATGTATATAATACACAAGAGAGTTTAGAGTTAAAAAATAGTTTTTAATATAGGCACTTCTCTTTATTTCTCTTTATAGTTGAAAAGGGATGTCTTTATTTTTGTACTGTTGGAACAGGCTAAGGGATTATGAAGCATTATGTGGACTCAATGACTTTGTACTTCTCATAAATCAAACTGTGCCTTAAGAGCAACCTAGTGTGAGGGCTATACATCATTTTCTGGACAGTTCACTTTTGCCACAAGCTGACCAGGCAAGCTAAGTTTATCAAAACAGAAAGATAGATAGATAGATAGATAGATAGATAGATAGATAGATAGATAGATAGATAGATAGATAGATAGATAGATAGATAGATAGATAGATAGATAGATAGATAGATAGATACACTGTAAGCATTCATCTTGTTTTATATGAGACACAAATGTTTTAAAGCAAAACATCATGACTTACCAATCAGATTTTTTAAAATGCTGCTGCCAAACTATTTTTTGAATCTCTAGCTTATACTTAATTATCAGTATCTTTACTAATTCATTAGTGAATGTAATTCCTTACAAATATCCAAACCTATCTTCAGGTGATAAAACAACAGAGATTAAACAAATTCTCCTGCATAAGTTGTATCTGCAGTCTTTGCTTCTCTACATCCATTAAAAGTGCTGAATGTATTTATTTTTTGTTCCAAACTGTTTTTATTGGAAACAAAAATAAATGTTTACAAATGAGCAAAGTAAAATATGAGTAAGAAAAGAATAGATATAGTCGGCAAATGCAAATCTTATAACAAGTTTAGGTCGGATCACATTAGACAGAAATAGTTTATATTATAACAAACAACTGTAAATCATTCTAGATATGACAACATGTGGAAAGTTACAAATGACACAACAAAAAGTACTGAAACACCTTAAACATAGCATGTGCCCAACTGCACTAAAGTATATTACGGTGTCTATTGTCACAAAGCAGTTTCCTAGTATAAAGTGTCGCAGGGTAATTATAGTAGAAGGTATAAGTTATAATGAGAAGGACTGGATTTGGTTCATTCCAGAAGAGTATAAAGGCATGTTCTGTATTTGGAGGAATGTGCGGAATTTGGTAGGTATCGAAGTGAGAGTTTTGCACACTGGCCAATGAGTTCCTCCAGCTTCTGTGTGGGTTCAGGAGAAAAACTGTAATGATGGTAAGGTTATGATGGTTTGAGCAGGGTTAACATTTGAAAGGAAAAACCTAAGGATAAGGTAGGCAAAAGGAATAAGAAAGGAGGGTAAAGTTGGGGTTCTGGAAGGTCCTCCGGCAGGAGTCACATTGACCCTGATCATGGAAGGGATCAGGGTGTGAGGGTATATCGGATTAAAGCCATCAATTAAAAAGTCTTTTGGAAGGTCAATAATTGAGGATATAGTGTAGTAAAATACTCTGCGCTGCCTGAATAATAATAGCAGCTAATACAACAAACAGAATTTTTTTTGTTGAAATCATAAAGGTGTATAAGTGTAGCGCTAAAGTGCTAGGGTTAGTTAACACAGCCCTGCCAAAAACATAGTGAATTGAATCGAAATAAATCCAATTAACAAACCATAATACATAAACAAATATATAACATATATGTGACTAAAGACAAAAAATAAAAATTGGTGCAAAGTAAATTATCAAGTCCATAAAAAACCTCAGAAATCCACAGTGTGCAGTGAGTAATTGCAGTCCATAATAAAATGAATAGATTGAATGATCACAATCCCCACAAAGATAGCCAATAGGGTGGATGGAAAACTAGAGACACCAATGTGATAAAGCCACCACCGAGGTAGATGGAGGCTTACCGGATGGTTTGAACTCAAAAAAACATACATTCTGTGAGTCACACAGGCTTGTGTTATCATCCGACAAGGATGGAACCTTGGAGATCCTCTGTACTTGGGACCCGGAGTATCCTAGACCCTCATGGGAAATCCGTCTTTCCGTCCGCAGGACTCCTAGAAAATGGTTGAAGATTAATCAACAGCAGTTTGAATATGTAGATGGACAGATTGTTAATTCTGCTCCCCCCAGTCTTGTATTGGGAGTGATAGAGAGTGATAGAGATTCACCCAGGAGGGGACCCCGATGACCTCAGTCAGTGCTGGAAATACCTTCAAATGGGAGCACAACTTGGAACCTGGGTGAATCTCTATCACTCCCAATACAAGACTGGGGAGAGCAGAATTAACAATCTGTCCATCTACATATTCAAACTGTTGTTGATGAATCTTCAACTATTTTCTAGGAGTCTTGTGGATGGAAAGACGGATTTCCCGTGAGGGTCTAGGATACTCCGGGCCCCAAGTACAGAGGATCTCCAAGGTTCCATCCTTGTTGTCGGCTGACAACACAAGCCTGTTTTACTCACAGAACGTATGTTCTTTTGAGTTCAAACCATCCGGTAAGCCTGCATCTACCTCTGTGTTGGCTTTATCACATTGGTGTCTCTAGTTTTCCATCCATCCTATTGGCTATCTATGTGGGGATTGTGATCATTCAATCTATTCGTTTTATTATGGACTGCAATTACTCACTGCACACTGTGGATTTCTGAGGTTTTTTATGGACTTGATAATTTACTTTACACCAATTTTTATTTTTTGTCTTTAGTCACATATATGTTATATATTGGTTTATGTATTATGGTTTGTTAATTGGATTTATTTCGATTCAACTTACTATGTTTATGGCAGGGCTGTGTTAATTAACCCTAGCACTTTAGCGCTACACTTATACAGTAATTGAGGATATAATAATATCTTTATGGGGTGTTGACTGTATCGAGAAAGTCAGCAGTCGTTTGGAAGTGAAGTCATCCCACCCAAGCAGAGGTCAATTTAAAGGGGATATTGTGTGCTGTGGATATGAGTTTTTCCATTTCTGGAATCTTGTTGATTCATCTAAACCATTCTTGAATGGAGGGAACCTGTGTCCACTCCCAGTGTACTAGGATGCACATTTTGGCCACATTTACCATATGCATTGCAAGTGATTTAATGTAATTGCAGGGCAGGGTGGCGTAGTGGTGGAGAAGGAATTGTGCTAGAGTAAATTCAAAAGTTATGCCCTGTACACACGATCGGACATTGATCGGACATTCCGACAACAAAAATCCATGGATTTTTTCAGACGGATGTTGGCTAAAACTTGTCTTGCATACACGCTGTCGCACAAAGTTGTCGGAAAATCCGATCGTTCAGAACACGGTGACTTAAAACATGTGTGTCGGGACTATAAACGGGGCAGTAGCCAATAGCTTTCGTCTCTTAATTTATTCTGAGCATGCGTGGCACTTTGTGTGTCGAATCTGTGTACACACGATCGGAATTTAACCAATTTGGTTTTGTTGTTGGAAAATTTTATAGCCTGCGCTCAAACTTTCTGTGTCAGAAATTCTGACCAAAAAAGTCCGATGGAGCCCACACACGATCGAAATTTCCGACAACACAATCTGATCACACTTTTTCCGTCTGAAAATCCGACCGTGTGTACAGGGCATAACTGTCGTCACCTTCGTAATCGTGTTATGTGCTGCAACCCAATATGGTTGGAGTAGTAGGCATTGCCATCAAATGTGTAGGATGATACCCGCTGCTCGATGGCAACACGAGAAAATGTCAGGGATTGAGTGATTGAATTTGTGTAAATAAACAGGAGTCCTATACCAATGTGATAGCGGTTTGTAGTTGTTCTCCTGTATGTAAACAGTCTATGAGCCTTTGTGGGTGTTACAGTATATGAGTTTTTAATGCTCATGTGAAGGATCCAACTCAAGGTCATGAGCCCAAGCTCTGCAAGCTTTCATGGGTTCTGAGGTCTTATTTGTCCAGAGGAGGTTGTAAATCATGCAGATTACATGTGTTTGGGTGGAAGTTGTGGAACAGAGCTTCTCAAAGGGAGTAAGGGGCCCAGAAAATGAATGGGTTTGAGCGAAAAAAATTATGCAGCTGAAAGTATTCCCATAAGGGCGGATGGGCTTCTGCTCAGCGGGTGCCTAATTGAGTGTATTAGTGTAGTACCCCTATTGAAAAAGCAGTGCACACATAGCTTTCTATCAGTGTTCACTCAAGTTAGAAAGGTGTGAGCCATCCCTGGTTGGAAGTCTGGATTTTTCCAAATGAGTGTCATTGGACCTAGAATCTAGGATATGTCAAGATTTTTACATGTGGCTAGAAAGCAGGATAATGTTGGCTCAATAAGTGGATGATTTTGCACATGTCTGGGGGTATTACGACTAGATAACCATGGAATAGTGTTCAGAGATGATTTAGAGAAGGAAGCTTCTGGCATACCCAATCTTTTGTGCGATGGTGAACATTCAAATCTACTATGCATGTTGGGTGGCACGTATAAGGAGTTGGTCATAGCTTATTCTCGGAGACATCTGTGGTGCCAAATGAGGGTAGTACAGTACATAGACTTGGAAGCACCTTCATTTTGAGGATGGCTGCTCTACCGTACCATTAAAAAGTATGTTTGTGCTACTTTGGAGGTTATTTGTGATTGCACGAAGAATAGGTAAATCGTTTCTTGTATATTGGTCCGAGAGTCATTTGGGCAACTGAATTCCTAGGTATGTGATTGCCTCTGTCTGCCATGTGAATGGGAAGTTCTGCTGACTTGAGTTACTAGCCGCATAGGAAGTGATATATTGATGGCGTGTGATTTGCTAAAATTAATTTTGAAGTTGGATATATATTGAAAGAACTAAAAATCTTTAAGAAGATTGGGGAGTGTTATATGTGGTTCTGAGAGAAAAAGTAGGATATCATCCGCATACGCTGCCAGTTTGTACTGGCGATCTGTCACTGTAACACTGTGAATGTCTCTATTTTCCCATAATTGCCTCAAAAAGGGTTCTAGCATGAGTATGAAGAGAAGTGGGGATAAGGAACAGGCTTTCTGTGTGCCATTATGGATGGAGAAGGCATCTGACAGGTGGCTGTTGACCCAAACTTTTGCTGAAGGGTTGGGGTATAAGGCCATAATAAATGTAATTAATCGGCTGTCCAAGCCTATTGCATGTAAAACAGCTGTGTTAGGTAGTCCCATGCCATCCTGTCAAATGCCTTCTCCACATTCAATGATAGGAAAAAGCCTTACTGTTTGGAAATTGTGAGCAAATGGTGAATATTTTAGGGTATTGTCACGGGCCTCTCTGCCTGGAACACACCCGACTTGGTCTTTGGCAAGTTAATCACATGGCGTATTCGGTTTGATAAAATCTTAGCCATTGTAATATCAATATTTAATTGTGAAATTGGTCACAGATGTGGAATCTTTTTCAGGTTTAGGTATGACAGAGATAAGTGCTTCTAGCAGGGTATTATGTGGTGGGTCCGGTGTTGAGAGTGTGTTACTGTAAATGCGTGCATAAAGGGGTGGGCAAGTATATCAGAGTAAGGTGGCCCCTTGTCCCCTTGTTTAGGGCCTGAAGAATTATCTCCTCACAGATGAGGCATTGGCCCTTCTCCATTCGTTCCAGTTTACTGGCTGTCAACCATACGACTCAGGGCCATCAGGGGTTGTTGTTAGTACCGCAGTAGCCTGGAGAAGTAAAGTAATTGCTGACTCCTCCAGGTTCCTCGCCTTCCTGGTCCTTTTGGTTGGAAGGCGGAGGGTAGGAACCTGGGACTCAGTCAGGCTGCTTTCCACGGGATCCTCCTGGCTGAGACTTTCCTGTGTATGAAAATGGTACATAGTTTTAATTTTTTGGTCATCAATCACACACAATTTTGAGCTCATGACTGTTGCAAATGGAATGTTAACAAATAGAAAAGACTATCAATCTGATCTCAGCATTTTTCATTCTTGTCCCAATCATTTTTGGCTACTATTGTCTATTGATATGTAAACCACTTTGTTAAATCAGAAATTAGTGATCAATAATAGCATCCAGTTAACATCATTACATTTTTGTCCAAAAAAATGTTGGACAATGCAATACCTGGCTCAAGCTGGGCTCCTCCACATCTTCCTGGGTGGAAAGCCCAGGTTGGACATCTGATACCTCATCTGATGTTTTAGGAAGTGTGGAAGGAAGTGTGGAAGGAAGTGTAGATAGTGATGGCCTGGGTTCACTCTGGTCTGACAAAAAATGCAGTCTGTCGTAGTACCACAGCCTGGGGACATAAACATCATCTGCTGCTGCTCCTGATCTCATGGAATCCTGGACCTTCTTTTAGTGCTCCCTATTATATGTGCTTCTCAGGCTACAAATTTTGGCCTTCAAATAGGTGATGTCTATCACTGACCACTAATACAACATTTTTAGCAGATGCAGATTAACTACATTTGTTCATGTCTATTTGTATTAAAAGAAGTTTGTTGTCTAGATGGGTTTGTAACTGGAATGAAATGAAAACTTGATTCAGTGTAAGGAGAGGACACTCAGCAGTTGTCTACACATCTGGACGCAGGAGTACTAGTGTGGGACACCAGAACAACCTTTTTATGGTGTCCCACGCAGGTGCTCCAGTGGATACTAGGGGTCTCTCCATGTGTGAAACTTGCACAAAACAGATAAGTATTCCAGCTTTGGAAAGGGAAAAAATCATGTCTTCAGCTTGGAACTCTGCCAAAACAGATAATTTGACGACACTTCAAAGCAATGTTTCATATTCCTATTTCTTGCCTCAAATATCTGTGTGCTAAATATACTTTCTTTGTATTCACATAGAGGAGAAAATAAATGGGACATCTGAGAACACCAGGAACCCCACACCTAATGAAGAAGGGGAACTCCCCACACACCACGAAGATGTGGATTCTGAGGTTCACGAAGTGGGCGAAATGGTGACTACAACAGGTCAGTGTCTGAGACCACAGCTTCAGGTAATAGATGTATGCCTGCATATTTGTAATACATGGTGTTTTTTTTTTTTTTTTAGGTGATGTGGATATTGTGGAAGAAGAAACTCACTTCAACATTGCAAGTGCACAAATCCTGATCAGCGAAATAATGGTGTGCAATCGTGAATTACAGAAGGTCAAGGAAAACATCAATGATGTTGAAAAAAGACTCACCAACATCATTGATGTTTTAGCCAAAATCTAACAAAAAAGAAACATTTCAATGTTGTCGTTATTTTTGATTTTTTTATATAAATTTTAAAGTCATTTGAAAGTCAAATTTTGAAGATGCACACAGTGTGTCAACACGTGCTATCAGCCATCATGGGATATCAATGTACGCGTTTTGTGGGTGCAACCCCTTTCTCGCAACTAAAGTAAGTGAGAGGGAGGGCGCATGCACGGCTTATGAAGATGGCGGACATGTAAGAGGAGAGCTGAGGTCCCCTATCACCCTTTCCAAGACTCCTGCTCCGCACCGACAGCTACAACAGCCCCAGAAGTACCACCAATACCCGCCTGAAGCCCCAGGGTAGCATATGGGCAAAATCAGATACCAGAAAGGTACCTACAGAGGATTTATCCCATTGCCATTCTCAAGGCCTACTCACGCCATGGAGCGCTTCCTATACAGGCCGCAATCCCCGGCCTCAAGTACCACGGCCGGCCCGCCGGATCCCTTCAATTCTCAGCTAACAGGTGAAAATGGCCCTCCGACGGACCACAGGCCCCAGCAACTCGTACCACCAGATGATTCAGCTATGGTGACAGTAGCTGTGCTGGATATCAAGCTACAATCGCTCCTTCAAGATTTAACCCATAGCATAGCTAAAGAGGTGGGCAAAATCGCACATGAAATCCGGGGGGGGCGATAGACCAGCTGGGGGAACGCACGGACACTCTAGAAAACAAATTTGATGAGCTTACCCAATACATACATGTCCTAGAGGAAGGTACTGCTGCCATAAAACATACAGGCTCCCAACTCCCAACTCCAGTTACAACAGGAGGATTTGGAGAACAGGGAGAGACGTCAAAACCTTCGAATCCGAGGGGTGCCTGAATCAGTCACTGACAAGGAACAGCGTCCATACCTTCTGGGCCTGTTTATCACTCTGGTCCCCCAAATCCTGGATATAGACTGGTGCCTTCACTGGTCTCACAGGTCACTGGCCCCTAAGCCCCTTCCTGGCTCCAACCCCAGAGACATTATTGTCCGCTTTCATTATTACGAAAGCAAAGAAGCCCTCACAACTGCTACTCGTAATAAACCTTGTATTAAATTTAAAAAAGCCAAGATCCAAATCTTCAATGATCTCTTCCCCATTACATTGGCAAAAAGAAGAAGCTTTCGCCCTGTCACTACCCATCTGCAAAATCATCAAGTGCCTTCCGCTTGTCGGTCATGAAAGATGGGATCCAACACTCCCTGAGGGATCTTTATGAAAGCGAGGTCTTCATCCGCAGCCTGGATCTTCCTCCCATTCCTGATGAGGATCTACAGCTTCCAGCCTTGCCTTCCAAGCCTCTGACAACTCCAACCTAGATCTTGACCACTGTACAGCGAAGATCCCAAAAAGCTTTTTCCACTCCTCAGAGGGTCAATCATTCCAGATTCCCGACTTGATGCAGATTACCTCTCAAGACGTTAATCTACTCACCTTCATGGCTAGTTGAAGCTCAACATGGCCGTTACAGTGGTCTTACAATTTTTGGATCACTTTGTTTTTTTTTTTCTTTCAAAAATTAAGTTTCTTTGAAATCCAGGTCAACTTTTTAACCTGGGTTCTTTATCTGCATAGCTGCTTGCCCTTTACAGAATGGTGATGACTGTTTTCTTAGTCGTCAGTCGTTACAGGCTACCATGCCCCTCAAATAGACAGCAAGATGCTCTCTGGGTTCCCTGCAGTTTTTTTTACATGCAGGGTCTTTAAAAAAATGTTCTCCGATGATTTTTGTTGTTTTTCAATTTTGTTCTTTGTCTATTGTTTTTTTTTTATTTCCTTTTTGTTCTTTCTTTTATAGGTCTTTTTTTTTACCTTATTCAGGTTACCGGTGCTTTTAATGTGGTACAATTTCAACTTAGAAGAATACGTGTTATAACAATTTTTACTTCATGTTTACTTAGATGCACATTTAAAGTATACGTTATGATGGCGGTTTATGCAAATAGTTACATAGTTAGTAAGGTTGAATAAAGACACCAGTCCATCTTGAGTGAGTGAGGGTGTATGTCTACAATGGTTCCTATCCCTGTACATTGCGTTTCATTAAGATGCTCATCTATTATATTATTATTTATTTAAGGTACCCATATAGTGCCGCCAATTTTACGCAGCGCTCCACACATACATTGCACACTCACATCAGTCCTTACCCTCAAGGAGCCCACAATCCAAGTTCCCCAACTCACATTCATATACTAGGGCCAATTTTGGACAGAAGCCAATTAACCTACCAGCATGTCTTTGGAGTGTGGGAGGAAACCGGAGTACCCGGAGGAAACCCACGCAGGCACAGGGAGAACATGCAAACTCCAGGCAGGTAGTGTCATGGTTGGGATTCGAACCAGCGACTCTTTTTACTGCTAGGTGAGAGTGCTAACCACTACACCACCTTAATAATAATTCATTATGGTTCTGAAGATTTATTCTTGTAATGTGAAGGGTCTAGAATTCTATTGGTAAGAGGTGGCAAGCCCTGAAGGAATGCAGAGGTGATTATGGTTCGGGAGACCCACTTCAGACCTGGTGGATCCTTTAAATTTGCTTCTAAACACTTCCCCATAGCTCGTATGGCTTCTGACCCATCTGGTAAAGCAGGTGTGGCAATCCTATTTAAACGGTCCTGTCTGATCCAAATTATCTCCTCCTGTTTAGATCCCCATGGTCGTTTTGTACTCCTGAATTTTAGTCACCTAAATACCCAATTTACTCTGGCTAATATATATACCCCAAATGTGGGACAAATTGGATTCCTCACGACAGTATTTGAGAAGCTGCAAACAATCTCTCACTCTTTTATGATCATAGGAGGAGATTTCGATGTGTGCATGTCCCTGACCAAGGATAGGTGTGCCCTATTCCAAGACACTCCATGGACTGTTGTCCAGAAACTTTCTGCCTCCTTTCGTAAATTGACAAGATCATACAACCTTTTTGACACATGGAGAATTAAACACCCAACTCAGAAAAGTTATACTTTTTATTCTCCTCCTCATAAGCTATATTCCAGACTGGATTATTTCTTTGTATCAGCTCCTCTCCTTCCTTATATTGCTTTTTCAATAATCGCACCGATCACTTGGTTGATCTTGACCTAATTGAACTTGACCTAATTTTATCCACCCCCACCCCCAAGACCTGTCATTGGCATCTTAATGAGTCACTACTTAAGAACCCAATGATTCAGACTATACCACAGCAAAAATTATCTGAATTTTTCACATTAAACGAGGGATCAGTCTCGGAGCCTTCCACCCTGTGGGAAGCCCACAAAGCTTATCTTAGGGGTGAGTGCATTTCTGCGGGCTCTCGGCTTAAGCGAGACTCCTTGAAACTAAAAGCAGATCTTCTTGCTCAGTTGAATATTGCAGAGACGCACCTTCTTAATTCCCCCACAGTGGAACGATTGAGAGTGGTAACCTCAATTCAAAATCGTATTAAATCATTTGATATGAATAAGATATCTAAATCTATGTTATGGACTAAACAAAAGTTTTACGAATATGCCAATAAACCACACAGAATGCTGGTTAACAGACTAAAACCAAGTCTCTTCCTCTCGATTCCTGACCATTTGATAATGTCAGATGGCACGCCTACGTATTGCCCTAAGAATATGTCCCAGACCTTTGGAGACTTCTATAAGAAACTATATAACTGTTTAAGCTCTGAATCAGCACTTAGTTTCTCCCAAGATAAATTTGAAGAGTTTATGTCCCTTTTAGATCTACCTAGATTATCCAATGCCCAAAATTCTATTCCCAATGCTCCCATTACTATAGAAGAGATAACGGAGGTGATTAAAGCTTTACCGGCTCATAAATCTCCAGGCCCAGATGGGCTCCCTTACGGATATTATAAGACCTTTTCCGAAACTCTTACCCCCCATTTACAATCTTTATACTCCTCCCTCCTCAAAGGTTGCATCCCACATTCACAATTTTTACATGTATACATAACTGTCATTCCTAAGCCAGATAAGGATCCCTCACTGCCAGACAATTACCGCCCAATAGCATTATTGAACTCAGACTACAAGATATTGGCCAATCGACTCTCCCCATTACTAATGACGTTGATCCACAATGACCAAGTTGGTTTTGTTCCCACAAGACATGCAGGTGACAATACTAGATGGACTGTGGATCTTATAGATCTTCTAAATAAAACTAAACAACCTGCCATCGTCCTAAGCTTAGATGCACAAAAGGCATTTGACCGCCTTAGTTGGCCTTTCATGTTTGCAACCCTTTCCAGATACAGATTTTCCATTTCTTTTATCCAGGCCTTACAGGCTCTATATTCTAACCCCTCGTCTCAAGTTCAGCTGTCTTCCCATCTGTTGCAGCGATTCTCCCTTAGTAATGGTACCAGGCAGGGGTGCCCACTGTCACCCCTGGTGTTCATACTATGTTTGGAGCCTCTGGCAATAGCCATCAGATCCCATTCAGAAGTAAAGGGGGTCTCGCTGCGACAGCTGGATTGCAAGTTGTCACTTTTCGCCAACGACATCCTACTGACTCTTACCCATCCACACACATCTTTACCTGCCCTGCATGATATCCTTTCTACATTTGGAGCTCTATCAGAGTTTAGGATCAACCGCTTGAAAATGGAGGCTTTGTCTATAAATATACCTCCAGATCAGCTTAAACCTCTTCAAGACTCCTTCAACTACCGCTGGTGCCCCTCTAAATTAAAATACTTAGGAGTATATATTACATCCTCGTATCCTACTTTATACTAACTTTCCCCCTATGTTTGCAGAAATAACCCGTCTCTTAAATATCTGGTCTTCCCTTTCGCTCTCCCTCCTAGGTAGGATTAACGTTCTTAAAATGTCGATACTTCCTAAGATGCTCTACCTGTTCGAAACACTCCCAACTTCAGTCCCAATGTCGCAGTTGAAACTTCTCCAGAGGTAATTCCTAAAGTTCATATGGAACAACTCCTCCCATAGGATTGCACGATCAGTAGTATTTGCTCTTAAAAACAGAGGAGGTTTATCTGCTCCAGGTATCATTAAATATTATTATGCCTCTCACCTCAGAGTATTAACCTCCTGGATCTCTAGAAAGCACCTAGCAGATGGGCTGAGATTGAGATGGTGATTACCGTCCCGGTACATCCCTGCTATATGCTATGGCCTTCCTCTTCTAAATGTATGCCTCAGTTGAGATCCCTCTGCCTGGCGCCAATGCTCTTTACCCTTAATATTTGGAGAAGATGTACAGACAGATTCTCACTTTCCTCCAAATGCTCTCCCCTCCGAAATATACTTTTTAACCCGGACATCCCAGATGGATTGTCCTATGCGAGGATGTATCCTTGAACTCAAGAGGGAATCTTTCAACTGCAACATTTTGTACACCCGGTTACGTGTACTCTTTTGCCTTTCTCATAACTACGAACAAAGCATGACCTTCCTGCCTCCCTTTTATACTCCTAAACACAATTTAAACATATTTTTCTTTCTGAATCTCCCTCACTCTCCCTAGAGAAACCTACAAACTTTGAAATCTTATGTGCTAGAGGCCCTTATGAACCCAAACAAATTTCTTCTATCTAAAGAATTCCACATGAAAGTCCACCCTTAACGGAATCTACACATAACTATATGAACAAATGGTCTTATATACTACAATGTCCAATTTCATTACTAGATTGGGGAAAAATTTGGGACTCTACGTCCAAAATCTCACGTTGTGTAGTACAGAGAGAAACTGCTTTTAAAATCCTGTTTTTCTGGTATAGGACCCCAGACTTGATACATGCCCATGATTCCACTTTTTCCAAGCTTTGCTGGAGATGCAACAAGGCTGTGGGCTCCCTCTTTCATATCTTTTGGGAGTGCTCCCTTAGCCCTTTTTGGACTAAAATCCAAGAACTTCTGCAAAAATTACTGAACACACATATACCTCTAAACCCTATGCATTTTATATTGGGCCTTCCTCTCCAGGGAATACCCAAAATCTCGAGAAAAACAATGTCTTTTATCATATTGGCTACAAAAAGCGCCATACCTAGGCACTGGATTTCCTCCCCCCTCTACATTTCAACATGTTCTTTCAATAATGGCTGATACTCGTAGGATGGAACATCTGACTGTTAAGATAGAAGACACTCTCCCCATTTTTAACAAAATGTGGAAGGTGTGGGATGACTCAGAGTTTTCATTGGAATCTGGAAATATCCCTGACCTCTGAGAGCCCTGATAATTTCTTTTTCTTCCTTTAAATATAAGGTGTTACCCTCATCCTCTGGGTTTATTTTTTGCCTGCATTTATTGTGTTTTACTTTATTTTATTACATTTTTTTCTCTCTTATTCAGAGCCAAATAAGCTTCCTGCACAATGTCTGTTATAAGATACAGTATGTTGAACTAGCGTCGATGCTCCTTTATTTGAAATAACTCCATCTGAATATACTTGTATCTATATTGCTTTACACATATAACTGCTTGTATGTGCCATGTTATATTTGAGAAAGTTGAAATGTTTTTATTTTTCTATATGACATTATATGTAATGTATACAAATTTCTACAAATAAACAATTAAAAAAAAAGTAAGTGAGAGGAAGGGATTGCAGCCCCGAAACACGTCCATTGATCCCCCATGATGGGATCTAGCACATATTGACACACTGTGTGTTTTGTGGCTTTAGAAAAATAGATGTAGGCAAAAGACACACATTTTAGGCATGGGGTCATGATGGAAATCCACATTTTTGAGTCCCAAATTGTGTGCATCTTCAAAATTTGGCTTTTACAGGGGTGACATCACCCCATCTGATGAAGGCAAAATCAACACAGTTTTGATATAATAATGTCTCATATTGCCTTCACTTTATCAAAGTTGAACTTTGTAAGTTCCTGGGTTGTGTATGTGTATGTTATGGTTTTAACCTCCCTGGCGGTATGATTATTTCGGATTTTAGGTGCTGAAAGCGGTAATATTATTTTGCATGGAAATTTGGCATTTTATATTGTAGGCCTGTAATTCTTAACAATAACGCACTTAAATCTGTCCAAACAAGAGTCTAGTAGATATCCCGGGTATGATAAAGTTTGAAACACAAAAACATAAATTATAACATAATAAATAAAAATAAATAATTAAAAAATAATAATAATAAAATAAATTTCCCCACGATTCACTATCGCTCAATTCTGCAAGTGTTCTAATTTACTATTGCTGTTTTCTAGCTGGTCTAAAGCCACTTTTGACGTAAAGGGACACTTTTTGGTTGCTATGGACATTCTCCAGTTTCCAGGCAGAAAGAACAGTATAAATAATATAAAACTGCATGCAGGGCATAGGACAAAGCACTGGGGACAAAAGGGATGTGACATGATTTCATACAGTACTGTAATCTGTAAGATTACAGTACTGTATTTGTTATGATTTTTTAAATTTTTTGAATATGCCGCCAGGCTCCACCCCCGTGCGTTGCGACGCTCGCAGGGAACGGAGCCTGGCAAGGAGAGGCTTCGGAGGAGACAGAGCCCACGGACACTGCGGGGGACATCGCAGGATCCTGGGGACAAGGTAAGTAACGCTGCACCAGGATCCTGCAATGCATTCCCAAGTGTGGCTCGGGGTTACCGCTAATGGGACTGAATTTTAACCCCGAGCCACACTCAGGAATACTGCCGGGGAGGTTAAACATGCCTGTTTAGCCACAAATAGGCTATATACTGTCACACATACATGTTATACACCAAAGATGTTGGTTTGTTAAAAAACCCTTTTATAATGCACACGTGAATGTGCTTGGAGTAAAATGTTTTATACTCAAAAATGTGTGGCTTCTTCTTTTAATGCTCAATAACAGTTTTTGGAGTAAGTTGGTGTAGTTACAGTGACAATGGGGGTTATTTACTAAAGGCAAATCCACTTTGCACTACAAGTGTACTTTCAGTGCAGTTTCAAGTGCACTTGCAGTGCACTTGTAGTGCAAAGTGGATTAGCCTTTAGTAAATAACTCCCACAGTGCTCTAAAATTTGCCCCAATAAGGCCATTTTAGGGACACCAAGCAATTAATTCATGGAGTTGAAAAGGATGATTATTTTTATCATTAATGCATTACACACATTAACAACAAACACATTGCATGTGTGTAGCAGACCCATAGCACAACATAATAGTTAGCTGAAGAAGAGATTGTCACCTCATGTATCAAATCAGATAAGTTACGTTTGCCCTATTGAAGAAAATGCCCCCCAAAAAAGTCCATTGGAGAACCTAGGAGACAAAAGAAACACAGGCAGTAAATCAAATGAAATATGAGTTCAGTTTTTAACAACAATTTTTCTTTCCATAGGTTTTAAATAGTACCTGGCATATCAATTGCCCCCATACCCGTGAAGTACTCCAGATAGCTTTGCCGTACTTTGTGGGTGCTTTGGGGGGGCAAGCCAGGACCACCAGCATCATGTTTTGGTCCAGTGAGCCGACCTCAGTCGCAACTGAGGCCAAATAGTTGGCTGCATTTTTTCTTTAAAAATTGTGCAAAATGCAGCAGCAAAGAATAATGTGGTTTAGTTTATATACCGCCATATTTATTGCAGTAAGGAATAGGCAGAACCGGCTGGCCAAAGGCATTTTCAACCACTCTTCTGGCTCTGGCCAGCCGGTAATTAAAAACCCTCTGGTCCGGGGTGAGGGTCCTCATAGGGAATGGGCATAAGATGGTCCCCCAGCGCAAATGCTTCATCTGCTACAAACACAAATGGGAGGCTCACCACATTGTCTTCTGGAGGTGGCAAGCTCAAGCTGCCATTCTGGAGCCGTCTGCAGAACATCCGACATCTGGCCATTCTTCCCCATGTCCACATAGAGGAATTCATAAGCCACTGACACTACTGCCAACAACACAATACTACTCTACTCCTTATAGTTATAATAGTACGACTCCGAGTTGGGGGGTGGGATGATGTGGACGTGTTTCCCATCTATTGCCCCACCACAGTTGAGAAAGTCCCACTGCTGAGCAAATTGGGAGGCCACAGTCTGCCATTCCTGTGGGTTGGAAGGAAACTGTGGAGTCAAACAAAAAAAAATAGTACTTTTGCACATAACATTGTAAGCAGATTAGACACAAACATTCTTGGCCAACATAAGTATAACATTTATTGAAATTAGTATTTATACACAAAAGTATAAGGTACACTTATCAGATTCCTCACCCCCTCTGATGGTCCATTGTATAAATTTTATGGTGGGGGGAGATGTTTTGGATAGGTAACCCTCTCCACTTCATTGTGAGATTGATGCATAAATAATGTGTATTACTTTGGCCAGCCCCTCCTTACTTACACTATTGGCAGCCCACTGGACAGGTAAGAAGTTTCATAATCCAAAAATATGAATACACACTGTACAAATTGAAGCACATTTTTACATTCTGCATTTACCTATCAAGATAATAGGAGAACAAACCTTTAAACAGTACCATTTGAAAATATTCATGCAGGCCCTTGCACTACGTGCTTTGGTGAATTTATCTATAAATATGACCACAAAAGAGGTAGGTATAGTGTGTATGGGTTTGGCAAAATCAGCAGAGAGTATTGCTACCGGTTGACTTAGCGGTTGAGGGGAGGGTTCAAAATGAGTTTTGGCCCCCCAAAAAAAGCCTCTTGCACTCTGCCTGAATTTAAGGACAAAAATAAAATTTGGACACATTTTAGGGGGTGTTTAGGGTAAGCACTACAATGGAGCAGACAAAATACATTGTTAAGTGACTAGGCTAGGTGTGTATGGGCCCAGGATAGCATGCCGGGGAGGTTAGTGAAGGAAAATATGCATGAAGGACAAAAAAGGAGCATTGAAAGCTTACAGCATGCATGAGGACAAAGAGGACATTCACAGCATATTACAATCATGGTAATTATGGAATGATGAAATAAATACTATACATTAGCAAACATTAAATACATAGAGTGTGAGGTTAAAGGATCAAACTTACCTTACTATAGTCCTTCTGCAGGACCTGAATTATGGCAGAACAGGTCTCTGGAATAATCATTCCCAGAGCCTGGGGGGAGATCCCAGTCATGAACTTAATATCCTGGAGACTTCTCCCTGTCTTCAAGTACTGCAAGGTGGCGACAAACCTTTGTTCGTAAGTGACGGCTTGGTGTCCTGCTTCATAACATAAGGGGACAGCAAAGCCAACAGATGGTGAAAAACGGGGTCCGTCATCCAGAGATAATTCCTGAAAACATCAGGATTATTCTCCTGGATCTCACACAACAAAGGCATGTGAGAGAATTGGTTACGCTGGAGTCCATGAACTCCTCCTCACCCTGTTCATGGACTTGACTTGGGTCAAAGCAAGAACTCCAACACCAAGCCCAACAGCACAAGCTCTCCGACGAGAACGTAATCGCAACATGGCTAGAAAACGGTCGGCTGGTCAGAACATACTAAAAGAACGCACTGAAAATCAGAAAGGACCTGAGAAGAACGAGCTGAAAATCAGAAATGAGCGGACAAGACGACACTGAAAAGAAGAAACGAACTATAAATAGAAATAGCACTGAAAGACAGGAATGAACTGACAACATGCACTGAAGAACAGATACAAACTCACAAGCACAAACTGAAAAGCAGAAACGAACTGAAAAGTACGAGGCTGAAAAGCGCGAATCGTCTCTCACCAAACTTCTACTAACACAAGATAAACATGAGATTAGCAGAAGGAGCCCAAAGGTTGGTGCACTGGCTATTGAACTTCCTTTTTATAGTCCCATTGTACGTGTTGTACGTCACCACGTTTGGAATTTTGGGCCAACATTTGTGTGACTGTGTGTATGCAAGACAAGTTTGAGCCAACATCCTTCAGACAAAAATCCAAGGTTTTGTTGTCGGAAAGTCCGATCGCATGTACAGTAGGTGACCGCGAGATTGTGTCAATCTCGCCGCATTTCTCGGCGAGATTTGACACCTGCGAGCCCCGTCGCAGGAGCCAGCGCCGAGATGCTTCACTCATCGGGAAAGGAAAACTTTGTTTTCTTCCGCAATGAGTGACAGGCAGTGCTGACAGCTGTCTGGTATGAATCCTGAGGCGGGAACACCGCGCCAAATTTTAAATGAAAAAACCGGCGTGGGTTCCCCCCCCAGGGGCATACCAGGCCCTTAGGTCTGGCATGGATTGTAAGGGGAACCCCCTACGCCAAAAAATTGGCGTGGGGGTCCCCCCCAAAATCCATACCAGACCCTTATCCGAGCACGCAGCCCGGCCGGCCAGGAAAGGGGGTGGGGACAAGCGAGCGCCCCCCCCCCCTCCTGAGCCGTACCAGGCCGCATGCCCTTAACATGGGGGGGTGGGTGCCTTGGGGCAAAGGATAATAAAGGAGTATGTCACCTGTACAATAGTTTGTTGTTTGGTATGCCAGTGGGACGGAAATATAGTGGGGTGATAAGCTCCAGAGAGGGTATACCAGGGAAACCTCTGTGGCATTACATGACGATATGGTGAAGGGAATAGAAGCTCTTATGTGCTAGATGTCATCCAGATAATAATAGAATTATAGCAGGTAGGGGTAGTATGTGAAGATGGGTCGAGGTAAGTGGGATCGTGTATCTTTCAGGTGTATCTTAAAGGCAAAAAACAGTTTGTGTAATAACCCGGATAGAGTAAATGTGTGTCTTTATAGAGAGTTGCGGTAATCGGCAGATTCTTTAAAGTGTGACCAGCAGGCCCAAGTTTGTTGAAATTTTTGTGGGTTCTCTCTGGCCTGGTGAATGAGAGCTTCCATTTCTGCTATGTTATTTATGCGGCGAAACCAGTGAGAGGTAGTAGGGGTATTGGTCTGTCTCCAAAACATGGGTATGAATAAAATTTGACACTGGGTGTGGGTTGTACTGCCTTGTGCGTTGCCATGATAGGGTTAATGTTCTATAAATGTGAAGTGGGGAGTAAGGATAAGAGCTTCAAGGAATGGAGAGGATGGTAAAGAACGTAATCTTCAAATAAGGGGTTATGAGGTATTCTCAGTTAAGTCACCGAAGAGAGGGGGTACCAGCCCACCCGTCTCACAATTGGGGAATATCGGTGAGTTACGGTGCCCAGTCAGTGTGTATTGGCCTAGAGGCTTTCTACACTATATTCTGGGGCCGTGTGGGGGTTGGCGAAGATCTGACGAGGGAGAGGTATACGAAGTGAGTGTCTGCCCACTGTTATAGGGTAGTGGAATGTACAAGTGGAGGTAAAAATTGGTGTGTTACGGGTATGGAGCAACCGGGTAACAACTATACAGGTGTGTAACGAAACATGCAAACAAAGAGCATTTAATGTTAACAAGGTGAGACAATACATTATCTGTAGGTCGGTCAGCTGGGGACGTAGCCATTCATATGGGCAATAAACATGGAAAATTTGAGCTATTTGAGCTAGTTGCCACCCTGCCACCCCGGGTGAGGAAGCACTGCATGTGATGTATAAACCTTAGCAATGTGTAGAGCATATATAGGGTTAAACCTCAGTAGCATGAAAGGGTGTAGTCACTGATATAACGGGGTGGAAGGTACGGTCTGATGTGATGGGAAATTTTTAGTTTACAGACTCCGACACTATTGATTGGGATGACCCGTAACCTTCAGGTAATGTTAATATGTAAAATGGTCAGGATCAAGTCAGGTTAACAAATATGCCCGTTGAAGGGCAGATCATAGTAGAGGGCGATTCCAATCATATATGTCAATTCTGGCCGGCTATTTGGGTTGTAAAATGTGGCTTAGACCATGCCTTTATGGGCTTGGTGCCAAAATGTATTGTTGGTTACTGTGCCATTAAAGTGCATTAATTGGACCCACAGCGTTGAATAGCGAGTTATTGTGGGTGCAGTGTATAAACTTGGAGCGTGGTCGAGATCTATGTCAGCGTAAGCGCTGTTATATCATGGCAGGGCCCCGGTAGTAAGAACCTATAGGGCAGATATTTATCTAGCTCCATTGCGTGTCTAGTATTTAGGAAGAAACTCCCTGGATCCCTTGCCTTTAGTAATTACACACATGGGGGTCGATTGATATTATGTCCTGCCCTGTTCTGCAGTATTGTAAGTTTCATTAGCGTGAAGATTACAATAGGGCTGCAGTAATGTCGAATAGGTAATTCATGGTAGGGTCTATTTGCGTAAGCTTATGCTTAAAAAGGAGGGTATGATAAAGTAATAAATGTATGTACCATACCAAGATATGACTCCAAGTATGGTATGGAGGCTGTCATTACGCCTCAAATGAATAAGCAGCACTGCAGGTCAGGGAAGGTGTTGTATTAGAATGAGTGAGTCCAATTATCCTAAACCAGAGGGGTGACAACTAGCCTCTGGCATTTGGTCTCTATGTCCCCTTAACAGCCTAAAAACAGTAGGCGAATCAGATAGAAAAAAGCTCCATATGTCTCAAAGATTTGTTAATAGAGTAAAACATGTAAACTAAAGTCATCAACTTAACTTAGAAAAGAGAAGCGTTTGGTGTTCCAGTGGAGGATCAATTCAGCGGTCTCTTCTGGCTCTGCGCATGTGTGGAGGTTTAGTCGGGCTGTGAAGCGAGGCTGGATGCGGTCCAGAGTGGTGTAGTCTATCCTCTGATGGGGATCTGCGTCTGCGGTACCGGATCTCCTGTGTCTCCATGGGTTCGGATCTAGGCGCGGGGGAGCGGAATTCCGCATACCATTCCGGGACTTCGGTGAGAGGAATCTCCAGCGTTGCACAAAAATGATGAAGGTCCTCTGGGACCCTAAGGAGAGCGGAGCGGCCATGTGAAGAAGCCGCGAGACCAAAGGGGAACTTCCAACGATATGTGATCCCCTTCGTGCGAAGAACATCCAGCAGAGGGCGCAATTCCCTTCTACGCTGCAGTGTTATGGATGATAGATCCTGGAATATACGAATCTCTGTTCCATTATGCTGTAATGGCGCCAAAACACGGGCTCTCCTCAGCAGCTCCTCTTTGAGGTGATAGTCAACAATACAGCATATCACATCCCGCGGCGGATCACCCTCCCTTCCTTTTGGTCGTAAAGCACAGTGTATCCATTCCATATTGATTGAAGTGTCTTTCAGTCTTTCTAGCATGTTATTAAATATGCTGCTGACTTCTTCCTGCAGATGATCCGTATCAACGGTCTCTGATAAGCCTTTCACATGGAGGTTAATCTGCTTAAGAGTGCATAATGGCATGGAGGCAGTACTTGAGGAGGTGTCTTCTAGAGGATTAATTGTCACATTAAAATTGCCTCCTAAAATTAAGATACCCAATTGAAAAGAAGACTGTGCTATTGCAATTTTTCTGAAAAAGCTTACCTGGGCAGAGTTGGGATTATAAAATTATAAATATTAACCAATGTAATCATCCTGCCCCATAGGGACCCTTTCAGAAAAAGGTATTTGCCATCAACATCTGTCAGGGAGTCAGTGATTAACAGCAGGAGATTCCTAGAGAATAAGATGGAAACACCTTTAATTTGGCATGTGTGTTCCTGGGCTGATAGACTGATGGGTAATTTATGAATATGGTTAGAGCAATAATATGTTTTCTGTAGGAATATCACATCAGTTTTCATACTACGCATGTTGGTAAGGAGTTATGATCTTTTTTGTGGGATGTTGAGTCCCTTTGCATTTGGTGATATAATTTAAAGGTTTAAAGCCATGGTTTTACTGGTGGTGGTGGACATTTTGCTAAGTGGAGAGAACCGAAATTGATTGTCTTAGGTCATGCTTAAAGCTAGTCTATATGTCAGAATGACGGTAAGGGCCAGAAGACCTTTAAGAGCGGAGGAGGAAAGGGAGAGAAAAAAAAGGAGGGGGGGGGGGGACAGGCGTGGTTAAGAAAGGATAGGAAAGAAAGAAGAAAGGATTTTTGGAGGGGAGGTTGGTAAACCAGCGTTGGGCTTGAACCTGTCAATCCCAACAACAATAGCAAAGTATGCCATGTTAGGTCTCTGCTGTTTGGGGCAGTGTGGAGGTTTGAAAGGAGGTGGTCCAAACATTTGTGTGAGCAACAAATAGAGAAAGAGGGTCTGCAGGCCGACGCATGGTCCAAAGCTGGTGTATTAGTCACATATATACAGTACATATATAATTGCCTATACCCCTGGAATTATGCAAGTATATAAACAGACATGCATGAGGGAGAATGCTGGAGGATATCTTCAGCGTCAAGGGAGTTAATCAATGTAGAATTATGTGCTTCATGTTTTGCCTTTCACCCATTATTAAATGGTGTTTGATGTTTCTAGGAGTGAGGTAGCCAGCTGACTAGGGATTGCACTCCATTGAACAATACACTTGAAAAGAAGTTGGGTGTATGCCAGTGGAGATGAGAGTGAGTTGTGTTTGTTAGGAGAGAACCCGTTTGTACGAAAGCGTTTGCCTCGGCATTGAAGTAGGTTTTGAAAGAGAGCATCTTGTATTAGCGAGTGTGAAAATATGTTAACAAGAGCTTCCCCTTTGAGAATGAAAATAGTGTATCTCATCCCCGTTATGTTCTGCTAATGCCCAATATAAACATATAATGTATTGTTGTGTATGTAAAGAGGAGTACCCATAGAGTAGTGTGGGAGCCAACTGTGAGGTTACCATTCTGGTGTTATCATTAATCAATGAAAAAGATGGTTTACTGTTGAAAGTAGGTTCTGTCGTCAATTAGGCCCCAAGCTGTTGCGTTCTTTACAACACTATGGATTGTCAGGTACCAGTGCCTGTGCATGTCTGAGGAGAGGGGTATTACACAGAAAGGGCTTCAGTAATGGTATGCTTTGGGCACATTTGGCACGAACCTGCTCCTAGATGGTTTACTACAATAGATAAATGGACAACAATAAATTGTGCTCATTGCATAGATAATGTCTATTAGCATATGACAATCTAAGATGTGGATTGGTAAAAGGTTGTATATAAGATTCAAGCAAGCTGACAAGGCTGAAGGGGGGATCCTAGGTCCTGTGATTTATTTCCCCTCAAAGATATCAGGAAGATATTATCGCAAGGCGAGATGTGTAAAATAAATTTAGTTATAGCATGTTGACTTTCCCAATTAAAGTCCAATGCCCGAACACACGAGCGGATTTTCCGTCGGAAAAAACTTGGATGGTTTTTCCGATGGAATTCCGCTTAAGCTTGGCTTGCATACACATGGTCACACAAAAGTTTGCTTAACTTTTGACCGTCAAGAACGCGGTGACGTGCAACACTACGACGAGCCGAGAAAATGAAGTTCAATGCTTCCGAGCATGCGTCAAATTGTTTCTGAGCATGCGTAGGAATTTTGCTCGTCGGAATTGCTACAGATGATCAGAATTTCCGATTGGAACTTTTTCCGACCAAAAAATTGAAAACCTGCTCTCAATCTTTTGCTGGCTGGCCAGCAAAAGTCCGATGGAGCATACACACGGTCGCATTTTCCGACCAAAAGCTCTCATCGGTCTTTTGCTGGCTGAATTTCTGATCATGTGTACATGGCATTATAAGCCAATATCTTTTGTGCACAAATAATAATGTAATGGAATTTTGTAAGTTCTGTATATAATTGTATTCTATTTTGTATGTATTGCACACTACCCTCACTGTGCACGTACAATTGTAATATTAATTGATACCTATGTAATCATGTGTATAAAAACCTTCAATTGCGTCATAATAAGGCAGAACAGTTATTTGGAAAGATGCTGAGCGTATCTTTTGTGTCTGTTCCCTACTGCAGTAGTTATTATTAATTTGGAACCACTAATCAATATGAGGATAGGAGTTGCCTATCATCAATTTAACCAAGTCACGTGGCAAGCTTTGCCTTAGGAGGGGTTTCCAGGTGACCCTGAGTATGCAAAACGAGGAGCTTGAGACGATCTGGGAATTTCTGATAATCAGCCGGCTGAGGTAAGCCTCTTGCTTACATTTGAGTTATCAAGCTTTCTTAATCGATAAGGTATTTTCGGGACAAAGGGTACCTATTTTACTCCCCCTAATCGAACTGTATTGATTGGTAGTTATATGTTATGTTGTCACTGTCTACTGTCCATCGGAGTGTTATAGATAAGAAAGGGAAGAATAGTGCTGTTCACAGGTATATGTAGTACATCTGCTAGATAAAGTAGTTTAGAGGCAAGAGGGTATAGGCACACATAGAGAAGACTGGCTAGTCATTATAGGCATTAAATTAAGCAAGGGAATGAAGGTTAAGAGACCTTCAAAAATGCCCCGCTCAAGAGGAGCGCTATATATGAACCAAAGGTGCGGTTCTGCCTATACCGAGCCCCTAGATTAATGGTTAAAGTAAACAGGGATCCACAATGGGTAACTGGGTTACCACCAAGGCCCACAGGAACTAAGAATCATGCAGAGTAAACAGCTAGAGAAACAGCTATCTATGTGAGCAGGATGGATCAAGGGTGACATTAACACTAGACAGAAAGGGACAATTTCATGTTAAGTTGTGGGATGAATTTGGGGTCAGGCACTACAACTAGTAAAGTCAAGAAACAGAATAATGAGAATTAAAACAGAATACTTTATATGTTGTCAGAGAGGGAAGATGGGATAAGCACTGTGGCTGCTTGTCTGATCATAGAAGCTAGACATAAAGGATATCTGAACAAAATAATGTAAGCGATTTTAGAGAGATATTCGTGTATGTGTGAATGCTGGGACCTTTAGTTCTATCTCTTGTGTGTGTCATGTACGCAGATGTGACCCCCTCCTTTGTGCTCTCATTAAAGAATGTGGCTGGGATGGGAGGTCAGTGATAAGCTGGAAGGACACCACGCCAATTCCATTTTTTTTAGACAAAACATTTATAACAAAATGTGCCGGGTTAACAAACTAATGATAAACAATGTGATCACAATTATTTTTTTAATCTGTTTTCCAAACATGGTAAAATGAAGGTTACATTTAACCGTGTATTACACAAATTGAATATCTTTTGATAATGGAAACAGTGCATTTAAAAAAGGGAAATTAAGTAAAATTAAGTAATGATGAGTATTAATTTCTAATGAGTTTAACAATTTTAGTAGCCTCCCTGACGGTAATCCCAAGTGTGGCCCGGGGTTAAATTTCAGTCCCATTAGCGGTAACCCGAGCCACACTTGGGATTACATTGCAGGATCCTGGTGCGGCGTTACTTACCTTGTCCCCAGGATACTGCGATGTCCCCCGCTGTGTCTGCGGGCTCTGTCTCCTCCGAAGCCTCTCCGTGCCAGGCTCCATTCCCTGCGAGCGTCGCGATGCACGGGGCGGAGCCTGGCGGCAAATTAAAAAAATTTTACAAATCATAACACATACAGTACTGTAATCCTACAGATTACAGTACTGTATGAAATTATTTCACATCCCTTTTGTCCCCAATGCTTTGGCCCATGCCCTGCATGCAGTTTTATGTTATATATACTGTTCTTTCTGCCTGGAAACTGGAGATTGTCCATAGCAACCAAAAAGTGTCCCTTTATGTCAAAAGTGGCTTTAGACCAGCTAGAAAACAGCAATAGTAAATTAGAACACTTGCAGAATTGAGCGATAGTGAATAGTGGGGAAATTTATTTTATTATTATTATATTATTATTTTTATTATTTATATTTATTATATTATAATTTATGTTTTTGTGTTTCAAACTTCATCATACCCAGGATATCTACTAGACTCTTGTTTGGACAGATTTAAGTGTGTTATTGTTAAGAATTACAGGCCTACAATATAAAAATGCCAAATTTCCATGCAAAATAATTGTACCGCTTTCAGCACCTAAAATCAGAAATAATCATACTGCCAGGGAGGTTAATAATATAGATATATTCAAACTGGTTTAGACAACCTTTGGTTGGAAATGAAATCCAGGTTAATGGGGAAATTTGTAAGGAATGGGATTAGTTTAGATTAAGATAACAATTTTGTAATTTTACATTTATACAATAAGCCCTTATTGAGAGAAAAAAAAGATTAAGATGAGGTTGTTATTTAGAATACAGCTGCCATAATATTTAACAAAGCCAAGATGGATGGGATACATAAGAAGTTTTTCTACAAATATGACATTTTATGGTTTTTGATAATAACTTGATGTGCGGTCCATGATGTGAGAGTTATAATAAATACAATTTAAATATAACAGACCCATCACATCAAGTCCACACACATTGTTAGGATAGATGCCACCTGCAGCCAGTTGCTTTATAGTTTTTGATGCTTTCTGGTCCATCATACAGATTGTTGGTCCTTTTGTTTTTATTTATTTTTATTTTTGAAATCCAAAGCAGAATGTGTGGGATTGTGAAATGATGTGCCCCTTTTCCTTGTAAGTACAGTAGTATAAGCAGAAGAATATTTTGGATTTATGGACATCTCTCCATTAGGGATGAGCTTCGAGTTCGGCTATTTGCCAGTTTGCTGAACAGCAAACAATTTGGGGAGTTTGCGGCAAATTCGAAAGCCACGGAACACCCTTTAAAAGTCTATGGGAGAAATCAAAAGTGCTAATTTTAAAGGCTTATATGCAAGTTATTGTCATAAAAAGTGTTTGGGGACCTGGGTCCTGCCCCAGGAGACATGAATCAATTAAAAAAAAAGTTTAAAAAACGGCCGTTTTTTCAGTAGCAGTGATTTTAATAATACTTAAAGTGAAACAATAAAAGTATAATATCCCTTTAAATTTTGTACCTGGGGGGTGTCTATAGTATGCCTGTAAAGGGGCGCATGTTTCCCTTGTTTAGAACAGTATGACAGCAAAATGACATATCAAAGGAAAAAAAGTCATTTAAAACTACTCGCGGCTATTTATGAATTGCTGGTCCGACAATACACATAAAAGTTCATTGATAAAAAAGGCATGGGAATTCCCCACAGGGGAACCCCGAACCAAAAGTAAAAAAAAAAAAATGACGTGGGGGATCTTCCTAAATTCCATACTAGGCCCTTTAGGTCTGGTATGGATATTAAGGGGAACCCCGGCGAAATTTTTTTTTAAAAATGGCGTGGGGTCCCCCTCAAAATCTATACCAGACCCTTCAGGTCTGGTATGGATTTTAAGGGGAACCCCGCGCCAAAATTAAAAAAAAAGTGTGGGGTCCCCCAAAAATCCATACCAGACCCTTATCCGAGCACACAACCTGCAGGTCGCAGGAAAAGAGGGGGGACGAGAGAACGTCCCCCTCCTGAACCGTACCAGGCCACATGCCCTCAACATTGGGAGGGTGCTTTGGGGTAGCCCCCAAAACACCTTGTTTCCATGTTGATGGGGACAAGGGCCTCATCCACACAATCCTTGACCGGTGGTTGTGGCGGTCTTTCTTATATCTTAGATATTAAAATAAATTTTGCGCAATATTATCAATATTGATGTAAAAAATAGTGGGATAAGGACAAGAAATCTATATTATATAGTGGTGGCTGTAATATTGGTTGCTAGGATCAACGATCTCTGTGTTAGAACATATGTCAGTTATCACTATTTGACAGTTAAGTGATGGTGTTGTATTAAAGTGAAAACGTGCAAGTGGCTAAAATGACAAAAAAAGGAATGATCATAAAGTGCAAGCAAGCTAAAATACCATAAGTGGATTAACGTGAATAAATACTGGTAAATAAAAAATCCTTATTGAAAATTCTTATAAAAAATTGAATAATTAATATAAAGTGCAGCCCATCAAAAAGATGAATACATTATACACAGACAAATGCCAACAGTGAACTATAAAATAGTGCAATCACAATTCATCTAAATGTGCCTTTAAAAATAAGGTGACAGCATTGCAGGATTAAAAAATGAAAAGTTCATAAATTCTTAGATAGCTGGCGCTGTTGGAGAGGTAAAAATAGTCCTTCTATTCAGATTTGTGTATGTCTTGTGTGCTGGATAAATTATTCCTATAGTGGTGCCTTCTAGTTCAGTCTCACAGAACTCTCACCTTGAAGTAGTAAAAAACAAGCTGTGGTAATGTAATCCTTGAAGTGTGGAAGCACTGTCTGGAAGCTTCTCCTTCCTAGTGCTTACTCTCCATATTTTCTCCTTGCTCCCTCCGCTCTGGTGCAGCTCCAAACAGGGGGGGGGATAAAAATAGGGGAGGGGGAGAGAAGACAGGCTCCACTAGTGTATTATTGTTTTAAAACAAAGGGGGTGTTTATTAGGTTCCTGCTCTTACATTAAAACAGGCAGAGTAAAACGGATGAGAAGTCTGGCGTTCTCAGCGCCCTCTCACTTGTATTGTCAGCTGTGTGCCGCTCCAGCCAATCCCTACGCGTTACGACACGTCACGTGTCTTCATCTGGGGAACCGGATTGGCTGTTCTATGTAACCTTATATATAGTGAAACCGGAAGTGCTGAAACCGCCATTTTGCTTGTGGGTATACTGTTAGACTCGGCGGCCTGTATGCTAGAACCGGAAGTTCCAAAACGGCCATTTTACTTATGGTTGTATTTATTTTAATCGGCGGTCATTTTTCTTTAGATTTGGGGTGTGGATTCACCACCATTTTGTTGTAGATAGCTATAAAACTACTCTATGTGTTAGACTCCTATGTGGGCGGCCATTGTTTTGGTGGAGGTAGAGTTAAATGTTATTTCTTATTTACGGCCAGTGTGTGTAATAGAGGGAATTACCCCATAGACAATTAAAGCCGCAATAAAGCAAATGACCTTATTTGGTGCACTATTGGTGTTATATAATAAAAATATGTATAAAAGTATACATATAAATAACAGTTTTACCGAAAATGAGATTGATTAAAAGGTAATCATATTACGGTATACGGGTGAAACCAGGTGAGAGTGCTCTGATACATCAGTAGGTTGATACATTATACAAAATTAGATCGATTAATAAACAATTATCTTCTAAAACAACAAAATTATAACACACAAAGGCCTTTTTTAGAGAGAGAGAGGAGAGAATACTCCCCACAAAGACCCCCCCAAGAGGTTGACCACTCACCCAGGAGACGACCCCAAGAAGAACAAAAAAGAAACACTCCAGAACAAAGAGAAGACGGAGATCAAGGAAGAGACTCCAAAAGAAAAAGAGAATAGTTGGAGAAAATGTGGTGAACATAAGTGGGAAACAAATAACAACAGAAGAGCTGGCAGTACTTGACAAAGGCCTTAAACATGCACCCAAAAATAATCTCAACAAATTCAACACCTACATTGGGATACAAAAATACATTAGGAAAATTAACATTAAAAAATATATGATGAACAACTTGTGGAAGCCAGAAAATCCAAGGATTGAAATTGTACAGTCAGAAGTAAATAGTACACTACGAAATGCCTCGTTATTCAATCCACAGATGTCCAATAATCAGAATGTGGAAGTCTTTAAAATCTAGTTTTACGGGATATAGACTCCATAAAGATCAAAAAAGCCACAGACCCTATACATATAAAAAATGGCATAAAACGCCTGACGGAAAGGAAAGATATCGTAATCAGGCCGGCGGATAAGGGAGGTGCAATAGTGCTACAGTCAAAAGAACAATATCTGACCGAACTAAATAGGCAGCTACAAGATGAAACAACGTACACCAGACTACTTGGAAATCCAACTTCAAAATATAAGAAACAACTAGAAGCCATAGTAAACTTGGGCATGAAGAAAAATATATTAAACCCGAAAGAAACCAAATATCTAATACTGGAAACCTGTCGAATACCGATAATTTAGACAATTCCTAAAATTCACAAGAACAAAGAGAACCCACCCGGAAGACCAATAGTCAATAGTATTGATTCGCTTACATCAAGAATGGGAAAATACATTGACTATTTTATACAACCAGCGGTCCAGCAAACACAAACGTATTTAAAAGATACCAAACACATACTACAATTTTTGAATACAGTGCCAGTATTAGAGGGACGTACATTACTGGCCACCACAGATGTTACATCGCTTTATACAATAGTACAACATCACAATGCGATTTCAGCAACAAAATGGCTTTTAAGGAAATACAGCACCTTAATTTGTAAACAAAGAAAATACCTATTGAAGTGTCTCGATTTCTGCCTTAAGTGCAATTATTTTTGGCACAACCAAACTTATTTTAAACAATTAGTAGGAATAGCCATGGGTGCCAAATTTGCACCAGGAGTGGCGAATGCATTTATGGTGCAGTGGGAAGAAACGACAGTATATACAAACACCCCCGCCAAACTCATGTTGTATAAAAGGTTTATAGACGATGTAGTGATAGTTTGGAATGGAGATAGAAACAGTCTGGAAATGCTCTTAAATAAATTAAATGATAATACAAAAAACATCAATTTGGTATGGAGAATAGAAGAGAAAGAAATAGATTTCCTAGACTTAAATATAAGTCTAGAAGGACAGAAAATAGTCACTAAAACGCATTTAAAAAAAGTAGATGCTAATAGTTATCTGTCAACAGATAGCTGTCACTACAAACCATGGCTATAGAACAACCCAAAGGGCCAATTTACAAGACTGAGAAGGAATTGTACGAAAGAAGAAGATTATCGGAATCAAGCACAGGTGATTGGAGAAAGATTTAGAGTAAAAGGTTATAATGAAGATTGGATAAAAAACCAGATCGAACACGTTAATCTTATGGACCGAAAGAAAATGCTCGAAGAACAACCCAAGACAAGAGTCCAACAAGAAGTACCTAGCATAGTACTAGATTTTAATACACAATATAAAGATGTAGCGAAAGTCATTCAAAAACACTGGCACATCTTAAAAAACGATAAAGATCTCAAGGAAATATTGCCAGAAAGACCTAATATAGTATATAAGAGAGCACTGACTAAAATGGCCGTTTTGGAACTTCCGGTTCTAGCATACAGGCCGCCGAGTCTAACAGTATACCCACAAGCAAAATGGCGGTTTCAGCACTTCCGGTTTCACTATATATAAGGTTACATAGAACAGCCAATCCGGTTCCCCAGATGAAGACACGTGATGTGTCGTAATGCGTAGGGATTGGCTGGAGCGGCACACAGCTGACAATACAAGTGAGAGGGCGCTGAGAACGCCAGACTTCTCATCCGTTTTACTCTGCCTGTTTTAATGTAAGAGCTTGAACCTAATAAACACCCCCCTTTGTTTTAAAACAATAATACACTAGTGGAGCCTGTCTTCTCTCCCCCTCCCCTATTTTTATCCCCCCCCCCCCCGTTTGGAGCTGCACCAGAGCGGAGGGAGCAAAGAGAAAATATGGAGAGTAAGCACTAAGAAGGAGAAGCTTCCAGACAGTGCTTCCACACTTCAAGGATTACATTACCACAGCTTGTTTTTTACTACTTCAAGGTGAGAGTTCTGTGAGACTGAACTAGAAGGCACCACTATAGGAATAATTTATCCAGCACACAAGACATACACAGATCTGAATAGAAGGACTATTTTTACCTCTCCAACAGCACCAGCTATCTAAGAATTTATGAACTTTTCATTTTTTAATCCTGCAATGCTGTCACCTTATTTTTAAAGGCACATTTAGATGATTTGTGATTGCACTATTTTATAGTTCACTGTTGGCATTTGTCTGTGTATAATGTATTCATCTTTTTGATGGGTTGCACTTTATATTAATTATTCAATTTTTTATAAGAATTTTCAATAAGGATTTTTTATTTACCAGTATTTATTCACGTTAATCCACTTATGGTATTTTAGCTTGCTTGCACTTTATGATCATCCCTTCTTTTGGCATTTTAGCCACTTGCACGTTTTCACTTTAATACAGCCCCATCACTTTACTGTCAAATAGTGGTAACTGACATATGTTCTAACACAGAGATCGTTGATCCTAGCAACCACTATTACAGCCACCACTATATAATATAGATTTCTTGTCCTTATCCCACTATTTTTTACATCACCGTTGATAATATTGCGCAAAATTTATTTTAATATCTATTCTATTAAGTGGTTGTGTGAGCACTCTTATTTTGCTGCAATATTTACATTTATTATTTTACACCATTTAGTTATTATTTTTTCCCACATCTACCAGCGCGAAGGAAAATTTTTATAATTCTTTCTTCTATCTTCTATCTTCCTTCGGTTTCTTCCTCCATCTTCTTCTTCTTCTGGTTCTTCTGGTTCTTCTGGTTCTTCCTCTGGTGTTCTCGTCTGGCATCTTCCTCTGCGGCGCGTGTTCTTGTTCGCGTGTTCAAACTAATTTTTTGCCTGTTCGCATGTTCTGGTGCGAACCGAACAGGGGGGTGTTCGGCTCATCCCTACTCTCCATGACCGCAGAGTATAGTTATCATTTATTATAATATTGCCAGAAAAAAGTTGTCTTTGGAAACATGAAAGTGGAGTTCTTACACAAACAGCATGATAGAAAACAAGCCATTAAATAGTAATATATTTATGCAAGCTGGACCCAGTAATGGAGGGTTCATCCCGATATATCAGAGCTGTAGCTTTATGCAAAGGTGCTATTAGACAAAGTTACAGACATTATTTTGGTCAAATATTTAATTTTTAATGGTCCCACATTCTGCGCAGCAAATATACAGCTAACTAAATGTTTGTCTAATGAAAGGTTTAAAATATGAGTTTGTTTATGTACAAATCTAACAACGAAAAATACATTTGAATCCAGCCACCTTATTGCCTCTATTGGAGGAGGCTGGAGACAAAGGAAGACACGTGTTTAATTGATGGTGTAGGAATCAGCTGCTGTGAGCCCAATGCAGGACACACTCCCTGAAGACCCAGATATTTAATTTTTTGTAGAGTTATTCCAGGTTTTATACTGAGGATGCAGTTTATCACCCAGAAGGATACTCTGTATTCAAAGTCATTGGATCCTTTTTCCCCAGCTCAAGAAGCAGAGCTCCATGTTTTAGCAGAGCCTGTGAGCTATAAAAAGAATGTATATTTATATAGATAGTTGAGATATCGAGAGCTTTTGGTTCCATTTGAAGGGCCAGAAGTTTGTTTATACTTTGACAGGTAAACCAATAAAGCATGCCAAGTTAATTTGATTGGCTGTTTTAAGCCTTCCAGGTTCTTGCTGAGGTAGCCATACTAACATTAAAACTCACACATGGAAGCAGATCAGGCAACTCTAAGGATACTGCATTACAGCCCCGGACACTTGCTGGGTCTGTGCAACTCACAGATTCCACCCTAGTTCTGGCCCAGTATAGCTGAGATTAAAAATTCAACTTTAAGGACCCCAGAATGAGAAGAACAAGTGGTCCACAGGGGCAGTTTCTTATGAAACAGGACTTTGGAAAAGGTGATCATTTATGTCTGCCAGCCACTCTTTTCCCTCCAGCTTGACACATGGACCATGTCATCAGTCACAAGCAGTTATGGCTGTCTTAGTAAATGAGCATGGGATAGAGCCAGGGTTCTCCACAGTTGTTTTTATAACATACCACTTCTTGTTTTACCTGTTACCAAAGGTGTTACTGAAAGCTGAACATCCCTTCCAGAGATTACAAAAAAAGATATATCCAGATGCCAAAGTCAGGATCTTACGAGTATGCATTTTGTCTGTATGGACATGTTTTCTGGATGTCCAGTGGCAAATGCTACTGCAAAGGCCACAGTAAAAAGTGTTATCAGAAGTAGTTTGTAAGTACAGAGTGCAGAATATACAGAGAGTAACAGAGGAAATCATTTTTATAGGAGAGTCCTTACTAGAAGTTTTGAGGTTTTATTTTTACACCCCCCTACTGTCTACAATGTAGAGGACAAAGTTGAGTAAGAAACTAGAAAACTTTTGCCTGAATGTTTTCTTATATTTTATCAAACCCTTAAGGGGGATGTTCGACTCTCTCCTTATGGGATTTGGTTTGGGAGTGTGTTACTCACTTGCTTATATTTTGTCTCAGCAGCTGAAGTCCTCCTCTCACAGAGAATGTTACTGATCTTTTAAGGTTTTTGACAAACTCATTTATGTGTTTTCTCCCCAATTCCAGTTCCTAAAAGTTTGGAAGGATCTAAAACTAAAGCCAGGTGACTTGTGGATTGTTAAGAGTCATTTATATATAAGGGAATGTTTGGAAACGCAATACAGCATCTATTTTATGTACAGTTTTTGCAAAACTTGAAGGAAAAGTCACCTGGATCCACACCAGACACTTCAAAAATGACTAAATTAAAGAAATCTCTGTGTTTGATTTGTTTCCCTCTTGTGATCACAATCTAGGGTACTTTTTTATTCAATTACTTTAATTGTAAGGGATATATATATTTAAAAAGTAGTTTAGCCATGTTGAAGTCATATTTGTCTTTTGTACGTCTTCCATTTTATGTAGAATTGTCTGTGTTTACATGTGCTGATAAGTCAGCATGCCCACAATTCAGCTAGAAGGCCATTCTGGCCACAGGAGTGTACAGCTAATACTCTGTAAATATGTCTTATCAATCATTTGTTTTTCACAATGAAAAGTCATTTTGTAATGAAAAAGCAGCTCAGCTATTATTTTCTCCACAATGGTTTTTTTGCCTCTTTGGCCAGGACTACCTCCACCTAAGCATGTGGAGGTTCCAGGTTAAAGGTGATAGCAGGTATCGTTAGTGATCAAAATATTGATCAAAAGAGGGGAGACTGTAATGGAATTTTGTAAGTTCTGTATATAATTGTATTCTATTTTGTATGTATTGCACACTGCCCTCACTGTGCACACGGCACTAATAATGTTTTCAGTACATGTTTACATTCTTTCAAGTCCTGATTAGAATAAGGCTGCCTATGTAATGCCCCTTGTTACCATAAACGTAAAATTGTAATAATAGTGTGATACCTACGTAATCATGTGTATAAAAACCTTCAATTGCGTCATAATAAGGCAGAACAATTATTTGGAAAGATGCTAAGCGTATCTTTTGTGTCTGTTCCCTACTGCAGTAGTTATTATTAATTTGGAACCACTAATCAATATGAGGATAGGAGTTGCCTATTATCAATTTAACCAAGTCAATAATATTAAACAAACAAACACAAAAAAATAAATAAATACATAAATAAAAGGCATTTATTACATTTGCATTAAGGTCCATAAGAGCCCCATTGATTGACCATAGTAACTTAGACTTATGCCCCGTACACACGGTCGGACATTGATCGGACATTCCGACAACAAAATCCTCGGATTTTTTCCTACGGATGTTGGCTCAAACTTGTTTTGCCTACACACGGTCGCACAAAGTTGTCGGAATTTCTGATCGCCAAGAACGCGGTGACGTCAAGCACGTACGACGAGACTAGAAAAGGCCGGTTCAGAACCAAGCGCAGCACCCTTTGGGCTCCTTTTGCTAATCTCGTGTTAGTAAAAGTTTGGTGAGAGACGATTCGCGCTTTTTCAGACTCGTGGCTTTCAGATCGTTTTCTGCCGTTCAGTTTGTGCTTGTGCGTTTGTATCTGCTCTTCAGTGCGTGCAAGCAAGTTCCGCGTGACTTTAGTCACTGTATTCTTGTTCGTTCGTTACTGGTTTTCAGGTCACTCTTCACAGGCCTTGCTGTTCTTCAGTGCGTTCTGTTACTTCGTTCTGAGCAGCCGACCGTTTTATAGCCATGTTTCGTATGCGTACTCCTCGTAGAGTTCGTGCTGTGCGGGGGCTTGGTGTTGGGGTCCTGACCTTGACACAAGTCCAGTCCATGAACAGGGTGGGGAGGAGTTCATGGACCAAGAATTGGTTGCTTCAGCGTGACCAGTTCTGTCATATGCCTTTGCTCCGTGAGATCCGTGAGAATAATCCTGATGATTTCAGGAACTTTCTCAGGATGACGGACCCCGTGTTTCACCGTTTGTTGGCTTCGCTGACGCCCTATATCAGCAGGCAGGATACCTGCATGAGGCAAGCCATCACTCCTTGCGGTATTTGGCGACAGGGAGAAGCCTGCAGGACCTCAAGTTCTCGACAGGCATCTCCCCCCAGGCTCTGCGGATCATTATCCCAGAGACCTGTTCTGCCATCATCCAGGTCCTGCAGAAGGAGTATATGAAGGTAAGATTTTTATCCTTTTATATCACATTTTATTGTATTGAATGTTTGATAATATATTGTATTTCTTTCCTCATTCCCTAATTACCATGATTGTATTATGCTGTGAATGTCCCCTTTGTCCTCATGCATGCTGGATTTTTATGTAATTATTATTTGATGTCCTTCATACATATTTGCCCTTCAATAACCTCCCCAACATGGTGTCTCCTGCCCTATATTCACCTCATGTAGTCACTTAACAATGTATTTTATCAGCTCCATAGTAGTGCTTTACCCCAAACACCCCCTAAAATGTTTGGAAATGTTATTTTGGATTTAAATTCAGGCAGAGGGCCAGAGGCTTTTTTTTGTGGTGTCCCCAAATTTTTGGTAACCCTCCCTCCCCCCAACTGCTAAGTCAGCTGATCCCAATTCTCTATCCTCAATCATCTATCTGCTGACTTTGCCAAACCCATACACACTATACCCATCTCTTTACTGGTCAGATTTATGGATGAATTCCCCAAAGCATGTAGTGCAAGGGCCTGCCTGTATACTTTCCAATGGTACTGTGTAAAGTTTTTGTATCCTATTATTATCTTGATAGGTAATAGCAGAATGTCCAAATGTGCTCAAATGTGTACAGTGTGTATTTATATCTTTGTATTATGACACTTCTTACCTGTCCAGTGGGCTGCCAATAGTGTAACAAAGGAGGGACTGTTCCAAGTAATACCCTGTATTTAGGCATTTATCTCTCAATGAAGTGAAGAGGGTTACCTGTCCAAGAGTTCCCCCCCCCCCTATAATGTTAGAAATGGCCCATGAGAGGGGGGGAGGGGGAATATGATAGGTGTACCTTATACTTTGTTGTTGTTAAATTCCCCTTAATAAATGCTATCTGGAGGTTGACCCATAATGTTTGTGTCTAATCTGCTTGCCAGGTTTCTGTGAAAAAATAGTAATGTTTTTTTTTTTTTACTGAACAGTTTCCTTCCACGCCACAGGAATGGCAGACTGTGGCCTCCCACTTTGCCCAGCGGTGGGACTTTCCTAACTGTGGAGGGGCAATTGATGGGAAACACGTCCACATCGTCCCACCACCCAACTCGGGGTCGTACTATTATAACTACAAGGGGTTTAATAGTATAGTGATGTTGGCGGTGGTGTCGGTTAATTACGAGTTCTTGTATGTGGACGTGGGGAAGAATGGCCGGATGTCCGATGGTGGAGTCATCGCCCAGACGGAGTTCTACAGGCATCTCCAGAATGGCAGTTTGGACTTGCCACCTCCAGAGGACAATGTTGAAGGTCTCCCATTTGTGTTCTTTGCTGATGAAGCATTTGCGCTGGGGGACCACCTGATGCGGCCATTCCCGATGAGGACCCTCACCCCGGAACAGAGGGTTTTTAATTACCGGCTGGCCAGAGCCCGAAGAGTGGTGGAGAACACATTTGGAATCCTGGCCAGCCGGTTCCGACTATTTCTGACACCCATCCATATGGCGGAGTATAAACTGAACCATATTATACTGGCGTGCTGTGTTCTCCATAATTTTTTAAGAAAACATTCAGCCAACTATGCTGGCTCAGTTGGGCCTGAGGCCGGAATCCCAAATACTTCCACAATGACGGCACTTGAAAGCGGCCGTCCTGGCTTGCCCTCCCTGAATGCCCGTGATGTCCGGTTACGATACCTGGAGTTCTTTGCCGGTAGGGGGGCTATCAATATGCCAGACAATATGTGACACCTTTTTTAAATAAAAAACAACCAAAAGCAATTCTTGGTGGACATTTACTGCTTGTGTTTGTTTTAGCTGACCCTGACAGAAATGTGTTGAGTGCAGAAAATGTCGTGATTGGGTAACCTTATAAAAAACAGTGTTGGCTGGTACTTCCTAAATGCAAAAACACATTTCAATACAAGTGCACTTGCAACTGCACTGAACCTGCACTTGTAGTGCAAAGTGTATTTGCCCTTAGGAAATAACCCCCATTTTTGCATAAAACAGCAATTACATCACCCCAAAAGTGTTGTAGTGTTGAGACAATAATCCACACATTCTTGAGTAAGCCACTTTTTTATACCTGCACAATCACATGTGCATTTATGAAAGGTTTTTAAAACAAACCAACATGTTTGTTGTATAACAATTTTTGCAGTAGCATTATCAAAAATCGAAATATCCATTTCAGATAAAACAGGCCTGTGTAAAACCAACAAGAAAGCCAAAAAACTTGAACTTACAAAGTTCACATTTGGTAAAACCTGAAGGCTATATCAGACATCAGTATTTAGGAACTGGGTTTGATATAGCGTTCAGATGGGGGGAACTCACCCCTGGAAAAGCCAAATTTGGAAGATGCACACCAATTTACGAATGTCAACATGTGCTATCTGCCATCACGGGGGATCAAGGGATTTGTTTTGGGGGAGCAAGCCCTTCCTCAACGCGACTTTATAATTGAGGAAGGGGTTGCACCCCCAAAACACGTCCATTGATCTCCCGTGATGGCAGATAGCACATGTTGGCACACTGTGTTCATCCTCCAAATTTGGCTTTTCTAAACATTGATAACATTTTTTGAAGATTGGACCACAATAAAACAGGTGATTTTGTGGGGTTTAAATTCGCCCCAAAACATCAATGATGTTATTATTTTTTTTAATAACATCACTGATTTTTTGCTGGATGTTGTGCAATTCGAGATTACACCCCATGATCTCCCCGATCAGTATCTGGGCACTTTCAGATGTGAAACGTTCTCTCTCCCTCACATCACGATCACCTAAAAAGAGATAAAGAACAAAAAAAAAGGTCTCAAAAATCTGCCACCATCCATCTCTTTTACCTGAGTCTGTGGTCGCAGACACTCACCTGTTGTGGTGCCAATCTCCACCACATCTTCTTCTTCCTCCTGCTCTTCTTCTTGGGTTGGTGTTATTTCCCCTTCTTCCATAGGTGGGGGGTCTGTGTTCTCCTGGGATGAGGGGTGTCCTCCGAGTCTTTTCTCCCCTATGTAAAACAAAAATGGTATACTTAGCACACAGATATTTGATGGCAGAACTAGAAATAGGAAACATTGCTTGGAAGTGGGGTACAATTGTCTATTTTAGCCGAGTTCCAAGATGTATATTTTTTATTGCCCTTTGTCAAGCTGCAATACTTTATCTGTTTGGTACAAGCTTCACAGATGTAGCCGCCCCTATAGTATACACTGGAGCACCTGTGTGCCCCCCCTAATAAAATGGTGTTCTTGTGTCCCACACTAGTGCTCCAGTGTCCAGATGTGAAAACAGCTGCTCAGTGTCCTCTCCTTACACACAATCTAGTTGGCATTTCATTCTAGTAACAAACCCATCTACACAAACAAATATTTGGCATCCAAGTAGGCCCCAAAAAATGTGTGAAAATGCATATGGCCTAAACAATGGTGTTCTAGAGGCCGAAAGAAAAATGTTTGATACAAACGAATAATGGGCCCATGAACATTAAAGTTGCCCTTTTAAACGTTACAATTAATAAAAGCATATGGAGCAGAATGAACGGAATAAAGACAGAAAGAATAGGAACACAGCACAACTACTTACTTTTTTGCAGCACTCTCCGGATCTTTCGGTACTGCTCTGGCTCTCTCAACTTCAGGTCTGACCACCGCTTCCTGAGCTGATCTTTAGATCTTCGTACCCCGAAATTCCTCTCAAGACTCCTGACCACTTTCGCCATGATCTTGGCCTTTCGGATGTTGGGGTGGGGGTAAGGCCCATATTTTCCGTCATAGTCGGACTTCCTCATGATGTCGACCATCTCCAACATCTCCCCAAATGACATATTTGTGGCCTTAAAACGTCTCCTTCTGGATCGGGACGTGCCTGGATCCGGGCTTTCCTCCTCCTCCTCCTCGTTGCTAGAATTAGCATGCACCTGCTGTAACTCCGCCATCATGCTCTTCACCCACTGCGCCGAACGAAAAGGGGCGGGGAATAGACTAGAAAGAACGTCAGGGGCGGGCGGAGTTACACGCATGCACAGTGTGTATAAAGCGTAACACGCGTGCGTATTACGTACGATCTGTGAGCGGAGGAAGGAGCATTGGACGCGCCGATCGTAAGAACGAAGGTAAGAGACAAACTTGTGCCTATACTGCTTCTAGATTGAGGCCTATATTGTAACAAGATTAGGAGAGTTTTGTCTGACATTAGGCTTTGTCTTGTGTTGTGTCTTGCAGTGAACATGGATATCTTATTAAAAGATACTGACTTCATGTCATTATTCCTCGAGATGCTAAGGGAGCTGCCCTGTCTGTGGGAGATTACCCACCCCCATTTCAAGAACCAAGCAAAGAGGAAGGCAGCACTGGAGCATTTGTTGGAAATTGTGAAGCAGGTGATCCCCACGGCAGACATCACTTATTTAAATAAATTAATTGGTTGCCTAAGGAGTACATATCTGAGGGAGCGCAAGAAGGTCCTGGATTCACAGAGATCCGGAGCAGGTGATGACATCTATGTCCCCAGGAGTTTGTATTACGACAGGCTGCACTTTCTGACAGGCCAGACTGAACCCAGGCCATCCCTCTCAAGTCTTCCTTCCACGCTTCCTTCCCCCCCCAGCTGAGGCTTCTGATGCCCAACCTGGGCCTTCCAGGCGATATGTGGAGGAGCCCAGATTGAGCCAGGTATAGCATTCTTTTTAAATATTTCTGCTTGTACAATCAATGATGTTAACTAGATGTTAGTTGGGAGTACTATTTTAGGATTGTGATTGATGATGCAAAACATTACAACCATGTCCCTTTTTCATACACAGGGAAGTCTCAGCCAGGAGGTGGCTGGGCCGAGCTGGCTGGCTGATATCAAGGTCCCTCCACCCCCCCTGAAAACAGAAAGTTGCAGTAGGAGGAGTACTCTAGAGGAGGCGGCTATAGGATTCTTTTGGCGGGCTACAGAGGTCCTGGGAGCACCCCACACCATGCAGGAGAACATTGCTGCCTTCATAGCATATAAAATGCAGAGGATGGAGGAGGGCCAAAAAGTAATGTGTGAGGCCCTCATATCGGAGGCTCTGGAGAAAGGTATGAGGGGCCAAATTACACCTCAGACACACCTTTGGGATGGTCCTCCTCCTCCTCCTGCAGGTCCTCCTCCTCCTCCTTCTCCTCCCAGTCCTCCTCCTCCTCCAGGTCCTACTCCTCCTCCTGCCACATCTCCAACTGCACAGCCACAGCCCGGAAGGAAGCGTGGAAGACCAGACAGTGATTGCCCTGGGTTCAGTCTGGTCGGCCAAAAAATGCAGCCTCTTGTGGTACCACAGCCTGGGGACACCGATGTCATCTGCTGCTTTCCAGATCTCTGCGAATCCCGGACCAGACTGCCCTCCCTTAGATATGGACTCCTCAGGCCACCAATTTTGATGTTGAAGAATTGTTGTCTGCCGTGGGGGTCCCAGGCTTCACTAATTTCTCCTCTGGATCCAGTGTTGCCTTCCTCTTTGTTTGGTTCTGATCCCTTAATAAAGGATTTTTGTTTTGAATTATACTCTCCTATGTGTTTTACTACAAAAATGACAGTTTTTTGTGAGGGTTCAGGTACAGTTCAAATATACAATGTGAAATGAACAAGGGACACCAACACCAAACAATCTCCTGGAGATTAAATAATACAAGATATCAATGGTGTTGGGGTAACTTGACACACAAAACACAGACAAAAATATTCTGTAGTAAAAATAAAAATAACATTGAACAAAGATCAGCCTTGGAAAAAATCCAAACATTAAAGAAAAAAAAAGGCTGAAAATCCAAAAAAAACAAAAAACTGTCAGATGTGACAACTAATAACAATATATTGAGGGAATCCCAATAAAAAACACAAAGAAAAGTTTGTGAGAAGTGTGTGTGAATATGAGCAGCAAAACTACTTCATTCTTGTCACATTATAAAGAAGAAGAGAGTGCGCTGTATTAAACCATTTTTAACATTGCAGCATGACGAAAGTGTTGTATCCATTGCAAACGCTAAGTTTACCAGAATGAGCTGTCCCGTGTCGGAATTTCTTCTGAGCATGCGTGGCACTTTGTGCGTCGGAACAGGCCACACACGATCGGAATTTCCAACAACGGATTTTGTTGTCGGAAAATTTTATCTCCTGCTGTCCAACTTTGTGTGTCGGAAAATCCGATGGAAAATGTCCGATGGCGCCCACACATGGTCGGAATTTCCGACAACACGCTCCGATCGGACATTGTCCATCAGAAAATCCGACCGTGTGTACGGGGCATTAGAGTGGAGGATGCCTGTAAGATCGTATGGGGAAGCCATATAATCTTCTAAGGTGTAGTTGGAATATTTGGATCCTCCTGTTCTAGGCCCTGTCTAAGTAAGCAGGCTAGGTTATAAAAACGAATGTTGGGGAGTCCTGCCCCGCCCTCGCCCTTCGGGAGACATAATTTTTAAAGTGCAATGCGTGGTTTTTTGCTAGACCATAGGAAAGCTGTCAATGCCTTCTGGAGTTTTTGTACATCTGAGTGCCTCAGTAGAAGAGGTATGGTCTGCATGGGGTAGAGCAGGCGTGCAAATGAGACCATTTTAAAAAGGTGGCATCTCCCAAAAAGCGAGAGGGGAAGGGCACCCCTAGCCTCCAATTCCCTGACAATTTTGGCAACCAAGGGAGTGTAATTAAGTATATATAAAGAGGATGGATCCCGTCCTATATGGATACCTAAGTATGTAATATGTTGAGATGCAATGGTCAGCGGGGACAAATGTTTCCATTTAGTAGATAGGCGTGGGTGTAGTGCTAAGATTTCACTCTTATCAAAGTTTATACGAAAGCCAGAGCAGAGTCGAAAGGCCGCAAAGAGTTGTTTAAGTCTGTCAAAGTCTGATATGGGGTCAGTAGAAAACAATAAAATATCGTCCGCAAATAGTGCAGAACGGAGTGTTTGGTTTCCCATAGTGATGCCACTAACCCCCTCGGTTGAATTGAGGATTCTAGATAAGGGTTCAATCGCAATGTTGAACAACAACGGGGATAGGGGGCAGCCCTGTCGCGTTCCTTTCGCTAAGGGGATAGTTTCTGAAATAAAGTCCAGGGTGACAAGGCGTGCCGTTGGTGAGTCATACATTTGTGAGAGGAATCTTGTGATTTGACCCGAAAAGCCAAATTTTTCCATTACCGTGAAAAGCCATGATAAACCAATGTTGTCAAAGGCTTTTTCCGCGTCTAGGGACATGATAGAAACATCTTGATCGGGGTGGGTTTTAGCATATTCTAGAGCCATTAGGACCTTATGAATGTTTAGTGTAGCTGATCGTCCTGAGACAAAACCAGATTGGGCTGGGTGTAGGAGGGACGGAAGCAAGAGAGCTAAGCGTGATGCTACTATTTTAGACAGGATTTTTACATCCACATTAATTAACGAAATTGGACGATAGGAGCCTGGAAGTAAGGGATCTTTCCCTTTCTTGGAAATTAATTTGATATGGGCCTGTGTCCCTGTGGGGAGGTACGGACCTCCGTCCCACATGGCTGCATAGACATGCTTCAGGGTGTCGGGTATAAAATCAGTCGTTAGTTTGAAGAATTCCGCAGTGTACCCGTCGGGGCCTGGAGCTTTAGCAGAGGCCATAGATTTGATCGTGTGTCATATGTCTTCTAAGCTGATAGGCGCATTAAGTGCCTCCAGTTGCGCCGTTTGAAGCCTGGGCAGGCGTATCTTGGCTAGCAGAGCTTCCGCGGCAAGTTGATCTGCTGGGTCAGCTCGGTACAAATCAGTATAATAGTCTGCAAGTAATTTGCTGACTTTGGCAGGCGAGGTAACTAGCGAGCCGGAGGCATTTCTCAAGGTTGGGATATGTGTAGGACGTCTTGGTCCTGAACATAGTCTGGCAAGCAATCTGCCAGCCTTTTTGCCAAACTTGTGAAAGTGAAGAGTAGAGTACGAAGTTTTAGCAGCTTTGTGATGTTCTGCCCAGAGATCAAAGGCGCACTTGGCTTGTCTCCATTCCTGTATGTTAGCTAAGGTGCAGTTTAGTGTTAGCTTCTCGGGGGCTACGCGTAAGGCTTCACTTGCTTGCATATATTATTGTCGGGTGTGCTTTTTAAATTGAACGGTGTAGGAAATTAATTGACCCCGTAGGAATGCTTTACCTGCTTCCCAGAAGAGGTTTGGGTCAAAAATATGTGCTCCATTTGTGGAGATATATTCTTCCCATGTTTGGTTCAACACGTGTCGAAAGTCTTCATTATCCGCCAAATATGAAGGGAAACGCCAGGTAGGGGAAGGAGTTGAGGGTGTGGTCTGAGTCATGTGGACTGCGATAGGGCTGTGATCTGAAATTCTGGCATCATTAATGTCTGGGGTATTGATTACAGAGACTAGGGCTGGGGAGGCAAAGAAGTAGTCTATACGAGAAAAGGTATTATGTGGGGGCGAGAAGAAGGTATACTCTCTGTCCGTTGGATGCATCAGGCGCCAGATGTCGACAAAATGCATAGAGTCGATGGAATGCGCTAACGGGGTAGAGTCTGGTGTATGGGAGGTATCGGAACGTGATCTTTGCGTAGGGCGATATGTGCGATCTGCCAGTGTAGACATGACTGAATTGAAGTCCCCGCCCACTAAATGTAATACCTCAGAGGCAGTGAGAAGCCATTGTACCATGTCCTGGAAAAAGGAAGTGTCTGGAGAGTTGGGAGCATATATATTAGTGACAGCCACTGCTTTGTCGCCTATGGTCATATGTAAAGTCAGTTTGCGGCCTAGGGAGTCAGCCCTCACCTCCCTAATAGAGTGTAGTAGGTTTTTGTGTATTAAAATAGCTACACCAGCTTTACAGCCTACTGCAGGAGACCCGTATACAGATCCTACCCACATTTTTTGAAGGCGTGCTAAATCGTCTGCGGAGAGGTGTGTCTCCTGTAGTAGAGCCACATCTGCCCGGAGACGTCGCAAATGTCTAAGAATGGACATACGTTTATTCGGGGATCGGAGCCCCTTAACATTCCATGAAATAAATTTCAGGTGACTCCCATCGGTTGAGAGAGACATGACTGGAGATAATACTTGTAGTGAGTGGGAGGCTTGTCAAGAACCCTACTGATATGTACAGTGTCAACCATACAGTAATCACCCAAGTGTTGTAGGTCACATAAAAGGAAAGGTACTAATAAGGCAAACATTAATTGCATAACTGTAATAGCAATAAGAATTGAGCTGTAACAAGACAAAGTTTTGGTTAAAGCAAAACAAACTACAAACAGTGTACTTCACTTTTTTCCACATGGGGTTCAACTAACCATAATGGCTCTCAGCGGCCCGCTAGCTCCTCACATATGAGCATGATGTTGGCTAAGAGGAGTGGAGGGAAGTAGGAAGAGATGGGGGAAGAGGGGAGAGAGGGGAGGGAGGGGGGTAGGTAGGGGTTGGTAGAGAGGGGTAGACAAGGGAAGGAGGGTCAGGGAAATGGCTGCTTGTATCTGTGCCATAAAGTAGGCTCAGATAAGATAATAAAAGGGCTTAATCAAAGGGTCTGCCCAGTGAGGGGTCGATAGCCGTGGAAATCACCTGAGTCCCTAGGTTGACCCTTTGGGCAAACAGAATGTGGACGCTGGGGAGTTGTAAACCAGGCTGGGGAGCATAATAACAGGACCTTGAGCTAGCAAGTAATAGCAACAATGTGTAACATTAAAATATAAACAGACTAACAAATAAAATAAGAAGAGACCATGTTAGAGATAATGGGGGGGTAATATTACCCATCCGTGGAAGCGCAATTGATTAGATAAAGTTCCTGGAGTCCTTCAGCGATTTTCAGAGCGGTCCTCCTGGTTGGTGAAGCGGCTGCGTTTGTATGGAGGTTTGGTGGGGCTGCGTTGATGTTTGGGTGCTGCCTTTGCTGTAGATGGCGATGACAATGGTGAATTCTCTTCAGTGTTGCTATGTTCCATCTTAGTGCCTCGGGTGGTGAGATAATGTTCTGCCTCCTCAGGTGTGTTGAATGTGAGGTGTTCTCCTTCATGCGTTTGGATGCGGAGGATAGCTGGGTAGGCTAAGGAGAACCAGATTTGGTTGTGATGTAGGTTTGAGCAGATCGGTGAAAACGCTTTATGTTGTTTCATCACCTCCATGGAATAATCTGCGAAAAGTAGGAGTTTTACACCATCAACCATTAAAGAACGTGAATGGCGAAACTTTTGCATTATAGCATTCTTGTCCGCGTAATTGAGGTACTTTACAATAACGTGGCGGGGTTTGGCGCGGGTTTCTGAGAATTGACCTATGCGATGCGCGCGTTCAATAGTGCAGGGAATGCGAAGGCCCAGTTGTTCTGGGATGATTTTTGCGCATATATTTGTTAGCTGTGCTGTGGACACTGATTCAGGCAAACCAATGATGCGTAGATTGTTTCTCCTCGAACGATTTTCCAGATCGCCGAGTTTGTCCCAAATGTCCTTGTTAGTAGCTGTGAGACGTGCCACTGCTGCAGATGAGGCTGTGAGTTCATCTTCCAGGGAGGATATCTTATCCTCCACCTGATTGATTCTCTGTGCCTGTGCTTGTAAATCAATGTGCAGCTGCTCTAACCCTCTATGAACTGCGGCATCAACAGTAGCTGTGAGAGTAGGGCCCAGCAGTGTAACTACTGCTTGTGCAATTCCAGCAGGGGAGGTAGGGTCCATACCTGTCATGTCTGGAGCTGAGTGGAGCTGTGGCTGCGGCTGTGGCTGCGTGTGTGCCTGCTCCATCATGCCTGGGGCGGCCGCCATCTTGGCTGTGTCTGCCGCTGTATCTCCTCCGGGGCAGATCGTGGATGTCACCGCCCAGGCGTACGATCGCTCCACAAAGCGATCCATGGGAGCCAGCTATGTGTCAGCAGTGCGAGGGGGAGTCTCCTCAGAGCAGTCGCCAGCTTGGAAAGCAGATTAGTGAGGAGCGTTGCGGGAGCTGGAGCTATCTACCTCCTCCTCATGTGGCGCCGGAACCGGAATTGAAACTGTTTTTTGAGAAATTGTTGCACAAATACCGTGCAAGATAAAAAGTTGCAATGACCTCCATTTTATTAGGGTGTCTGCTAATAAAATATATAATGATTGGGGGTTCTGAGTAATTTTCTAGCAAAAAAATTATGATTTTTATATGTAGGAGAGGAATGCCAGAATAGGCCCGATATGGAAGTGGTTAAATTGAATATTTTATTGAAAACATTTTTAAAACTGTTTATAATTTAAAAGTTTGTTTTTCTCCAATTCTTTCTTGGATATTATAAAATATAATACAAATAACTAACAATTAAATACATACTGGAATACTGTATGTAGTTTATCCATTTAACATAATACAGTATAAGCAATATAAGCCTATTGCAGTACAGGGTGCATAGAAGAATATTATAATTATTCTAAAGTCAAAATATTTCCTGAGTTTTGGATAGGATAAGAACCCCTGTCAGGTCATTATAGTTGTTTGTTTAGATGCTAGATAGATTTACAAAAATGTACACAGACAAATGTACACAGAGAGGTTGATTTACTAAAACTAGAGCACTGAGAATCTGGTGCAGCTGTGCACCGTAGCCAATCAGCTTCTAACTTCAGCTTGTTCAATTAAGCTTTGCCAATTGGTTTCTGGGCATAGCTGCAACAGATTTTGCACTCTTCAGTTTTAGTAAATCAGCCCAAGAGTGTGACTCATTAGAAAACACCAAGCTTTTACAACCCTCCAGGTACAGGTTTGCATACAATGGGGCACAAGAAGTCCCAATGACAATCCTGTGCACCTGGGGAAAATAGGAACCACTGAATACAAACTCTTTAAAATGTCAAAATATGTCTAAGTAGCTTCAAAATAATATTATTTTATGGCCATAGGGATTGATCTCTTTCTTTAAAAAAAGTATCTACTATGTAAAGTCCATGGTTATGTGGAATGCCCTAAGTAACTCAATTTTGCCCTTTACGTTAGTCGAACTACATAGGGTCTATTAAATGCTATCAGTTCATATTTTTTCTAACAAGCAAAGTTTTACTCACATCTACGGGTGATCAAACACATTCAATCTGGTTTATAGTAAATTTTGGATTTGTTTTTGTTTTAGCATCTACTTCCAAAATATGTTACAGATATACAGTATACAGTATATATATATTTCAGTGACAAATATTCACAAACCAGAGCAGTCCCAATGAAGGTTTTTCTATTTATTTGGAGTATAATAAATACATTTGTTTTATTTTAAGAAATATATGATGTAATTAATTAAACCAATATGGTTTAAAACTGTACTCCAGCCACACTTTACATAGTTTATTTGGGCCAAGCTGGCCCGAACAAACTGTTTTCCTCACTAACATGTGAGGCTGCTGATGTGCTGTATAAACTGTATGTAGCTGAGGATACATACAGCATACTGTGTTCCATATTTGAGCCGAGACTTCTTATCTCTTACCCGGAACATAACATCTGACTTGGCCAATCAGATGTTTTCCTGGGTATGAGACAGAAAGTCTCGGCTCGAACCATAAACACAGTGCAGTATGCTGTATGTAGCCTCAGCTTCATACAGTTTATACAGCACATCCAGCGACCTCACTAGTTAGTAAAGTTATGAAAAGTGTATCAAAAGCTGGAGTTCAACTTTAATGCAACCTACAGTATATTGAGATTTCTAAATTTAAATTAAAATATGCTCGTCTGACAAAAAAAAAACAATCAAAATTGTTTTGACACCACTGCTCTCCCAGGCCTGTCTTTCCTCCCCAGTCCCCCCATCCTTGTGGAGGCTGAGTTCTGATGGAGAGTGACCGGCCATGGATGGCTGAAGACACACACCCCTGAGTTCCGTGCCATCCCGACAGCTACAGGCTATCTCCACAGCACAGCACACCCACGTCTTACATGGCGGCAGCTAGCTCACCCTTCACAGAGCTTACTGACCCTCAACAAGGCACCATACAAAGGTATCTACTTAGAACGGCGACGATTGATCCCCGGACCCCCAAAAACAAGATGGCGCCCGGCCGCAACCCGGGGAAGACCAAACCTCCCACTTTCACTCCAGCAGCAGCCTGCATGACAGAGAACAACAATGAGAAACTCCAGGATTCCAGAGGGGAGCCATCAGCCTCCTCTGCGAGGTCAGTCACATCGCATGACACAGACACCAGGGAATCCCAGACAGTCACACACCCCATGTCAGGAGAACCCATTAGAACAGAAGCTGCAGCCCTCCTCTCTGCCTTCAGAATTGATTTCAAATCATGGGCAAGCAAAATGGAAGATTCCCTACATGTGGAGCTAAACGCTCTAAGACAAAAAGTCACAGCGAATGAGGAAGCAGTATCGGTCTTAACCACTGCTCAAGATGACCATGAGGCACGTATAACAGCTTTTGAATCCTCATCCACAACGCATCTCTGTCGCCTACGTCACCAGCAACTCTGCTTAGAAGACAGCAAAAATCGTAGTCGCAGAAATAACACCTGAGGCAACATCTGGAGCAGAGCTGAAACCCACTGTCATAACTATCCTCAATAAAGTACTGGGAAGAGAGGCAGCATCACCAATTGAATTGGATCGCGTTCACAGGGTAGAAGGGGCGGGGGGCCCGAGATGGTCGCCCCTGCGATGTTCTATGTCGGGTCCACTATTACACCTTAAAAGAGGAGGTCATGCGAAAGGCATGGAGCCTGGATTCAGTGGATTTTTTGGAGCCTCTATCCACCTGTACCCCGACCTGTCTCGCAATACACTGTACATGCGTTGAGTGGTGCACCCTTTACTTGACCTTATACGGCAAGCCAGAGCTTCCTATACATGGGGACACCCCTTCAGCATCAAGGTGACAAGGGGAAACAGCAGGTTCACGCTCTCTGATCCGGACCAACTGCCTGACTTTTTCCTCTTTATTGAACAAGAACTGGTAGATGTCTTGAACTGGCTGAACCCTCCAGATGATAGATCAAGACAGTTGGGACTTGGCCCACTTCCGCAGCACCGCAGACGTCCTAGGTCTAGATCAGTTTCTTCCGGCCCAGGGATAAGAAGACTTACCTCCCCAGAAGATTAACTCAGAAGCTAGTTGGAGACTGATGACCTGTTTTGTCTTACTACGCCACTTACATTTTCGAGGGATCCCAGCAGCTTTGACGCATTTTTGGGCGGCATGCTATATTCTATGATCCCTTAACTGTGATTTTCCTACTTAAAACCCGAGACCTCCAGTAAGCCTGGTAAAGGATGTAGTGAATATAGGGTTCGGATCTATTGGCTCTTTTCCTGCTCTTTGCCAATTTATTATTTGGCTGGGGTTTGGGAGAGAACATAGATTATAGTAACTTTGTGACTCTCAATATGATGGGCTTCAGGTAATGCTAATATACACCAACGTTTTTTTCTAGGTTGTTCTGCTTTGTTTCAGATTGTTCCCTTTCACCCCCTCCCTATACGACATGCGATGGGGGATATGTGGCGGGAGCGGGGGATACTACCCTGTGGGGAGATTTGGCACCCAATTTTAATCAATCTCTGCTACAGGAGATACAGGTTTAAAAGGCGCCACATATGGAGCAGTTGGTTGCCTCCTCGGGTGGATCCCCCGCTCCTCCTATCCTCCCTATAATCATATTATCTTTTTGGCTAAATAACTTTTTGTTACAAGTGGGAGCCAATGTAATTGTTTTTTATATACTCCCAGGTTAACTACTTGAACCCAATGCACATATTTAGTTGACTGTTATCATCTGTTGTTGTTAAGCTGCCTTATGCCCCACACACATTTTAAATATTAAGTGTGCCACATATACTATGTACATGCCTGATTCGCTGTCGGAATCACGGCTCAGGTCCATTCACTTCGACCTTTCCCCTGCAGTAGGAGAGGCACTGTTTGTGCCTAAAGCGTGATATTTCACGCAGTGTTTTGCATTAGCGAACACATTAGCTTTCCGGACACATCTTTTTAGGTGTCTTTTCATTTATACCTTACTTCTTTTATTATCCTCACACTCTTCTCTTATTTCTCCCTCCTCTGCATCTCACCTCTCTTCCCCATCCTACCCCAAACTGCTCTCTATACCTTTCCTCTGTATCTTATTACTTTCTTCCCTATACAGCCTCTAGCACTCCAGCATGGCTCACACGGTGACCTCACGCCCCCACTTAAAATTTTGTTCATATAATGTAAATGGGCTTAACATCGATTTGAAACGTGGGCAAATTCTATATCAGATGCACAAAAGACAGGTCAACGTGCTTTTGTTACAGGAGACCCACTTTCACTCTGACTCCACCCCTTCCTGCTCCAGTAGATACTTTAATAGATGGATTCACAGTACTAATCTGGCACAAAAATCTAAGGGAGTATCTATTGCGTTCCATAAAACACTCCCTATTGAACTGCTCGATCATATGGCAGACCCCCAGGGCAGGTACGTTTTTGTGAAAATCTCCTTATGGGGGACTAAATTTACAATAGCTAATATATACTTGCCTAACACACACCAAGTCCCATCGGCCTTGCAGTATTTAAAGATTTTGGCGGGTTTCGCAGAGGGCAAGCTCATACTCGGAGGAGACCTCAATACTCCCCTGGATCCACTTTTGGATTCATCAACATCCCGTTCCTCTATATCCTTTCCTAAAATACGGGCCCTAAAACGTGCCATTTACAATATGCATCTTGTTGACGTATGGCGAATACTGTACCCGGACTCACGAAACTACACACACTTCTCCAACGTTCATCAATCATACAGTAGTTTTTATTATTTTTTAGTTGACCACGGCTGCTTAGATCGGTCCCCAAATTGTGAAATAGACCCTATGGTTTGGTCTGACCACTCTCCTATATTCCTGATGCTTGCAATCCCCTCTACCCCAATGAAAGAATGGACATGGAGGTTAAATGACTCGCTTTTGACTGAACCAGGGTTTGATACACGGATAGCGGAGACTATATCAAACTTTTTTATGGACCACGTCTCTGATGACACTTCACCACTCATTAAATGGGAGGCATTAAAGGCGGTATTAAGGGGTAGCTTTATTCAAATGGGTGCCCGCTTGAAAAAAGAACACTCAGCTGCGATAGCTACGGCGGTACACAAACTTAGGACATTAGAAACTACCCATAAACGCTCCCTGACGGTGCAAGTGCTTGCGGAGGTTTCTTCCGCTCACACTCAGCTTAGGGAATTATATGAGGCATTAGCTCGTACATTTGCGAACAAACTAGCCTTTCATCAATACAAATTTCGGGATAAATGTGGTATATCAAACAACCTAACGCCTTTATACCTCACATACGGGACAACTCTGGGAAAACTGTCTCATCACCTTCTGAGATGGGACGGGTATTCCAGGATTTCTATCAATCCCTGTATAACATACCTACAGCAAGCCCCACTGAGCCTCCCTATACTGCAGCGGAAACACAAGCCTCATATATCGCACAAAATGCACTACCTACTCTAGATGGCGAAACGATAGAGGACCTTGAGGCTCCAATCTCAGAAGACGAGGTTGCCCGCGCCATTTCATCTACCCCATCTGGTAAAAGCCCGGGTTCTGATGGCTTCACTCCAAAATTTTATAAACAATTTGCTCCCCTCCTTACTCCCTTCTTAACAAAAGTATTTAACTCCATCTCTGAGTGATCAGTGTTCCCGCCGCAAACCCTAGAGGCACATATCACCCTTATCCCAAAATCGGACAAAGATCTGACTATATGTGCTAATTACGGACCCATTTCGTTGATGGGGTAGATCTGAAGGTGTATGTGAACGTGCTAGCTAATAGATTACAACCATTGTTACCCCGCTTAATACACCTAGATCAGGTTGGCTTTGTGAGTGGAAGAGAGGCGCGAGATAACACCCTGAAAACACTTCTCATTGCTGATTATGCTCGGGCCCACAATGTCCCATTGTGCCTTCTCACAGTCGACGCGGAGAAGGCCTTCGACCGCGTCGACTAGCAATTTCTCCGCCTATCACTGCAACACAAAACATGATCTCCAGAATAATGTCCCTCTATACATCTCCCTCCGCTAGGATTAGACTAAATGGTTCCATATCTCCAAAATTTACTATTCACAATGGAACGCGGCAGGGGTGCCCCTTGTCCCCCATTCTCTATGTTCTTGTCATGGAACACCTGGCCATTGCCCTTAGAAAGAACCCGGCTATCCATGGTATTAGTATAGGCCCTATACATACTAAAATTGCCCTATTTGCAGATGACTTACTCATATTTGTAACCCGACCGCAAGTTTCCCTACCCTCCATTATAGAGGAGTTTCGAAGATATGGAGATGTTAGTAACTTTAAAGTTAATCATAGTAAGTCAGAAATCCTCAACATTTCACTCCCAGAAGTGGCTCTCCAACAGCTTGCGTCTTCCTTCTCTTTTAAGACAAGCTCCACATCTATTCGTTATCTAGGAATTCATATCCCAACAGACGCACCCCAACTATTCTCCAGCAACTTTACCCCTCTACTTCTTAGAACGCAAGCGGATTTGGCCACATACGCATCTAAACAGCTCTATTGGTTGGGTAGGGTGAATGTTTTGAAGATGGATGTTCTCCCTCGATTCCTATACCTTTTTCAAACCATTCCTATCCATATTCCCACCTCGTTCTTCAAAAGGCTTCGTCAGATTTTCTCTAAATTCATATGGCAGGGAAACCGCCCCAGGATAAAGTACGACACAACGATTCTCCCAAAGGCCCGGGGGGGAGTGGGGGTCCCAGATGCCTCTACATACCATAAGGCAGCGGTACTCATACATATAGTGGATTGGTTTCACCACCCTTCCTGCAAACTTTGGGCTCAATTGGAGAGACATCTAAATGAGGTTGATCTTTGGGCCCTGCCGTGGACCCCTACGGCTTGGCGTAAGGATAGAACACTCTCTACTGCTCTTACTCGTTAAACTCTCCAGATATGGGACCGCCTGATCCTAACGAGTAAATCATCTAAACCTTAGGGCCCAATGACCCCTCTCTTTGGGACTCCAGCCTTCCCCCAGGCTGAAAGTAAGTGGAGATTTGGACCCTGGAATAGGGAGTATCATAGACGTTTAGCACAGGTTTTACGCGCTGACCCATCTTTGAGATCAGACATACCCTCCCAGACGGACCTGGGTCCCCCAACAATGTGGTTGCAAAGGGGTCAAATAATGTCATACATTTGTACTGTCCCCTCCATCTCAGAGATCCTAGATGACCCATCAGACTTTGACGAGCTGCTCTTACAACCATACCCGCCAACACATGTAGTATCACTGTTATATTCCTTACTACTGAACGTATCTGCCCCTGACCTTCCAACATACACGCAGAAATGGGAAACAGATCTACAACACTCCATCTCCCCTGCTGATTGGCAAAAAAGCTTTATCCTAACGCATAGGATTTCTTTGGCAACGAAGACTCAAGAAAAAGGGTTTAAGCTATTAATGAGGTGGTACAGATGCCCAGTGACTATCCAACAGTTTAACCCGTCTTTGCCAGATACTTGTTGGAGATGCCTGTCCTCTAGAGGGACAATGCTCCACATCTAGTGGGCTTGCCCTCCAATTCGGAAACTTTGGCAAAAGGTAATCGATCAATACGGCAGGCTGATGGTGACCTCAATTAAGCCCACACCAGAGATAGCCCTACTATCTATGCTTCCGGGCCCCCTCAAGACGATTAAAAAAGATATACTGCGCCACTTTCTGGCCGCAGTTAGGACAGTGATCCCCTAACATTGGAGAACAGCCGATGTGCCTTCCTTGGGTGATTGGGCTGTTGAAGTAGATCAGATAAGAGATCTGGAGCGCCTATTGGCGCAGGAAGCGGGGAAAGAGGAACAGTTCTCCACCACCTGGACCTCGTGGTCAATGTTTCCTTACTCTGATGACTTCTCTATATTGGTCAGGGATGCCCCATCTTTATCCACTGATTAGCCATGCTGGGGTGCTTACCACCTCCGTTACCATCCCCTATTTCTTTACACGCTATAATTCTCATCTTTCTCTCTGTTTCCCTTTCCCTATACTGAACCAATCACTCCAACATATCAATAAAGATCATATGCCCAGAATAGTTCAATGACTTGAATATTTATAATGAGTGAATAAATGATCCTTACAGCGTTCGAGCCTGATTAGGTGGAACCTTCTGATAACACTAACACGCAATACCACAAGGGTTAATATATGTTGGTTCTCACACGCATGTTATTATTCTTCTCTTATATCAAAGGCTTCTATATTCAATGTGATATTTCAGTATTTCACCAGAGGCTTTATGTCAAAGTGTTTACTCCTGTTCATGTATGGTAAAGGTTCACCTCATTAGTCTAGGTTTAATATATGTAATATTATACTGTAAAGTACTTTACTTCTCTGTTATATTTTTCTTTATTTTGAAATAAACTAAGATTGAAAAGATAGTGTTATGTTCAGTAATGTTATCACTGATAAAAAATAATACATTGTTGACACTAATTTTCTTTCATACTTTAGACCCACAAAACTCTTCGGCAAAATATTAATTCAGAAAACTAAACTAATCTCAAGTAATATTCAAATACAGTACTGTATTTTCTATCTTTACAATTTTCTGACAACTTAACAAAACAATTTACAAGTTAAAATTGCAGTATATGTTCTCTGTCATCTCTTTTTCTCTTGGGAAGTACAGTAATATAAATATTTGTGTATCTGGTTCCCAGAAAAAAGTGACTTCTTTACAGTATTCTCTTTTTTTACATTAGATGTCACAATATCATATTTCATACTTAATACCTTTAGAATGTAACATGAAATGTTTTGGGGCTTAGCAGCTAGCAATATATGTTCTACCATATTTCTCAATGCTATAGAATTGTATTTAACATTTAGGATACTACATAAGGCACTTCATATAAGTTTACATACATAATTTCTGGTACTTTCTTGAACTCTCATCTACAGTGCCTTGAAAAAGTATGCATACCTCTTGAAATTTTCCACATTTTGTCATGTTACAACCAAAAACGTAAATGTATTTTGTTGGGATTTTATGAGATAGACCAACACAAAAGGGGTTATTTACGAAAGGCAAATCCACTTTGCACTACAAGTGCACTGCAAGAGCACTTGTAAGTGCACTGAAAGTGCACTTGGATGTTTGGTCACTGTAGCTCTAAGGGGGACATGCAAGGAAAATAAAAAACAGCATTTTAGCTTGCACATGATTGGATGACAAAATCAGCAGAGCTTCCCCTCATTTCAAATCTTCCCCTCAGATCTATAGCGACTGCACTTCCAATTGCACTTCCAAGTGCACTTGCAGGGCACTTGTAGTGCAAAGTGAATTTACCTTTCCTAAATAACCCCCAAAGTAGTACATAATTGTGAAGTGGAAGGAAAATGGATAAATGGGCCACTTTGTGTTTGTCTATCACATAAAATCTCAATAAAAGTGTTTTTGGTTCTAAAATGACAAAATGTGGAAAATTTTAAAGGGTATGAATACGTTTTCAAGCCACTTTATTTCTGTGAGGCTACATGTATCGGTCTGTTGAATAGAGTGTGATAATTTAACTGTAATTAGCCACCTGTTTGAATTGGTTACCACATTTTTAGAATCCTCACTTACTTCTGGAGTCTGAAGTAGAACATCTCTAGTGACAGTAACTATGGTCAGTGTTGATGTGTATGCAATGGTACTCCTGTTGCTATAAAACTTTGGGAATGCTTTACAAAGGAAGTAAATGCTGTTCACCAAACTTGGTTAACAAAGTGGAGCTACATTTTCTTTTATACCCAACTATGCTTGAAGAAATATAAAGAAAGGATCCTACTTTGCACATGTTAGATGATCAAGGTGTACACAGCTTTACTTTGTTTACTAAGCTAAGTGATCATTGCCCTTACTAAGTGTACATTTCTACCACTTTTGTAAAGCAACCCCAAAGCCTCATAGCTACAGAAAATACCAGCATCAACTGCTATCATAGTAGCAATCAAGAATACTGTACATCCCTGTGTCTTTTATTCTATATATGTAAAGATTTCTGTATCTGCATATTTAATGACAATCTGAAAAAGACTGGCATGACATGTTCTATGCAATCTGTAAAATACTTTGAAATATGTTGGCACTCTAAAAATGAGGAAATAAAATACGAAGAGTGAGACCACACAAAGAATGTAACCCAAGCCATATATCTTATTAAGCAATAAGACAAACATTCTTCAGTTCTACAGCCTAATTTCCATAATATATTAATGTTATATATAGAGTCTTACTTTAAGTTGATTTCAATTATGCATTTCCCCTGCAAACCAGTTGCAAAAAAGAAAACTTGGAACAAGAATATAAATATAATATAAAGTAAAAAAAAAAAGTCCTTTCATCTTTACTTATAGCCTTTGGAAACCATGCATTAAGTAAAAAGCTTATATCCATGCCAAAAATTAGATTAAAATCCCAACATGCTTTCACTGATCTTTAACATAAAATGCCTGAATTATTTACAGTATGTTATAAAATGGCATTAAAGAAAAATATTACCACATCTAAAAATACAATATTTTGGATCATGGAAAACTTATTTTATACACTATTTAAACTTTTATATTTTTAGAACGCATCATTTGAAATACTGTATATTCTGAGTTAAACATAAACAATAAAGAATAGTTTGCCCTTCTCCATTAATATCACTCAAAGACTCACTGCTCCATATGTCCAGCTACAGTCCTCTTTGTTATTGTAAACTCAACAATTATTTAGAAAAAACAAAAAACAAACACTTTATACTTACCTGCTCTGTTCAAAAGGAAAAAAATGGCCCTTATAATTGTTAATTCAAAGACAGGAAAATATGTCATCAAATGTTAAAATTATTGACCGTCTCTCTATTAAATCCTACATAAACCAAAATAGTTTACCCAAAACAAAGAAAAAAAAAAATGAGCACAGAGGACATTACTTACCTTATGTGCTGCTGTATTTTCCTTTTGCTGAAATCTTCCTCCTCCTATGTCTTCCCCCTCCTCCACTAACATAATCTTCTGGTGTGGTGGGGGTTATTAGAACTAAGGGGCTGTGACAGGCTCTCCTCAAGAGTGTCTGACTATAAAAAAAAAGTGGCAACCACCCCAACCTGTAACTAGCCTTTGATGTAAGTTGCACATGAAAGGGCAAAACACATAATAAACAAACACAGATTTCCCAGCACTTATACTAGCTAGCATGCAAAAAAGCAAAAAAAAATTGACCCTGTCTAACAATTCACATTAAAAATGTGCCTGACCATGCCTGCTCTTTCCACCCAGCCCTTCCATTCATAGAAGCTGATACTATAAATGTCCTTTACAGGGGTGGGGTTGGCAATAGAGTAGGAAGATTTAGGTGAATAGAGGACACAATAGGTACAAGGAACACATCTCAATGAAGGTAATCTCCCTTGTGCTGATTTTTTGTTTCCGGTAAACCTTATATACTTTATATACTATACCACATTATTCTATTCACAAATTATCATAAGTATGGGAAAATAGTTCCAAAGCAAAAGCCAGTATCTCTTACTATTTTTTTTTTTGTTTCATAAAGTTTTATTGAGTCCACAAATTAACAAGATACATGACCATTGATGGATATTGAACTAGGCATAGACATATGAGAACAATGTTGAACATGTCTATTCCTGACTGCCTTATGATTTTACCTCTATATTAAAACAGTAAGAAAGCTAATTCCAGAGATTTAGTTACCAAGTTGTAGTCGAGAGAGAACAACGAAAGTAAATTCAGTTTTCAGTGTTAGCCCTATAAACAGGAACTTTTTTAGATATTGCATCAGGGAAAAGTATTTGAGTAATGTATATGGGCAGACATCACTTGGTATTGTGGAAAAAAGTGTAGTGAGTGACAGTCTATGTCTTTTTTTGAGTGCTGTTGTGAAGCACAGGAAAGGGAGTAGGTTAAGTGGGGGGGGGGGGTAACAGGGGAGAAGTACAATAGTAAGGGGGAAGGGTAATAGATAAGCAGGAAGTTCATTTTCCCTCTCTGCCTCCTCCTCATCCCCCCCTTCCTCCCCCCAACTCCCCACCCCCCTCTTTCTCTCACTTGGGAGGGGGACGTAGAAGGAGTAAACATGGGGGATTGGAGAGTAAGGAGACAGTGAGGTGGAGGGAAACTGGGATGAGCCATTCTAGAGTAGGGGGATAGGATAAGACCGAGTTGGTAGGGACGTGAAGTTGCCTCTCGCACCCCCCCCCCAAAGTTAAGGAGGAGGCAACACCACATAAGTTACCAATTTCTAATAATGAGACTAGTGTCTCTAATTGTGGATTATGTTTGGTTTAAGGTTACAGAGATTTTCTATCTAACTAATATCTGTGTAGTCTTTTATTGAAATTTGATAATCTTTCCTGAGAGATCCTGACAAGTTACTCTATCTCTTCCATTTTATTTAGTCTATGGAGTCATTCTCCAATCTTGGGTGTATTGGTTGAGCGCCAGTGTGAGAGAATGCATTGGCTTGCTGCATTAATCATGGACACTGATAATGACTTCTGATATTCTTTTTTCAGTATAGAAGTATGATGTAGGAGGTATTGGGAGGGATGGTAAGCAATATCATCAGAAATTATTTTCACAATAGTGTCATGTACTGATTTCCAGAAGAGTTGAATCCTGGCACACGCCCACCACACGTGGAGCATTCTCTTACTTTTTTTTTTTTCTCAAAACTTTTTATTGAATTTATTGCATATTACAAGTTCACCAGTAATACAAAGTATACAGTTGTAAGTAGAGATACAGGTAATTGATGCGTATAAACATGCTTTTGCAATAGGTTGACAAACCGTATGAGGGTAACAATGAAGTCAATAAACGAAATATAATATATGTAGAAAAAAACATGAAGGGTGGGTTAAGTGTTTCTAGGCCGTAGGTGATCAACGTAATTGTGGAGTCAGGATGAGTTGCCTGTGGCATAGAAACAGAAATAAAAAGGAACGAGAGAAACATTCCGTCGATCAGAAGTGCTCATAAACATCGTCCCCTTGTACATTGAGTCTGGCATTGTGTAGGGCGGGAAGAGTAAGGAAGATATGTCCCTACCGTGAGGTTTCTATCCCCTCTCCGATCACCCCGAATGGGATCATCACTGTGAACGGGGGGGTGTATGAAGATTTAGTAATTGTATCGAGTGAGGTGACGATGTGGCCAGCTATAATCATGGTTCCCGCTAGAGGGTGAGGGGGCAAGGTAGTAGGAGAGATGTAGATATAGTGAATATGGGGCAGGAGGTTAAGGGCAAATTTGTAAAAGCCTGCAGAAAGATGCAGAGTTTAAGCAGGGATATGGGGCTTCGTAGGTTGGGACGGATTCAGTTTAATGTGGGGAGGAGGGAGTGGGTTGGAAAAAAGGGGGGTGGTGACGGCGGTTGAATGGGTGGAAGGGACCTGAGTTGTAAGACAGTTATGCGCAGTTAGGGTGCTGGTGTTGATGGTGTAGATAGAACGTTCTGCGTGGGGTGTTGCCGATAGTGTAACCAGCACGCCCATGTAGGGACTTTTTGTAGGAACTGCACGAAATAGAGTTATGGTGTAGTAAATAGTTGGCCGGTGAGAAGGTTGGAGTGTACGTGGTGATGTGGGAAATCAGTCGGTGAATTTCCGACCAAAATGGTTGTAGAAGGGTGCAGTCCCACCAGATGTGAAGTAGGGTACCGGGAGATGTCTTGCATCTCCAGCACATCGGGGTTATGGTGGGGTGAAAATGATGGACTTTATCTGGCGTCCTATACCATTTCGAAAACAGTTTATATCTATTCTCTTGGGTGGAAACATTAATGGAGCCCTTGTGCATGATGGTAAAAATTCGGTTCCATTCTAATGATGTGAGGTCTATGGATAAGTCGTGTTCCCAATGTCTCACTATTTTGTCCTCATTGACTTTGTGTCCAGAGAAAAGGAGAGAGTAGATAATTGAAATTAGGTGACTTTTGGGTTCTGTGGTAGAACAGAGAGTTTCGAGCTGTGAGAGTTCCCTGTGCCAAGAAAGATTGTGGTGATGAGATTGGAAGAAGTGTCTCAATTGCAGATACTTGTAGAAAGGTATGTCGAGGTTCGGTAAGTGTGCAATTAGGGTGGGGTGTGGTAGGGGGGTCCCGTTCATGAAGAATTCATGTGCTCTGGCTCTTGAGGGGATGGTTTCAGTAGTTGGGTCTTTCAGTTTCAAGCCCGGGGGGAAGTCTGGGTTGTCAATTAAAGGGGTCATTGGGCCTGGCGCGGGGACAAGTGCAAGCAATTTGCATGCCAATTTGAATATCGAAAGGGTAGTGCCAATGAATGGGTGTGATAAGAGTTCTGTAGTCATGTGAGTGTGGGTGATCCAGGGTAGGTCAGCTATGTGGGGGTGTGTAAAGGAGTCTTCGATCTGAATCCAGTCTTTGGAAAAGCAATGGGCGTGCCAGTCCACCAGTCTGGTCAGGTGGCAAGCCCACTGGTATTTTTGAAGGTCTGGGAGACCCAGGCCTCCCAGTTGTTTGGGTAGAACTAATCTTTCCCAGCTAAGTCGAGGGCGTTTGGCGGACCATACAAAAGATCTGCATATATTTTTGTAGGAAGCGAAGAAGGAGGATGGAAGCTTGATCGGTATGGCTTGGAGGAGGTAGAGGATTCTGGGCAAAATGTTCATTTTTATTATCGCTATTCTGCCCATCCAAGAGAAAGAGCCTAGGTGCCACTTCTGGAGATCATTTTGGATGGACTTAAGTAACGGTAAGAAGTTTTTGGCGTATAAATCTTTTAGGTTGCTCGTGATTTTAATGCCCAAATAGGATATTTTGGAGTTTTCCCAAGCAAATGGGAAGTTAAGCTTGCATAAGTTGACAGATTCGGGTGGCAAATTGTTATTGAGGGCTTTAGATTTTTCGAAATTGATTTGTAAGTTGGATAGGGATTTGAAGAGGACGAAGTCAGCCAGAAGGTTGGGGAGAGTCGTGATAGGGTCAGCGAGAAAAAGTAGGATATCATCGGCATAGGCGGCCAGTTTGTATTGTTTACGATGGATATCTATGCCTTTGATATTGGGATTAAGTCTTAGCTTGCGTAGCATGGGTTCCATGGTAAGTATAAATATTAGAGGGGATAGGGGGCAACCCTGACGCGTCCCGTTGGATACAGAGAAGGCGTCCGACAGTCCCCCGTTAATCCGGAGTCTGGCCTTCGGGGAGGCGTAAAGGGCTAAGATCATTTGGACCATGCGGGGTGGTAGTCCTATTGCACGTAACATAGCCTCCATGTAATCCCAGGCCACCCTATCGAATGCCTTCTCTGCATTCAACGAGAGGAAGAAACCTCGTGTGGAAGATTTAGAGAGCCAATGATGGATGTTCAGGGCTTTCGTGGTGTTGTCTCTGGCTTCCCGGCCCGGGACGAAACCAACCTGTTCAAGCGAGATCAAATTTGGGATGAAAGGGAGAATTCGGTTGGCTAATACTTTGGCATAAAGCTTTAGATCCACATTTAGTAACGAAATGGGGCGGTAGTTGGTGACTAATGTGGGGTCCTTGTCATGTTTAGGGATCAGGGTGATATGAGCTTCAAGTAAGTCTGCATGTGCGGGCGAGGTTTGTGAGAGGTTGTTGAGGGCTTTGGCCAGGTGTGGTAGAAGCAGGGTTGGGAATGAATTGTAGTAGCTTACCGAAAAGCCGTCCGGGCCCGTGCTTTTGCCCGTTTTCATTGTAGGGTCATGGAGATAGGGCTGTGGTCCGAAAGTATGGCTGGATCAATAGTAGCTTTGGTAAGGTTCGATAGGTCAGGTTGGGAGAGAAAGAAGTGGTCAAGTCTAGAGTACTTGTTATGTGGAGCTGAGAAGAAAGTGTAATCTTTATCCTTTGGGTGTAGCGTGCGCCACGTATCATGGAGTAATAAGGTGTTAAGCTGTTGTTTGATTGCCCGTAAAGCCTTGTAAGGTAAAGAGGATGTGCCGTTCGATGTGTCCATTACTGGGGTCAGTGGTACGTTAAAATCGCCGCCGAGAACGAGTGTGCCTGACTGGAAGCTGGATAGTAGTTGGATTGTGTTGCGGAAGGAAGAGACTTGGCCTGAGTTGGGGGCGTAGATGTTGGCAATTGTAAGTAGTGCGAGGGAAAGTTCGTCAGTAGAAATTGGAACGTCCAGAGTCTGTGAGTCTTCTGGGGAGAGAGGGGTCGGGCCGAATTGCGTTAGGAAGTCAGTAATGGCTTTTAGTCGGTCAACATTCGATGTAGAGGGTTGGGATGATGGGAGGTTGTAGAGGGTGGAGAAATATTGCACAAATTGTGATGAGATGCCTTCATTAGTAACCACTGCCTCACCCCTGGCGTTGTTAATTTTGTGGATGGTGTGTAAAGCCTTTTTGGATTGGAGGGCTCGCGCTAGGAGTTTGCCGGCTTTGTTGCCAAACTCATAGTATAATTTTTGTGTCATTGCAAATTTACGCTTCAGTTTGGCTTTTAGTACGTCCAATAGGTCTTCCCGCGCTTTGGACAGTTCAGAGAGGGCAGCCGTAGCTAGGGAGGCCTTATGTTTTTGTTCGAGTGAGCGAATGTGCGTGGTTAATTCAGCAATGCGGGCTGTGTGGAGTTTATTTCGGTGAGATGCCAGTGTGAACAATTCACCGCGAATGACACATTTGTGTGCGGCCCAGGTGATAGTCGGTGCTACGTCAGGTGAAGAGTTCTCCTTAAAAAAGTTTGATATACATGTGGTTAGTGCTTGAATATTAGTCTCGTCATTGAGCAGTGAGTTGTCAAGGCGCCAGATTCGTGTCTTCCGACATGGTGAGGTCAGTTGTAGGGTCATGGAGATAGGGCTGTGGTCCGAAAGTATGGCTGGATCAATAGTAGCTTTGGTAAGGTTCGATAGGTCAGGTTGGGAGAGAAAGAAGTGGTCAAGTCTAGAGTACTTGTTATGTGGAGCTGAGAAGAAAGTGTAATCTTTATCCTTTGGGTGTAGCGTGCGCCATGTATCATGGAGTAATAAGGTGTTAAGCTGTTGTTTGATTGCCCGTAAAGCCTTGTAAGGTAAAGAGGATGTGCCGTTCGATGTGTCCATTACTGGGGTCAGTGGTACGTTAAAATCGCCGCCGAGAACGAGTGTGCCTGACTGGAAGCTGGATAGTAGTTGGATTGTGTTGCGGAAGAAAGAGACTTGGCCTGAGTTGGGGGCGTAGATGTTGGCAATTGTAAGTGGCGTGTGATATAAGGTGCCCTTTATAAAGAGGAAACGGCCTAATGGATCTCTCTGGACGTCCGTCACTTGGAAGGGACAGTGTTTCGAGATGAGAATGGTCACCCCTTTCGATTTAGCATCTGCATTGGAGGAGTGGAAGGCAGTGGGGAAGTGTCGGTTTCCAAGTTTGGGGATGGAATCCGTTCTGAAGTGGGTTTCTTGTAAAAGTGCAATGTGTGTTTTAGATTGTTTCAGAGAGTATAGGAGTTTAGATCGTTTTTCAGGTGTGTTGAGGCCCCTGATGTTCAGAGAGTATAGTTTGAGAGTTTGGTGTTGAAGCTGTCCGTCCACCTGAGGAGGGTCCATGACGTGTGTATTCGCCATTGGAAGGGTGTGCGGGGGTTAGGATGAAGGGAAGGGTGGGGGGGGTTGTGGGATGCGGAACAGGAGCCGATTCGAGCGCGGATCTGCGCTGTGGGTAACTATCCGAAGAGGTGTGGAACAAAGTTTCCAACAGCCTCGAGGGTATGGGATCGGAGTAGTATGGAACGTGTGTGGCGCACAAATCCCAATTAAGGGAGCAGTACACCGACGCAGCCCCGTGTGGGGGTTGACCTATACCAGGGCAGGGAGAGAACGAAGTAGGTAGAGAAGAGGAGTGAGGACACAAGCTGCCGCCATAGGATTGGTTGATAGTGACTGAGTCGAGGCGATGTGTGCCACTGTAGCCCAGCTGGACCTTATACGGTCCTTGGTGGGGAACATAGGGCTCAGGTATGTTGAGTGGACTATTATGTTCAGGTCATGTGCAGTGGGGACTAGAATCGTTGGTTCGTCTGCTAATGTGCCGCGTGTGGGTAAGAGAGCAGCAAGCCTAGGGACGAAGCACTCGTCCCTGTCAGTGGGGGAGGGTTAAAACTGAGCCCCGTTTCCCCTGCCTGGACAGATGTGGTCGCCAGCAAGAAAGGGGAGGGGGGTTCAGCCGGTGGTTTGCTGCAGTTATGGAGAGTGGGGTATGGGAGTTTTTGGTCAGAGGATGTGGCCCAAATGCTGGGAGAGGGCCGCTTCCACCGCTACCTACTGAGTGGTAAGCCAGACTTATATGCTTTACATTCCCACTATGGTAAGCCAAGTACGTGTAGAAACTTATATTATGGTTTGTTACTGAAAGCATAGAATTAACAGTAAAAATGTACAAGACATGTGAACCTGAGAGGCGTGTGAGTGATACCTGACAGTTCCAGCTGTGACAGAGGGTTGCAGGCATTGAGCTTGCGGAGCACCTGAGAGTCAGGAAGTAGTCTGGGTGTGAGGTTCGTGTGAGCTGGGTCTTCTGAGAGTCCAGGTAGGGTGAAGAGCATTGAGCGTTCAGAAGAGGTGATACTTAGGCAGACCGTAGGACGGGTGGGCGGAGCTGAGGAACGATACTAAGGTCGAGGGGATCCTGAGACGGGCTTGAGTGAAGGGCGAGTCTGGAGCGATCACGTGAGTAGGTGTACCAATGGTGTCGTGGTGAGATAAGTAGGGCGGGATCCAATACCGCAAAGCGTCCTGGGGAGTGTAGTATCTGGCTTAACGTTGCGGGAGTCAGTGGGAACAGTCAGCCTCTGGAAGACACTACAGTGTGTGAGGAAAGGTAGACTGAAGAATACAGGAGGCATCAGATTGTGACCCACGGGAGGAGTAAATGTAAAAACAGTAAACAGAGGGTTCTTCAGTGAGGGTATTGTATAAAGGTAGAATATTATGGGTCAGGCATTACAAAAATGAACCAAAAATAATGGTCCCAAAGAACAACAGTACAAACAGAAAATCTATAACTCCCGGGTGAGTGCCGGAATCTAAGAGGCACTGACGGGTGGTGCAGACCCTTTCAATCCATTTTAGCGGCCCCTGCGAGGTCTCCTGTGCCGTGGTGAGGATGGAGGGGTAGTATCTCTGCGACCGTTGCGGTATCTGGAGGGATCCCTGGTAGTGGACGGTGAACGTCTCCTACGGTATCTGGATGGTTGAGCATCCATAGGTTCCTCCCATGGCATGTCACGGTGTGATTGAGTGGGGCGGAAGGCTGCATACCAGTTTGGAACCGGGATCAGGGGGATTCCAAGCGTGTCACAGAAGTGAGGCAGATCCTCAGGCACCTTGAGGAGGGCGGTGCGGCCGTGCGCAGAGGCCGAAAGGCAGAAGGGGAACTTCCATTTGTACTGGATGTTTTTCCCTCTCAGGGTGTCGAGGAGAGGCTTTAGGTCTCGCCTATGTTGTAAGGTGATGCCCGAGAGATCTTGGTATATCTGAATGAGGGAGTCTCCATGATAGATTTGCTGTTTGTCCCGCGCACGCTGCATGATTTCTTCTTTCACCTTGTAGTCCACTATGCAGCAGATTATGTCTCGCGGTGGGTCACTCTCCCTTCCTTTGGGACGGAGTGCGCGGTGGATCCTCTCCATAGCAATCGGGGTTTGTGGAGGTTGGTGGAGGAGACCGTTAAAGATGCTCACTACTTCCTGTGAGATACAGTCTCCTTCAACGGATTCCGGGAGGCCTCTGATTCTTAAGTTGTGCCTCCGACCCCTATTGTCGAGGTCCTCGAGGTGCCGTTGCATGTCCCTCATCTGCAGTGTGTGGCAATCCAAGCGATCTATGGTAGAGGCTATGGCAGCATCATGTCGGTCGGTCACCTTTTCCACGATCTGAACACGATCATGCAGGGCATGGAGCTCTAGCCTAAGCTCTGAGATCGCCGCGGAGAGGGTGCCTTTGATGTCATCCGCAATTGAACGCAAATCTTGTATGTTGAGTGGGGGGTGAGGGGTGAGAACAATCCCCCCGTTCCCCTCAGGAGCCTGTGTATTGATGGGGATCTGGGATGTAGTGTGAGGTGGAGGCATGTCTGGCGATTGTGAGGTTGCCGCTCCGTGACGAGAAGGCGCCATATTGCCTCTGCCGGCCCTGAACATCTCCGGGATATTGTGCGATTGTGACCCGGCGAGGTCTCTTGGGGAGCGTGAACGAGATGTCGAGGAGCTTCTAGATGCTGTCCCCATGCTGTGGGCTCGGTAAGAGGAGAGATTACCTCAGTGATCAAATAGCTTTGCCTATGGCGGACGGAGCTCTGAAATTAGACGTCCATCTTCATGCCAGGTCAGGCCACGCCCCCCTTCTCTTACTATTGACAGATGGAGAAAAGGCATTTGACAGTGACTCGGTTAAATTGATGATAGGCAACTCCTATCCTCATATTGATTAGTGGTTCCAAATTAATAATAACTACTGCAGTAGGGAATAGACACAAAAGATACGCTCAGCATCTTTCCAAATAACTGTTCTGCTTTATTATGATGCAATTGAAGGTTTTTATGCACATGATTACGTAGGTATCACATTAATACTACAATTGTACATTTATGGTAAAAAGAGGCGTTACATAGGCAGGCTTATTCTAATCAGTACTCAAAAGAATGTAAACATTTACTGAAAACATTATTAGTGCTGTGTGCACAGTGAGGGCAATGTGCAATACATACAAAATAGAATACAATTATATACAGAACTTACAAATTTCCATTACAACAGGGTGAGTTGATACCTTTTTTTTTAATTACTTTAAAACCTATAGGCTTGTCAGAGTCATCTACTTCCCTGAAATCTTGGCCCAAAATTCTCACTCCTCTGGCTAAACAATAATTTTTTTCCACAAAAGGTAAACATTTCCAGTTGGAATAAACCAGAATAAAACTGAACGTCTAGCAGAAGCATACCAGCAGATCCATTATCAGCATTAAAATCACACAAGCATTCCTAAATGCCAATATCTACTGATTATTTACGTCTGTATGTATCTTCCATAAGGATATTACTACCAGTGTAAAAAAAAAGAACCTTTGACTTGGTCTCAGTATTTTTAAATTTGACTATAATAAATCAGATAAAATGAATGTATAACACTGCACTAAACCACCTCAAATGTAACTTTCAGTTGGACTCAAATAAAATAACTGCATATTATCTCAAGGTTATTGTTAATTTTCCACATAGATTAAAACGTACTATTTAAAGTCAATTTAAAGCAGAGATCTTAAAGCAAATCTAAATTTTCATGGAAGTGAAAGATCAACATAACAATAAATATGAATGCATTCTATGCCTTAACAAGTTGGAACAATCTCTGTGAGTAATAATGAGTGTTTAAATGGTTGGAAGTCCTCATTATCACTCCCTACATGGCATAATCCCAGCCAGATAGTTGTAAGCAGTGCCTTGGAGTGTTAAATAATAGGCAGTTTTAGATGCATTGGTTATATTTGATAAATTAATGAACAGAAGGATTTTTTTTAATTGATTTGATTCAATATATATACTGTAAGTAAGGCTTAGGCATACATGATAATATTTTGTTCATAATCCAAAAAATGAACCCATAAAAAGTTGCAACCTAAAATCTAAAATGTAAACCATAAAATCAATGCCTAATTTTCAGGCAGCAAATAAAGCACCCATGTTGCGTGTTTACATAGGTAGCTAGAAGAGCAGCATGAATAATGTGGTGTTTTTCCTCATCCGCTGGAAATGTAAAGTACTGCTTGCCATTACTAGGAGAGAGATGTGAGTTTTGACAGAAATAATATTGCATCATAAGTATTGATTTTGCCAACAAGTGTTTATACTATTTAAAGAAACAAAAGACTCTTGATCAGCGGGTCAAGGAAAGATATACTGTTCATATGGGTTTGTATACAACAAAAGTCATATGATCAGCATGTCCTTGCTTCGCCCGCTGCTGTTTTTGTCCACAATAGCTAACAAATTACTTTGTGCACTTTTCTCAGTGTTGTCTTAAGAGAGCACGCTTGATGTTCATTTCAAACTTAGTAATAAGCCAGAATACACCTCACATGTTCTTGTCCTTTTGTATATTTGTATATTTCACTTTGCACTCACTCCATTCCTCTTCCCCATCTATCCTCACATAACACATCCACTCATCTCATACCCTTCACATCACTTTTTTTTCTCTTTCACACAACACCATATTATTGTCAGAACAACACATATACACTTTATCCAATTAATACAAACTAATTACTATAGCAATATATGACCATCTTAATACCTAACAAACATATGGAATCTGTTTGGTGTTCCAGATCTTCATAAAGGAGACAGATATTAATGAACATTTGGAATCCATCTGACAATTTGTAATAAGTTAAGAGTTTTTGGAATCCCCTCCTGATGCACTGATATCATTGGGAATTTGCTACAGGTGTTGGCCTCCCTTACCCTCTGAGGGTGTCCTCAGCGTTGCTGCTTGCAAGTCGCATCGGATCGATCCCTTAAGCCTTTGGGACACGAATGGGGTATGGACCCTCAGGAATCATCCAACGGTTTTAAATTTCTGGTCAGGAGTTCTCTCTTTTCACCTTTCAGTGGTAACTATACCTTGAATATATATAACTGAAAACATGTTGGAATATCTCCTTCTTTTGAGATACTGAATATATCTCTTTATAGCAAACCTATCCCCTGAAGAAGACCACATGGGTCAAAATGTGTCAGGGCATCGTCACAACAGACCAATGATATGTGATGCTGTAACTTTGTGTTTGCACTCTGTAAATGTGAAAATGTGTTTGTTATCCCCTAACCAGATTATACTGTATGTCACGGCAACATGCTATTGACCCTACATGTTTCCAATAAAATACTTTTACATAATCCATTTCTGAATTGCCTGCATTGCTGTTTTAAAGCCCCCTGGGCAAACCTTCCTATGCTACACAAATTGTTTTGGGGTGTGCAGCTGCTGGCCTTTCCTGTATGAGCTTTCCTTTTTTTTGCTACAGTAAGCCAGAATACAAACCATGAAAGCAATTTAACCTAAGAACTAAAATTAGCACTTTAAGGCCTTCACGTGTTCATACATGAGTTACAGTGCCTTGAAAAAGTATTCACACCCCTTTCTGCATTTTGTCATGTTAAGACCAAAAACGTAAATGTATTTTATTGGGATTTTATGTGATAGACCAGCACAAAGTGGCACAAAAATTGTGAAGTGGAAAGAAAATAATTTTTTACAAATAAATATGTGAAAAGTGTGGCATGCATTTGTATTTGGCCCCCTTTACTCTGATACCCCTAACTAAAATTTAGTGGAACCAATTTCCTTCAGACGTCACCTAATTAATAAATATAGTCCACCTGTGTGTAATTTAATCTCAGTATAAATACAACTGTTCTGTGAAGCCCTCAGAGATTTGTTAGATAACTTTAGTGAACAAACAGCATCATGAAGGCCAAGAAACACACCAGACAGGTCATGGATAAAGTTGTGTAGAAGTTTAAAGCAGGGTTAGGTTATAAAAGAATATCCCAAGCTTTGAACATCTCACGGAGCACTGTTCAATCCATCATCCAAAAATGGAAAGAGTATGACACAACTGCAAACCTACCAAGACAAGGCTGTCCACCTAACTGACAGGCCGGGCAAGGAGAACATTAATCAGAGAAGCAGCCAAGAGGCCCATAGTAACTCTGGAGGATCTGCAGAGATCCATAGCTCAGGTGGGAGAATCTGTCCTCGGGACAACTATCAGTCGTGCAGTCCACAAATCTGGCCTTTATGGAAGAGTGGCAAGAAGAAAGCCAATGTTGAAAAAAGTCATTACAAGTCCCGTTTGCAGTTTGCCATGTGGGGGACACTGCAAACATGTGGAAGAATGTGCTCTGGTCAGATAAGACCAAAATTGCATTTTTTGGCCTAAAAGCAAAACGCTATGTGTGGCAGAAAACTAACACTGCACACATCATCCCCACCACGAAACATGGTAGTGGCAGCCTCATGTTGTTGGGATGCTTTTCTTCAGCAGGGACAGGGAAGCTGGTCAGACTTGATGGGAAGATGAGATAAGGAGAGAGGGTGCTGCGCTAACCCGAGAAATAAACAAGATTAACCAGTTGCCGACCGCCGCATGACGATGTACGTCCTCAGAGTGGCACGGGCAGGCAAAAGGGCTTACAGGTATGTCCTTGCCTGCACGACCTGTCCTGCGGCAGTCGGCAAATCCTCCCCAGCGATCGGTGGTGAGGGGGAGGCCATCCATTCGTGGCCCCCCCCTCGCGATCGCTCCCAGCCAATGGGATCATTTCCCTGCCTCTGTATTGTACACAGAGGCAGAGGAAATGATGTCATCTCTCCTCGGCTCGGTATTTTCCGTTCCGGCGCCGAGGAAACCAGCACTGCAGTAACACTTGGTGACGTGGCGAGTCCCATAAGTGCAGTTCAAGCTGGTGAGGTGGCAAGCACAAGTAGTGTCCCGCTGCTACCAAGACGAAGACAAACACAGACCCGTCGTGCCCATAATGCCCTTCCTGCTGCATTCGCCAATCCTAATTGGGAACCCACCACTTCTGCAACGCCCGTACTTCCCCCATTCACATCCCCAACCAAATGCAGTCAGCATTTTTATGTCCTCCCGAGTACCCCTACCCAACTAACCCCCCCCCCAAAAAGATGTTGTGTCTGCAGCAAGGACGGATATAGGCGTGACACCCGCTATTATTGTCCCTCCTGTCCTGACAATCCTGGTCTTTGCATTGGTGAATGTTTTGAACGCTACCATTCACTAGTTGAGTATTAGCGTAGGGTACAGCATTCCACAGACTAGGACACACTTTCACAGGGTCTCCCAAGATGCCATCACATTTTGAGAGACCCGAACCTGGAACCGGTTACAGTTATAAAAGTTACAGTTACAAAAACATAAAATAAAAAATAATAGTTGTCGTTTTATTGTTCTCTCTCTCTCTCTATTCTCTCTATTGTTCTGCTCTTTTTTACTGTATTCTATTCTGCAATGTTTTATTGTTATTATGTTTTATCATGTTTGCTTTTCAGGTATGCAATTTTTTATACTTTTACTGTGCTTTATTGTTAACCATTTTTTTGTCTTCAGGTACACCATTCACGACTTTGAGTGGTTATACCAGAATGATGCTTGCAGGTTTAGGTATCATCTTGGTATCATTCTTTTCAGCCGGCGGCTGAATCCTAGTGGCTAATTAGCCTCTAGACTGCTTTTACAAGCAGTGGGAGAGAATGCCCCCCCCCACCGTCTTCTGTATTTTTCTCTGGCTCTCCTGTCTCAACAGGGAACCTGAGAATGCAGCCGGTGATTCAGCCAGCTGACCATAGAGCTGATCAGAGACCAGAGTGGCTCCAAACATCTCTATGGCCTAAGAAACCGGAAGCTACAAGCATTTTATGACTTATATTTCGCCGGATGTAAATAGCGCCATTGGGAAATTGGGGAAGCATTTTATCACACCGATCTTGGTGTGGTCAGATGCTTTGAGGGCAGAGGACAAATCTAGGGTCTAATAGACCCCAATTTTTTCAAAAAAGAGTACCTGTCACTACCTATTGCTATCATAGGGGATATTTACATTCCCTGAGATAACAATAAAAATGATTTAAAAAAAACGAAAGGAACAGTTTAAAAATAAGATAAAAAAGCAAAAAAATAATAAAGAAAAAAAAAAAAAGCACCCCTGTCCCCCCTGCTCTCGCGCTAAGGCGAACGCAATCGTCGGTCTGGCGTCAAATGTAAACAGCAATTGCACCATGCATGTGAGGTATCACTGCGACGGTCAGATCGAGGGCAGTAATTTTAGCAGTAGACCTCCTCTGTAAATCTAAAGTGGTAACCTGTAAAGGCTTTTAAAGGCTTTTAAAAATGTATTTATTTTGTTGCCACTGCACGTTTGTGCGCAATTTTAAAGCATGTCATGTTTGGTATCCATGTACTCGGCCTAAGATCATCTTTTTTATTACATCAAACATTTGGGCAATATAGTGTGTTTTAGTGCATTAAAATTTAAAAAAGTGTGTTTTTTCCCCAAAAAATGCGTTTGAAATAATCGCTGAGCAAATACTGTGTGAAAAAAAAAATGAAACACCCACCATTTTAATCTGTAGGGCATTTGCTTTAAAAAAATATATAATGTTTGGGGTTTCAAAGTAATTTTCTTGCAAAAAAAAAATAATTTTTTTATGTAATCAAAAAGTGTCAGAAAGGGCTTTGTCTTCAAGTGGTTAGAAGAGTGGGTGATGTGTGACATAAGCTTCTAAATGTTGTGCATAAAATGCCAGGACAGTTGAAAACCCCCCCAAATGACCCCATTTTGGAAAGTAGACACCCCAAGCTATTTGCTGAGAGGCATGTCGAGTCCATGGAATATTTTATATTGTGACACAAGTTGCGGGAAAGAGACACATTTTTTTCTTTTGCACAAAGTTGTCACTAAATGATATATTGCTCAAACATGCCATGGGAATATGTGAAATTACACCCCAAAATACATTCTGTTGCTTCTCCTGAGTATGGGGATACCACATGTGTGGGACTTTTTGGGAGCCTAGCCGCGCACGGGACCCCAAAAACCAAGCACCGCCTTCAGGCTTTCTAAGGGCGTAAATTTTTGATTTCACTCTTCACTGCCTATCACAGTTTCGGAGGCCATGGAATGCCCAGGTGGTGCAACCCCCCCCCCCAAATGACCCCATTTTGGAAAGTAGACACCCCAAGCTATTTGCTGAGCGGTATAGTGAGTATTTTGCAGACCTCACTTTTTGTCACAAAATTTTGAAAATTAAAAAAAGAAAAAAAACATTTTTTTTCTTGTCTTTCTTCATTTTCAAAAACAAATGAGAGCTGCAAAATACTCACCATGCCTCTCAGCAAATAGCTTGGGGTGTCTACTTTCCAAAATGGGGTCATTTGGGGGGGTTTGTGCCACCTGGGCATTCCATGGCCTCCGAAACTGTGATAGGCAGTGAAGAGTGAAATCAAAAATGTACACCCTTAGAAATCCTGAAGGTGGTGATTGGATTTCGGGGTCCCGAACGCGGCTAGGCTCCTAAAAAGTCCCACACATGTGGTATCCCCATACTCAGGAGAAGCAGCTAAATTTATTTTGGGGTGCAATTCCACATATGCCCATGGCCTGTGTGAGCAATATATCATTTAGTGACAACTTTGTGCAAAAAAAAAAAAAAATTGTCACTTTCCCGCAACTTGTGTCAAAATATAAAATATTCCATGGACTCAACATGCCTCAAAGCAAATAGCTTGGGGTGTCTACTTTCCAAAATGGGATCATTTAGGGGGGGTTTGTGCCATCTGGGCATTTTATGGCCTTCAAAACTGTGATAGGTAGTGAGGAGTAAAATCAAAAATGTACGCCCTTAGAAATCCTGAAGGCAGTGATTGGTTTTTGGGGCCCCGTACGTGGCTAGGCTCCCAAAAAGTCCCACACATGTGGTGTTCCCATACTCAGGAGAAGCAGCTAAATGTATTTTGGGGTGCAATTCCACATATGCCCATGGCCTGTGTGAGCAATATATCATTTAGTGACAACTTTTTGTAATTTTTTTTTTTTGTCATTATTCAATCACTTGGGATAAAAAAATGAATATTCAATGGGCTTAACATGCCTCTCAGCAATTTCCTTGGGGTGTCTACTTTCCAAAATGGGGTCATTTGTGGGGGTTTTGTACTGCCCTGCCATTTTAGCACCTCAAGAAACGACATAGGCAGTCATAAATTAAAGGCTGTGTAAATTCCAGAAAATGTACCCTAGTTTGTAGGTGCTATAACTTTTGCGCAAACCAATAAATATATACTTATTGACTTTTTTTTTACCAAAGACATGTGGCCGAATACATTTTGGCCTAAATGTATGACTAAAATTGAGTTTATTGGATTTATTTTAGAACAAAAAGTAGAAAATATCATTTTTTTTTCAAAATTTTCGGTCTTTTTCCGTGTATAGCGCAAAAAATAAAAACGGCAGAGGTGATCAAATACCATCAAAAGAAAGCTCTATTTGTGGGAAGAAAAGGACGCAAATTTCGTTTTGGTACAGCATTGCATGACCGCGCAATTAGCAGTTAAAGCGACGCAGTGCCAAATTGTAAAAAGTGCTCTGGTCAGGAAGGGGGTAAATCCTTCCGGGGCTGAAATGGTTAAAGTATGAAGGATCTCTAGAGGGGTGGTAAACTAAATTCAAGGGGATGCTAATATCAGAATATCATGCCGCTAATCCCATATCAATAAGGGCGGCATGATATTCTGATATCAGCATCCCCTTGAATTTAGTTTACCACCCCACTAGAGATGCTTAATACTTTAATCTTGTTTATTTCTCTGGTTAGCGCAGCACCCTCTCTCCTTATCTTATCCTGTTCTTTGGGGTTTTGTTTTGTCCCCAATTTCGGTGCATGCAGCTGTCCATACATTCCTAGTGTTCACGTTCTTTCTCCATTACGGTAGCACAGGAATACCCTTAATACATTGATGGGAAGATGGATGTGGCCAAATACAGAGCGATTTTAGAGGAAAACCAGCAAAAAACTGGAGCGGAGGTTCACCTTCCAGCAGGACAATGACCCTAAACATACAGCCAGAGCTACACAAGAATGGTTTAGATCAAAGCATAATCATGTGTTAGAATGGCTCAGTCAAAGTCCAGACCTAAATCCATTTAAGAATCTGTGGCAAAACTTAAAAATTGCTGATCACAATCACTCTCTAGATGTGCAAATCTGGCAGAGACATACCCAAAAAAGATGTGCAGCTGTAATTGCAGCGAAAAGTGATTCTAAGTATTGACTCAGTGGGGCTGAATACAAATGCACGCCACACTTTTCACATATTTATTTGTAAAAAATGTTGAAAACCATTTATCTTTTTTCTTCCACTTCACAATTATGTGTAACTTTGTGTTGGTCTAACACATTAAATATTGGGATATCTGGCCTGGACCTGGCGATCGGTCCTGATGAATGAGATCATTCTCCTGTCTGTGTAACTGTAAACACTGACAAGGGAAGTGATGTCATCTCTCCTCGTGTCGGTCCTTTCATTCCAAACAGAGAGGAGAGAAAACATACAAGTAAGTGCACCAAAACTACACTGAAACCACATACATGTTTTATGGTTTAAGAGGGAAGAGAAAGTTCTGTAGAGCCGGAGAACTGCCCTGACTACATAGGGAGCGCTATTAAGATTGTGTTGGACTTGGTGTCACCCTTATTCGGAAAGGGGTACCACTTGTATGTGGACAATTATTACACAAGCGTGCCACTTTTTAATCACTTGTTTGATTATCAAATTGGCGCATGTGGCACCGTGCAATCTAATCACCGGGGCTTACCCCAGCGGCTTGTAGATTCCTGTCTTAGGCTGGGGGAGAGAGCCTGCTTGAGATGTAATAATTTGCTCACTGTGAAGTGGAGAGATAACAAGAATGTTTTTGTTCTTTCCTCCCTTCACGCAGACACGACTGTCCAAATTACTACGACGACTGGTGTTGTGGAGAAACCCCTCTGTGTCCACGAATATAACCTCAATATGGGAGGGGTGGACCTCAACGACCAGTTATTGGCGCCGTACCTAATTGCCCGTAAGGCCAGACGCTGGTATAAAAAGTGTCTGTATACTTATTTCAATTGACTTTGCTGAACGCTCATGTGTTATACAGAGCTTCAGGACGAACTGGATCCTTCCTTAAATTCCAGGAAGAGATCATCAGAGCCCTTCTGTTTCCAGACGGTGCTATGGCGCAACTTCCCAACCCAAATGCAGTAAGCCGGCTGCATGAGAGGCATTTTCCACATGTCCTCTCTGGTGCCCCTACCCAGAGAACACCCCAAAGAAGATGTCGTGTCTGTAGAAAGCGTGGATTAAGGCGTGGCACCCGCTTTTATTGTCCCTTCTGTCCTGACCAACCTGGTCTTTGCATTGGTGACTGTTTCAAAAGCTATCACACACTAGTTGAGAATTAGCGTAGGGTACAGCACCACCCAGTCATAGGCCCACATACACAGGGTCTCGAAAGATGTGATGGCCATCACATTTTGAGAAACCCTAATCTGCAACGTTCAGTTTATAGTTTTTTTTACAGTTTTTAAAAAAGTGAAAAAAGTAAAAAAAAAAACACACATACAAAAACACAAAAAAATAAAAAATAAAAGAGCCAAAAATAGTTGTGGTTGTATTTTTCTTCTATCTCTCTCGCTTTCTCTCTCTCTATTGTTCTCTCTCTTATGTTCGCTCTCTACTCTCCACTCTACTGTTCACTCAATATTGTTCTATATCTCTCATTCTCTCTTGGTTTTATTTTTACTATGTTTTATTGTATTAGCTTTGCAGGTATGGTATATTATACTGTAATGTTTATTTTATTGTTAACCATCATTTGCTTAGCAGGTACGCCTTTCAGCTGCATCGCAAATTTATTTATCCTGACAGCAACAGCGTTTTCTCCCACGATAGATAAAGCCGTGACTCCAGCGCTGTAGGAGGTGATTTCACCACCACAGTTAAAAAAAGAGCATATATGCCGAAGCATGGGGGCAGCAGGGGTGGAGGAGCGATTTGCTCCTAACTTTTGGGGCGGATGTCCCCATGCTTCGGCATATATATATTTTAGGCACAGATTGCGTTAAAAAATGTTTTTTTTTTACAATTTTTTTGTATTTGCTTTGCAGGTATGGTGTGTCTTACTGTTATACTGTAATGTTACTTTGTTTTATTGTTAACCATCATTTGCTTAGCAGGTATGCCATTCAGTTGCAGCACAGATTTATCTATCTTGACAGCAACAGCGTTTGCTTCCATGATAGATAAAGCCGTGACTCCAGCACTGTAGGAGGTGATTTCACCACCACAGTTAAAAACAAAATGGTGCATGTATGCCCATCATAAGGAGTGGGTGGATGAAGGGAGGTACTCTAATGGTGGGCATACCCACTGATCAATCTCTTTTTTTTTCATTCAACCCACAGGTTGCATGAAAAAAAAGATTACAATATATGCCCAACAAGGACCAACAACATACTGGTATGTTGCTGGATTTTGAGTGGTTATACCAGAACGATGCCTGTGGGTTTAGGTATCATCTTGGTATCATTCTTTTCAGCCAGCGGTCGGCTTTCATGTAAATGCAATCCTAGTGGCTAATTAGCCTCTAGACTGCTTTTACAAGCAGTGGGAGGGAATGTCCCCCCACCATCTTTCATGGTTTTCTCTGGCTCTCCTGTCCCAACAGGGAACCCAAGAATGCAGCTGGTGGTTCCGCCAGCTGACCATAGAGCTGATCAGAGACTATAACAGCTCCAATAATCTCTATGGCCTAAGAAACCGGTAGCTATGAGCATTTCATGACTTCAAAAAAGAGTACCTGTCACTACCTATTGTTATCATAGGGGATATTTACATTCCCTGAAATAACAATAAAAATGATTAAAAAAAAGAAAGGAACAGTTTAAGAATAAGATAAAAAAGCAAAAAAATAATAAAAAAAAAAAAAGCACCCCTGTCACTCCCTGCTCTCCCGCAAAGGTGAACACAAGCGTTGGTCTGGCATCAAAGGTAAACAGCAATTGCACCATGCATGGGAGGTATCGCTATGAAGGTCAGATCGAGGGCAGTAGTTTTAGCAGTAGACCTCCTCTGTAAATCTAAAGTGATAACCTGTAAAGGCTTTTAAAGGCTTTTTAAAATGTATGTAGTTTGTCACTGCTGCACATGCGTGCAATTTTAAAGCATGTCGTGTTTGGTATCCATGTACACGGCCTAAGATTATATTTTTTATTTCATCAAACATTTGGGCAATATAGTGTGTTTTAGTGCATTAAAATTAAAAAAAGTGTGTTTTTTCCCAAAAAAATGCATTTGAAAAATCGCTGCACAAATACTTTGTGAAAAAAAGAAACACCCACCATTTTGTTCTGTAGGGCTTTTGCTTTAAAAAAATATATAATGTTTGGGGGTTCAAAGTAATTTTCTTGTAAAAAAAAAATATTTTTTCATGTAAACAAAAAGTGTCAAAAAGGGCTTTGTCTTCAAGTGGTTAGAAGAGTGGGTGATGTGTGACATAAGCTTATAAATGTTGTGCATAAAATGCCAGGACAGTTCAAAACCCCCCCAAATGACCCCATTTTGGAAAATAGACACCCCAAGCTATTTTCTGAGAGGCATGTCGAGTATTATGGAATATTTTATATTTTGACACAAGTTGCGGGAAAAAGACAATTTTTTATTTTTTTTTGCACAAAGTTGTCACTAAATGATATATTGCTCAAACATGCCATAGGCATATGTGAAATTACACCCCAAAATACATTCTGTTGCTTCTCCTGAGTATGGAGATACCACATGTGTGAGACCTTTTGGGAGCCTATTCGCGTATGGGACCCTGAAAACCAAGCACCGCCTTCAGGTTTTCTAAGGGTGTCAATTTTTGATTTCACTCCTCACTGCCTATCACAGTTTCGGAGGCCATGAAATGCCCAGATGGCACAAAACCCCCCAAATGACCCCATTTTGGAAAGTAGACATCCCAAGCTATTTGCTTAAAGGTATGGTGAGTGTTTTGCAGATCTCACTTTTTGTCACAAAGTTTTGAAAATTGAAACAAGAAAAAAAATACATTTTTTCTTTTCTTTCTTCGTTTTCAAAACAAATGAGAGCTGCAAAATACTCACCATGCCTCTCAACAAATATCTTAGGGTGTCTACTTTCCAAATTAGGTCATTTGGGGGGGGTTTGTGCCATCTTGGCATTTTATCACCTTCAAAACTGTGATAGGTCGTGAGGAGTGAAATCAAAAATTTACGCCCTTAGAAATCCTGAAGACGGATGCTTAGTTTTCAGGGCCCCGTACGTGGCTAGGCTCCCAAAAAGTCCCACACATGTGGTATCCTCATACTCAGGAGAAGCAGCAGAATTTATTTTGGGGTGTAATTTCACATATGCCCATGACATGCGTGAGCAATATATCATTTAGTGACAACTTTGTGCAAAAAAAAAAAGTTTGCAATTTTCCCGCAACTTGTGACAAAATATAAAATATTCCATGGACTCAACATGTCTCTCAGCAAATAGCTTGGGGTGTCTACTTTCCAAAATGGGGTCATTTGGCTGGGTTTTGTGCCATCTTGGCATTTTATGGCCTTCAAAACTGTCATACTGTAGGTAGTGAGGAGTAAAATAAAAAAAATTACGCCCTTAGAAATCCTGAAGGCAGTGATTGGATTTCGGGGCCCGTTTGCGGCTAGGCTCCCAAAAAGTCCCACACATGTGGTATCCCCGTACTCAGGAAAAGCAGCAAAATGCATTTTGGGGTGCAATTCCACATATAGCAATGGCATGTGTGAGCAATATATCATTTAGTAACAACTTTTTGTAAAAAAAAATTATTTATTTTTTTGTCATTATTCAATCACTTAGGACAAAAAAATAAATATTCAATGGGCTCAACCTGTCTCCTTGCAATTTCCTTAGGGTGTCTACTTTCCAAAATGGGGTCATTTGGCTGGGTTTTGTGCCATCTTGGCATTTTATGGCCTTCAAAACTGTCATACTGTAGGTAGTGAGGAGTAAAATAAAAAAAATTACGCCCTTAGAAATCCTGAAGGCAGTGATTGGATTTCGGGGCCCGTTTGCGGCTAGGCTCCCAAAAAGTCCCACACATGTGGTATCCCCGTACTCAGGAAAAGCAGCAAAATGCATTTTGGGGTGCAATTCCACATATAGCAATGGCATGTGTGAGCAATATATCATTTAGTAACAACTTTTTGTAAAAAAAAATTATTTATTTTTTTGTCATTATTCAATCACTTAGGACAAAAAAATAAATATTCAATGGGCTCAACCTGCCTCTTAGCAATTTCCTTAGGGTGTCTACTTTCCAAAATGGGGTCATTTTGGGGGAGGGTTTGTACTGCCCTGCCATTTTAGCACATCAAGAAATGAACTAGGCTGTCATAAAGTAAAAGCTGCGTAAATTCCAGAAAATGTACCCTAGTTTGTAGATGCTATAATGTTTGCGCAAACCAATAAATATACGCTTTATTGGATTTTTCTAATAACAAAAATTAGAAAATATCATTTTTTTTCAAAATTTTTGGTCTTTTTCCGTTTATATTGCAAAAAATAAAAATCGTAGAGGCAATAAAATACCATCAAAAGAAACCTCTATTTGTGGGAAAAAAAGGACGCAAATTTCGTTTGGGTACAACATTGCAAGATTGCGCAATTACCAGTTAAAGCAGCGCAGGGCCAAATTGTAAAAAGTCCTCCGGTCATTGAGCTGCCAAATGTTTGGGGCTGAAGTGGTTAAATAAGATATACATGTTTGCATCATCATCCATTGCCTTTTTATATATTGTTTAACAAAGTAATATCATTGGAATTTTTGTCTGTTATGTGCATCAGAACTTTACAATTTAAGCATAGTAAAATGCTTTCAAACCAAAACGTATGCAGATCGTGATTGAGGTCTGTAATTAGAATAAATATGAGTATTTTCTAGTTAATATATCTCCAGCTGGTTTATTTTTAAAAAAAAATAACGTTATACCATAAGCAGTCAAATGTGCATGTTTTAACACTTTTGCTCAAGTATCTATTTCTTTTATGCCCTGTACACATGATCGGACATTGATCAGACATTCCGACAACAAAATCCATGGATTTTTTCCGATGGATGTTGGCTCAAACTTGTTTTGCATACACATGGTCGCACGAAGTTGTCGGAAGATCCGATCGTTCTGAATGCGGTGACGTAAAACACGTGCGTCGGGACTATAAACGGGGCAGTAGCCAATAGCTTTCGTCTCTTAATTTATTCTGAGCATACGTGGCACTTTGTGCGTCGGAATTGTCCACACACGGTCGGAATTTACGCGAACGGATTTTGTTGTCGGAAAATTTTATAGCCTGCTCTCAAACTTTGTGTGTCGGAAATTCCGATGGAAAAAGTCAGATGGAGCCCACACATGGTCGGAATTTCCGACAACAATCTCCGATCGCACATATTCCATCGGAAAGTCCGACCATGTGTACAGGGCATAAAAAAAAAGTATGCTCGTTTTTTTTTAAATTAAATACCAGACTAAACCTCAACCACTAGCCGCCCGCCCACCGTCAAATGATGACTGGGCGATGTGGCTCTCGTTCTGGGAGGATGTTATATGACATCTTCCCAGAACGGCCACTCTTGCTAATCTGTCCAATTACAGCCGGTCACATATAAACACGGAAATGCCGGTAATCGGCTCTCATCTATAAAGGAAATTTCTGCGCTAACTAAGTGAAAAAAGTGCAGCTGCTTGTGTAAGACTAAATACAAAAAACATATATCTCCGAAAAACAAGCACGCAACCATTAATTAATCAGTGAAGATGATTAAACACAACCATACAAACTCATATAAAGACATATATAGTATTGTGCAAAAGTGATATAATAAAGTGCTACCAAAAAATGTTACCAAAAAACGCAAATGTGAGCAGTGGTGTGCACCATCAACCTGTTACAAGGATCTAAAGCAAAAGTACTCTGATATACAAAATCCATATAAGGTGAGTGTATCTAAGTGATCAAAAATATATAAGCAAAGTCCATAAAAATGACAATGTGAGTATGGAGAAACTCAGAAATCAGGAGAGATGGGAATGAGAATTCTTGTAGCTCAAAAACTTGTGATATTACTGCCGCTTACCAGATCAGTTGGACCTCAAATTATAGAGATCATGGGAGCCTGTTGCATCAGCCTGCCGGCATCGAAATCCTTCACCTGTCTTTCAATCCAGGGATCGTGATTACAATCACCCTCAATGACCGAAGCTAACTCCCCTCTCCTTTTGGAGTCCACACACAGGAACAGTTATAATCACCCTTGATTCAGATATCTTCTCATGGATGATCTCAGTGGTTAACACTCAAGGGAGATAAGAAAAAAGCTCCAGAGTGCAGATAAATACTATATATATATATATGAGTTTGTATGGTTGTGTTTAATCATCTTCACTGATTAGCCACTTGCCGCCCGCCCTATTACAGAATGACGGCGGCAAAGTGGTTTGATATTCCTGATCGGACGTCATATGACGTGATCAGGAATATCTAGCCGCTGCGCGCCTCGCGGCGATCGTTGTTGCGGGGTGTCAGTCTGACATCCTGCAGCACCGATCTAGGTAAAGAGTCTCCGACGGAGACTCTTTACCACATGATCAGCTGTGTCCAATCACGGCTGATCATGATGTAAATAGGAAGAGCCAGTGATCGGCTTTTCCTCACTCGCGTCTGACAGACGCGAGTAGAGGAGAGCCGATCGGCTGGTCTCCTGGTGGTTTATCAGCACAGCCCCCCCTCGGATCCTACCCAGGGCCACCAGGGATGCCGCCCAGGACCACCAGGGAAGCGATCCACACTGGACCACCAGGTATGCCCCTAGACCACCAGGGAAATGTCACTGTGTGCCCAGGCAGCTGCCAATCTGTGCCCAGGCAGCTGCCAGTCAGTGCCCACTGCAATGCCTACCACTGCCAGTGCCACCAGGGATGCCCATCAGTGCCTCATTTTAGTGCCGCGTATCAGTGCCCATCAGTGCCACGTATCAGTGCCCATCAGTGCCCAGCAGTGCTGCCTATCAGTGCCCATCAGTGTCCAGCAGTGCCGCCTATCAGTGCCGCCTATCAGTGCCACCCTATCAGTGCCTATCAGTGCCCAGCAGTGCCACCTTTCATTGCCCAGTGTCGCCCATCAGTGCCAATCAGTGCCAACCAGTGCCACCCATCAGTGCCCATCAGTGCCGCCTATCAATGCCCATCAGTGCTGCATATGAGTGCCACCCATCAGTGCCGCCTACCAGTGCCCATCAGTGCCGCATTTCAGTGCCCATCGTCAGTGCCCGTCAGTGCCCGCTCATTGGTGCCACCTCATCAGTGCCGCCGTATCAGTGCCTGTCAGTGCCGCCTTAACAGTGCCCATCAGTAAAAGAGAAAACTTACTTATTTACAATTTTTTTTAACAGAAACAAAAGCAAAACTTTTATTTTTTTCAAAAATTTCGGTGTTTTTTTATTTGTTTAGCAAAAAATAAAAACCACGGAGGTGATCAAATACCACCAAAAGAAAGCTCTATTTGTGGGAACAAAATGATAAAAATTTAGTTTGGGTACAGTGTAGCATGACCGCACAATTGTCATTTAAACTGCGACAGCGCTGAAAGCTGAAAATTGGTCTGGGCAGGAAGGTGTCTAAGTGCCCTGTATTGAAGTGGTTAATTAATGGGCTTGTTTTTTGGAGATAATCGGCTCTCATCGCCTCACACTGACAGAGTGTGTGGTGAGGAGATCCGATCAGCGGAATCTCCTCGCAGGGGATAGCAAGACAGGTAATCAGGGCACTGATAATCAGTGCCCTGATTACAATACAGTGCCAGCATTCCTAGCAATCAGTGCCCACCAGTGCCAGCAAACAGTGCCCATCAGTGCCAGCAATCAGTGCGCATTAGTGATGCCAGTCAGTGCTGGCTTTCACTGCCCATCAGTGCAGCCTATCAGTGCTGCCCATTAATGCCCATCAGTGCTGCCAATAATTGCCCATCAGTGCCACCCATTAATGCCCATTAGTGCCCATCAGTGCCGCCTATCCATGCCACCTATCAGTGCCCTCCAGTGCCACCTATCAGTGCCCATCAGTGCCACCTATCACTGCCCACCAGTGCCAACTATCTGTGCCCACCAGTGCCACCCATCAGTGCCACCAACCAGTGCTCATTAGTGTCAGATATCAGTGCCACCTATCAGTGCCACCTATCAATGCCCATAAGTGTGGCATATGAGTGCCTCCTCATCAGTGCCACCTATTCAGTGTCTATAAGTGCCACCTCATCAGTGCCCATAAGTTCCACCTCATTGGTGCCCATTAGTGCAGCCTATCAGTGCCCATCAGTGTAGCCTCATAAGCACATATCAGTGAAGGAGAAAAATTACTGTATTACAAGCCAATTTTCAGCTGTCAGCGCTGTTGCTTTTTAAATGACAATTGTGTGGTCATGCAACACTGTACCCAAACAAAATATTTATAATTTTGTTACCACAAATAGAGCTTTTTTTTGGTGGTATTTGATCACCACTGGGGTTTTTATTTTTTACTAAACAAATAAAAAAAGCCTGAATTTTTGAAAAAAAAGTTTAAGTTTTCTCCTTCACTGAAGGCATTGATGAGGCTGCACTTACGGGCACTAATAAGGGGGCACTGATGGGCAGTGATGAGGTGGCACTGATGAGGTGGCACTGATGGGCACGCATGATGGGCACTAATAAGCAGCACTGAAGGGCACTAATAGGCGGCACTGATAGACATTGATAGGCAGCACTGATGGGCATTCATAGGTGGCACTGATGGACACAGATAGGGGACACTGATGGGCACTGAAAGGCTGCAATCATGGGTACTTATGGATGGCACTGATGGGCACTGATAGGCTGCACTGATGGGCACTGATAGGTGGCACTGATGGACACTGATGGGTGGCACTGATGGACACTGATGGGTGGCACTGATAGGCATCACTGATGAGGAGGCACTAGGAATAATTACTAATGGGCACTGATTGGCATCATTTATGGGCACTGCTTGGCATAATTTATGGGCACTGATTGCCATTACTGGTGATCATGGGTGGGCATACCTGGTGGTCATGGGTGGGCATTATGGGGGGCTGCACTGATAATCAATCAGTGCAGACCCCCCATTGGGAGAGCAGCTGATTGGCTCTCCTCTACTTGTGTCTATCTGATGGGATGGAGGAAAAGCTGATACAGCTGATCACGTTGTAAAGAGCCTCTGTCAGAGGCTCTTTACCTAGGTCGGTGTTGCGGTGTGTCAGACTGACACACCACAACACTGATGGTCGTGGGCAAGCGCTGGCTTGTTATACTGCTGGACATCATATGATGCCCAGTCAGGAAAACTGAACCACTTCCTAGCTGTCATTCTGCTATAGGCCAGGTGGAAAGTGGTTAAAGGATTTAAAAGTATGATTAGCAAATAGATATTTTTAACTTAGTAAGCTCCAGGTTTCCAATGATTGATGTTTAAATTTGGTATAAAGTGGTATAAAACATCTATAGAGTTATATGGCATGAGAGAGAAGTTTTGAGGGTGGAGCAGTATTTCCAACCAATTTTTTGAGAAGCAATAATTGTAGGATAGTCCAATGTGGGAGTCCAAATAGCCGGTAATGTTAGCTTAGGGTCCTGGGCTTTAAAAAGGGAGGATTTCATCAGTGTCCAAGTTTTTTACTGGGTTGGGATTCCACCAACTGTACAATTGGTCCAAGACAGCTGCTTTGTAGTATAGGGTTACATTTGAAAGACTTAGGCCTCCCTGTGCTCTGTAATGGGACAAAATAGTGCTGGAACACCTAGGGTGTCTAGAACCCAATAAAAATTGATTGAAATGATATTGGATAGAGGAAAGATAGCTGAGGGGGAGCAGTATAGCAATGATCTGAAATAGGAGTTTAGGTAGAATTAGCATCTTTAAATTAATGATCCCACTTGCATTCAAAAGTAAATGGGAGCAAATTTAATTTCTGTGGCAGGGTAGAGAGAAATTGTTTGTAATTTCATTCAAACATTTGGGGCGTTGAAGATGAGAATTGTTTACCTAACTATGTAATAGAATGATTCGTCTAGGAATCTATTCATTATCTGGGACTTCAGTACAGGGGACGTGGAGGCCTAGGATCTGAAATTCTGCTTTGTTGAGTTTATAGTAGGACACTGTGCTAAATTACGATAAGGTGAGCCCGTATTGCACAGAGGGAGTGGATAGGGTCTGGGAGCATGAAGATAACATTATTACCTAATTAATTTTGTTTTCATGTCATAGAAGGTTTATGCTTGCTATAGTGGAGTTGTTCCTGATTCTTGATGCAAGTATATTATGAGGGAGAGGGGGCACCCTTGTCAAATTCCATTTTTAATACGGAATTCTGTAGATAGTCACTAAAGGCATTAGCTACAGTATATCTTGGTGGTTAACAAGGATATGTTTAGTAGTCGAGTGGTGGATGGATAAAATTTACTGTTTAAGCCATTATGATTTAAATTGTCTAACTAGAAGCACTCCTTCCTTGTTGCTAAGACTATAACAATTTGCTTTGGTATATTTCAGATTATTTTCATAACCGTAGAATAATAGGTTATATAGTTTCTGCCTGTCTTTCAACAAGGAAGAGGACAGTGAAGGAGTAGGGTTCTTTTGTTTTGTTCTTCTTTTAGTTTAATTGTGTGTAAAATGTCATCAATCTGCCAGGTCCTCTTTCTCTTCAGAAAATAACTAATTTTATCAGTACACCTCTCATATATGTCTTATATTGTATGAATTCCACGTAAAATGATATATAACTGGAGAATCATTTAAATAAATAAAAATTGCTTCAGCAATTTGTTGGAGAATTTGTGATTAGAAGGGGGGTATTGAGTCTCCATAGGGGTGGAGGGGTTCCATGAAGGTTGTCCTCAACTTGGATTGAGACAGGGGTGTGGTCTGATCACTCGGCAACTCCAATATTAGGGACCCTAATGGTTTGCAGGGTCCATTTATCGGTGATGAAAAAAATCAATCCTCGAATAGGAGGAGTGGGTAGGTGAGAAGAAGGAATAGTCCCTCTCTGTGCTGTGGTAGCAGTGCCAGACATCATATTTATGTAGAGGATTATTCAAGGATTGAGATGGAGGTCTGGAATTAGTTGAAGGGTAGAGTCACCGACTGTATTGAAGTCTTCTCCTATAATTAGACATCCTTGTCTGATACTGTCAACGGACCTAAATAATGAATTAAGGAAACAAATTTGTTGTGTGTTTGGGGGCATAAACATTGACCAAAGTGTAGGTCTAATTATTAATTTCACAAACATGAATAATAAATCGCCCAGATGGGTCACAGACTTAGTGCAACAATTTAAATGCAAGTGTGTTTTAACAGCAATTAGAACATTTTTTATTAGTGGTGGAGGCCTGAAAAATGTGCGGAAACCCTTTTACATTTCAAATAAATTTTAAAATATGTTCCTTTTAGGAGTGAACCTCTTTGTATAGAGCTGCACATTTGAAAGGGCTATTTATGCCTCTAACATGTATATAATGAAAAGTATGGTACACGGAATGGCAGGGTTAACTATAAGAAAGTTGATGTAGATAAATAAGTTATGTGGAGTAAAAAGGTACTTATAAGAGGCTGAGCAGAGAAGGGAATGAAGATCTTAGATTGCATGACCAAGACTAGTGTGGAGAGAGCAACTGAGATCCTGGTAGACCAGATGCTCCCATGGAATCCATAGATGTACAAATTGTGCAAACAAGGATAAAAAATGGACAATATCTGAATGACTGGTTAAACCAAAAAGACAAAAACTAACAAACCAAAAAAAAATTCTGAGGAAATACACAAAAATGGGCAGAGAGTTCTGCTACAACAATCAAGGGGAGGCGCGGTAACTCTTGTCTATCTGACAAGGATTAACAATGGTATAGATCCATCAAATGCACCTGAGCATGAGTGATATAGCGAGAAGGGTTATGAGCAGTTCAGGGTCATGTGAACATCCTCTATTAGGTCCACTCCAAACAAGAGGAGCCCAAAGGCTAACGCTGCACTAGAACCAGTATAGATTATAATAAAAAATACCACAAGAAAACAAATAAGTGATAGTGACAAAAAAAAGCAGCCAGCATCGAAAAAGTCCAGTACACAAACTTCAAACAAGATATATAAAAAGTGAATGCAGAGCCTATGACGGTGACGTTGTTATGTTTCTTTCCTTCCGAGAAGGTGGACGGACGTTTCTTGATACAGGAAGTAGAGTGAGGCTTATGGAGACACTGCGATTTACACATATCCACATTGAATGATTCGCTGGTTAATGAACTTCTTTATTGTAAGTGCAATACCTATTTTTTATTAAATTAACCTGCATTTGACATATTGCACTATGAGAGCTTTTTCTTTTGTATTTTTGAGCAATATGATCCACAAGCTGGTGACACTAGGAATCATTACTTGGAAGCTCCGAACACTTCCTAGGTTTTGGGGAACCGCTAAATCCCTGTGCTGGGCAAGACTGCTGTGGCAATCATCGCCATCTGGTAAGCAGATTATTATATCACCTTGGGTGTTCGGAGCCAGATGCACTACATATATTGTGTATGAAAACTATATCACTGCTTCATCCTCTATTTTCATGGATGGACTCTAAACAGACACCTATGGATTTTCGTATGTGCTGGGACTTTGCTTTAGTTTTTTTTTTTCACTTTTCTTTTTCACTTTGATATTTTTTCATTTTGATCAACAATATTTTATGACCCTTGAAAAAGTCACGTGTCTGTGATGCAACACGTCGGGAGGAGGAGCCTGTGAAGTTTCCAGCAGTGTCTGTGTGTGAGCACTGGCGGTGGATGAGGAGCCTCCAGCGCATAGCTGAATGCAGCTGATCATTATACCTTCTATGCGATCTTGCGAGTGGGGATATATGAGTGAGAATAGTATCCTAGCATTTAGCATTTATCTGCTTTAATTTCTGTGCAATGGATCTGCTTTCTGTGTTTATTTTACATGTCATGGAAATGAGCTGAAAACCGAAAAATCCTACCAAACACCATCGGCGGCTGAATGTTGAAATTGATGTTGAACCTATTGCTATTTACTTCACATTATACTCAGCATTGAATTTTCTACCATTCATATTAGGTTTTGGTTCACTCATCATTTGAACTTCATAGTAACATTTTTTTGGCGCACCTATTTTTAATTAATTTATTTTTTACTTCATTTTTGGCATTTTCAACTAAGGATTATTGTGGTATATAACTTATGGGTGTTTTATTTGTGTTTACTCACACATTGAGTGGGTGTTAATCACCAGGAGGATTGTATTTTTCACAAAATTGTATTTACTAATGTTTAAACAAATATTGAGTAAGGACATCAAGGTGCACTATTAAGAGGTTAATATCAGTGCTATTATCCACTTACACTCAATTATCTATTTGTCATTCACAAAATTAATTGCAGATACATTATTTGGATATCTTTTAATAACATTTTTCACATAATTGTATTCAATTTATCCACTTCAGCGCTTTAGTATTTTATCACTCTTAATATTTTAGTGCTGCATTCACTTTTTATACATAGAAATATTTTTACAGTCTAAAAGTGCCTGCTGGGGATGATCTCAGCCCTCTCTCCTAACTCTAGATTTGTCCCGGTTGCTTGCAGAGGATCAAGATTGGGAGGGAGACTCACCCAGACTGTCTGCAGCAGCTCCCAATGTGTAGAGCTCCAGCTGAATGAATCATTCTGCCAGGGATGAGAAGAGTGGCATTCCAATGCTGAGGCTGCCGGTGTTATCTTCAGAATCAGTAAGACACTGTGGCTGCTTCTTCGGCTTTCAATGCTTAGACATAGTGGTGGCTGGATGGGATCTGACGAAGAAAAATCCTTCTCAGCTAACATGCCTCTTTGGGGCTCAGGGACAAGTTCAGGATTAGGCGGCCATCTTCCACAATGGCCAGACTCTCCCCTGAACTCTATTTTTAATAAAAGTGTGACAAAATCCCTGAAAATGTACCTCCCTGGCTGGACTAGAGTTAATAAAATAGTTTTTTGAAGTTTATTTTTGTTGATTCTGTTGGGCACCTGAAGCTCTTTATATATTTAGAACCTAATATTTAGACAGTTTACATGTCATTTTTTTTATCATCACTTGACTTGCTTGTTTAAAGCTGTGTTACTTTTTAGATAAAAATACCCCTATAATCCTCATGCTTAACCACTTCTCGACTGGCGCACACCGGTGTACGTCGGCAGAATGGCATGGCTGGACAAATGGACTTACAGGTACGTCCATTTGAATTCCCCACCATGCCATTGCGTGCGCGCCGCCGGCATCGCGCGCACGTGACGGCTGAGAGCTCCATGAGTTGGGTCGTGGGTCCCATGGACTCGATCGCCGCGGGGATACCCACTATCGCCTCATGGAGAGGACGAACGGGAAGATGTTGATGTAAACAGCATCTCTACGTTCTGCCTAGTGACAAGTGTCACTGATCACAGTTCCCTGTCATCAGGAGCAGTGATCAGCGTAGTGACACTGCTAGCCCATCCACCCTACAATTAGAATCACTCCCCTAGGACACACTTAACCCCTCCCCGCCCCCAGTGGTTAACCCCTTCACTGCCAGTGTCATTTACACAGTAATCAGTGCATTTTTAATCGCACTGATCGCTGTATAAATGACAATGGTCCCAAAAATGGACATGTCCGCCATAATGTTGCAGTCACAATAAAAATCGCTGATCACCGCCATTACTAGTAAAAAAAAAATATGAATAAAAATGCCATAAAACTATCCCCTATTTTGTAAACGCTATAACTTTTGCGCAAACCAATAACCAATAAACGCTTATTGCGATTTTTTTTTAATCAAAATTATGTAGAAGAATACGATCGGCCTAAACTGAGGAAAAAAATGTTTTTTTATATATTTTTGGGGGATATTTATTATAGCAAAATGTAAAAAAGAATGCATTTTTTTCAAAATTGTCGCTCTTCTTTTGTTTATAGCACAAAAAATAAAAATTGCAGAGGTGATCAAATACCACCAAAAGAAAGCTCTATTTGTGGGAAAAAAAGGATGTCAATTTTGTTTGAGAGCCATGTCGCACGACCGCTCAATTGTCAGTTAAAGCAACGCAGTGCCGAATCGCAAAAAGTGCTCTGGTCAGGAAGGAGGTAAAATCTTCCGGGGCTGAAGCGGTTAATGTAATCTAAAAAAAATTGTTAAAAAATGTACCAATATCCACATCTCAAAACAAGGGCAAGTGATGACAGAGATACCACTCAATGGAATACCACTCTACATGTTTCGCTCAATGGGAGCTTCTTCAGGAGTTTGGGTACACATTAAGGAAGTACTAAGAATAATAAGAGAGAATGGATAAAATATCATAGAGGAGTTATTACATATCATAGACATACATTTATATGGATACTATATCATACATGGGTTTATAAAAAAAACAATCAAAGAAATCAAAAGAATCAAAAGGATTAATGAAACATCACATAAATTGATCAAGTTTCATAATCTTACCAGGCTGCCAGGAGTTAAATGTGAATTGAATTAAAGAAAAAATATTTCCAATGAATAACATCAGGAATATACAGGCATGAGTGAGTAAAAATTCCTAAAAAATCCAGCAATCAAAATAGTGTAAAATTATAAAAAATTAGTGACACCAAATGTGTAAAAAAATTCACATAAAAAATCCACATAAAAATAAATATATAGGGATGTATTCAGAAGGTTCAATTTATACAGGTGTAGAATCCTGATTGGTATAGAGCTTTTGATCACTAGCAAAGCTGTTTAAAAACACTTGCTTAGGGGAGGTGCATGCGCGGAGTCTAGCAGGGCAGACATGCATTGTTAGAGCTCCACACTGCTGAGGAGAGAAGAGAAGGACAAAGCGGAGCCTGCAGGCTCAAAAGGTATCCATTTGAACCTTTTTGCCCCAGGGAACAAACTGTGAAAGTTTGGGCAGGAAAAATGGTACTGGGAGGAAGACGTGGCAGAAATAAAAATCACCTCACAAAGAGCTCACAGGCACTCACTGCAACTAAAGCAGCTCCAGTCACCTCACAATATACAGCATCAGGGCGCTCTCACAGACAGAAAATGTCACAGCAAGACTCTCCATTTGAGTCAGATACAGAACAAATCCTCTCACAAACTTCTCCACAAGCCTCCTCAGCATCCCCAGTAATATTATTACAATTTGAAAAGATGCTTCATAAGGCTTTAAAACAAACCTCAGACCAAATAACAAACAGCCTAACCAAAGAAATAAGAGAGCTGGGAAACCGCACCGCAGCCTTAGAAATAAAAATGGATGAAATTGAAATTACAACCCAAGAAAATATAACAGAATTGGAACAATTAAAAGAAGAGAATTTAATACTTCAATCTAAGCTGGAAGATTACGAAAATAGAGCCAGACGTTCAAACTTGCGCATAAGGGGAATACCTGAAACTGTGAAAGACCTGCAATCTACTATTACTGCTCTATTACAAGAACTAAAGCCAGATATCCCTATTGAACGTTTAGAAATGGACAGAGTACACAGAGCCCTCACAGCCAAAAAGAAAGATGGACCCCCACGTGATATAATCACAAAATTTCATTATTACAGAACGAAAGAACAAATACTAATTGCTGCAAGAGAAAAAAAGGAACTTAATTTTCAAGGACACAATTATCAAATTTTTGCTGACCTATCCCAACTTACTATTACTAAAAGACGATCCATGAAACCCCAACTAATGGAACTGCAACGCCACAACATTATGTATCAATGGGGTTTCCCCTTTTCAGTCAGATTTAACTACCAAGGTACAATTTACAGAAGCAGATCAGCAGATGAACTACAACAAACCCTTTTAAAACTAAATCTGACAGAACCCACAAGCAGCAACTCTCCCACACGCAGAAGAATGGCATCATCTTCACCTTCAGGCAGCACCCAGAAAATATCAGAACAAAATGGGAATCATCATTCTCACAAAAGAGGCCGTTATGCCACATCATCCATGGACCAAGAAGATTCAATGGACTGACATCCCATTTCCTGATATCTCTTCATTTATTATACTAAGAGATGGTTCTCCTTAAAAAAACCTGTATTTATAACTGAATGTAACTGCATTCTTATAATCACACACTGTGTGGGATCATGTTACATTTCAGTTATATTTCTTATTACTTCTGATTCATATAGCCTTAGAATATATAAGTGAAACAAGGAAATTCTTGTTCAGTTATATATTTTCAGGTAATAACAATAGATTTATTACTTTTTAGGACAAATATGTTCAATAATCCAGAAGTAATGGAAGCTTTTCTTTCTTTTCTTAAAACAAATATATTATTACCTAACTAGTTCCTAGAACTATGTTTTTGTTTATTCTAATCAATGAGTTAACATATCTAAACAGTTACATATGAATAAAATATGTAATTGTTTACTCTAAAAGGGTTAAAATCCCAAAATAATTCAAACCATCTTCATCAATACCAAAGTTATTAACAGTACCTTTCTAACTGAATTATTTAGCCTAGGGCAAAACTAACCATATACAACCACCCTGGAATAAATAATTTCAACAAAAACTATATTCTGCACTCCAATTAATGAATCATCATTTTGATGTCTTTTGACATAGCACTTCTCTCCTGTAAGCGGAAGATCCGTGTATCCCCATTAGCCCTCCTCATTCTCCCAACCATATTATGTGGGAGTGTGACGAAGGCACTTATTCCCCTGAGAGAGATATTTATTCTCTTTCACGGGTAAATTGTGATTACTTGCAAAAAATAATTTATACAATGTATCATCTAATCTCATATGTTTTTTGTTTACTCTTTACTCCAGAATTCACTGGTTTCTTTCCTATCTTTTCATCTCTTCAGTCCACACAGGTTGATCTGCGCAGTCAGCTCTGCATAACAAAAAGTAAGTCAAAACTATTTGATCTGTTACCATGGCACCACTGAATATACTTTCCCTGAATGTTCAGGGAATAAATGTCCCTCAAAAAAGGACCAAAGCCTTCCGTACTTTCCATAACAAAAAGGCTCATATAGTATGCCTCAAGAAACACACTTCACCAAAGATTCTACTCCAAAATATATTTCTCCTTTTTATCAACAAATTTACACGGCTTCTGCCTGTACCAAACAAAGGGGTACTCTAATTGCATTTCATCGATCCACACCCTTCACCTTATCATCAGAAATTAAAGACCCAGAAGGTAGATACCTGATACTCATGGGTTATATAATGGATACAGCAATCACTGTGATTTCCTACTACGCTCCTAACAAACAACCTACACCATTCCTCTCACATATATTACAAGTGATTAATACACACAAAATAGGAACAGTGATAATGTGCGGGGATTCGAACCAGGTCCTCCTCCCATTTCTAGATAAATCACCTTTTACACCATCTAAAATAACCTCTAGATTACCTTTTCCTCAACTTCTTTCCAAATACAATCTGGTAGATTCGTGGAGAGAAAGTAACCCAATGAAAAGGAAATTCACTTATTTCTCGCACCCTCATCAAACCTTCACCAGAATAGATCATATTTTTCTAACAATAGGAATGATAACAGAAATTATTGCATCAGATATAATTCCGATTCCGTGTTCTGACCATAATGCAGTATACACTACTATAGCCTCAGCCATACCAAAAGCGCATGACCCAACGTGGTACTTACCGGACATAATGCTCAAACACCCACTACATCAGATGGCCATTGAACAAGCTTTAAAGGAATACATAACAATTAATAATACAACAGACATTTCCCCAATAATACTGTGGGAAGCTCATAAGCCTGTCTTGCGTGGTACAATACAAAGACAAATGGCACTATTTAACCACTTCAGCCCCGGAAGGTTTTACCCCCTTCCTGACCAGAGCACTTTTTACAATTCAGCACTGCGTCGCTTTAACTGCTAATTGCGCGGTCATGCAATGCTCTACCCAAACGAAATTTGCGTCCTTTTCTTCTCACAAATAGAGCTTTCTTTTGATGATATTTGATCACCTCTGCCGTTTTTATTTTTTGCGCTATACACGGAAAAAGACCGAAAATTTTGAAAAAAAATGATATTTTCTACTTTTTGTTCTAAAAAAAATCCAATAAACTCAATTTTAGTCATACATTTAGGCCAAAATGTATTCGGCCACATGTCTTTGGTAAAAAAAATGTCAATAAGTGTATATTTATTGGTTTGCGCAAAAGTTATAGCGCCTACAAACTAGGGTACATTTTCTGGAATTTACACAGCCTTTAATTTATGACTGCCTATGTCGTTTCTTGAGGTGCTAAAATGGCAGGGCAGTACAAAACCCCCACAAATGACCCCATTTTGGAAAGTAGACACCCCAAGGAATTTGCTGAGAGGCATGTTGAGCCCATTGAATATTTATTTTTTTTGTCCCAAGTGATTGAATAATGACAAAAAAAAGAAAAAAAAAAAATTACAAAAAGTTGTCACTAAATGATATATTGCTCACACAGGCCATGGGCATATGTGGAATTGCACCCCAAAATACATTTAGCTGCTTCTCCCGAGTATGGGGATACCACATGTGTGGGACTTTTTGGGAGCCTAGCCGCGTACGGGGCCCCGAAAACCAATCACTGCCTTCAGGATTTCTAAGGGCGTACATTTTTGATTTTACTCCTCACTACCTATCACAGTTTTGAAGGCCATAAAATGCCCAGATGGCATAAAACCCCCCCAAATGACCCCATTTTGGAAAGTAGACACCCCAAGCTATTTGCTTTGAGGCATGTTGAGTCCATGGAATGTTTTATATTTTGACACAAGTTGCGGGAAAGTGACAAATTTTTTTTTTTTTTTTTTTTGCACAAAGTTGTCACTAAATGATATATTGCTCACACAGACCATGGGCATATGTGGAATTGCACCCCAAAATACATTTAGCTGCTTCTCCTGAGTATGGGGATACCACATGTGTGAGACTTTTTGGGAGCCTAGCCGCGTACGGGGCCCCGAAAACCAATCACTGCCTTCAGGATTTCTAAGGGCGTACATTTTTGATTTTACTCCTCACTGCCTATCACAGTTTCGGAGGCCATGGAATGCCCAGGTGGCACAAACCCCCCCCCCCAAATGACCCCATTTTGGAAAGTAGACACCCCAAGCTATTTGCTGAGAGGCATGGTGAGTATTTTGCAGCTCTCATTTGTTTTTGAAAATAAAGAAAGACGAGAAAAAAAATTTTTTTTTTTCTTTTTTCAATTTTCAAAACTTTGTGACAAAAACTGAGGTCTGCAAAATACTCACTATACCACTCAAGAAATAGCTTGGGGTGTCTACTTTCCAAAATGGGGTCATTTGGGGGGGTTTTTTGCCACCTGGGCATTCCATGGCCTCCGAAACTGTGATAGGCAGTGAAGAGTGAAATCAAAAATTTACGGCCTTAGAAAGCCTGAAGGCGGTGCTTGGTTTTTGGGGTCCCGTACGCGGCTAGGCTCCCAAAAAGTCTCACACATGTGGTATCCCCGTACTCAGGAGAAGCAGCAGAATGTATTTTGGGGTGTAATTTCACATATTCCCATGGCATGTTTGAGCAAAATATCATTTAGTGACAACTTTGCGCAAAAAAAAAAAAAAAAAAAAAAAATTGTCTCTTTCCCGCAACTTGTGTCACAATATAAAATATTCCATGGACTCGACATGCCTCTCAGCAAATAGCTTGGGGTGTCTACTTTCCAAAATGGGGTCATTTGGGGGGGTTTTGAACTGTCCTGGCATTTTATGCACAACATCTAGAGGCTTATGTCACACATCACCCACTCTTCTAACCACTTGAAGACAAAGCCCTTTCTGACACTTATTGTTTACATAAAAAAATAATTTTTTTTTGCAAGAAAATTACTTTGAACCCCCAAACATTATTTTTTTTTTTAAAGCAAATGCCCTACAGATGAAAATGGTGGGTGTTTCATTTTTTTTTTTCACACAGTATTTGCGCAGCGATTTTTCAAACGCATTTTTTGGGGAAAAACACACTTTTTTACATTTTAATGCACTAAAACACACTATATTGCCCAAATGTTTGGTGAAATAAAAAAGATGATCTTAGGCCGAGTACATGGATACCAAACATGACATGCTTTAAAATTGCGCACAAACGTGCAGTGGCGACAAACCAAATACATTTTTAAAAGCCTTTAAAAGCCTTTACAGGTTACCACTTTAGATTTACAGAGGAGGTCTACTGCTAAAATTACTGCCCTCGATCTGGCCTTCGTGGTGATACCTCACATGCATGGTGCAATTGCTGTTTACATTTGATGCCAGACCGACGGCGCGAGAGCAGGGGGGACAGGGGTGCTTTTTTTTTTTTTTTTTTTTTCATTATTATTATTATTTTTTTATCTTATTTTTAAACTGTTCCTTTCATTTTTTTTTTTTAAATCATTTTTATTGTTATCTCGGGGAATGTAAATATCCCCTATCATAGCAATAGGTAGTGACAGGTACTCTTTTTTGCAAAAATTGGGGTCTATTAGACCCTAGATTTCTCCTCTGCCCTCAAAGCATCTGACCACGCAAAGATCGGTGTGATAAAATGCTTTCCCAATTTCCCAATGGCGCTGTTTACATCCGGCGAAATCTAAGTCATAAAATGCTCGTAGCTTCCGGTTTCTTAGGCCATAGAGATGTTTGGAGCCACTCTGGTCTCTGATCAGCTCTATGGTCAGCTGGCTGAATCACCGGCTGCATTCTCAGGTTCCCTGTTGAGACAGGAGAGCCAGAGAAAAACACGGAAGACGTTGGGGGGGGGCATTCCCTCCAACTGCTTGTAAAAGCAGTCTAGAGGCTAATTAGCCGCTAGGATTGCTTTTACATGAAAGCTGACCGCTGGCTGAAAAGAATGATACCAAGATGATACCTAAACCTGCAGGCATCATTCTGGTATAACCACTCAAAGTCGTGAATGGCGTACCTGAAGACAAAAAAATGGTTAACAATAAAGCACAGTAAACGGTAAGGTATAAAAAATTGCATACCTGAAAAGCAAACATGATAAAACATAATAACAATAAAACATTGCAGAATAGAATACAGTAAAAAAGAGCAGAACAATAGAGAGAGAATAGAGAGAGAGAGAACAATAAAACGCCAACTATTTTTTTTTTTTTTTTATATTTTTGTTTGTGTTTTTTTTTTTTTTCACTTTTTTTTGTAACTAACTTTTATAACTGTAACCGGTTCCAGGTTCGGGTCTCTCAAAATGCGATGGCATCTTGGGAGACCCTGTGAAAGTGTGCCTAGTCTGTGCAATGCTGTACCCTACGCTAATAGTCAACTAGTGAATGGTAGCGTTCAAAACATTCACCAATGCAAAGACCAGGATTGTCAGGACAGGAGGGACAATAATAGCGGGTGTCACGCCTATATCCGCGCTTGCTGCAGACACGACATCTTTTTTGGGGGGGTTCGTTGGGTAGGGGTACTCGGGAGGACATAAAGAAATTGCCTCTCATGCAGCTGACTGAATTTGGTTGGGGATGTGAATGGGGGAAGTACGGGCGCTGCAGAAGCAGTGGGTTCCCAATTAGGATTGGCGAATGCGGCAGGAAGGGCACTATGGGCACGACGGTCCTGTGTTTGTCTTTTTGGTGGCAGCGGGACATTACTTGTGCTTGCCACCTCACCAGCTTGAACTGCACTTATGGGACTCGCCACGTCACCAAGTGTTACTGCAGTGCTTGTTTGACTACGACCGGGGTGTACTAGGCCGCTGGCGCTTGCCAGTTCACCAAAACGCTACCAAAAAAACTGTTAGCGATCGCAGGGATCAGGCCTGACTCTGCAAACGCTGCAGTTATGCGTTTAGTGTTTTGTAAGTGTCAGTGATCGATCGATACTGCACTAGGGTGGGCTGGGCTGGGCCGGGCGGAGGGGCAAAACGCAGGTGCTAGCAGGTATCTGGGCTGATCACGCTAACACTGCGTTTTTGGAAACCCTAAACTGCTGGGGACGCCAGTATAGATCTGATCGGATCAGGTATTGATCCGATCAGATACTATACCACTAAGGGAGGTGTATGCTGCGTGCGTGGGTGTTAGCGGTACTGGCGCTAACCTGACGCTGCCTGGGGCTGGTGCTTGCCAGTTCACCAAAACGCTACCAAAAAAACTGTTAGCGATCGCAGGGATCAGACCTGACTCTGCGAACGCTGCAGTTATGCGTTTAGTGTTTTGTAAGTGACAGTGATCGATCGATACTGCACTTTGGTGGGATGGGCTGGGCCGGGCGGAGGGGCAAAACGCAGGTGCTAGCAGGTATCTGGGCTGATCCCGCTAACACTGCGTTTTTGGGAACCCTAAACTGCTGGGGACGCTAGTATAGATCTGATCGGATCAGATATTGATGCGTTCAGATACTATACCACTAAGGGAGGTGTACGGTGCGTGCGTGGGTGTTAGCGGTACTGGCGCTAACCTGACGCTGCCTGGGGCTGGTGCTTTCCAGTTCACGATAATGCTACCAAAAAAACTGTTAGCGATCGCAGGGATCAGGCCTGACTCTGCGAACGCTGCAGTTATGCGTTTAGTGTTTTGTAAGTGTCAGTGATCGATCAATACTGCACTTGGGTGGGCTGGGCGGGGGGGAAAAATGCAGGTGCTAGCAGGTATCTGGGCTGATCCCGCTAACACTGCGTTTTTGGGAACCCTAAACTGCTGGGGACGCTAGTATAGATCTGATTGGATCAGATATTGATCCGTTCAGATACTATACCACTAAGGGAGGCGTATGCTGCGTGCGTGGGTGTTAGTGGTACTGGCACTAACCTGACGCTGCTTGGGGCTGGTGCTTGCCAGTTCACCAAAATGCTACCAAAAAAACTGTTAGCGATCGCAGGGATCAGGCCTGACTCTGCGAACGCTGCAGTTATGCGTTTAGTGTTTTGTAAGTGTCAGTGATCGATCAATACTGCACTTGGGTGGGCTGGGCGGGGGGGAAAAATGCAGGTGCTAGCAGGTATCTGGGCTGATCCCGCTAACACTGCGTTTTTGGGAACCCTAAACTGCTGGGGACGCTAGTATAGATCTGATTGGATCAGATATTGATCCGTTCAGATACTATACCACTAAGGGAGGCGTATGCTGCGTGCGTGGGTGTTAGCGGTACTGGCGCTAATCTGACGCTGCCTGGGGCGACGCATATCACCGCCGGGCGATCGGGGGGCTAAACCTTTATTTGGTAATAAACGGCGGGTGCCCTGACACTATAAAAAATAAACGAACTAACCAGCGTCACCCGTAACAGTTATACGGTGATCAGTGGTGAAAGGGTTAACTAGGGGGCAATCAAGGGGTTAAAACATTTATTAGGTAGTATAGGGGGGTCCCTGTCGCTATAAAACGCTGACGGCGAACCTAAATATTTACGTCCCTAACTAGCGTCACCAGCGACACTAATACAGCGATCAGAAAAATGATCGCTTAGCAACACTGGTGACAGGGGGTGATCAAGGGGTTAAAACTTTATTAGGGGGGTTAGGGGGGTACCCTAGACCTAAAGGGGGCCTAAGACTCACTGCCCTAACACACTAACTGACACAAACTGACACCAATACAGTAATCAGAAAAAAAAAAAAAAAAAAAAAAAAACCTCCTTGGTGTCAGTTTGTGACGGGGGGGGGTGATCGGGGGGGGATCGGGGGGCGATCGGGGGGGGGATCGGGGTGAAATGTGTGCCTGGCATGTTCTACTGTGTGTGTGTGTTTGGTGCACTCACAGTTCAGTCTTCTCTCCTCGGCCCGGAACGGAAAATACCGAGCCGAGGAGAGATGACATCATTTCCTCTGCCTCTGTGTACAATACAGAGGCAGGGAAATGATCCCATTGGCTGGGAGCGATCGCGAGGGGGGGGCCACGAATGGATGGCCTCCCCCTCACCACCGATCGCCGGGGGACATTTGCCGACCGCCGCAAGCACCGGGGGGGGGTCCGATCGGACCCCCCACCCGCGGGCAGGCAGGGACGTACAGGTAAGCCCTTTTGCCTGCCCGTGCCGCTTTGTCGACGTACATCGTCGTGCGGCGGTCGGCAAGTGGTTAAATGGGAACGCAAAAATCTAGCAAAAAAACTAGAACTCAATTTTAATGCAGCCTACATATCATTCCAAGATAATCCATCTCAGAGTACAAAATCTCATCTGGAAAAATCTAGATTGGAATACGATCTATTTCTCACTGAGTCAGTTGATAAATCCCTCAAACGCTCCAAACACAATTTCTACATGATTACAAACAAACCAGGCACATATTTGGCACGGGCATTAAATTCAACTAACAAATCTTTCAAACCAATACGTTTGAAATGATCAAAAAATGTTTATACTTGTAATCCAGTTAAAATAGTCCATAAATTTCACTCACACCTCGCAACTTTATACAAGACAAACAATGAATTTAATCCTACAGAGGCATAAGGGGGCGTGACCCCAGAGTCCCTGCGCATGCTGGGACCATGACGTCGTAAGGGGGCGGGGTTACCGCCTATATAAATGGCTCCGCAGCTCGCACACAGCATTCGAGCTGGAGAGAGCGTCATGTCAACATCGGGGAAGAAGAAAAGAAGAGAAGAAGCGGTGACAAGACAGCGGCGGCGAGACAGCGGCGGCGAGACAGCGGCGACAAGACAGCGGCAGCAGACCGGGCCCCTCGCTGGCAATAGAGCTGGAAGAAGATAGCGGCGGGGCCCGGGAGAAGAGGCCGAACACCGGGAGAAGTCGGAAGGAGACCCCCCAAAGTCGGAAGAAGACCCCGGAGCTGACTAATAAATTATTCTTAAAACCTGTGTACTGTGTTTTTTTTTATACTGACACTTTTCCCTAGGTGAATGGGTAGGCGTACCATGTACCCCAAACTCATTCACACAGGGTGGGGGGCCGGGATCTGCGGGCCCCCTTATTAAGGGGGGGCTCCCGGATTCCGATAAGTCCCCCGCCCGCAGACCCCGACAACCAACGGCCAGGGTTGTCGGGAAGAGGCCCTTGTCCTCATCAACATGGGGACAAGGTGCTTTGGGGTGGAGGGGCCCGCAGGGCGCCCCCCCCCCCAAGGCACCCACCCCCCCATGTTGGGGGCATGCGGCCTGGTACGGCTCAGGAGGGGGGGGGGGGGCGCTCGCTCGTCCCCACCCCCTTTCCTGGCCGGCCGGGCTGCATGCTCGGATAAGGGTCTGGTATGGATTTGGGGGGGACCCCCACGCCGTTTTTTTCGGCATAGGGGCTTCCCCTTACAATCCATGCCAGACCTAAGGGCCTGGTATGCCCCCGAGGGGGGAATCCACGCCGGTTTTTTCATTTAAAATTTGGCGCGGTGTTCCCGCCTCAGGATTCATACTAGACAGCTGTCAGCGCTGCCTGTCACTCATCGTGGAAGGAAAACAAAGTTTTCCTTTCCCGGTGAGCGAGCCAGCGCGACATTCACAGTACCCTGTCGCCGAGAACCAGCGCGATGGTATCGCGCTGGAAACACAATCTCGCGGTCAGGTACTGTATATAGGAAAAGGTTTAATCACTCCATATAAGTGAGGTAGGTACAAAAATCTCCTTATCAGATGGTGCCTCCTTGTGTGAGGAAGTTTAATGTTGGGGTGAATGCGATTTGTATGGAAGACAGAGCTGGTGTTGTGTTTACCTGTCTCCAATCTGAATACCCAGACTAAAAATACTTCTTAGAACTTTCCTTTTTTTTTACCTTTTGTCTATGTGAATATTTTGGCGAGACTGATTTTGAGTATTGTATATATATAAAATGAAATTGTAAGTGCGAATGATGAGAGGAAAAGGATATGTGCTCTCTGCCAAAAAGCAATTTCAGTTGACCCTTTGAATGAGATTAGGCCAATCATTGTGATTGAAATGCACAGTGGGCATAGAGCTACGTTTCCACTAATGCAACTCTAAGGTCGCATGATTGAGTGTGACTGAGGTACGGCTTTAATGCGACTGTGGTGTGGCTTTCAATGCAACTTTGATCCAGAGTCGCATCAGAGTGGTGCAGGTACCCTTTCAGAGTTGCTGCAGCATTGAGTAGCATAGATTGGAACGGGTGCTATTGAAATCAATGGGCTGCGACTTGTAATGCGACTTTGTGTCCAGAGTCGCCTTGGAAAAAAATTGCATCAGTGGAAACGGAGACTAAATCACACTGAATGATCTTAGGTATGAATCTTTCTTCTTTACAATTACTAACTGGGGATTGTAAGCCTTGTAAGGTAACCTGGGAACAGTAATATATACAAATCATATTGCAATGAGGGGTGCATCAGTTAACTGCCTCCTGTACTACAAGCATGCATAGGGTCCTGATTATCCAAGTTCGTGCTAATAATTCTTGATATAACAGAAGTAAAAGCCTTTCGTTAAGCATTTCTTTTAGAGTACTTCAGAAAAGTCCACGGGGGGGATTAAACTATTATTTAGTTTGGGAAATCTCCAGGCTAATTTTTGAAGGACTATAGCCAGGACAGGGAATTGGGCTGGCAAGTAGTGAAAAAAAAAGTGGCGGGACCTGTCACCTTAATTCTTGGCCAGAGAGTAGCTACCTCTGAAGTAAAGGCAACCTGTAAAAAGGTTGGGGAATCAGTTCAAGGTCCAGTGTCCATAAGGATCGCTTCAAAGAGGGGGTCTGAATGGAGTCAAATGACCCCAAGGGAAGAGATGATAGATAAATATGGACCTTGGGTTGTGAAATATATTCAAAATTGGGATCGCTGGACTGGGAAGAAGTATTCTAAGAGAGGTACTTTTAAGCCAAAAGTATGGGAAAGTCTGTACCCTGCTCATCACAAAAAGATGACACGGCCATATGAAAAAGGTACTTGGGCTATATGGATGCTTGAGTCGGTGAATAAGACGGAGGAAATTAATGTTTTTACAGTGGGAGTTAAGGAGAAAACACACCAAATGATGCTGAGTAGTAGGGACAAGCAGGGACAGCCACTAGACCCACATCCCCAGAGTAGTGACAGTGATAAACAGGGGGACGATGAAGAATTGTCAGGATTGGGGCCTTATACAATCGCCCGGTCCTTGTTGGCAAAATACACAGAAGCTGATAGTAATTGTCATCTATCAACAGATGACAAAAAGGGGAAGCCACAACTTGCTGCCAAGTTTAACACCCCATTTAAAACCTCCAATGAATCACAGAAAAACTCTTCATGTGAAGAATTGAAACAAAAGGAAAGAGATAGCGCAGCAAGCCAGGGGAAGGGAATGCTGGAATCAAGGGAGAAAAGTCTCCCCAGTTCCAGAGACCATATTACTGACTGCGAGCCAGCATTCTCCCCTAGACGTCAGTTAACTAGCCATTCTGCTGCTGTAAGAAATATGGGCAGTTCTGCTACCGAGTACACGGCCTATGTACCTCACAACCCCCAAGTAACTAGCACCCCCCAGCAAGGACCTGTGTGGTGTCACTCTAATGCCCCGTACACACGGTCGGATTTTCCGACGGAAAATGTGTGATAGAACCTTGTTGTCGGAAATTCCTACCGTGTGTAGGCTCCATCACACATTTTCCATCGGATTTTCCGACACACAAAGTTTGAGAGCAGGATATAAAATTTTCCGACAACAAAATCCGTTGTCGGAAATTCCGATCGTGTGTACACAAATCCGATGGACAAAGTGCCACGCATGCTCAGAATTAATAAAGAGATGAAAGCTATTGGCCACTGCCCCGTTTATAGTCCTGACGTACGTGTTTTACATCACCGGGTTCAGCATGATCGGATTTTCCGACAACTTTGTGTGACCGTGTGTATGCAAGACAAGTTTGAGCCAACATCCGTCTGAAAAAATCCTAGGATTTTGTTGTCGGAATGTCCGAACAAAGTCCGACCGTGTGTATGGGGCATAAGGGTGAAAGAATATCACCCAATGTGGGCACACTGGTGTACCATGGGACTGTTAATGCCACTCTTCAGGGCACTTTGCAGTTGGATAAAGTGCCCCCACCTGGCAGCAACAATCTTCCACAGTCTTATTGGGATTCTGTGACAGAATCCCAAAAGACCAATCCACAACTGATATCTTTTTCAGATGACGTATCTGTCTATCCTGTAAGAGAACAGGTGGTTTATGACAACAGTGGGAGATCCACGGGAAAGATGACACATCACGTGCCGTGGACTCCCTCTGAGATGAAAGGATTTCTGAGTGTTATCCCCCATCCAAGGACTGATCCCATTAAATTTGCCAAAGAGCTGCTAGACATCCAGGCAAGCTACAATGCAAACTGGGGTGATATGCTTCAAATAATAAAAAGGGTTTGTGGAGATGGGGACTTGGATGAAATCCTCAGTAAAACTAATATTCCACGGACCCTGTATGTTGACTCCAGCCATCTAGGAGATATACTCACTAAGCAAATGGCACAGTTGATTAAAACAGTCTATCGTCCCCAGTCTTGGACCAAGGTGTCAGAAGTGATCCAAGGTCCACAGGAAGATTGTATGACATACTACAATCACTTTAAACAAGCCATGGAAATGGCTGGGGAGGACATTACTAACAGTGCCCTATCACCCGTATTGATACATAGCTTCATGACCGGGTTGAGAGGAAAGATCAGAGAAAAATTGATGACTGCAAATCCAGACTGGAGAGATAAGCCCCTCTCCTCTTTGTTGTCACTTGCAACTGCTATTGAAAGCAATATAGCAGATTGGGAGTCACAGAAACCTCAAAGGATCTGCATTGTCACTGATCAGGTGGACAGTGCAGCTCTCGGAGAAAAAACAAAAGGGAAACCAGTTTGCTTCAACTGCCGCAGACCGGGACACTTCAAGAAGGAGTGTACAGCTCCAAGACAGAGTAGGCCACCACGACATGGAGAGGAAATGGCCATGCTGGCATTAAGGGAGGAAAGTTTCCAGTCAGAAGGGACACTTTCTGTCCCGCTGACGGGAGAGGATGTGGAATTAAATTTCACTGAAAGAAGCTGTAGTAAGCGCACGGGAAAAACGCCGCAAATCTTTGTGGCCAGGTGGTTAGCTAATCAGTATGAACATTTGAAAGTGCAAATTACATCCCTGAAAGAAGCGCTAGAAATAACCAAAGGTACCATCCATACTTTAGAAGCTTCTATATTAAATTCTGAGGCTATCCACCAGCAATTAGCACTAGAAAACAAAAGATTACAGGAGGATGTTCTTCAGTTGGGAAAGAGACTGAAGGATGGAGAAGGTGGGGCAAAACCATTATCTGTCAGCGGCCAGGAGCCGTTGGATCAGTTTTCAGATAGAGAAAATAACAAGATAACTGATTTTGGAAGGTCTGAATTCAGGGGGACATATTCCACACCTAAGGTATGTATCAACAAGAATAAATCCCAGGAAGGTAAGAGCTCTTTAAAATTGCCCCTATATTTTGTAAGCCGCAGGTAAAAGCTACTAATAAAGAAAAGGCCATCCCACAGTCATCTAAAACAAAGCCCTTCGTTAAGAGATGTTGTACCACTTTAAATAAGATAAAATACCACTTATGCGGTTTACTGGGTCACATCGCAAGATTCTGTCTATCCAGTTCCAGTCAAAAAGTCGGTAAGCATAATCCATATAGGACCACAAGACATGATTTTGAAGTGTACTCTGCACGCTTCACCACATGGCCTAGGTGTAGGAAGTATGGACCACCTGGGTCAGGGGTCCCATTCCAAACTCCTGAGAAGGTGTCCATACAGGCTGAGAAGGGGCTAACTGAATGGGATGGATCTCTGAAAGAATTTCAACCTTACCAAACAGATGTTATGGGTTTAAGAAGAAGTACCGGGTATTATAGAAAACATGCTGATATGTGTGATGTCTAGAGTTCATCAATAACCTAGCCATTTGTGTGAGTGTGTGTGGAGTATGCAATATATGTTGTGTTGTGTGACGTTTGTTCTCAGCTGCTGACAGCCCACCCAAATGACCCCCCTTCTTTCTCACCAGGTCTGTGAAAAGGTACAGCGAACTGTACTGACATGCAAATGACCTGAGCCAAGATAATTATCTGTACTAGTGAATTGAAAGATACATGTACTAAAATGACTTTGTTTTTCAGGAAAACAGTACTGGAGAGGGTCTTTGTGGTGAGGTATTATGATCTGTTGACAAATGGTACTGCTAAAAGTTTTTTTACGGATCGCTAATTTTTATCAACCATGGTGAATAAATTTTTTTTTGGGAATTATTGGTATACCAAAAAAAAAAAAAAAATCCACGTGGTATTAATGTGTATTAAGTAATACATATTAATGATAAGTTGAGCTCAACAATTTTTTGGCATCTTAAAAAAAAAAGTGCACTGTTTATGTAATATAATGTAATGTATATTTGTGTTTCATATGCTAATGTCTTGTTACAGGTATATTGTAATATGGAGGGGGAATTGGGACTTTATATGAGGCGCACAAGTCGCCTCCATCCCGGTAATACCGAAGGTATATATAGAAAGGGCATGGGACTTTAAAATGAAGCAGTTGGAATGCGGAGGGTTAAAATTGTATATTTATTAGTCATAGTAGATAAAATAGAGGAATTTCATATATATACACATGTACAGATAATTGGCACGAAAATATAAACATAATCAATGAACAAGTACACACAGTTGGATACATAGTTTCCCAAAGTAGATGGTAGTCAAAGTGGTATTGGTGGACCATAACATGGGTGCCAATGGTGGCATACCCGGCAGCTAATATTATAGTAACATACAGGGATAATGTAGTCATAATAACGAACAATGATGGCATCAAAGTATAATGGATAGAGTAGGCATCAATTGTAGCTCGACGCGTTTCGTGGGTGATGTTTTCCACTCATCAGGAGCTGATGCATGATAATCCTGTAAGATATGTACATCTAATCAACCTCAATCCGTAGGGGAGGGATAGAAAAAATGTTGGAAAAGTAAGGCCAAAAATACACTTACCAACCCTGACACTGAGCGCAGCGCATGGCGGATGGCATGGAGTAGGCCGGGGGCAGCAAGCCTCGCGGCGGGAGCTGAGGCAGCATGTCTGAATGGCATCAGATAGTGGGGTGACGCTATGGGTAGTAAGATGATCTCCGTAGGCAAAACATGAATTGTCAAAAATAGAGAGAATCTGGGAATGGATGTTAAAGGATAATATATCAGTATAGATTATAAAATTAACTAAGTAAATTAAATAACGTTAAGTAGTATGTAGATATTATACCCAGAGAGACTCATAAATGGGGAGTACTGGCAGCTAGTATAATGGAAATTGTAGTGAAGAAAGTCTGAATAAGAAAGTATATGTAGAAGCAACAATGTAACATAGCTTGTCAGAAAAAAGAAGTGGCATATCTAGGAAGTAATGTGTGAATAGATGTTAATTACAGATAGACAGATTATGTGGGATGAAGTATGAATAAAGCAAAGTGTTGGTAAGTGATGTGGTGGGGATCGTGTGGTAAGGGGAATCTAATGAATGAGATAGCCAGTGAAGAATCTAAATGTGTGAGTGAGTAATAAAAGAATGAGGAGGGGGGGAGGGGGTTGTTGTTGTTTTGTTAGGTGGAAGATTTTGAAGAGCTGGTGCAAAAAATAGTGACAAAGTAGAACCATAACAGTGAGAGTTGGTGTAGACAGAGAGTGCTTACCTGATGCTACATGTCATGCAACTAGCAAGATGGAAACAGCTAGTATGCAGAAACCAACAGAGGAGACTGGCCGTGTAAGCAGCCAGCTACCACTGGGGGACCTATAAGTACATGCCGCCAGCGCCACGTGCGTAAGGCCTGCGGGGGGAGGGGAGCGGCGTACACACTTGAGCTGGATGATCGCTCAGTGTTTGGCGCCAGAACAGTCCTCCCCCATGGCGATCACGCAGATGGTACTCCAAACGTCGGCGCGGTGACGTCGAATCCAACGTCCCGCGCACGACGTGGGGGACGTGGCGCCGATGCGCCGAGAGGCATCCGCCCAGACCTCCCAAAGGGGAGGGGAGGGAGGATCCTCAGAGCGCATCGCAGCTCCCGCATTGAGGACGAACACACCCCAACACGAAACCACACCAAGCGCATACGCAACTGCGGGTCAGTGGCAGAGCGGTAAGGATGGGATGGATGGCAAAGAAAAAGTTATTAATACCAAAGAAGAAACGCAACCAGTTACAGGTATATAACCATTGGATTATTTTGTTTCTTGGAGGAAAATGGAATATTTATTACTAAATTTTATTGGTGTTTTATTCCTCAGATTCGATAATTAGGTCTCCTGGCTTTAAAGGGCACATCGTTCGGCTCGTGTACCCACTACTGTTCAGTGATCCTGGCGCCTCAGTGCTGCAAGGGATTTTTCTTTGCCCTTTGGCCAGTTGTGTTTGGTAGCAGAAGTTCCTCGAGTTGGATACACATTATGCAATTTTTGTTTTCCAATTTCCTTCAGTTTTACCTTCAGATGTGTAGTATGAGGGCCTGCCTGATGGCATACAAGTTGAGAGTGTATAGTTTTGGGAGAGCCTGGAGAAGAGTTGTGCAGGAAGATTGTGTATATTGCACTCTGTGTTCTGGATGGAGAGGTCATTGCTGGGAAGGAAGCACCTGGGTATTATTTGGGACATAGACGAGTTTGTTTCTGTGTCCTAAGGAATACCAATGTAACGTTAACCAAGGAACTAGAGGGTTCCTTGAACCTAACCATAGGTAGTGGTGCATTGTATACCCTGGACATGGTCTCTGAAATCCAGGCACAGGGATGGAGTTGTGTGGGCACGCTGTATTCTCCTCAGTGGATACCCATAGTTGTCCTTCCTGTCCTAGACTCCTTGCGTACCTTAACTAGTGGTCTGTGTCCTGCATGACAGGAAGACCAGTGCCCCATAAGGTATGCAGCCTCTATAAAGCAACTTGTGTACCTGGTGGCAGGTGGTTTTCAATCTGGGTATTCTGACTATTTCCCATCCTTAGGAAAAGGAGGCTTAATGGAGACTGTCTTTGGAGCTGGAGGTGGGGCACTGGGTACCTTAAAACACTATGGAGCTGGAGCTATTCAGGATCACATTGGGAGGGTCTTGTGCTACAGTACATATCAGTGAAGGGGTTAGGAAAGCCAACTTGCTCTGTCCAGCATCACTTTGCCAGAACAGACAGGGCAGGGGGGTAGTATCCAGGTTGCCTATGAGTCGTAATAGATTGGTGGATGACTCAGTTCATGAGAACACTGACTCAGAACATTGTGCAGATATCACGGTCAATCTGGGTGCTATCCTATCAGACTCTACTGGAATACACCCTGGAGTCCATCTTGTTCTGATGGTTTGAGTATGGACAGCCTCAGATGACTGGTACTGATAAGTGCTAGAGGAAGGTAGGGGTTGTGCTATGGGAAAAGGCAACAATGCTGGCACAGGGGGGGGGAGTCTATAGTACACCTCCTCTGGCCCGTGGCATGGATATAGCAGGAACACCGGGTTGTATACCCCGATCACCCCTGAAGAAAGGTTTTATAGCAAACCTGACATCCCCTTACACCTACAGAAACTTCCTCTGGGATTTGGGGCTGAGTTAAAAGCTTGGCTGATGGATTTCGGACAACAGGATGAAATATTAAATGTACTAAGAGATGCTGAAAAACAAGCCACCATACGACTCACCCATGATCAAAATAGACTGATCCAAGTATCCCATGCTTTAGACGAAGACGCTAAGATTTCCTGGTGGGAAAGTTTATTTGGGTATAGTCCGAACGCTACAGCTTTCCTAAACATTTTGCTCCACCCTGTTGTTGTCCTAACCTGTGCAGCCTTATTGCTTTTCCTGATGCAGGTAATAATGTGCGCTACTATCAGGAGAATGAATGCCAAAGCTATGAGAATGTGTACCTCAACAAGGTATCTTCTCTCAAGGAACAGAAAGGCTAACTAACTCAGAAACAAATCTCTGAGGAAGCCATATCCAATCCAGACCAGTACAAAGAAGTTGCGCATTTAAGAGAGGACCCTAGAACTATATTTTTCTTGTTCCAGGGATAAGTCTCTTCAATTTTTAGTAAAAAAGTGCAGTCAGGTTTACCTAAATTCCAAAAGTTTTAATAATTTTTATTTTTATTTTATTTTTTTTCTCTCCCTTTTGTTGTTAATATCTGTGTACCTGACCTGCAAAAATACTGTTAATGGGAGAGGAGGTTTTTTTTAAGAAAAACATTTGTTTTGTTTTTTTTGTTTTTTATTTTTTTTTATTATGTTTTTTTAACCAATGTATTCATTTTTTTATATACAGATTCAAGGCTCTTTAACAGTCTTGGTTGGAGCAGCGTTCAATCTGTATTTTTTTTCCATTTTTTGTTCTTTTTTTTCATTTCCACTATTTTTCCTGTTCATTTTCATTACTCACCTCTCTTCCATTCCTTTTTCTTCTTTAATATTATGCTCTCTGAGTTTTTTCCTTTGATTTCTATCATCTATCTTCTCAAGATAATGTAACTAAGACATCACTCATATCATTTTTGTTTAAAAAAGACTTTGCCTGCCCGCAAGTACCATATTTTAACTAAAGTATCCCTGGACATCCAGTTTTATGTCTTAATGTAATTTCACCTACCCTAGTCTACCTACTACTTTAACCTGAGCCCTGTGAGCAGGTGTGGTGAACCCAGGGACCTGGCAAAACAGACAGTATTGTCTATCCCTACCATCAAGGGCCATGGATGATACTGGCTGTTGCTCAGAATCTGTACCCTGTGGGGAACCCACCCTACTCATCCACATTACACCCTTTATAAATATTCAGTCTGCTCCTGTCCAGCATTTCTCCAATATCTGTACACTAACGTTCTCCTCTCTCTTTTTGTATTCATGCACGACTGTCTGGAGGCCCGCCCGACCCCACCTAAAGAAGCAGCGACCACCAAGTTATTTCTTGAGATAAATGTGTCACGAATAAGACTTTCCTGGACTTTCCTTCACCATGCTGAAAAGTGCTGTCTCGCGGTCCGATCCAAACGATGCAACCGTTACATGGTCTTACAAAGATACAGGACTAGATATGCCAGGATCCCGCCATCAATGTTGGAGTTCCGCTCTTCCAAGGCAGAGGGGTAATAAACTGACGAGCGGGACAACCTTGTGGACCATACCTCTGCCTTTCTACCCTTTTTCTTTTTTCTCTTTCCTTTTCTCCACCTTACGATTAAAGCTCATTATCAGAATTTATTTGACCTATATACACTCTACCTGTAAACAATATGTATAGTAGGTATAAATCATTTAAATACCTACAAAAGTAATTAAGGTATATATATCTTTAATTTAGGTTTACGTGAACCCAATTTTTAATATTTGAAATTTCATGATATTTACCTATATAAACCCTACTGTAAAACAATGAGCTTACTTTATAGATCCTTGTAAACTTACATTATGTATCTTTATAATATTGTATACTCAATAAACTTCTTTTGACAAGGAAAAACACCTGCTTAATTAAGGTGCTCATTGACCTTTATAGTAACAATGTGTTTTTTGCTTCTGTTCACAACCAATGTGAGAATCATAAACAGGTTTCATTAGACAGGCAGATAAGAGAAAAAAACAATCATTGTGCAATAGTTAGGATACCAAGGTACACAGGCAAACTTCAATCCACTCACGTGTGCCTTATAATGATAAGACATATGCAGGTTTTACTATAGCAGTCAGCCGCCTTAGACAGGAGCAGATTCAGTGCAGTACACTGTGTGATACTGCTGATCTGCACAGAGCGTCCTTGGCCCCTCCCACGCGTTACATCACAGTCACGTGAATTAAAAAAAAAAAAAAAATTATGTGGATTTTTTATGTGAATTTTTTTACACATTTGGTGTCACTAATTTTTTATAATTTTACACTATTTTGATTGCTGGATTTTTTAGGAATTTTTACTCACCGCTGGATTTATTTGAGTATTTATATTTATTCTTGTATGTTCATTTTCATGTACATTGTGAAGCGCTTCAAATATCATTATTTATTCTTTTTAAGTGACTCTGAAAACACTCTCTTTTGATAGCAGCCTCACTTGATTTTATGTGTAATTATCAGCTATTTAGCATCACAGCGCTTTGTGTTTTTTATATATTTAATATACAGGCATCGCGTAGGCCTCCCAGATAGGTGCAACCGTCCACAAGTGGCCACAGAAGAACAAAGAATGAAGGGGGACAAAAAGTCTGACACCCTATTTGTAATGGAGATTACCTTCAATAGAATCAAAAAAATTTTTGTTAAAGGTGAAATGTCCTCATTGCAATCGCCCTTTCTCCAGTTGCCCTTTCGGTATCAGTCCCCGATATGGCTATTTTTTGGACAACAGAAATGCTTCTATATAAAATTTATGTGATAGCGCCATCTTCCATAATTAACAACATTTTTTAACTTCCCTTTCCTTGATCTAGGCTGTACCAGTGGCCCCTTTTTGAAAATTGTTTTTCTTATTTGACCTGTGCCTATTTTGCCTTTTCCCTTTTTCAGGATGGTGATTTCGGCTTCTGCCGTCATATTGACGTGCCTTGCACAACTCCATTCTTCGGCGCATGGGCATTGCGGAGTGTGACGCAGTCAGTGTCGCTCCGCAATGGCCTCCACCTTTTCTGTGTGTCTACATGCGTCGGCGTACACGTCGGCATCCCGGCGGTGACGTCAGATGCCGCCAGGATGGAAGAGCTATAAGAATGCGACATGTCGCATTGACACATGAGGAGAACCTTCCCCCCCCTCGCCAGATGTGGACTTCTGCAGCCAGCATGTGATTTTCCTACCTATATGCTTTTATTGTCATGTATGACATGAGTCTGACTATGTAAGTACTACAAATTTTGTTACTTTATACAATGGCAACAATTAGACCACCTTTTGAGCCTTCTTGCCATGTTATTGTTATTTACTCATTCATATATTTATGTTCTAGAGACAAGAAATATTTTCACCCATCTGTGTAAATAAATTCCCCTGAAGAAGGAAAATACAAGTTTGACTACGGTCTTCTCTGAAACATGTCGGGATACACATATTAGCCACCTACCCTCAACATACCCATCTTTGATTGGGCTGATTCTTTGGGTTTAGATGGCACTGGGTGATATTATTTATATATGCTCCATATGTCTTTAAGATATTGACTCTGTTTATTGTATAAGTTTTTCTTGTTCTTTAGACTACTTTTTTCCTATATTTGTATATCAATAAAGTTGGCATATGTTTGCCTTTTATCCCTATTTTACTATTTCTACTTTTTTCCTACCTTAAAAATCCAAAGGGGCGTCCCCCACATGCACTGTTGCATATCATTTTTCAGTATTCAAGGAGTTTAGAGGAAAAGGGGAGCAAGGAGCTAGGGCTTGGATTGTTAAGGTTGGTAGGGTCCAAGGAAGGATTTTTAAGTATGGGGGTGACCAGTGCATGTTTTAGAGAGTTGGGGAACATGCCAGAAGAGAGGGGGAGATTAAATATGTGGGTTAGAGAGTTTAGAATAGAGTCAGAGGGTAACCATATTATTTGAGAGGAAACAGGGTTAGGTGGGTGTTAGAAATGTGTTTAGCAACCTAGTCTATTATAGTAGCAGGGTTGAATAAGGAGAGTATTAAAGTACCTGTTGACATGGGTGTTAAGTGTGGGAGATACCTGTAGAATGGAGATTTAATTACGAATGTAATCAATCTTATGTTTGAAGTGATTGGCGATCTCCTGGGCAGTGAGTGAGTTAGTGGGTGGAGAGCAAAGTAGAGAATTAAAGGTAGAGAAGAGTTGACGGGAATGGATAAGAAGGTGTTAATGAGAGTGATAAAATAGGTCTGCTTGGCAGTGAGGAGGCAAGAATTGTAGTTTTGGAGGGCAGATTTGTATTGGTTGAAGTCTTCGAGAGACTTATGCCGCGTACACACGATCGGACAATAAAAAAATTTTTCCCGAAGGATGTTCGCTCAAACTTGTCTTGCATACACACGGTCACACAAATGTTGGCCCAAAATTCTGAACGTGAGAACACAGTGACGTACAACACGTGCGACAGGACTATAAAAAGAAATTTCAATAGCCAGTGCGCCACTCTTTGTGCTCCTTCTGCTAATCTCGTGTTAGTAGAAGTTTGGTGAGAGACGATTCACGCTTTTCAGCCCCATGCTTTTCAGTTAATTTCTGCTTTTCAGTTTGTACTTGTGGGTTCGTATCTGTTCTTCAGTGAGTGTTGTCAGTTCTTTTCTGTTTTTCAGTGCATTCTTGTCCACTCGTTTCTGATTTTCAGCTCGTTCTTCTCAGGTGCTTTCTGATTTTCAGTGTGTTCTGTTAGTTCGTTCTGACCAGCTACCGTTTTCTAGCCATGTCACAGTTATGTTCTCATTGGAGAGCTCGTGCCATTGTTGGGCTTGGTGTTGGAGTTCTTGCTTTGACCCAAGTCAAGTCTATGAACAGGGCGAGGAGGAGTTCATGGATGAAGAATTGGTTGCTCTAGCGTGACTAATTCTCTCACATGCCTTTGCTACGGGAGATCCAGGAGAATAATCCTGATGATTTCATGAATTATTTCCGGATGACGGACCCCATTTTTCACCGTCTGTTGGCTGTGCTGTCCCCTTATATTACGAAGCAGGAGACCTGCATGCGGCAAGCCATGACTCCCGAGCAGAGGTTTATCACCACCTTGCGGTACTTGGTGATGGGGAGAAGTCTCCAGGATATTAAGTTCAAGACTGGAATCTCCCCTCAGGCTCTGGGAATCATTATTCCAGCAACCTGTTCTGCCATCATTCAAGTCCTGCAGAAGGACTATATTAACCACTTGCTTACTGGGCACTTAAACCCCCCTCCTGCCCAGACCAATTTTCAGCTTTCAGCGCTGTCGCATTTTGAATGACAATTGCGCGGTCATACAACTCTGTACCCAAATGAAATTTTTATCATTTTTTTCCCACAAATAGAGCTTTCTTTTGGTGGTATTTAATCACAGCTGGGATTTTTATTTTTTGCTAAACAAACAAAAAAAATGGAAAATTTTGAAAAAAAAAATCATGTTTCATAGTTTGTTATAAAATTTTGCAAACAGGTAATTTTTCTCCCTCATTGATATGCGCTGATGAGGTGGGCACTGATAGGCTGCACTGATGGGCATGGATAGGCACAGTTAAGGCGGCACTGATAGGCACAGTTAAGACAGCACTGATAGGCACAGTTAAGGCAGCACTGATGGGGACAGATAAAGCAGTACTGATGGGCACAGATAAGGCGGCACTGATGGCCACTGATGGGCGCTTATGGGTGGCACTGATGGGTGGCCCGGATAGGTGGCACTGATAGGCACTGATAGGTACTACTGATGGGGGGCACTGATGGGCGGCACTGATGGGGGGCACTGATGGGTGGCACTGATGGGCAGTGATGGGCGGCACTTATGAGCACTGGTAGGTGACACTGATGGGCACTGATAGGTGGCACTGATGTGCAGCACTGTTGTTGCACTGATGTGGGCACTGATGGGTGGCACTGTGGGCGCTGATGGGAGGCACTGTGGGTGGCATTGATGGGTGGCACTGTGGGCACTGATGGGTGGCACTGTGGGCACTGATGCATGGCACTAATGGATGGCAGTGTGGGCACTGATGGGTGACGCTGGTGGGCACTGGTAGGCAGCACTGCTGCCTATTGCTGTGGGGGCAGATGATCGCCGTGATCGGGACTAATGTCCCGATCACGGCCGCCGGTGATCAGGTTTTTTTTTCTCCTCACGCTGTCAGCGCGAGGAGGAAAAATAGCCGATTACGGCTCTGTTTACATCACATGATCAGCTGTCATTGGCTGACAGCTGATCATGTGGTAAGGGGTCGGGACTGACCCCTTACTCTGATCTGTGATCAGGCAAGTCTCATAGACTCGCTGATCACCGTGCGCGCCGCACGCGCCCTGCAGGGGGCGCGCAGCCCGCTCGTGCACTGGACGACGTCAATAGACGTAGTCCCGGCAATGTAGATCCGCATTGTTGCCGTCATTTGAAAATAGCACAGATCTGAAGAGGTTAAGGTAAGTTTTATCCTTTAGCATCACATTCTATGTATTTAATGTTTGCTAATGTATTGTTTTTATTTCATCATTCCATAATTACCATGATTGTAATATACTGTGAATGTCCTCTTTGTCCTCATGCATGCTGTAGGCTTTTAATGCTCCTTTTTTGTCTTTCATGCATATTTGCCTTCACTAACCTCCCCAGCATGCTATCCTGGGCCCATACACACCTAGCCTAGTCAGCTCCATTGTAGTGCTTACCCTAAACACCCCCTAAAATGTGTCTAATTGTTATTTTTGTCCTTAAATTCATGCAGAGTGCAAGACCCTTTTTTGGGGGGCCAAAACTCATTTGGACCCCTCCCTCCCCCCAACCGCTAAGTCAATCGATACCAATACTCTAATCTACTGACTTTGCCAAACCCATACACACTATACCTACCTCTTTTGTGGTCATATTTATAGATGAATACACCAAAGCATGTAGTGCAAGGGCCTGCCTGAATACTTTCAAATGGTACTGTTTAAAGTTTTGCTCTCCTATTATCTTGATAGGTAATTGCAGAATGTAAAAATGTGCTTCAATTTATACAGTGTGTATTCATATTTTTGGATTATGAAACCTCTTACATATCCAGCGGGCTGCCAATAGTGTAAGTAAGGAGGGGCTGGCCAAAGTAACACACATTATTTATGCTTCAGCTCTCAATGAAGTGGATAGGGTTACCTGTCCAAAACATCCCCCCTAAAATTTTTATAATGGGCCATCAGAGGGGGTGATGAATCTAATAAGTGGACCTTATACTTTTGACTTTAAATACTCATTTCAATAAATGTTATGCTTATGTTGGCCAAGAATCTTTGTGTCTAATCTGCTTGCAATGTTATGTGCAAAAGTACTCATTTTTTTGTTTGACTCCACAGTTTCCTTCCAACCTCACAGGAATGGCAGACTGTGGCTTCCCAGTTTGCTCAGCAGTGGGACTTTACCAACTGTGGTGGGGCAATAGATGGAAAACACATCCACATCATCCCACCCCCCAACTCGGGGTCGTACTGTTATAATTATAAGGGGTATATTAGTATAGTGTTGTTGACGGTGGTGTCAGCGATGTATGAATTCCTCTATGTGGATGTGGGGAAGAATGGGCGGATGTCGGATGGTGGAGTCATCACCCACACAGAGTTTTACAGATGGCTCCAGAATGGCAGCTTTGGCTTGCCACCTCCAGAAAACAATGTGGCGGGACTCCCAATCGTAGCGGATGAAGCATTTGTGCTGGGGGGCATCTTATGCGGCCATTCCCTATGACGACCCTGACCCTGGACCAGAGGGTTTTTAATTACCAGCTGGCCAGAGCCAGAAGAGTGGTTGAAAATGTGTTTGGCATAATGGCCAGCTGGTTCTGCCTATTCCTTACTGCTATAAATATGGCAGAATGTAAACTAAATCACATTATTCTTTACTGCTGCATTTTACACAACTTTTTATGCAAAAATGCAGCCAACTATGTGGCCTCAGTTGCGACTGAGGCCAGCTTACCGGATCAAACTCTGATGGCACTTGAACCTGGCCATCCTGGCTTGCCCCCCCCTAAGCACCCGCGAAGTACGGCAAAGCTATCTGGAGTACTTTACGGGTAGGGGGGCCATTGATATGCCAGATAATGTATAACATCTTTTAAATAAATTTGTCTTCAATTTCTCTTTATTAAATTTTCATATCATATAAACAATCATAAATATACAACAAAACCAAATGGTAACTACCAGTTAAACAAGTCGTTTCACAATAGAAAATACTTCCATTTCATTAAAAATTATTAATTCTGGTTGTATTCATCTATATCATTCATCTCCAAGTTATCAAGTTACCTTATCCTGACCTTAAAAAGTAATTCCTGCCCCCCCCCCCTCTCCATACCCATCTCTTCCATACTAATCACACTCATACACCCCCAAAACCGTAAAAAAAAACAAAAAAAAAAAAAAAACAAAAAAAAAAAAAAAAAAAACAAAACTCTCTCCCCCTATCCCCATCTCTCATATATACTCCATTAGCTCATGCGACGTCTTAAACTCGTCCCAACTTTGCCAAATCTCAGAAAGTTGATTTGTGGTATAACCTTCCTCTCTTATCTGTTCCTCCATATACTGGATTTCATTCATTTCACATACCCAATCTATAATTGCTGGGCTCTTTGTTTTTTTCCAGTCTCTTGCTATTATTGTTCTGGCCGCTGTTATCATATGATGAATGATATCTTTTTTAATCTTCTTTATTGGTTTTGGTATCAGGGACAATAGTGATATTTCTATACTCGGAGTTAGTTCTTCTCCTGTTATTTTATGATAAATATCAAATATTATGTTCCAAAATCCCTTCACCAAGTAGCAACCATACCATATATGTTCCATTGTACCCTTCTCTATTTTACATCTCCAACATAAATCTGTATTACTTTTATTGAATAAATTTAGAGTAACTGGGCTTCTATACCATCTCATTACTATTTTGTAATTCCTCTCCTGGTATTTATTTGCAATGGTTGTTTTATGTGTAGTTTCAAAAATCTTTTTCCATTCTTCTTCCAACAATGGTCTTTCCAATACCTCTTCCCATTTCTTTACATTTATTATCTCCTTAAGTGGACCATTTGGGATTAGTTCGTCATATATTTTTGATATTTTCTTAGTTGGAATTTGTTCTCCCAATAATAATTCTTCAAATTTAGTTGGTAGTCTATTTATCCTGACTATTTTTTGTCCTAGAAACGTCTGAAGTTGTTGATATTGCATCCACTTTTTTTGATTTTCCGTTCCCATGTCTTTTAATGCAGGTATTTTTCCATTCTCTAGGATTTGTACTAATCTTATTTCCTCTACCCTGTTCCATTTTAAGAATTTTTTACAGTTCATTGCTGGGGGGAATTCAGGGTTGAGAAACAATGGAGTCATAGGTCCCAGTGTCGTGGAGAGCTTCCCATTTTTCACTATGCCATCCCATATCTTTAGCGTTGCACTTACAAAAAGTGTCATTTCCTTTTTCTTAGGTCTCAAATAGGGTTCTATCCATGGGAGGAATTTCAGTTGGGGCCCTATTATGTCCTCCTCTATCCTGACCCATTGCTTGTTTTCTTTATTATGGTACCAGTCAATTATACTGGTTAGTGATGCTGCTTGCAAATATTTTGTACAGTCAGGTAGTGCCAATCCCCCCTTGCTTTTCTTTCTTATTAGATTTTCTCTTTTTATCCGGGGGGTTTTATGTGCCCATATAAATCCAGTTATGGATTTTTTTAGCTCCTTCATTAAATTTCTTGGAGGTTCCAACGGTATCGTTTGAAAAATATACAAGAGTTTTGGTAGTACATCCATTTTTACGATATTAACTCTTCCTATCCAAGAGTACACCAATTTATCGTATCTCTGTAATGATTTAATAGCATTTCCAATTACCTTCTCATAGTTCATCTTCTGCAATTGTTTCAGATCTTTGGTTAGAAAGACTCCTAAATATTTTATAGCATCTCTCCTCCACTTAAATGGAAAGTCCTTTTGCATCAGTAAACTAGTTCTTTCGTTAATTGAAATATTTAATATCTCTGATTTGTCATAATTTACCTTGAAATAACTTAACTCCCCAAATCTTTTAAGTTCTTTCATTAAATTTGGGATAGTTATAATGGGGTTGGTTATATATACTAATAAATCATCTGCGTATGCAGCTATCTTATATTCTTTTCCCCCCACTCTTATCCCTTTAATATCTTTGTTATTCCTGATTGCAGTGATTAAATGTTCCATTATAAGTACAAACAATAAGGGAGAGAGGGGGCATCCTTGACGAGTGCCGTTTGATATTTTTATGTCTTTTGATAACATACCGTTCACTCTTACTTTTGCTTTTGGGTTGGAATACAGAGCCATTATCCTGTTAAACATTTTCGGACCCATACCGATTTGTTTCAAAGTTTCTTCCAAGAAGCACCAGCCTATTCTATCAAATGCTTTTTCAGCATCTATGGCTAACGTGCACATTTCCATATCTGTTCTTTGGGCATGCTCAAGTAGTGTACAGGTCTTTATGATATTATCTTTAGTTTCCCTCCCTTTTGTGAATCCAGCTTGGTCTAATTGTATATGGTTGGGTAGGATCGGTGTTATTCTGTTTGCAATAATTTTGGAATACAACCGAATATCTATGTTAGTTAGCGAAATAGGTCGATAGTTCTTACACAACGTATGATCCTTCTCCGGTTTTGGAATCAAAGTAATATGGGCTTCTGTGCTTTGTGGTCCAAAGCTTTGTGTATCTGATATCGAGTTGTATGTTTTTTCCAATATAGGGGCAATTATGTCCTGAAAATTCTTAAAAAACCTGGCCGTAAATCCATCGGGTCCAGGACTTTTTCCCGGGGCTAGTTCTTTAATTGCTTGCTGAATCTCTTCTAGAGAGATATCCTTTTCTAATTTTTCAGTTATTTCTTCAGGGAATCTTGGGAGAGCAGTTTCGTATATATATTCTTTAATTTTCTCTCTATTCCCATTTTCCCTCCTATTCCCCTCTGATGTTTTAATATTATATAAGTTAGAGTAATATGTATGAAATTCTTCCTTTATATCTTTGGGGTCATATGTATATTCACCCTTTGCTTTTAATATTTTAATTATGGTTGTTGATATCTGTTGTTCTTTTAAAATCTTAGCGAGTATCTTTCCTGTTTTATTCCCGTATTGATACCACTGTGCCCTTCCGCGGTCTCTAATCCTAAGAGTTTCCTCATCGAGCACTGTTTGTAGTCTTTTCTCATTTAGCTTTATTTTATCTATTGATTTGAGGTTTTGTTTATGATTTTTCTCCAATTCCTTTATTTCTTTTATCAGCTGAGATTTTTTTTGCTCTCTTCTTTTTTTTAATCTAGAACCATGTTTGATGAATGTCCCCCTTATTACGCATTTTAATGCTTCCCATTGTATGGGAATTGATGTTTCATCTTCCTCGTGGATTTCTATAAATTCTTTTATTGTCCTACGTATGTCCTCTATGCATTCTTTATTTTTTAATAGGTTGTCATTTAGTCTCCAGTTTCTTTCTGTTTTTTCTCGCTTTATTACTTTGATTTCCAAATACAACGGGGCATGGTCTGACCATAAGAATCCTCCTATATCTGATGATGGAGTCATTGACATTCCCAGATGATTAATAAAAAAATAATCTATCCTGTGGTAGGAGTCGTGTATGTTCGAATAGTATGAATAATTTTTTTCCGTTTGATGTTGGGTCCTCCATATATCCAACAGCTGATGTTTCTCCATTGTCCTCTTAAATTCCTCTATCTGGCTTTTATTTCTATAAGCATGTGTATTAGTTGTGTCAATTTTTGTATCTATAACAAAATTAAGGTCACCCCCCATAATCACTATACCTTCTGCTTTTTCCATGCTCTTATTTATGGCTTTTATTCCCATCCTTATCTGATCATAATTCGGTAAATAAAGATTAATAATTGTAAAAGTTTTTCCATATAGCATTACCTTTATAACCAAAGATCTTCCGTCATTGCCCATATATTTTTGTATTACTTGGTGAGGTACATTCCTATGAAAGGCAATGGATACCCCTCTTGATTTGGAGTAAGGGAATGTATCGTGTATCCAGAAATTATAATTCCGATTGTTAATTTTTGGAATGTGATTCGAACGAAAATGAGTCTCTTGGAACAGTATAACATCCACTTTTTGTTTATTAAACATGTTTAAGATTTGATTTCTTTTGTTAGGAGAGTTCAGACCTCTAGCATTGAACGAACAGAATCTAACCTCACCCATTTAATAGAGAGGGAGATAAGAGAAAGAGAGAGAGAGAGAAAAAAAAAAAAAAAATCCCTTATTACTTTCACTCACACACCACACCCACACTAGATCTACCCTGTATCTATTTGACTTTGAACAAAGTCTATCTTACTATCTACAGTAAGTTCCCTAATCTGGGGGTTTTAAGCCTGCTAACCAAAAATTGCCGCACATTCGTCCTCTTCATGCCGCTCTCTTTTTTTTTTTCCCTTTTCTCCTCTCTCTCTCCCCACCATGTGTACAGGCATATGGTTAGATGAGGGGGACCGGGGGGGGGAGGGAAGGGGGGGAAGGAAAGGGAGAAAAAAAAAAAAAAAAAAACACTTCCCTATTTAATATTAACTTTTAACCAATTACCTTCATTCATTATATATTATATCTATCCATCTATTATTTTAGCTCTTTGTTATTTGGATAAATAATAGTGATGATTATTATGGATATTCATTCATAATCCATAATATCTATCCATTACACTATCTCCCTATTATCTTTTCCCCTCCTCTTTGAGGGATAAGGGGAGTGAGAGGAGACAAAAAAAAAAAAAAAAAAAAGAGGCATTTCTTTCATATTCTGTGGTTTTTTACCTATGCATTTATATTAGTAGTTCTATAAATTCTTACATTTATCTATTATTCTTACTACTATATCTGTCTTAAAGGTTAATCTTTAAGAGACTTGTTATTCCATTGTATTATCTCCAACTTAATATATAGTAACTTAGTGTGTTGACCACCATAAATTAAATTTTCTGCTCTCTATCCTGCTCCCATCTCCTCTCATTCCCCCCCCCTTGCATTTTCAGTGCCCCGGTATATTAATCTTAAAGTGCTAACATGAACATTAACAGTGTCGTGCGTTTTCTTCCCCCATAGTGCTTGTTCCGTTGTGTATATCACCCAATAAAGAGAAAAAAAAAAAAAAAAAGGGTTTATCTCTCTCTTTTCTTAATTTTCCATTCATAAACACCTACACCTTAAGATATTAATATAAACAATAAAAAATATCCCGAATACCGTCCCCCTGTATTGCTTAAATCATTAATCCATTATATATTTCGCTTAATTCATTATTGTTAACGTGTTATTGTAACCATTTAAAATATCTCAAAATTCCATAACTCCATTCCCTTATAGTGAGGGAAAAAAAAAAAAAAAAAACATTATAGGCATAAAAAATACTACTTCTCCATTATAAGAGTTAAAAATATTACATCTCCCTACAGTGCTTAACTCATTAAACCATTAGACCATCAACCTCAAATTCTTCAGTGTATAAACAATTCAATATTTCATCTTATACCCTCTGCGTCCCAAAAAAAAAAAAAAAAAAAAAAAAAAACATTATAAGCATTAAAAATTATTACTTCTCCCTACAGTGTTTAACCACTTGAGCCCCGGACCATTATGCTGCCTAAGGACCAGAGGTCTTTTTCCAATTTGGCACTGCGTCGCTTTAACTGCTAATTGCGCGGTCATGCAATGCTGTACCCAAACGAAATTTGCGTCCTTTTCTTCCCACAAATAGAGCTTTCTTTTGATGGTATTTGATCACCTCTGCGGTTTTTATTTTTTGCGCTATAAACGGAAAAAGACCGAAAATTTTGAAAAAAAATGATATTTTCTACTTTTTGTTATAAAAAAAATCCAGTAAACTAAATTTTAGTCATACATTTAGGCCAAAATGTATTCGGCCACATGTCTTTAGTAAAAAAAATGTCAATAAGCGTATATTTATTGGTTTGCGCAAAAGTTATAGCGTCTACAAACTAGGGTACATTTTCTGGAATTTACACAGCTTTTAGTTTATGACTGCCTATGTCATTTCTTGAGGTGCTAAAATGGCAGGGCAGTACAAAACCCCCCCAAATGACCCCATTTTGGAAAGTAGACACCCCAAGGAAATTGCTGAGAGGCATGTTGAACCCATTGAATATTTATTTTTTTTGTCCCAAGTGATTGAAAAATGACAAAAAAAAAAAAAAATATTTACAAAAAGTCGTCACTAAATGATATATTGCTCACACAGGCCATGGGCCTATGTGGAATTGCACCCCAAAATACATTTAGCTGCTTCTCCTGAGTATGGGGATACCACATGTGTGGGACTTTTTGGGAGCCTAGCCGCGTACGGGGCCCCGAAAACCAATCACCGCCTTCAGGATTTCTAAGGGTGTAAATTTTTGCTTTCACTCTTCACTGCCTATCACAGTTTCGGAGGCCATGGAATGCCCAGGTGGCACAAAACCCCCCAAAATGACCCCATTTTGGAAAGTAGACACCCCAAGCTATTTGCTGAGAGGCATATTGAGTCCATGGAATATTTTATATTTTGACACAAGTTGCGGGAAAGTGACACTTTTTTTTTTTTTTTTTTTCCATAAAGTTGTCACTAAATGATATATTGCTCACACAGGCCATGGGCATATGTGGAATTGCACCCCAAAATACATTTAGCTGCTTCTCCTGAGTATGGGGATACCACATGTGTGGGACTTTTTGGGAGCCTAGCCGCGTACGGGGCCCCGAAAACCAATCACCGCCTTCAGGATTTCTAAGGGTGTAAATTTTTGCTTTCACTCTTCACTGCCTATCACAGTTTCGGAGGCCATGGAATGCCCAGGTGGCACAAAACCCCCCAAAATGACCCCATTTTGGAAAGTAGACACCCCAAGCTATTTGCTGAGAGGCATATTGAGTCCATGGAATATTTTATATTTTGACACAAGTTGCGGGAAAGTGACACTTTTTTTTTTTTTTTTTTTTTTTTTCCATAAAGTTGTCACTAAATGATATATTGCTCACACAGGCCATGGGCATATGTGGAATTGCACCCCAAAATACATTTAGCTGCTTCTCCTGAGTATGGGGATACCACATGTGTGGGACTTTTTGGGAGCCTAGCCGCGTACTGGACCCCGAAAACCAATCACCGCCTTCAGGATTTCTAAGGGTGAAAATTTTTGATTTCACTCTTTACTGCCTATCACAGTTTCGGAGGCCATGGAATGCCCAGGTGGCACAAAACCCCCCCAAATGACCCCATTTTGGAAACTAGACACCCCAAGCTATTTGCTGAAAGGCATGGTGAGTATTTTGCAGCTCTCATTTGTTTTTGAAAATGAAGAAAGACAAGAAAAAACATTTTTTTTTTTCTTTTTTCAATTTTCAAAACTTTGTGACAAAAAGTGAGGTCTGCAAAATACTCACTATACCTCTCAGCAAATAGCTTGGGGTGTCTACTTTCCAAAATGGGGTCATTTGGGGGGGTTTTGTGCCACCTGGGCATTCCATGGCCTCCGAAACTGTGATAGGCAGTGAAGAGTGAAATCAAAAATTCACGCCCTTAGAAAGCCTGAAGGCGGTGCTTGGTTTTCGGGGTCCCGTACGCGGCTAGGCTCCCAAAAAGTCTCACACATGTGGTATCCCCGTACTCAGGAGAAGCAGCAGAATGTATGTTGGGGTGTAATTTCACATATTTCCATGGCATGTTTGAGCAATATATCATTTAGTGACAACTTTGTGCAAAAAAAAAAAAAAAAAAAAAAAAATTTGTCTCTTTCCCGCAACTTGTGTCGCAATATAAAATATTCCATGGACTCGACATGCCTCTCAGCAAATAGCTTGGGGTGTCTACTTTCCAAAATGGGGTCATTTGGGGGGGTTTTGAACTGTCCTGGCATTTTATGCACAACATTTAGAAGCTTATGTCACACATCACCCACTCTTCTAACCACTTGAAGACAAAGCCCTTTCTGACACTTATTGTTTACATGAAAAAGTTTTTTTTTTTTGCAAAAAAATTACTTTGAACCCCCAAACAATATATATTTTTTTAAAGCAAATGCCCTACAGATTAAAATGGTGGGTGTTTCATTTTTTTTTTTCACACAGTAATTGCGCAGCGATTTTTCAAACGCATTTTTTGGGGAAAAAACACACTTTTTTTAATTTTAATGCACTAAAACACGCTATATTGCCCAAATATTTGATGAAATAAAAAAGATGATCTTAGGCCCAGTACATGGATACCAAACATGACATGCTTTAAAATTGCGCACAAACGTGCAGTGGCAACAAAATAAATACATGTTTAAAAGCCTTCAAAAGCCTTTACAGGTTACCACTTTAGATTTACAGAGGAGGTCTACTGGAAAAATTACTGCACTCGATGTGGCCTTCGCGGTGATACCTCACATGCATGGTGCAATTGCTGTTTACGTTTGACGACAGACCGCCGCTTGCGTTCGCCTTAGCGCGAGAGCAGGGGGCGACAGGGGTGTTTTTTTTTTTTGTTTTTTTTTCTTTATTATTTTTTTGCTTTTTTAATCTTACTTTTAAACTGTTCCTTTCATATTTTTTTTTTAATCATTTTTATTGTTATCTCGGGGAATGTAAATATCCCCTATGATAGCAATAGGTAGCGACAGGTACTCTTTTTTGAAAAAATTGGGGTCTATTAGACCCTAGATCTCTCCTCTGCCCTCAAAGCATCTGACCACACCAAGATCGGTGTGATAAAATGCTTCCCCAATTTCCCAATGGCGCTATTTACATCCGGCGAAATCTAAGTCATGAAATACTCGTAGCTTCCGGTTTCTTAGGCCATAGAGATGTTTGGAGCCACTCTGGTCTCTGATCAGCTCTATGGTCAGCTGGCTGAATCACCGGCTGCATTCTCAGGTTCCCTGTTGACACAGGAGAGCCAGAGAAAAACACGGAAGACGGTGGGGGGGGGGTCATTCCCTCCCACGGCTTGTAAAAGCAGTCTAGAGGCTAATTAGCCGCTAGGATTGCTTTTACATGAAAGCCGACCGCTGGCTGAAAAGAATGATACCAAGATGATACCTAAACCTGCAGGCATCATTCTGGTATAACCACTCAAAGTCGTGAATGGCGTACCTGAAGACAAAAAAATGGTTAACAATGGTTAACAATAAAGCACAGTAAAGTGTAAATAATTACACACCTGAAAAACAAACATGATAAAACATAATAACAATAACAATAACAATAACAATAACAATAACAATAAAACATTGCAGAATAGAATACAGTAAAAAAGAGCAGAACAATAGAGAGAGAGAATAGAGAGAGAGAGAACAATAAAACAACAACTATTTTTTTTTATTTCATATTTTTTTTTTTTTTTACACTTTTTTTGTAACTAACTTTTATAACGGTAACCGGTTCCAGGTTGGGGTCTCTCAAAATGCGATGGCATCTTGGGAGACCCTGTGAAAGTGCGCCTAGTCTGTGCAATGCTGTACCCTACGCTAATACTCAACTAGTGAATGGTAGCGTTCAAAACATTCACCAATGCAAAGGCCAGGATTTTCAGGACAGGAGGGACAATAATAGCGGGTGTCACGCCTATATCCGCGCTTGCTGCAGACACAACATCTTTTTTGGGGGGTTCGTTGGGTAGGGGTACTCGGGAGGACATAAAGAAAATGCCTCTCATGCAGCCGACTGCATTTGGTTGGGGATGTGAATGGGGGAAGTACGGGCGCTGCAGAAGCGGTGGGTTCCCAATTAGGATTGGCGAATGCAGCAGGAAGGGCACTATGGGCACGACGGGCCTGTGTTTGTCTTTTTGGTGGCGGCGGGACACTACTTGTGCTTGCCACCTCACCAGCTTGAACTGCACTTATGGGACTCGCCACGTCACCACGTGTTACTGCAGTGCTGGTTTGACTACGACCGGGGTGTACTAGGCCGCTGGCGCTTGCCAGTTCACCAAAACGCTACCAAAAAACTGTTAGCGATCGCAGGGATCAGGCCTGACTCTGCGAACGCTGCAGTTATGCGTTTAGTGTTTTGTAAGTGACAGTGATCGATCGATACTGCACTTGGGTGGGCTGGGCTGGGCGGAGGGGCAAAACGCAGGTGCTAGCAGGTATCTGGGCTGATCCCGCTAACACTGCGTTTTTGGGAACCCTAAACTGCTGGTGACGCTAGTATAGATCTGATCGGATCAGATATTGATGCGATCAGATACTATACCACTAAGGGAGGTGTACGGTGCGTGCGTGGGTGTTAGCGGTACTGGCGCTAATCTGACGCTGCCTGGGGCTGGTGCTTGCCAGTTCACCAAAATACTACCAAAAAAACTGTTAGCGATCGCAGGGATCAGGCCTGACTCTGCGAACGCTGCAGTTATGCGTTTAGTGTTTTGTAAGTGTCAGTGATCGATCGATACTGCACTTGGGTGGGCTGGGCTCGCCTGGGCGGAGGGGCAAAACGCAGGTGCTAGCAGGTATCTGGGCTGATCCCGCTAACACTGCGTTTTTGGGAACCCTAAACTGCTGGGGACGCTAGTATAGATCTGATCGGATCAGATAGTGATCCGTTCAGATACTATACCACTAAGGGAGGCGTATGCTGCGTGCATGGGTGTTAGCGGTACTGGCGCTAATCTGACGCTGCCTGGGGCTGGTGCTTGCCAGTTCACCAAAATGCTACCAAAAAAACTGTTAGCGATCGCAGGGATCAGGCCTGACTCTGCGAACGCTGCAGTTATGCGTTTAGTGTTTTGTAAGTGACAGTGATCGATCGATACTGCACTTGGTTGGGCTGGGCGGAGGCACAAAACGCAGGTGCTAGCAGGTATCTGGGCTGATCCCGCTAACACTGCGTTTTTGGGAACCCTAAACTGCTGGGGACGCTAGTATAGATCTGATTGGATCAGATATTGATCCGTTCAGATACTATACCACTAAGGGAGGCGCATGCTGCGTGCGTGGGTGTTAGCGGTACTGGCGCTAATCTGACGCTGCCTGGGGCGACGCATATCACCGCCGGGCGATCGGGGGGCTAAACCTTTATTCGGTAATAAACGGCGGGTGCCCTGACACTATAAAAAATAAACAAACTAACCAGCGTCAACCGTAACGGTTATACGGTGATCAGTGGTGAAAGGGTTAACTAGGGGGCAATCAAGGGGTTAAAACATTTATTAGGTAGTATATGGGGGTCCCTGACGCTATAAAACGCTGACGGCGAACCTAAATATTTACCTCACTAACTAGCGTCACCAGCGACACTAATACAGCGATCAGAAAAATGATCGCTTAGCGACACTGGTGACGGGGTGATCAAGGGGTTAAAACTTTATTAGGGGGGGTTAGGGGGGTATCCTAGACCTAAAGGGGGGTAATACTCACTGTCCCAACACTGTAAATGTCACAAACTGACACCTAGCAGTAATCAGGAAAAAAAAAAAAAAAAAACTGCTGGTGTCAGTTTGTGACAGGGGGGGGGTGATTGGGGGGGGATCGGGGGGCGATCGGGGGGGGGATCGGGGTGTTTTGTGTGCCTGGCATGTTCTACTGTGTGTGTAGTGTTTGTGCACTCACAGTGAAGTCTTCTCTCCTCGGGCCGGAACGGAAATTACCGAGCCGAGGAGAGATGACATCATTTCCTTTGCTGCTGTTTAGCATACAGCAGCAAAGGAATGATTCGATTGGCCGGCGGCGATCACGAGGGGGGGGCCACGAACGGATGGTCTCCCCCTCATCACCGATCGCCGCTGGACAAAAGACGACCGCCTCGGGCACCGGGGGGGGGTCCGATCGGACCCCCCACCCGCGGAAGGCAAATCACGTACCCTGTACGTGATTTTGCCTGTCCGTGCCACTTTGCCGACGTACATCGGCGTGAGGCGGTCGTCAAGTGGTTAAATCATTACACCATTACATCATTAGACCATCAACCTTAAATTCTCCAGTGTATGGAAAAAAAAAAAAAAAAAACCCTCCGCTTCAATTCCTCAGTGTATAAACATTTAAGTGCCTTCAATCATGAACAAACAGCCACATAAAAAAAAAAAAAAAAAAAAAAAAAAAACCATTATAAGCATTAAAAAATATTACTTCTCCCTACAGTGTTTAAATCATTACACCATTACATCATTAGACCATCAACCTTAAATTCTCCAGTGTATGGAAAAAAAAAAAAAAAAAAAAAACCCTCCGCTTCAATTCCTCAGTGTATAATCATTTAAGTGCCTTCAATTATGAACAAACAGCCACATAAAAAAAAAAAATAAATAAATAAATAAATTTGTTGTTAAAAACTAAACTCATATTTCATTTGATTTACTGCTTGTGTTTCTTTTAGCTGTCTCCTAGGTTCTCCAATGGCCTTTTATTTTTGGCCATTTTCTTCAATAGTGCAAACTTAACTTTAACTTATTTGATACATGAGGTGACAATCTCTTCTTCAGCTAACTATTATGTCGTGCTATGGGTCTGCTACACACACACAATGCTTTTGTTGTTAATGTACGTAATACATTAATGATAAAAATAATCATCCTTTTTAACTCCTTGAATTAATTGTTTGGAGTCCCTAAAATGGTCGTATTGGGGCAAATTTTAGAGCACTGCGGGGGTTATTTACTAAAGGCTAATCCACTTTGCATTACGAGTGCACTGCAAGTGCACATGAAAGTGCACTGAAACTGCACGGAAAGTGCACTTATACTGCAAAGTAGATCTGCCTTTAGTAAATAACCCCCATTGTCACTGTAACTACACCAACTTACTCCAAAAACTGGTATTGAGCATTGAAAGAAGAAGCCACACTTTTTGAATATAAAACATTTTATTCCCAGCACATTCACATGTGCATTATAAAAGGTTTTTTTTTTAACAAACCAACATCTTTGGTGTATAATAACATGTATGTGTGACAGTAGATAGCCTTTTTGTGGCTAAACAGGCAATTTTAAAACCATAACATACACATCCACAACTCAGGAACTTACAAAGTTCAACTTTGATAAAGTGAAGGCCATATGAGACATTAGTATGTCAAAACTGTGTTGGTTTTGCTTTCATCAGATGGGGTGATCTCACCCTTGTAAAAGCCAAATTTTGAAGATGCACACAAATTGGGACTCAAAAATGTGGATTTTCATCATGATCCCATGCCTAAAATGTGTGTCTTTTCCCTACATCTATTTTGACAGATGTAAGGAAAAGACAGACTGGGGTTAATTTACTAAAGGCAAATCCACTTTGCACTACAAGCGCACTGAAAGTGATGTTTTAGCCAAAACCTGACAAAAAAAACAATGTTGTTGTTATCTTTTAAGTTTTTATATAAATTTTAAAGTAATTTGAAAGCCAAATTTTGAAGATGCACACAGTGTGTCAACATGTCATCTGCCATCATGGGATATCAATGCACGCGTTTTGTGGGTGCAACCCCTTCCTCGCAACTAAAGTAGATGAGAGGAAGGGGTTGCACCCACAAAACGCATACATTGATATCCCATGATGGCTGATAGCACATATTGACACATTGTGTGCATCTTCAAAATGTGGCTTTCAAATTACTTTAAAATTTATATAAAAACTTAAAAAATAACGACAACATTGTTTTTTTGGCTAAAACATCAATGATGTTGGTGAGTCTTTTTTCAACATCATTGATGTTTTCCTTGACCTTCTCTATTGCACACCATTATTTTGCTGATCAGGATCTGTGCACTTACACTGTTGAAGTGAGTTTCTTCTTCCACAACATCCACATCACCTAAAAAAAAATACACACCATGTATTATAAATATGCAGGCATACATCTATTACCTGAAGCTGTGGTCTCAGACACTGACCTGTTATGGTCACTATTTTGCCCACTTCCTGAACCTCGGAATCTACATCTTCTTGGTGTGTTGGGATTTCCCCTTCTTCAGGATATGTGGGGTTCCTGGTGTCCTCAGATGTCCAGATTCTTTTCTCCCCTACGTGAATACAAATGAGGTATACTTAGCACACAGATATTTGAGGCAAGAAATAGTAATATGAAACACTGCTTGGAAGTGGCGTCCAATTGTCTGTTTTGGCCGAGTTCCAAGCTGAAGACATGATTTTTTCCCTTTCCAAAGCTGGAATACTTTCCTGTTTTGTTAAAGTTTCACACCTGGAGAGACCCCTAGTACCCACTGGAGCACGTGCGTGGGACACCATAAAAAGGGTGTTCTGGTGTCCCACACTAGTGCTCCTGCATCCAGATGTGTAAACAGTTACTGAGTGTCCTCTCCTTACACTGAATCAAGTTTGCATTTCATTATAATTACAAACACATCTAGACAACAATGAACTAAACTTCTTTTCCTACAAATAGGCACGAACAAATGTAGTTAACCAGCATCTGCCAAAAATGTTGTATTAGTGGTCGAACAAACAATGTTTAATATGAACGATTACTGTTCCCACAAACCTCAAACTTGCCATTTTAAACTTTACAACAGTAAAGAAAAGCACATGGAGCAGCACTAAAGTAATAATAATAATAATAATAATAGGAACACATGACAAAAACATATGTTTTAGAAGCAGTTTCCTGATCCTTCTGTACTGATCATGCTCCCTCAATTTCAGGTCTGACCAGTGTTTCCCCAATTGCTCCTTGGATCGTCATACCCCAAAATTTCTTTGCAGACGTCTCACAACTTTAGTCATGTTCTTGGCCTTTCTCACATTTGGGGTGGGGAATACACTAGAAAGAAGGTCAGGGGCGGAGTTACACGCATGCGCAGTGTACATTAAGCATAACGCATGCATCGTATGTACGATCTGTGAGCAAAGGATGGAGTATCGTAAGCGCCGATCGTGTAAAGGTACAATTTTAACTTGGGGCATCAGTGGTTAGTGACCTATACTGCTTATAGATTGAGGCCTATATCGGGACAAGATTAGAAGAGTTTAGCCTGACATTAGGGTTTGTCTTGTGTTGTGTCTTGCAGAGAAAACGGATACATTTACAGACCCAGACTTCCTGCCAAACTTCATAGACAAGTACAGGGAGCTGCCATGTCTCTGGCAAGTCAAAAACAGTGACTACTCCAACAAGCTAAAGAAGAAGGCAGCGCTGGAGAAACTGTTGGAATTGGTGAAGCCATGGCAGACATCAACCATTTGAAGGTCAAAATTGGTGGCCTGAGGAGCACATATAATAGGGAGCGCAAGGAGGTCCATGATTCCATGAGATCAAGAGTAACAGCAGATGACGTATATATGTACCCAGGCTGTGGTACTACGACAGACTGCATTTTTTGTCACACCAGAGTGAACCCAGGCCACCACTATCTACACTTCCTTCCACACTTCCTTCCACACTTCCTTCCACATCAGATGAGGCTCCTGAAGTCCAACATGGGCCTTCCACCCAGGAAGATGTGGAGGAGTCCAGCTTGAGCCAGGTATAGCATTATTGAACATATTTCTTGTCAAAAATTTAATGATGTTAACTAGATGTTATTGGACACTAATTTCTGATTTAACAAAGTGGTTTACATATCAATAGACAATATTAGCTAAAAATGATTGGGAGAAGACTGAAAAATGCTGGGGTCAGAATGATAGTCTTTTCTTTTTGGTAACACTCAATTTGCAACAGTCATGAGCTCAAAATTGTGTGTGATTGATGACCAAAAAACTAAAACTATGTCCCATTTTCATACACAGGAAAGTCTCAGCCAAGAGGTGGCCATGGAAAGAAGGCTGACCGAAACCCAGGTTCCTCTCCTCCGCCTTCCAACAAAAAGGACCAGGAAGGCGAGGAAACTGGAGGAATCAGCGACTGCTTTGATTCGGCAGGCTACTGCGGTTCTCAAAACAACCCCTGGTGGCCCAGAGTCATATGGCTGTCTGACAGCCAGTAAACTGGAATGAGAGGAGGAGGCCAGAAGCCTCATCTGTGAGGAGATAATACTTCAGGCCCTAAAAAAGGGGACAAGGGGCGAACTCACTAAAAGCCACCTGTGTGAGTTGGACCATATTACTCCTCCACCACCTCCAGCAACACCACCACCTCCAGCAACAACACCTCCAGCAACACCAAGAACAACACAGCCACCCAACCCACCACAGCAGCATGGAAGGAAGCGTGGAAGGAAGTGTTGAGAGTGATGGCCTGGGATTGGTGTTGTCTGGCAAAAGACGCAGGCTGTTGTAAGACCAATCCCAATCTCTTGGAGTCCTGGACCTTATTGTGCTCTCTGTTAAATTGACTCCTCAGGTTACCAATTTTGACAGTCTAATAATTGATGTCTGTCCTGGGGTACAAAGGCTTCACCAATACCAACTGTTTACAACTGCGTTGCCTTCCTCTTTATTTTTTTATGACCCCTAATAAATTTAAAATTTTTGTTTTGACAAATACTTGGTTATATGTGTTTTACTTCAAAAAGGACAGTTTGTTTGTGAGTAGGCAGGCACATATCAAAAATATAATGTCAAATTATCAAGGGACACCAACACCAACCAACCTCTTTGAGGTAAGAAAATTCAAGATAACAATGGTGTTGTGCTAACTTGACACACAAAATGACAATAAATATTATGGAGAAATAAAAATAAAAAATAAGGAAAATAAGGAGATCACTATAAAAAATTTAAAAAAAGATTATTCCGAAGATCTTGATTAAAAAAAACAACAAAGATTATTCATGAGATCACGAGAAATAATAAAAAATCAGTTTGTCAGAACTGTGTGAATATCAGCAGCAAAGCAGCTTCATTATTCTAGCATTATAAAGAAGAAGAGAATGCGCTGCATTGAAAGATTTCAAAATTTGCAGCGTGACGAATGTGCTATCACCATTATGAACACTAGTTTTACAAGACAAAGCGCTTCCGTCTCGTACATGATTCTGAGCATGCGTGGACTTTTGTGCGTGGACTTGTGTACACTAGGGATGAGCCGAACACCCCCCTGTTTGATTCGCACCAGAACTTGCGAACAGGCAAAAAATTTGTTCGAACACACAAACACCGTTAAAGTCTATGGGACACGAACATGAATAATCAAAAGTGCTAATTTTAAAGGCTTTTTTGATGTCATAAAAAGTGTTTGGGGACCTGGGTCCTGCCCCAGGGGACATGGATCAATGCAAAAAAAGTTTTGAAAACGGCCGTTTTTTCGGGAGCAGTGATTTTAATAATGCTTAAAGTGAAACAATAAAAGTGTAATATCCCTTTAAATTTCATACCTGGGGGCTGTCTATAGTATGCCTGTAAAGGGGCGCATGTTTCCCGTGTTTAGAACAGTCTGACAGCAAAATGGCATTTCAAAAGAAAAAAGTCATTTAAAACTACTTGCGGCTATTAATGAATTGCCGGTCTGACAATACACATAAAAGTTCACTGATAAAAACGGCATGGGAATTCCCCACAGGGGAACCCCAACCAATATTTAAAAAAAAAACAGCCCTTCAGGTCTGGTATGGATATTAAGGGGAACCCCGGCCAAAAAAAAAAAATGTTGTGTGGGTCCCCCTCAAAAACTATACCAGACCCTTCAGTTCTGGTATGAATTTTAAGGGGAACCCCGCGCCAAAAATTAAAAAAAAAATGGCGTGAAGTCCCCCTAAAAATCCATACCAGACCCTTATCCGAGCATGCAACCTGGCAGGCCACAGGAAAAGGTGGGGGGACAAGAGAGCACCCCCCTCCTGAACCGTACCAGGACACATGCCCTCAACATTGGGAGGGTGCTTTGGGGTAGCCCCCAAAACACCTTGTCCCCATGTTGATGAGGACAAGGGCCACATCCCCACAACCCTTGGCCGGTGGTTGTGGGGGTCTGCGGGCAGGGGGCTTATCAGAACCTGGAAGCTCCCTTTAACAAGGGGACCCCCAGATCCCGGCCCTCCCCCCTGTGTGAAATGGTAAGGGGGTACAAAAGTACCCCTACCATTTCACTAAAAAAGTGTCAAAAATGTTAAAAATGACAAGAGACAGTTTTTAACAATTTCTTTATTTAAATGCTTCTTCTTTCTTCTATCCTCCTTCGGTTTCTTCCTCCATCTTCTTCTTCTTCTGGTTCTTCTGGTTCTTCCTCCAGTGTTCTGGTCAGGCATCTTCCTCCACGGCGTTGGCGTCTTCTTCCCTTCTTCTCCTCGGGCCGCTCCGCATCCATGATGGCAGGGAGGGAGGCTCCCGCTGTGTGATGCTTCTCTCTTCATCTTCTTCTCTTCATCTTCTTCTCTTCATCTTCTTTTCGGGCTGGTCCGCATCCATGATAGCATGGAGGGAGGCTCCCGCTGTGTGATGCTTCTCCTCTTCTGATGGTTCTTAACTAACGGGGGAGGGGCCACCCGGTGATGCAGCCCTCCTCTGATGCACGGGGACTTGACGGGACTTCCCTGTGGCATTCCCCGTGACGTCACGGGGAATGCCACAGGGAAGTGGCCTCCCTCCATGCCATCATGGATGCGGAGCGGCCCGGAGAAGAAGGGAAGAAAACGCAGACGCCGCGGAGGAAGAACACCGGAGGAAGAACCAGAAGAACCAGAAGAAAAAGAAGATGGAGGAAGAAACCGAAGGAAGATGGAAGATAGATGAAAGAAGAAAGAAGATAGAAGAAAGAAGAAGCATTTAAATAAAGGGATTGTCAAAAACTGTCTCTTGTCATTTTTAACATTTTTGACACTTTTTTAGTGAAATGGTAGGGGTCCCTTACCATTTCACACAGGGGGGAGGGCCGGGATCTGGGGGTCCCCTTGTTAAAGGGGGCTTTCAGATTCCGATAAGCCCCCCGCCCGCAGACCCCCACAACCACTGGCCAAGGGTTGTGGGGATGAGGCCCTTGTCCCCATCAACATGGGGACAAGATGTTTTGGGGGTTACCCCAAAGCACCCTCCCAATGTTGAGGGCATGTGGCTTGGTACGGTTCAGGATGGGGGGTGCTCTCTCACCCCCCCTTTTTTCCTGTGGCCTGCAAGGTTGCATGCTCGGATAAGGGTCTGGTATGGATTTTTGGGGGGACCCCACGCCGTTTTTTTTTTTTTTTTTGGCACGGGGTTCCCCTTAAAATCCATACCAGACCTGAAGGGTCTGGTATAGATTTTGAGGGGAACCCCACACCATTTTTTTAATTTTGGTTGGGGTTCCCCTTAATATCCATACCAGACCTGAAGGGCCTGGTATGGAATTTAGGGGGACCCCCCACAACATTTTTTTTTTTTTCGGGGTTCCCCTGTGGGGAATTCCCATGCCGTTTTTATCAATGAACTTTTATGTATTGTCGGACCGGCAATTCATTAATAGCCGCGAGTAGTTTAAATGACTTTTTTTCCTTTGAAATGTCATTTTGCTGTCAGACTGTTCTAAACACGGGAAACATGCGCCCCTTTACAGGCATACTATAGACATCACCTAGGTATGAAATTTTAAGGGATATTACACTTTTATTGTTTCACTTTAAGCATTATTAAAATCACTGCTCCCGAAAAAACGGCCGTTTTTAAAACTTTTTTTTGCATTGATCCATGTCCCCTGGGGCAGGGCCCAGGTCCCCAAACACTTTTTATGACAATACCATGAATATAAGCCTTTAAAATTAGCACTTTTGATTTCTCCCATAGACTTTTAAAGGGTGTTCCGCAGCATTCGAATTTGCTGCGAACACCCCAAATTGTTCGCTGTTCGGCGAACTTGCGAACAGCCGATGTTCGAGTCAAACATGAGTTCGACTCGAACTCGAGGCTCATCCCTAGTGTACACACGATCGGACTTTCCGACAACAAAGTTTTGTTGACGGAAAATTTGAGAACCTGCTCTCCAACATTTGTGTGCGTAAATTCCGACAGCAAATGTTCAATGGAGCATAGACACGGTTGGACTTTCCGACAACAAGCTCACATCAAACATTTCCCATTGGAAAAACCGACCATGTGTATGCGGCATTAGTCTTACGCCACAGATGCTCAAGAGCATGACAACATTTTTTGAGACTTCTGGTTTCCTCTGTTTGCCAGGGTTTTAGGATTCAGGGCCTGATTCTGTGTGTAGTTAGGGAGGCAAGCTCATCCAGAGTGAAGGATAGAGATCTATTGTAGACAGAAGTGGCTAGATTGGGGTGAGACTTTGTCATAGAGGTGGTCAGTAGCAGAATAGAGAAGAAAAGGGTTGAAGTGTTTCTACGGGTTATTGTTAGCTAATTGGAGGGAAAGGTGACGGAAGATAGGGAGAGAGAAAGAAACTAATAAGGTGGTGATCAGAGACAGGAAAAGGATTGTTGGAGAGGTCGCACAGAGTGCATAGGTAGGAGAATACAAGGTCGATGGTGTTGCCATCAGAGTGAGTAGAAGCCTGTACCCATAGCTTCAGGTCAAAGCAGGTGGTTAGACTAAGAAGTTTAGAAGTATCAGGTGTGTTTTGTGTTAACAGAGGACACAGTTATCACAGAGCACAGCACCCTCATGCCACAGTGGGCATGATCATGAGAGGATGTCATATGATGCCCTTCTCAGAACTGGTCAGCTGCAATGTAGCCGTCATTCGGCTATAGCGCGGTCGGCAAGTGGTTAAATAAGCATTTCAAATACTTATTTTTTCTGTGGTTTTACCTGCATTTTTGAACTGAACTCCAGCTGTAGCTTTAATCGTGCACAGTTGTGCAGGATTCTATCCTGTATTGAATTTGCTTACTCTGATTCTACTACACATTGTGAGCTTGTCATTTCCTGGCTAAGGGACACGTAGAATCATCTAGCCTTCACTGTCCCTGGCCTGCCACTTTCATTTATTGTCTGTCTAGGAACCCCACTCCTCAAAATGGACATCCATTCATAAATGCTTTTTAGTATTTGCATAACTCTTCCCAAGAACCAACCAACTGCTTGCATCAGGACTGAGTGCTCTTTAGAGAGGTACTAAGGCAGGCTGCTGTTTTCAGAAAGTTTTCTACAGAATCCTGGTCCCACCAGCCATGATCTGCCTGCATTGCAAAGAAACTTAAAGGGTCAGTGATGATGTCACTGTATCATAAATAAATAATGAAAGTAATGAAAATGGAAAAGGCATATTTAAAAATGTCATTAGCAGGTTGTTGAGTGGGACAGGAGGAACCACAAATGGCAAAATGTAGGCAGGTTAAATTCAGCTTTAAGAGAATGTCAGGTGAATATGAAGATGAGTATGTTGGAAAGGTAACATTCACCCTCTTCTTTCATAAGGTGAATGTTACAATAAAGACATTTTTGTATTACAAAACAGATGTTGCAGAATGTCAGCAAATGTAATTTGCATTGGCTGATGTCCTAATTATAAATTGCCACCCCAGATGACAAACATAGTTTTGTATGGGTTGTTGTGTCTAAAGTTTGCTACAATATTTAACTTTTTATTTTTGGCATTTGTAGCTTTTCCTTTTTGATGCAGTGGTAAATATTTTAACTTTATTTATTATTTATTTTCCTTTTTTGTTTCACTGTGAGATAAATACATTGTTCTGAAAAACAAATATCCTTTAAAATTGCTTAATAAATATTTGATATCTTTATAGTCTTACAGTGCAAGATTTGTGCTACAATCAAGATATTATTTCCCACTTGGTTTGTTCCTTATATAATTTTCTTTGTCTATAACACAATACATGTAATCAATACCTATTCTGTTATATTCATTCATTAAGTGCATGGTTAAAAATGAAAATAACAATGCAGAAAAAAAAACTGACATATACTGGAAATAGTTTAACAATAACATATTTAGGAGGGCACCTAGGGCAGATGGCCTCCCAACTGAGGTTTATAAAAGATTTGCGCCACAGTTGGTACCACTTCTTCTTAAGGTATACAATACAGCCTTCCAAAATGGTAGCTTACCCCCCTCAAAGAATAAGGCAATCATTGCAGTATTATTAAAACCTGGGAAAGATTCCTTATTACCAGATTCCTATTGCCCCATATATCTGCGTACATTTGATGTCTAGCTTCTAGACAGAGTTTTAGCAAACAGACTGGCAAAAGTTATTCATAAATGAATTCATAGAGGCCAGTCTGGTTTTATACCAACAAGATCTACAGCACTTAATCTACAAAGATTTTATCTAAATATGCAAAAACCAGTGGACAACCCCGGGAATAGAGCCATTTTTTCATTAGATGCT